>CANIUD010000264.1:0-570925 GCA_947470075.1 Closterium sp. Yama58-4
TCTCTCTCTCTCTCTCTCTCTCTCTCTCTCTCACTCACTCTCTATCACTCTCTCTCTCATCTCTCTTCTCTCTCTCTCTCTCTCTCTCTCTCTCTCTCTCTCTCTCTCTCTCTCTCTCTCTCTCTCTCTCTCTCTCTCTTCTTTCTCTCTCTCTCGTTCTCCCTCTCTCGTTCTCTCTCGTTCGTTCTCTCTCTCTCTGTTTCTCGCTCTCTCGTTTCAATCTCTCGTTCTCTCTCTCTTCCTCTCGTTCTCTCGTTTTCGATCTCTGGTTCTCTCTCTCTTCCTCTCGTTCTCACTCCCTCTCGCTCTCTCTCACGTCTCTCTCTCTCTCGTCCCCTCCCTTACATTCTTCTCATTCTCTTTTAAGCTTCAATTCTTAATATCACATCTTTCTTCTTGTATTCGATGCTTCTTTTTTGTTATCACAGATACTCGCTTGTAGGCAGGATGGATTTGAAGGAAGGGAGTGTCGTACCACTTACAGTGCACTTTTTTAGTTCCTTATTATGAGTAATTGTTTGATTTGTTTCATTTCTGTTTGTATTATGCTTCTTCTCGTTGCAATCGTAATGCATGTCTGCATTTTCCAAAAAAATATCTTGCTGATCATCGTCACAAAAGGTTGAGTGGTGCACCACTACGACAGTGAAGCCATTTTCAGCTGGACTTGATCGGTTTAGATTTTTTTTTTAGATATGCAGATTGTATTGCTTTGTTACAGTAGCTGTTGAATTCAATGTTTATATTGCTGACTTCCCCGACACGCTAGGCGGGGGAAGCGGTAGTATAAATTTAAAATTTCAAATATTCATCAAATCATTTGATGAATATGAGAAATGCAATTATCGTTTGGTCGGTCATTGCAGTTCTCCACAGTTTCTGACCTTTCTAAATCATGCGCGTTACAAAAGAAAGATGTACAGAGTACCGTAGTAATGACCAGCAAATGACCAGAAAGCTAAACAAGTACGATATGATCATTATGAAAATATTGTCAAGTTTTTTAGTACCCTAAACAACCATTTTCCAGCTATTTTACAATTTTTTTTGTTTTTTACAAATAATTAAAATTTCCTTAAATTTTTTTTTGCTTTAGGTCGATTGCAATAGGTTGCTTCGCAACCCAAAAAAAAAATCCGTTTTAGTCTGAGGGCAGTTCGGCCAGAAAATGGACAGTCTGATTGCTCAGTCGCCAGTTATTGACTTCACTGATCACTCAGGGTTCACGAGTTCACAACAGGGTCTCACTTTTTACCATCGTTACGAAAGCCCGCGCGCAATGAACTGTTACCTGTTAGAATGTAGAGACAGGAATGAGTTGGATTGAAACGGAGTTGGGTACATATCCTAACCCTAACATTGGGTTGTACCCTTTATGGGCTACCCCACTACAGCCTACACAAGCATATAACTTATACAGCTTGACACACCCCCATAGGCAAAGTGGGGGAGAACAAGGGGTCACAAGACCAGTCAAGAAACACAAAACAAGCTCAGGGTGGATCACAACGTCACCACACAAACTGAGCACAAGCAAAGGGCCACAAGGCCAGTCCACATGCAGAGATATATATAAGCAACAAGAGCAGTACAGTGATCAATACCTAGCAAGAGCAAGCATTCGGGTATAAATATAGAGCACAGTACACACAAAAGACTACAGCAAGTGTGGAAACGTAGGCACAAGGCCTAACAAAGTACAAAAGCGCTGATGATCACCAGACGGAAGTGCCTTGGTCAATATATCAGCAGTGTTGGCCCGAGTGGCCACGTGTGCAAGACGAAGCTGACCACGCTGCTGCAACTCTCGAGCCAGGAAGTAACGCAGAGCGATGTGCTTCGTTCTGTGCTCCAGTCTGTGCTCCTCACACAAGGCAATGGCAGCCTTGTTGTCGACGTACAGAACTGGAGGAGAACGAGGCCGCTCTCCCAGGTCGGTCAGCAGGTAGGTGAGCCAGCGTAACTCCTGAGCAGCCATGGCGGTGGCGTAGATCTCAGCCTCACAACTGGAGCTGAGAACAGAAGACGAGCGAGTAGAACGCCAAGAAACAGAACCAGAGCCAAGGCTGAAAGTGTAACCCTGTGACGACCGCTGCGTAGCCTGGTCGTCAACCCAAGAAGCGTCTGAGTGCCTTGTGAGAACCACCTCTCGCCGTCCTCCAAGCACGAGCCCCATGCCCGATGTACTGCACAAGTAGCGCAGTACCCTCTTCGCAGCATCCCAGTGCACCTTTCAGTGCCGACCAGGAGCCACGTAGCGAGCCAGAAGGCCAAGAGGGTACGCAAGGTCAGGACGAGTGCAAGTCATCAGGTACATGAGGCAGCCCACTAGCTCTGGGTAAGGACCACTCGGCTCTACGGACTCATCCGAAGGCAGAGCTGAGAGCGAGTAAACTATAGCCAGAGGAGTGGCCTGTGCTGAGGACCAGGTGAAGCCGAAGCGCTGAAGGACCTGCTGCACCATGTGTGACTGAGTCAGTGTGATGGTGCGGCGTGCTCGGTCCCGGGTGATCTGCAAGCCAAGGTAGCTGCGCAGCTCACCCAGGTCTGTGCACGTGTGTCTCCTCTGCAGCTCGGACTTCACCAGGGCGAGAGCCTTAGTGTCAGCAGTAGCAAAGACCAAGTCGTCAACGTACACGAGGATATAGAACGGCGGCAGCGAAGTGTCGGTGCGCAGAAACAGTGAAGGGTCAGCAGTCGAAGGCGCAAACCCAAGAGCCGCAAGGGTAGTCCTCAGTGTGTCGTGCCACTCACGGGGTGCCTGGCGGAGACCGTAGACTGGCCGGCGGAGGCTCCACTGGGTACCAGGAGGGAACGACCCAGTGAAGCCAGGTGGGGGGCGCCAGATCTCCTCGTGCAGGCTGCCCTGTAGGAAAGCTGTGCTGAAGTCAAGGGAGTGAAGCTCGTAGTCACGCTGAGCGGCAACGTGCAGCAGCACCCGAAGAGTAGTCATCTTCGGGGTGGGGGAGAAGGTCTGGAAGAAGTCAACTCCCTCTCGCTGACTGAAGCCTTGAGCAACGTAACGCGCCTTGAAGACAGGCGGAGAACCTGGCGGCCGCTTCACCCTGAAAATCCACATGCCATCGACGATGTTCGCCCCGGGAGGGGGAACCTCATCGACGTAAGTGCCTGTGGACTTCTAGGATGCCATCTCTGCGTCCATGGCTGCCTGCCACTGAGAGGAGTAGGGACCCGCGATCGCCTCAGCGTAAGAGCGCGGTGTGGGGATGTCTATAGCATCCGGGTCTCCCTCAAGGGCAAGCAGCATGGCCACGAGATGAGGCGCAGTGGCTGCAAGACACTCAAGGTCCTCGTGCCTGTCCTCAAGGACGTCCGTGCCAAGAGCACACTCACCCCCGACGGACGGAGGACAGACAGACTCAGACTCAGCAACAAGACTAGCAGCGTAGTCTAGACGACAGGCAGCAGCAAAGTCAATAAGCTCAGCGACCAGGGCAGACGCAGCAGCAGACTCAAACGACGGGTCAGTGACAACAGTGGCTAGCAGACGCGTGACAGTAGGGTGCTCAGCATGAAACCGGTCAGACTCAGGGTCCGCGACGTCAGGCAAAGAGGACGCAGGGGGAGACGGAAGAGGAGTACGCTCCGGAGTAGGGGACCGACGCAGGGCTACAAGGCGTGTGCCGGGGACAGCCGGCTGACGCGGACGAGGAACACGACGACCGGTACGACCAGAACGAACAGGCGAGACAGGACGCGACGCAGGCTCACGACGCTCAGCAAGACCCCCTGTCTGCTCAGTGTAAGGAGAAGGAGCAGGCAGCGGTGAGCCAGGCTGTAACGGAAGACCAGTAGACGAAGGGAGACTAAGAACCTGGCGAAGCACAGAGTCAGGCGGAGCCTGAGACGACGGAGACGGTGGAGCAAAGAACAGGCGCGGCTGGGCAGTGCCACCAGCACAAGTAGCTCCAACACCCCCAGCAGCTCCAGCACCTCCAGAAGCTCCAGAAACCTCAGCACCAGCTCCTCCAGGACCAGCTCCACCAGCAGCAGCACCCCCAGAACCGGCACCCCCAGTCCCAGGGCCGCCAACCGCAGTGTCTCCAGCAGCAGCACCCGCAGGCTCAGCACCAGTACCCCCAGTACGAGTACCGCCGGGACCAGCACCACTCCCAGCTCCAGTGACAGCAATAGAAGGACCTCCAGGAGCAGAGCCCCTAGCTCCAGAAGCGCGACCCTGACGGCGACCGTACCAGTCGTGCAGCTGCTGTGAGGTGAGAGGCACACGCGGACGAAGGCGGCTACTCCAAGGAGACCGCGCAACAGCAGACTCAGAACCCTCAGCGCCAGCACCCTCAGCAGCTCCAGCGCCACCAGCACCAGGACCTCCAGCAGCTCCAGAACCTCCAGCGCTCGCACCCTCAGCAGCCCCAGAACCACCAGCTCCAGCGCCACCAGCACCAGGACCTCCAGCAGCTCCAGAACCTCCAGCGCCCGCACCCTCAGCAGCCCCAGAACCACCAGCTCCAGCACCTCCAGACCCCTCACACGCAGGCTCAGCACCTCCAGGCTCCACACTCTCAAGCTCCGCACCCCCAGGCTCAGTACCTCCAAGTCCAGTACCCCCATGCGCCGCACCCCCAGGCTCAGCACCCCCAGAAGTAGCACCCCGAGCAGGACCACCCCCAGTAGGACCTGAGTCACCAGTGACCTCGACCGGCGCAGGGAAGGGAGGAGGGTCAACCTGAGACACACCTGAAGGAGCAGGACCGGGAGCGGGGAGGGGGTCTACCTGGGGAGCACCTGGAGCGAGGAAGAGCGAGGAAGAGGGGGTCCACCCGGGTCGGGTTGGGGTCCGGACCATCCCGGGAGGGAACCGGATCCACCCGGTTCGGGTGGGGGTCCGGACCATCCCGGGTGGGAACCGGATCCCCACCCGGGTCGGGTAGGGGTCCGGACCATCCCGGGTAGGAACCGGATCCACCCGGGTCGGGTGGGGGTCTGGACCATCCCGGGTAGGAACCGGATCCACCCGGGTCGGGTGGGGGTCCGGACCATCCCGGTTGAGAACCGCCGGGTAGGGAGAGGGGCAGTGCGGTAGGGGAAGAGACGGTAAAATGGAATCGACTCATCGAACGTGACGTCCTGAGACGCAAAGACACGGCGCGAGGTGGGGTGGTAAAACTGCCAACCAGGCGCGTCAGGGACAAAGCCAAGGAAGACACAGGGAACAGCGCGGGCGGAGAGCTTGTCCGCGGTGGTATCGCGGACAAAGGCACGAGCACCCCAGACCCGGAAACACGACGCATCGCCAACCTTCCCCGTCCACAACAGAGTGGGGGAGGTCTCCGGCAAGGAGACACGGGGCCAGAGGTTGAGCTGATGCGCGGCGTACCGGACCGCAAACGGCCACAGAAAATGGGGGGCAGCCGCATGGATCATGGAGGTACGAGCGACCTCCATGACTAAGCCAATGCGGCGCTCAGCAACCCCATTCTGCTGCGGAGAGGCCGGAAGCGTGAACGACTGGGTGATGCCGTGCTCCGCACAGAAGGCTGCCAAGAGGTCTGAGGAGAACTCACCACCTCGGTCAGAGTGCAGACGCAGGACGGGAAACTCCGTCCCGAACCGCTCGCGGAGCTGGAGACGGGCAGCGCGGATCCAAGGGATCAAAACAGCAGGGACCTCCCCCTTGCTGCGCAGGGGGAATACCGTGGTGTAACGCGTGTAGTCGTCAACAACCAGCAGGAAGTACCGCTCGTGGCCCTGTCCACGGACGCGGGCTGGGCCCCACACGTCCAGGTGGAGAGTCTGCAGGGGAGCCTCTGTGGGAGGGAACGAGGAGGAGTGAGGAGCGGCGCGCTGCCGCCCCTTGACGCAAGGAATGCAGGGCGGCGCAAGCGAGGGAGGCAGGGCAGGCAAAGACCTGGGAAGATTAGAAACCAGGAAGCGAGAGTGCATGCCACGAAGGCGCTGCACCGAGGGGTGACCAAGGCGGTGGTGCCACAGGAGGGTCTGGTGCGACAAAGCGCGACACTCGCAGGGGGCCGCCAGCTGACCTGACGCAGACGCAGACGCAGCTACCTGAGGAGACTCAGTGGTCAGTGTGTACAGACTCGAGCCAGGCGCACGGGAAAACGTGGCCAGGTGTCGGCCGGTCCGAGCACACGTACAGTGAGTCACTCGCTGACTCGCAGGAGTGAACTGGTGCACCCCCCTATCCTGGAGGTCAGCTCCACTCACCAAGTTCGTAGAGAACGAGGGGAGGTAAAGACCTGACAGCGAGCCAGACGGGGCGGCCGGACACGGCAGAACCGTGGAGTAGTGGGCAAGGACTGGACCCCCGGAGGGGTCCGCCAGGGAGACTGGAACCGGCCGACTAAGCGGCGTGAGTGTGGTACAGTCGCGAAAGAAGGAGCGGGAAGCTCCTGAGTCAAGGGTGAAGGTGTGCAAGACCGCAGCAGGCGCAGTACCAGAGAGAGCAGACTCACCAGCACCTGGAGCAGGAGACGTACTAGCACCTAGAGCAGCAGCCTCACAAGCACCTAGAGTAGGAGACGCACGAGCACCTAGAGCAGCAGCCTCACCAGTACCGGGAGCAGCAGGCGCTATACCAGGGTCAGGCGGTACGCACAGGTAACAGGCACGGTCAACACTAGTAGGCAATGCATACATGGCAGTGAGAATAGCATCATAGTCAAGAGCAAAGATATCGACCCTCTGTCCAAGCAGCTCCAGCCAGGCGGGGAGCTCAGCCTCGTCGCCAAACACGGTACGCCAGGCATCGCTCAGACGGGCGAAGCAGTGGGACTGTGTGTGACCAAGCGTCCCGCAAGCCTGACCAGTCCTATCACCGGTGCGAATGACGTACGAGCAGCGAACCGTACTCAAAGACCCCCGACTCTGAGCGTACCACTCATGGAGCTGCTGGGACGTAAGTGTCTCGCGTGGACGCCGCTGTAGCTGCAGCTGGCCACTGCCAGACGCTCCCAACTGACCAGCTCCAGGGCGACAGCTACGACGGCTACCGCGACAGCCCCAACTAGTATACCACTCACTAAGCTGCTGGGGCGTGAGAGACTCGCGGGAACGTCGCTGGAGCTGCATCGGGCCACCTGCTAAGAGCAGGAGTAGTAGCAGCAGCTCGGGCAGGGTAGGCGAGCAGGCAGGCAGGCAGGCAGGTAGGCCGGCAGGCAGGCAGGCAGGCAGGCCGGCAGGCAGGCAGGCCGGCAGGCAGGCAGGCAGGCCGGCAGGCAGGCAGGCAGGCAGGCAGGCCGACAGGCAGGCAGGCAGGCAGGCAGGCAGGCAGGCAGGCCGGCAGGCAGGCAGGCAGGCAGGCCGGCAGGCAGGCAAGCAGACAGGCAGGCAGGTAGGCAGGCCGGCAGGCAGGCAGGCAGGCAGGCAGGCAGGCCGGCAGGCAGGCAGGCAGACAGGCCGGCAGGCAGGCAGGCAGGCAGGCGGGCAGGCAGGCAGGCAGGTGCTCACCAAAGGCTGGAAGGTCAGGCGCTCGTCGGGCGACGGCCGGGCAGGCTCACGACGGCGGCGACGGCGGGGCCGCAACAGCGGCTGCAGAGTAGGGCCGCGGCAGCTGCAGGGCGGGGCCGCTTCAGCGGCATTCGCGGGGTGGTGTCACGTCAGCGGCAGGTCGGGGCCGCGGCAGCTGCAGGGCGGGGCCGCATCAGCGGCAGGTCGGGGCCGTGGCAGCTGCAGGGCGGGGCCGCGGCAGCGGCAGGTCGGGGCTGAGGCAGCGGCAGGGCCGGGCTGCGGCAGCAGTAGGTCGGGGCCGCTTCCGCGGCCAGGCGGGTCCGTGTGAGCGGCACGCGGGGCAGCAGCTGGCCGCGCGCGTGCAGCGCGGGCTCGGGGTGGGCTGCGGGAGGCAGCGCGCGGGGCTGCTGCGGGCCGCGTAATGCAGCAGAGGGCTGCACGCGGCTCGGGGCGGACTGCGCGCGGCAGCAGCGGGCTGCGCGCGGCTCGGTGCGGACGGGCTGTGCGGGCTCGGCGCGGGCTGCGCGCGGCAGCAGCGGGCTGCGCGCGGCTCGGCGCGGGCTGCGCGGGCTCGGTGCGGTTCTGTTCCTCTGCCGTCCCCTCCTGAGTCGTCTTTGCCTCACGTTCCGGACCCTGAGTCTGACCGGTTTCGTGCTGCGCACCCTACTGTCACGCGTCTGCTAGCCACTGTTGTCACTGACCCCTCGTTTGAGTCTTCTGCTGCGTCTGCCTTGGTCGCTGAGCTAGTTGACTTTGCTGCTGCCTGTCGTCTAGACTACGATCCTAGCCTTGTTGCTGAGTCTGAGTCTGTCTGTCCTCCGTCCGTCGGGGGTGAGTGTGCTCTTGGCACGGACGTCCTTGAGGACAGGCACGAGGACCTTGAGTGTCTTGCAGCCGCTGCGCCTCATCTCGTGGCCATGCTGCTTGCCCCTGAGGGAGACCCGGATGCTATAGACATCCCTACCCCGCGATCTTACGCTGAGGCGATCACGGGTCCCTACTCCTCTCAGTGGCAGGCAGCCATGGACGCAGAGATGGCATCCTGGAAGTCCACTGGCACTTACGTCGACGACGTTCCCCCTCCTGGGGCGAACATCGTCAGTGGCATGTGGATTTTCAGGGTGAAGCGGCCGCCGGGTTCTCCGCCTGTCTTCAAGGCTCGTTACGTTGCTCGAGGCTTCAGTCAGCGAGAGGGAGTCGACTTCTTTCAGACCTTCTCCCCCACCCCGAAGATGACCACTCTTCGGGTACTGCTGCACGTTGCCGCTCAGCGTGACTACGAGCTTCACTCTCTTGACTTCAGCACAGCTTTCTTGCAGGGCAGTCTGCACGAGGAGATCTGGCTGCGCCGCCCTCCTGGCTTCACTGGGTCGTTTCCTCCTGGTACCCAGTGGAGCCTCCGCCGGCCGGTCTACGGTCTCCGCCAGGCGCCACGTGAGTGGCACGACACACTGAGGACTACACTTGCGGCTCTTGGGTTCGCGCCGTCTACTGCTGACCCGTCGCTGTTTCTGCGCACCGACACTTCGCTGCCGCCGTTCTACATCCTCGTGTACGTCGACGAATTGGTCTTTGCCACTGCTGACACTGAGGCTCTCGCCCACGTGAAGTCCGAACTGCAGAAGAGACACACGTGCACAGACCTGGATGAACTGCGCAGCTACCTTGGCTTGCAGATCACTCGGGACAGAGCACGCCGCACCATCACACTGACTCAGTCACACATGGTGCAGCAGGTCCTTCAGCGCTTCGGCTTCACCTGGTCCTCAGCACAGGCCACTCCTCTGGCCATAGGTCACTCGCTCTCAGCTCTGCCTTCGGATGAGTCCGTAGAGCCGAGTGGTCCTTACCCAGAGCTAGTTGGTTGCCTCATGTACCTGATGACTTGCACTCGTCCTGACCTAGCGTACCCTCTTGGCCTTCTGGCTCGCTACGTGGCTCCTGGTAGGCACCGAAAGGTGCACTGGGATGCTGCGAAGAGGGTATTGCGCTACTTGTGCAGTACATCGAGCATGGGGCTCGTGCTTGGAGGACGGCGAGAGGTGGTCCTCACTAGGCACTCAGACGCTTCTTGGGTTGACGACCAGGCTACTCAGCGGTCGTCCCAGGGTTACACCTTCAGTCTTGGCTGTGGGTCAGTTTCTTGTCGTTCTACACGTCCGTCTTCAGTTTTCAGCTCCAGTTGTGAGGCTGAGATCTACGCCACAGCCATGGCTGCTCAGGAGTTACGCTGGCTCACCTACCTGCTGACTGACCTGGGAGAGAGGCCTCGTTCTCCTCCAGTGCTGTACGTTGACAACAAGGCTGCCATTGCCTTGTGTGAGGAGCACAGACTGGAGCACAGAACGAAGCACATCGCTCTGCGGTACTTTCTGGCTCGAGAGTTGCAGCAGCGTGGTCAGCTTTGTCTGCGTTACGTGGCCACTCAGGCCAACACTGCTGATATATTCACCAAGGCACTCTGCACTTTGTTGGGGCTTCTGCACTTTGTTGGGGCTTGTGCCCACTTTTCCTCACTTGCTGTAGACTTTGCGTGTACTGTGATCTATATATATATACCTGCATGCTTACTAGATATAGATCACTGTGGTGCTTGTGTTACATATATGCCTCTGCATGTGAACTGGCCTTGTGGCTCTTTGCTTGTGCTCAGAGTGTGTGGTGACGTTGTGATCCACCCTGGGCTTGCTTGCCTTTCTTGACTGGTCTTGTGACCCCTTGCTCTCCCCCACTTTGCCTATGGGGGTGTGTCAAACATTATACTTGTGTTGTTGCTGTGTAGGCTACAGTGGGTTAGCCTTTAGGGGGTACACAATTCTAGGGTTTTGTATTTGTACTCCCATCTTCTCATAGTGCACACACTTCTCTCATTCTGACACTCCTCTGCTTCACCCTCGTCCTCCTCCTCACTCTCCTCATCGTCCGACGACTCCTCACTCTCCTCATCGTCCTCCTCGTAGTCCTCATCCTTCTTAGAGTCCTCCTCCGTATCCCCCCCCTCTCCAGTTTCCGCCACCAGGGCGGCATCACCGTCCTTGTCAGCACCGGCAGCAGGGTCATGTCAGAATACGGAACGGGAATGATTGCATTGAGATCAATGAGTACAAGTACTAACCCTAATCGGCTACCCCACTACAACCTACACAACATAAGCATTATAATGTTTTGACACACCCCCATGGGCAAAGTGGGGGAGAACAAGTGGTCACAAGACCAGTCAAGAAAAGCAAAGCAAGCTCAGGGTGGATCACGAAGTCACCGCATAGTCCGAGCACAAGTAAATGGCCACAAGGCCAGTTCACATGCACAGTTATATAAAAGAGTACAGTTATCATAACCTAGCAAGTGTGAGCATGTAGGTATATATATATATATCATTTTATCTGGGATTGTACAGTGTTACAGTCAGAGAAACATGTTCCTAACCCTGTTTTTCAAAGGGTACAAAAAAACTTACCGTATTCTCCTGGATATAAGACCCCCGGAAAACAAGACCCCCGGGTCTGTAATACGGGGGTGGGTCTTTTATTTTGGCAGGTTTCCACTATACCCCCCCTTGAGGGGGTAACATTACTAGACCCCCCCCCCCCGAGCCTAGATACTAGTTCAATTGGGGTTCTTTGGTTCATTTTCGGGCCAAGCTGAAACTTTAGCATGGGCCGCTCGATTAACCCAATGTCCCTCGTGCAGCCCATGCTGGCGAGTCGTGCATGTTCTAGACCCAAGGTTGGGTTGCACGATGACAAGGCGAGGAATCTTGCCATGTAACGCTGGATCACCCTAAATGTGCCATTTCGACCAATGAGAAGCCACACCCGGATTGAATCGCGAAATACGCACATCCACGGTCCTATCCATGATAAAAAAAACTGTTGAAGCACCCACAACAGCTAAGCAATCAAATACACTTTCAAAAAATATGTCCGTATGATAAGACCCGGGTACTACACATTTCTAAGCCTTTGACAAGAACCCCCCTCTTCTTTCTCTGAATTTTTCATAAGACCCTAGGGTCTTATATCCGGGGGAATACGGTATATCAGCAGTGTTGGCCCGTGTGGCCACGTAAGCAAGACGAAGCTGACCACGCTGCTGCAAATCTCGAGCAAGGAAGTAACGCAGAGCGATGTGCTTCGTTCTGTGCTCCAGTCTGTGCTCCTGACACAAGGCAATCATGGCCTTGTTGTCTACGTACAGAACTAGAGGAGAACGAGGCCGCTCTCCCAAGTCGGTCAGCAGGTAGGTGAGCTAGCGTAACTCCTGTGCAGCCATGGCTCTTGCGTAGATCTCAGCCTCACAATTGGAGCTGAGAACAGAAGACGAGCGGGTAGACCGCCAAGAAACAGAGCCGGAGCCAAGGCTGAAAGTGTAACCCTGTGACGACCGCTGCGTAGCCAGGTCGTCAACCCAAGACGCGTCTGAGTGTTTAGTGAGGACTACTGGACCTCGTCCTCCAAGCACGAGCCCCATGCCCGATGTACTGCACAAGTAGCGCAACACCCTCTTAGCGGCCTCCCAGTGCTCTGGTCGGTGTCTCCCGGGCGCAACGTAGCGTGCCAGGATGCTAAGAGGGTACGCAAGGTCAGGTCGAGTGTAGGTCATCAGGTACATGAGGCAGCCCACAAGCTCTGGATACGGGCCACTCGGCTCTACGGACTCGTCCGAAGGTGGAGCTGAGAGTGAGTATCCGGTAGGCAGAGGAGTGGACTGTGGCGAGGAGAACCGGAAGCCGAAGCGCTGAAGGACCTGGTGCACCATGTGTGACTGAGTCAGGGTGATGGTGCGCCGTGCTCTGTCCAAAGTGATCTACAAGCCAAGATAGCTGCGCAGCTCACCCCGTTTAGTGCAGGTGTGTCTCTTCTGCAGCTCCGACTTCACAAGGGCCAGTGCCTCAGTGTCAGCAATGGCAAAAACCAAGTCGTCGACGTACACGAGGATGTAGAACAGCGGCAGCGAAGTGTCGGTGCGCAGAAACAGCGACGGGTCAGCAGTCGAAGGAGCAAACCCAAGAGCCACAAGTGTCGTCCTCAGTGTGTTGTGCCACTCACGAGGCGCCTGGCGGAGGACGGCGCAGCCAGCTCTCCTCGTGCAGGCTGCCCTGTAAGAAAGCTGTGTTGATAACAAGTGAGTGAAGCTCGTAGTCACGCTGAGCGGCAACGTACAGCAGAACTCGAAGAGCGGTCATCTTCAGGGTAGGGGAGAAGGTCTGGAAGAAGTCAACTCCCTGTCACTGACTGAAGCCTCGTGCAACGTAACGAGCCTTCAAGATGGGCGGAGAACCCGCCGGCCGCTTCACCCTGAAAATTCACATGCCATCGACTATGTTCGCCCCAGGAGGGGAATTGCGTCGACGTAAGTGCCTGTGGACTTCCAGGATGCCATCTCTGCGTCCATGGATGTCTGCCACTGAGAGGAGTAGGGACCCGTAATCGCCTCTGCGTAAGAGCGCGGGGTCGGGATGTCTGGTGCATCCGGGTCTCCCTCAAGGGCAAGCAGCATGGCCACGAGATGAGGTACAGCAGCTGCAAGACACTCAAAGTCCTCCTGCCTGTCCTCAAGGACGTCCGTGCCAAGAGCACGCTCACCCCCGACGGACGGAGGACAGAAAGACTCAGACTCAGCAACAAGACTAGCGGCGTAGTCTAGACGACATGCAGCAGCAAAGTCAACAAGCTCAGCAACTAAGGCAGACACAGCAGTGGACTCAAAAGAAGGGTCAGTGACAACAGTAGCTAGGAGACGTCTGACATTAGGGCCTGCAGCACGAACCAAGTTAGACTCAGGGTCCGGAATGTCAGGAAGAGAGGACGCCGGAGGAGACGGCAGGGGAACTCGCGGTGGAACAGAGGAAGGACGAAGTGCCATAGTGTGAGTACCTGGCACAGGGGGAGGACGCGGACGAGGGACACGACGACCATGCAAGCAGACGTGACAGGACGAGACGCAGGCTCGCGACGCTCTGTAAGGGAGGCTGGCTGCTCAGTGTAAAGAGGGGTGGCAGGCAGCGGTGAGTCTGGCTGTAACGGCGTCTATCACAGGTCAGGCGGAGGACACAGTGAGGGAGGAGGAAGGGCAGTGGACGAAGGAAGACTAAGAACCTGACGGAGCGCCAAGGCAGGCGGTAGCAGTGACGACAGCGGCGGCGGCAAGAAAAACGGTCGCCGCTGTACAGTGCCTCCAGCACCAGTACCGCCAGCTCCAGTGCCTCCAGCGCCGGCACCTTTTGCTCCAGGGCCTCTAGCACCAGCGCCCCCAGCTCCAGGGTCTCCCAGCTCTAGCGCCTCCAACTCCAGCGCCTCCAGCTCCAGAACCTCCAGCTCCAGCGCCTCCAGCTCCAACGCCTCCAGCTCGAGGGACTCCAGCGTCAGCGCCTCCAACTCCAGGGCCTCTAGCTCTAGCACCTCCAGCTCCAGTGTCTCGAGCGTCAGTGCCTCCTGCGCCAGCACCTCCAGAAATAGTGCCTCCAGCTCCAGCAGCGCAACTCCGAAGGCGGGTGCGCCGAGCAAACCACTCGCACAGATGTTGTGGTGAGAGAGGCTCCCGCCGGCTAGACCGCTGCGGCGAGGCACCCGTAGGACCTCCAGCAGACGCAGTGCCCATAGGCTCAGGACCCCCAGGCTCCGCACCCCCAGACTCAGTATCCTCAGGCTCGGGACCCCGAGGCTCAGCACCCCAAGACTCAGCACCCCTAGTAGCACCACCCCCAGCAACACCAGAGTCGACAGCAACCGGCTGCAGAGGCGGCGAAGACGGTCGAGGTGGAAAACCCGGAGGGGTCTCCAAGCGTGGTGAGCGGCGGGGGGGCGCCGCGTCGTTAGCACGAACGTCACCCCCCTCAGCTGGGCCAGAGGTGTCGGAAGTGACCTCGAAAGGCTCACATAGCTAAGGGGAGTGGGTCTACTTGAGACACACCTAAAGGATCAGGACCCTGAGGGGGGAGGGGGTCTACCGGAGGGGGACCTGGAGCGAGGAAGAGCGGCTGGGGGTGGAGAGGGGCAGTGCGGTAGGAGAAGAGACGGTAAAAGGGAACCGACTCGTCAAACGTGACGTCCTGAGAGGACAAAACACGGCGCGTGGTGGGTGTAAGAATCCCAGCACTGGGATGCCCGAGGTGCACACACCGGGATTCGAACTCGAGCTTCGCTCTGATACCATGTCAGAATCCCAGCCACTAACCACTGGGATAAAAGGGCTTGTTTGTGTAGCGGGTGAGTGCGTCCATAACCCCCTAGGCCGACGTGTCTGTAACCCTTCCCTAGGATCAATCGGGGATCTCCAAAGGAAAACGCAGTGGGGTGGTAAAACTGTCAGCCAGGCGCGTTAGTGGGAAAGCCAAGGAAAACGCAGGGAATGGCGCGAGAGTAGAGCTTGTCCACGTTGGTATCGCGGACAAAGGCACGAGAGCCCCAGACCCGGAACACCGACGCATCGCCAACCTCCCCCGTCCAACGCAGTGTAGGCGAGGTCTCCGGCAAGGAGACACGGGTTGAGCTGATGTGCAGCGTATCGGACCGCAAACGGCCACCTCCATGACTAAGCCAATGCGGTGCTCAGCAATCCCATTCTGCTGCAGGGAGGCCGGAAGCGTGAACGACTGGAGGATGCCCTCCCCACGACAAAAGTCCCGCAGGAGGTGGGAGGAGAACTCACCACCTCTGTCAGAGTGCAGACGCAGGACAGGAAGTCCTGGCGGAATCGCTCGGGGAGCTGGAGACGAACAGCGCGGATCCAAGGGATCAAGACATCAGGGACCTCCCCCTTGCGCAGACTGTGGTGTAACTCGAGTAGTCGTAAAAAACCAGCAGAAAGTATCGCTCGGGTCCTGTCCATTGACGCGAGCTGGGCCCCACACGTCCATATGGAGAGTCTGCAGGGGAGCAGTCGTCGAGGGAAACGAGGAGGAGTGAGGAGCGACGCGCTGCCGCCCCTCGACGCAAGGAAGGCAGGGTGGCGCAGGCGAGGGCGGGAGGGGAGGCAGAGACCTGGGAAGACCAGAGACAAGGAGGCGGGAGTGCATGCCACGGAGGCGTGGCAGGGAGGGGTGACCAAGGCGGTGGTGCCAAAGGAGAGTCTGGTGTGTGAGGAGGCGACACGAACAGGGGGCTGCTACCTGACCTGACGCGGACACCTGACCAGACGCAGCCACCTGAGTAGGCTCAGTAGTCAGTGTGTACAGGCTCGACCCAGGCCGACGGGTGAACGTGGCCAGGTGACGGCCCGTCCGTGCACACGTGCAGATCAACACATGCTGACCCCGGGAGTGGTGGTAGTGACCATCGCATCCTGGAGGGCAGCGGTACTCACCAAGTTCGTAGAGAACGAGGGGAGGTGAAGACCTGAGAGTGAGCCAGACGGAACCGCTGGACACGGGAGAACAGTGGAGGAACGTGCAAGAACCGGGCCCCCTGAGGGGTCAGCCAGAGAGACTGCAACAGGTGCAGGGAGTGGTGTGACTGTGGTACTGTCGCGAAAGAAGCAGCGGGAAGCACCTGAGTCAAGTGTGAAGGTGTGCAAGGCCTGAGCAGGCGCAGTACTAGAGAGAGCAGACTCACTAGCACCTAGAGCAGCAGCCTTTGTACCTGGGTCGGGCGGCACACACAGGTAACAGTCACCCTCAATACTAACAGTCAAAGCATACATGCCAGCACGGACAACGTCATAGTCAAGAGCAAATATCTCCACATCGTTCTTAAGCAATTCTAGTCAGCGGGGGAGCTCAGCATCGTCGCCAAACTCTGCGCGCCAGGCGTCGTCAAGACGGGAGAAGCAGCGGTATTGTGTGTGACCAACCTTCCCGCATGTCTGACCAGCCCGATCACATGTGTGAATGACGCACAGGCAGCAAACACTATCCCCAGGCGCCCCACGCTGAGAAAACCACTGACGAAGCTGCTGGGGTGTGAGTTGCTGCCTTTGGCCACCGCCAGAACCTCCCCTCTGGACCGCTCCACCCCGACCGCCACCACTGCCGCCGCCACCACTCCCACTGCTGTCATCGCCGCCGCCACCACTCCCACCGCTACCACCACCGCCGCCACCCCCACCACCACTCCCACCACCACCATCGCCACCTCCACCGTCTCCACCGCCTCCACCACCGCCTCCACCGCCGCCACCCCTTCCACTCTTGCCTCCCATGCCCTTGCCATTGCGGCACCTCCCACTAGGAGCAGACGTAGCCCCGACCTCCTCAACACGAAGGAAGTCAACAGCAGCAGCAGAAGCGACAGAGGGGGCAAGGGGGGAGGGGGAACACCCCTCAAAGAAGGGAGTGCGAGGAATGTTACGAGAAGCAGCTACAACGACTATGCTAGTCTCAGCTGCAAGGAGATGCTTCTCGAGCAGGTCGACAGTGAGGTCTGTGGGGTCAAGGGCGAGAAAGTGGTCCCTGACTGCGCGAAGAGAGTCAGGGAGGCGGGTGACGAGGAAGTAGAGAGTGATGTACATAGGGGGGGGGGGGGGGGGGGGGGGTCTTCTCTAGAAACTCGGGTTTAAGCGCGGCGCAGTAGCGAGTGTCACTAGTGCGAAGGTGGGTGATAAGGTCGGCGACTATGGGAAAGTCTGACAGCTCGGGAAAGAGGTAGGATAGTATGAGTCGGCCTAGAGCAGCAGTGGCAGGGGAGGAGTAACGAGCGACTACAGCGTCAAACAATGCTTTAGCAGTCTTGTGCTGGCCAAAGTGCGCGCGTTCGGCTAACGGCAAGTGGTTGCGAACGGCGAGGCGAGCAGTAGCGTCACGGGTAAGCCACTGTGAGCGAGTCGCACTGTCAGGTGTCTCAGGAGGAGCGAGAGAGGTCCCAGACGTGTATTCAAAAAAGGAGACGCCGTCCCTAGACTCGCTCTGTAGGTACAGCTGTAAGTCGTCTAGCCAGGTCTCAAACTGGATCGGACGGCCCTTAGAATCAAAGGTGAGAACACTAAGAGAAGCCATAGCGGGCTTAGCAGGGTGGCGCGCGACCAGCAGGGCAGCACGCAGGCAAGGCAGGGCGGCGCACAGGCCGCAGCACGGCGCGACGGGCAGGGCAAGGGGGCGCGCGGGCACTAGGGAAGCGCGCAGGGCAGGGCGGGGCGGCGCGTGGCCAGGGAAGGACGGCGCGCGGCCAGGGCAGGGCGGCGCGGAGGCAGGACCGGGGGGGGGGGGGAGGGGGGGGGGCTGCCAGTTGGGCGGCGCGAGGGCACTGGGGCGGCGCAACGGGCCGGGCAGGGGCAGCGCGCGGGCCCTTGGGTGACGCGACGGGCAGGGGAGGGCGGCGCGCGGGCCGACGCTGCGGGCAGGGGAGGGCGGCGCGCGGCCAGTAGGGTGGCGCGACGGGCAGGGCAGGGCGGCGCGACAGCCAGCAGGGCGGCTCGCGGGCAGGGCAGGGCAGCGCGACTGGTGGGGCAGCGCGACGGGCAGGGTAGGGCGCTACGGGCAAGGTAACGTGGTACGGTTAGGGAACTATTCGGTGGGCCCTAAAAAAAATGGTCCTGGAACAGGAGCTGCTCTGAAACCATGTCAGAATATGGAACGGGAATAATTGCATTGAGATCAAGCTGAGTACAAGTACTAACCCTAATTGGGTTGTACCCCTTATGGGCTACCCCACTACAGCCTACACAACATAAGCATTATAATGTTTTGACGGGTTGGGGATGAGCTCGTCCAGCTCCTCCTTGCACACATCCTCCAGCACGGCGGTGGAGATGCCACATGTGATGAACGGTTTCCTCACTAGCTCCTTTGGCTTGCGGAAAGGTTGGAACCTTGACCTGCGGAAACGGACGGGGAGGGCTATCGCCGTGCTCACACTCTGTAGCGTCGCTTGAAGATGCCGTAGGTGTTGGCAAGACGGGCCTAGGCGAAGGCCTAGGAGCCATGGCTGACTTTTCAAATAAAACCACTCTGACTGTTTTGGCCCCCCCATTTTTTTTGGGTTGTGAAGCAACCTATTGCAATCGACCTAAAGCAAAAAAAATTTCATGAATTTCTAATTATCTGCAAAAAGATATGTAAAATAACTGGAAAATGCTTTTTTTCAGGTTACTAATTAACTTGACAATCTTTTCATAGCGATGATACAGGACTTGTTTAGCTTTCTGGTTATTTGCTAGACATTGCTACTCTGCTTCTTTCTTTTGTAATGCGCATGATTCAGAAAATTGAGATTCTGTGGAGAACTGCAATGACCGACCAAACGATAATTGCATTTCTCATATTCATCAAACGAATTGATAAATACGGTATTCATCAAATTTATACTACCGTAAATTTATACTACCGCTTCCCCCGCCTAGCGTGTCGGGGAAGTCAGCAATATAAACGTAAAATTAAACAGCTATCATAACAAAGCAATACAATCTGCATATTCCAAAAAAAAATATCTAAACTGATCAAGTCCAGCTGAAAATGGTTGCACTGTCATAGTGGTGGACCACTCAACCTTTTGTGACGATGATCGGCAAGATATATTTTTGAAACATGCAGATATGCATTACGATTGGAACGAGAAGAAGCATAAGATAAACAGAAATAAAACAAATCAAACAATTACTCATAATTGAAGGAACTAAAAAAAATGCACTGTAAGTGGTACGACACTCCCTTCAAATCTGTCTTGCCTAAAAGTCAGTATCTGCGATAACAAAAAAGAAGCAGCATCGAATGCAAGAAGATGCGATATTAAGAATTGAAGTTTAAAAAAGAATGAAGAGAATGGCTGTAACGAGAGAGAACGAGAGAGAGATAACGAGAGAGAGAGAGAGTGAGAGAGAGAGAGAGAGAGAGAGAGAGAGAGAGAGAGAGAGAGAGAGAGAGAGAGAGAGAGAGAGAATAGCCTCTCCCCTCGGCCCTTAGCCTCTCCCCGTAGCCTCTAGGCCCTACTTAAGGCCCTCCTACGGCTGGTTTCTCATTGTTCGTGTGGCGGCAGAAAAATTTTCGCTCGTTCGAGAGAGAGCGAGAGAGAGAGAGAGAGGAATAGCCTCTCCCCTCGGCCCTTAGCCTCTCCCCGTAGCCTCTAGGCCCTACTTAAGGCCCTCCTACGGCTGGTTTCTCATTGTTCGTGTGGCGGCAGAAAAATTTTCGCTCGTTCGAGAGAGAGCGAGAGAGAGAGAGAGAGAGGAATAGCCTCTCCCCTCGGCCCTTAGCCTCTCCCCGTAGCCTCTAGGCCCTACTTAAGGCCCTCCTACGGCTGGTTTCTCATTGTTCGTGTGGCGGCAGAAAAAATTTCGCTCGTTCGAGAGAGAGCGAGAGAGAGAGAGAGAGGAATAGCCTCTCCCCTCGGCCCTTAGCCTCTCCCCGTAGCCTCTAGGCCCTACTTAAGGCCCTCCTACGGCTGGTTTCTCATTGTTCGTGTGGCGGCAGAAAAATTTTCGCTCGTTCGAGAGAGAGCGAGAGAGAGAGAGAGAGGAATAGCCTCTCCCCTCGGCCCTTAGCCTCTCCCCGTAGCCTCTAGGCCCTACTTAAGGCCCTCCTACGGCTGGTTTCTCATTGTTCGTGTGGCGGCAGAAAAATTTTCGCTCGTTCGAGAGAGAGCGAGAGAGAGAGAGAGAGAGGAATAGCCTCTCCCCTCGGCCCTTAGCCTCTCCCCGTAGCCTCTAGGCCCTACTTAAGGCCCTCCTACGGCTGGTTTCTCATTGTTCGTGTGGCGGCAGAAAAAATTTCGCTCGTTCGAGAGAGAGCGAGAGAGAGAGAGAGAGGAATAGCCTCTCCCCTCGGCCCTTAGCCTCTCCCCGTAGCCTCTAGGCCCTACTTAAGGCCCTCCTACGGCTGGTTTCTCATTGTTCGTGTGGCGGCAGAAAAATTTTCGCTCGTTCGAGAGAGAGCGAGAGAGAGAGAGAGAGGAATAGCCTCTCCCCTCGGCCCTTAGCCTCTCCCCGTAGCCTCTAGGCCCTACTTAAGGCCCTCCTACGGCTGGTTTCTCATTGTTCGTGTGGCGGCAGAAAAATTTTCGCTCGTTCGAGAGAGAGCGAGAGAGAGAGAGAGAGAGGAATAGCCTCTCCCCTCGGCCCTTAGCCTCTCCCCGTAGCCTCTAGGCCCTACTTAAGGCCCTCCTACGGCTGGTTTCTCATTGTTCGTGTGGCGGCAGAAAAAATTTCGCTCGTTCGAGAGAGAGCGAGAGAGAGAGAGAGAGGAATAGCCTCTCCCCTCGGCCCTTAGCCTCTCCCCGTAGCCTCTAGGCCCTACTTAAGGCCCTCCTACGGCTGGTTTCTCATTGTTCGTGTGGCGGCAGAAAAATTTTCGCTCGCGCCGGCCGCCTTCGGCGGCCGACGCTCGACGGCGCGGCCTTCGGCCGCGCGTGAGGGGACGAGAAGTAATCGCACACAGAGCAGTTGATAATGAGCAACATTACACGCATGGCAACACCTACCGCGGCCTAGCCGCGCAATACACTACATGGAGCAACCGGAGCCCGCGCCTACATGCGGTGAGCTCCAAGGGCATGAAGAATGCCCGTCAGGGAGCGCCAAAGCTCCCGGACCACAAGCGTGCTTGCGCCGATCGCCGCGGCTCCAGATCCTGCGTGCAAGTGTCGCCGCAGTCCACGGACAGCCTCGCCAAGCTGTCCCGCGGCAGCAGCGCCTCCCTCCGCGGGCGCAGCCAGCACGGGCGCCAGCAGCACCGCGAGCTGGTCAGCCGCGTCGAGGCACGGGTCACGCAGGTGGCTGCGAAAGGACTCGGGGGGGACAGCAGGAAGAGATGAGTGCGCAAGCACCTGAATCAGAAGCAGAGCATGCAGGCTCTCCGCGAGACGGTGGAGCTGACCAAGCGTTGTCTCGGGAACGCGCGTCTGCGGAGGCAGTAGAGCCGCCGCCAGGAACGGGAGCGGCTCATCAGCTGCATACTGAGCCGCCGCCGCGCCACCACCCGCTGCCACGAACTCTACCCCCGCGACAGGCGGAACTGGCGGCAGATGCAGTCGGGAGCCGGGAGCCGGCGCCGCTACGGAAGGTGAAGGAGCGGACGGGGCAGGAACGTGAGGAGGAGGAGCAGCAGCCGGCGGAGGGACCTCAGGAGGGACGGGCGAACGGGGAGCCACGTGCTCCGGAGCAGCCCGCAGCGAACTGCTCTGGCTCGGCGCTGCCCTCCCCTGGCGCACGGCGCGCGACACCTCCCGTGACACTTCTCGCTGGAGGTCCGCCAGCGTCACGGGCGGACGATACCTCCCGCCTCCACTGCGCCCCTGGGGACCCCGCCAACCCCCATTGCCACCTGGGTGAGCTGGCCACGGGGCCTGCTGCTGGTAGCGCCGGGGGGAGTTACGCCGGCGCCGCGACGTCTCGCGCTCCTGCGGAGCCGCCGGGGAATGGGGCCGGGACAAGCGGCGGTCAGGCGACTGGGGACGAGACGGCTGGACAACTGGAGCCGCCGGCGGTTGAACAGGCGGAGGCTGATCCGCGCCCGGAGGGGCAACCACCGAGGCCGGGCCGCCAGTGGTGGCGGACGCCGCCCTCGGCGAAGACGCAGACGCCGGCGCAGGCACGCCGAGGACAGCAACGCCAGGTGCAACGGGAGCGCCAGGCACAGGGACTGGAGGACCGGCGGTCTCTCCGGCAGGGGCAGACGTCGCCAGCGTCACGGCAGGAACGTGGAGAACAGGGGGAGCAGGCGCGACGGGCGGAACGGGAGGAGCAACACTCGGGGCAGACGGCTCAACCACGTTCGCGACAAGAGGGAGTGCGGATTCGAGGAGAGGAGTCTTTTCAGTGCCTACTAGGCCGGGCGTCGGAGCAGACAGCGGCGGGGAGCCCGTCGCCACGGTCCCCGCTCCTGAGGCAGACGACGGCTTTCCGAGTACAACCGACGCTGCGTCAGCGCGCATTGGCGAGTAATCGGTCACACCAGCAATCACCATCGCGAGGCCGGGGAGCGCGTGGCGAAGGGCGAGAAGCAGTGAGCGGACGGGGAGGTGGGCCAGAGAATGGCTATCAGAGGGAGGCCAGCAGGGCTTTAATCAGGCTACGTAATGAAGAAGAGGAAGAAAATGACCCCTCTTATAGTGAGGAGCCAACTCCCTTGAGTGAGGAAGAAGGGACGGAAGCAGAGGAAGGAGTAGAGGAGAACGGGAGAAGGACGGGAGCGAGACCAAGGCGGTCCCTAGGCGAGGAAGGGATCACTGCGGCTGGACCGTCCGATGGCGATCGTACGGGCGAAATTCCAACCGTACCTTCACAAGGGAGGACGGGCCGCACCAGGAGAAATCGGGCCGCGACGGACACGGCAGCGGTGCGAGAAATTCCCAATCCTCCTCGCTATTTTACGCCAGAGGAGTTGGCGACGCGGGCAGACTTGTTCGCTGATATCGCGAACTGGGATATCCCAGCCCTCTGCGACAGCCGGCAACCGTCCCTGGCAAGGCGGTTACCGCCCAATTTGTGCCAGCTGTTTTCGCTGACGCTGCTGACCCCGTTACTCCACCTGTCGCGAAACCCGGAAGCAGAGGCAGGTTGGCGCCTTCTGCTTTTCCTGCCACGACTGACGCTTCGCCAGACCTCGCCACGGAAACCGAACTGGCCCCAGATCAAGGCCCGGCTCCGAGCCTTTCAACGTGGCGAGTGGGACCAACTGTACAAGGACGCGATCGAAGCGGTCAACACTCCCGCACCTCCACGTCACCAGCCTGACGAAACTGGGGTTATCAGCCGGGCCGAGGGCCTGGCGAAACGGGGTAGCCTGCGACGCGCTGTGCTGGCGTTGGAGTCAACGCCAGTCTGCAAACCAACTCCAGAAATTCTGGAGGAGCTTCGACAGAAACATCCGCCAGCCGAGTCAGGACAGACGACGTGGCCACCCACACCTGAGTCAAAATTGTCCATCACCCACGCTGACTTCGCCAAACTGTTGGGGAGGTGCGAAAACGGGGTCGGTGCCGGGCCTTCGGGAACGACATTCGAACACATGCGCGACGCGGCAATCACGAACGGACGAGTTAGCACCCATCTGCACGCCTTGGTAAACACCATTTTGGGGGGCAACCTCCCAGCACCGGTGGCGGACCTATTGACAGCTTCGCGCCTCATAGCTCTGGCCAAACCTGGTGGGGGGGCTCGACCTATCGCCATCGGCGAATGTATCACTCGGCTGACAGCCAAAGCAGCCCTCGCAGCCATGGGAGATGCCGCGCGTGCCTTTTTCCTGCCTCTACAGTACGGCGTGGCTGTGCCAGGAGGAGCCGAGGCAGTTATACACGTGGCACGCGCGTATCTGGACAAGCTACCCAGCAGCCTCGTGCTGCAAACTGACATCTCAAATGCTTTCAACAGCATTTCACGACAGGCCATCGCGACAGCGTTACAAGGACCGGAGTTGTCGCCACTACTGCCGCTGGTGAAACTGACCTACGGTAACCCGTCGAAATTACTCGTCGATGCGAATTTTGCATCGGACCCACTGATCAGTGAACGGGGCGTGCGTCAAGGGGACCCACTTGGCCCTCTACTGTTTGCCGCGGGAATGCACACGGCACTCCGTGACACTGCTGCAGCATACCCCCAGGTGCTGTGTCTGGCATATGCCGACGATGTCACATTCCTGGGGGAGGCGACTGCCACTGTAGCAGCTTTCAATCACTTCACCGGGAAGCTGGCACACCTGGGGCTGAGACACAATGCGCAGAAATGCGCGGCCTGGAGCAGGGAAGCAGCAGCGAAGGATCGATTGCCGCACGGAGTACCTTTCTCCCAGGAAGGAGTTCGCTTGCTCGGAAGCTTCGTGGGCCCTGATAGTGGGGCGTCGCAGTTCCTGTCGGGTCAGCTGCAGGAGATGGCCAAACCTCTGCCACTGCTTGAGAAAGCCGACCCACAGGTAGCCTCGTTATTGCTCACCCGCTGCATTTCGAGGCGCGTGGCATACCTCACCAGAACAACACCGCTTTCCCTTCTGCCTCGCGACACCTGGAGCCAGTGGGGGACAGACCTGCTAGCGGCACTGCTCACAGCCTGCCACATTCGCGTCCCCACCTGCCGTACTGAGCAAGCACGTGTCTGGGCGCAGGCGTCTCTGCCGCCGTCCTTGGGAGGGATAGGTATCACCGACCCGCTAGTCGAGGGAGTTTACGGGTACGCCGCGAGCTTCACGCAAGCGGCGCTTTTCGTGGCATCACTAGACGGCGCCCCTGAGGGCGCGCTGGCGCAGGCGCGGGACCACATGCAGCTGCCCGCGGACGCCGCCACGCCCCTTCACACGTGGCTGTCGGAGTGCGAAGCGGCGTTACCTGACGATGCGCGAGAAATCCTAGAGAAAGAACGGCTGGAGCGAACTGACACGAGGCTCCAGCACGCGTTGGCGCTAAGGGTGCATGGGAGCAGATACGCGGTGCAAGTGCAGGCGACGCGGGAGATGGCGGTGAACCCCTTGTGCGGGCATACTCAGCGGATGTACTCACTGACTGGGTACGGGACCGGGGATTGGCTGACCGCTATCCCGATTGCGGCCAACAGGAGGATAGGGCCCACTCACTTTTCCAATGCCGTCCGTTTTCGGCTGGCCCTTCCCTTCTCTACGCCGAAGAACTGTGACTGTATGGACCACACGGCCATCACAGACCCCCGCCTCCCGAACCACCTACTCCGCTGCGGCACGGGCAAGCATCGCATCAACACCCACAACGAGCTGCGCGATGCCTGCATCAGTATGGCCCAGGACGCGGGTTTCATCGTTCACAGCGAGTCCTCAGCGCACTGCCCCGTTGAGGAACAGACAGCCGACTTTACAATGACAGACAGAAGCAGTGGGGCCGTCTATGTATGCGACGTCACCATCACCGACCCTATTAGCATCAGGGACCCTGAGGCGCAGAAGGGCAGGGGCTGGGCGGCTCAGGAGCAAGCGGACAAGAAAATCCAGCACTACGCCTCCCTGCCAGAGACGGTGACCTTCTTCCCTCTCGCTGTGGACACCTACGGCTGCCCGTGTGCAGAGGTACCAGTCTTCTTGAAGCTCTTGGCGGACACTGCAGCTCGGCGCCACTTCAACGCCGACTCCAAATCGTTCTATGCTGCAAAGTTCCTCCACCAGTTCAGGCAACGCTGGTCTGTGGCCCTGCAAAGGGCCCAATCTGTGGGCCTTCTGCTTAAGCTTGGGGAGGCGGCGGCGGTTGAGAACCCGCCCGTGGGAGGAATTGGGGATGAGTTGCATCTAGGGGACTGTTTCGCGGTGCTTGAGCCTCTTGTGGAGTTGTAGTTCTGTGATGCTTGTGACCTGCATGTGTGTTATCTAGGCCGCCATGTCTTGCATGCTTGTACTTGACTGCTATATCAATACAAGGACCATTAGAGAGAGAGAGAGAGAGAGAGAGAGGAGAGAGGGAGAGAACGAGAGAGACAGAACAAGAATGAAAGAGAGAGAGAGAACGACATAACGAGAGCGATAGAACGAAAGTGAGAGAGAGAGAGAACGACATGCTGCTCGGGTCGAAATGGTTTAAATCAATCTAGGTTAGCAAATGGAAGTGAAAATGTAGAAAGTAGAGTATGCACGAAAACTACGACGAATACAAACGGAGGAGAAAGGAATAAGGAAAACGGCTACGTTACTGAGCAATGAGGTGGAAATCAAAGTTGAGAAAACGAAATAACGACCAGAAAAGCAAAAAATGGCATAACTGGAAAACGAAATTGAAGAAAACTATGTCGCGAGAACTATATACTTGAGCTAACGAAGATGCAATCTTGGAAAAAAAACGGACATACCAGTGTGTCTAGGAGAGAAGACAAGCAAGAACTAGCGTCTGCTGCTGGGGAGAGTAAGCGAGCAAGAGGAAGCAGCGGGAAAAAAAAAGAGAAGAAATGAAACCCTAGGATAGGAGTAGGATAAGAACATAAGAAGTGTTAGTCTAATTCGTAATCACCTAACTTAGTTCTGGATGATAGGTAAGATAGATCTCACCTTGGCATAGGTAAGTGGGAACATCGTAAGCTCCAACTGACGAGGGAGAGAAGAAAGGGACGCAACAAACCCTAGGCAATGAACAGATTCGTCGCAAATACAATTTACGATTATTTTTATGTTGCGAAATAGAGACAGTGAAGTTTGCTCAGTCGATTAAATCTCGACCGGAAGTCAAGAGGTCCCAAGATCGAGTCGTGGAGACGGAACGTTCATTAACTTACAGCAGTAACAGGTACAAAATAATAAATTTAGTTTACGACAATAGGTGATTTGATGCAGTCATTTTCATCTTCGAGAATGTGTGGATGGTCGTCAGTTCGAAACTAGATATGGTAAATAGTTGTCTTGCTGTGTTTTTTTTATGCTGTTTCTCTGAAGTCTAGAACACTTAGAACACTAATTCCTTTAGTTTTACTGTTCATGTCCTTCATGTAAGACTATAAACATTTAGTTGGATTTCCCTTTTTTACCACAACACAAACCATCATACAAGTATCTAGCATGAAATTGAATGAATATGGATAAAGAATCTATAAAAGCTTAAGTAATACTCACAAAACCAAAAGCTCTGCATCTTTGAAACAATATTATTGTCTCATGCATTCCATACAATTTGAAGTTCTACATAGATCATGAATTTTTGAAAAACGCAAAACGCTTCGCAACCCTAAGACGATTTCGTCGCCTCTTGTTTTTACTCTGAGGCCCATTTCCCATAAATAAATACTCTGCTTCCTCAGGAACCAGAGAAGTATAACTATGAAAAAAAATAGAATTCATAAACTACCATTAGACTAAGGCAGGTTCTGTCAAAATTACGAGACTGGAATGACTGTGACTAAGAGGAACAGGAGTACAAATGTGAAACCCTAACTAGGTGTACCCCCTAAGGTATCACCCACTACAGGCTAGAACAATACAAACATATAATGTTTGACACACCCCCAATAGGCAAAGTGGGGGAGACCTAGGGGTCACAAGACCAGTCAAGGCAAAGCAAGGCAAACAAGCTCAGGGTGGATCTCGAGGATTCCACACAAATTCCGAGCACAAGCAAGCGGTCACAAGACCAGTTCACATGCAGGTTTATAATAGAGCAAGACGTACAATGATCACAACCTAGCAAGAGTAAACATGCAGGTATATAAATATATAGTGATCACAGTACAGGCAAAGTCAAGAAGTGAGCAAGTGAGGTCCAGTAGGCACAAGGCCTAACAGAGTACAGAAGCGCTGATGGTCACAAGGCTGGAGTGCCTTGGTGAACACATCAGCAGTGTTGGCCTCAGTGGCCACGTAACGCAGACGAAGCTGACCGCGCTGCTGCAGCTCTCGAGCAAGGAAGTACCGCAGGGCAATGTGCTTCGTTCTGTGCTCCAGTCTGTGCTCCTCACACAAGGCAATGGCAGCCTTGTTGTCGACATACAGCACTGGAGGAGAACGAGGCCGCTCTCCGAGGTTGGTCAGCAGGTAGGTCAGCCAGCGCAGCTCCTGAGCAGCCATGGCTGTGGCGTAGATCTCAGCCTCACAACTGGAGCTGAGAACAGAAGACGAACGAGTAGAACGCCAAGAAACTGAGCCAGAGCCAAGGCTGAAGGTGTAACCCTGTGACGACCGCTGAGTAGCCTGGTCGTCTGCCCAAGAAGCGTCTGAGTGCCCTGTGAGAACAACCCGGTCTCGCCCTCCAAGCACAAGCCCCATGCCCGACGTACTGCACAAGTAGCGCAACACCCTCTTAGCAGCATCCATGTGCTCCTTCCTGTGACGGCCAGGAGCGACATAGCGTGCTAAGATGCTAAGGGGGTATGCAAGGTCAGGTCGAGTGCAGGTCATCAGGTACATGAGGCAGCCCACAAGCTCTGGATACGGGCCACTCGGCTCTACGGACTCATCCGAAGGCAGAGCTGAGAGCGAGTGACCGGTAGGCAGAGGAGTGGACTGAGGCGAGGAGTACGTGAAGCGGAAGCGCTGGAGAACCTGCTGCACCATGTGTGACTGAGTCAAGGTGATGGTGCGCCGTGCTCTGTCCCGGGTGATCCGCAAGCCAAGATAGCTTGTCAGCTCACCCAGGTCTGTGCACGTGTGTCTCCTCTGCAGCTCCGACTTCACGTGGGCGAGTGCCGCTGTGTCAGCAGTGGCAAAGACCAAGTCGTCAACGTACACGAGGATGTAGAACGGCGGCAGCAAGGTGTCGGTGCGTAGAAACAGCGACGGGTCAGCAGTAGAGGGAGCGAACCCAAGAGCCGCAAGCGTCGTCCTCAGTGTGTCGTGCCACTCACGTGGCGCCTGGCGGAGACCGTAGACCGGCCGCTGAAGCCTCCACTGGGTGCCAGGAGGAACCGACCCAGTGAAGCCAGGAGGGCGGCGCAACCAGATCTCCTCGTGCAGGCTGCCCTGCAAGAAAGCAGTGCTGAAGTCAAGTGAGTGAAGCTCGTAGTCGCGGTGAGCGGCTATGTGCAGCAGCACCCGAAGAGTGGTCATCTTCGGGGTGGGGGAGAAGGTCTGGAAGAAGTCGACTCCCTCTCGCTGACTGAAGCCTCGAGCCACGTAGCGTGCCTTGAAGACAGGAGGAGAACCCGGCGGCCGCTTCACCCTGAAAATCCACATGCCACTGACGATGTTCGCCCCAGGAGGGGGAACCTGGTCGACGTAGGTGCCTGTGGACTTCCAGGATGCCATCTCTGCGTCCATGGCTGTCTGCCACTGAGAGGAGTAGGGACCCGCCATCGCCTCAGCGTAAGAGCGCGGGGTCGGGATGTCTGGTGCATCCGGGTCTCCCTCAGGGGCAACAAGCATGGACACGAGATGGGGCAAAGCAGCAGCAAAGCACTGGAACTCCTCCTGTCTGTCCTCAAGGACGTCCGTGCCAAGAGCACACTCACCCCCGACGGACGGAGGACAGGCAGACTCAGACTCAGACTCAGCGACAAGGCTGGCAGCGTAGTCTAAGCGACAGCGAGCAGCAAAGTCAACCAACTCAGCGACCAGAGCAGACGCAGCAGAGGACTCAAAGGTCGGGTCAGTGACAACTGTAGCGAGGAGACGCGTAACAGTGGGACTGGCCGCACGACGGGAGTCAGACTCCGGGTCAGGAAGAGTAGGAAGAGAGGACGCAGGAGGAGACGGCAGCGGGACACGCTGCGGAGCAGTGGAGGGACGCAAAGTCATGTAGTGAGTGCCAGGGACAGGAGGAGGACACTCACGCGGGACACGACGACCAGTGCGAGTAGTACGAACAGGCGACGCAGGACGAGACTCAGGCTCACGACGCTCTGTAAGGCCTCCTGTGGGACCAGCGTAAGGAGAGGGAGCAGGGAGAGGCGAGGCAGGCGGTAACTGTGACTGCGGCTGGACAGGCAGAGGACACTCGACGGAGGGAGGAGGACTAGGAGGAGGAGCCTGACCAAGAACCTGCTGAAGGAGCGGTACGAAGTACGGTCGCGGCCGCGCAGCGTCTCCAGAACCAGCAGGGACACCAGCGGCAGCCCCAACGCCCGAGTCCTCAGCACCAGCAGCAGCTCCAACACCCGGGTCCTCAGCACCAGCAGCAGCGCCACCGGTCGGGTCCTCAGCACCAGCAGTAGCTCCAACGCCCGAGTCCTCAGCACCAGCAGCAGCTCCAACGCCCGGGTCCTCAGCACCAGCAGCAGCTCCAACGCCCGGGTCCTCAGTACCAGCAGCAGAGCCACCGGTCAGGTCCTCAGCACCAGCAGTAGCGCCGCCGGTCGGGTCCTCAGCACCAGCAGCAGCTCCAGCGTCCGGGTCCTCAGCACCAGCAACAGCGCCACCGCTCGGGTCCGCAGCACCAGGAGCACCACTCCGAAGACTGCAGCGCCGTGTGTACCACTCTCGGATCACCTGAATGGGGGGGAGCTCCTGGGTAGGAGGGGAAGTACTGGGACGAGCTCCAGAAGCACCTCTCCGGAGGCGGCAGTACTCGAGGTACCTCTCCTGCAGCTGCTGGGAGGAGAGGGCTCCTCCAGGTGTAGTACGCTCAGGCTCAGCACCCGAAGACTCAGCACCCCCAGACTCAGCACCCCCAGACTCAGCACCTCCAGGCTCCGCACCTCCAGGCTCCGCACCTCCAGGCTCAGCACCCCCAGGCTCCGCACCTCCAGGCTCAGCACCCCCAGGCTCCGCACCCCCAGACTCAGCACCCCCAGACTCAGGACGCGAGTCAACAGCTACCTCGACAGGCTCACCCGGGTCTACCTGGGACACACCTGAGGGAGCGGCACCCTGAGGGGGGAGGGGGTCTGGTACCTCAGCACCTGGAGCGAGGAAGAGAGGCGGGGGGGGGAGTGGGGCAGTGCGGTAGGGGAAGAGGCGGTAGAAGGGGACGGACTCGTCAAAAGTGACGTCCTGAGAGGCCAGAACCCGGCGCGAGGTGACGTGGTAAAACTGCCATCCAGGCGCGTCAGGCACAAAGCCAAGAAAGACACAGGGAACGGCGCGACGCGAGAGCTTGTCCGCGGACGTGTCGCGGACAAAAGCTCGAGATCCCCAGACCCGGAAACGCGACGCATCGCCAACCTCTCCCGTCCACCGCAGAGTCGGGGAAGTCTCCGGCAAGGAGACACGGGGCCAGAGGTTGAGCTGATGCGCAGCGTATCGGACCGCAAACGGCCACAGAAAGTGGGGAGCAGCCGCATGGGTCAGGGAGGTACGAGCGACCTCCATGACTAGGCCAATGCGGCGCTCAGCGACCCCATTCTGCTGCGGAGAGGCCGGAAGCGTGAACGACTGCTCAATGCCGTGCTCAGCACAGTAGGCTGCCAAGAGGTCGGAGGCGAACTCACCACCTCTGTCAGAGTGCAAGCGCAGGACAGGAAAGTCCGAGTGAAAGCGCTTGCCTAGCTGGAGACGGGCTCGGCTGATCCAGGGGATCAAAACACCAGGGACGTCACCCTTGGCGCGCAAGGGGAAGACCGTGGTGTAGCGCGAGTAGTCGTCAACAACTATCAGGAAGTACCTCTCCTGACCCTGACCACGGACGCGGGCTGGGCCCCACACGTCCATGTGGAGCGTCTGCAAGGGAGCAGTCGTCGGGGGAAAGGAGGAGGAGTGAGGAGCGGCGCGCTGCCGCCCCTCGACACAGGGAATGCAGTCAGGAGCAGGGGAGTCGGGAAGGGGAGGGAGCACCCTGGGAAGACCAGCAACAAGGTCCCGTTTGTGCATGGCCCGAAGGCGCTGCACAGACGGGTGACCAAGGCGGTGGTGCCAGAGGACAGTCTCATGCGCCAGAGAGCGACACGAGCAGGGGGCGGACAGCTGACCTGACGCAGACGCAGACGCAGCTACCTGAGGGGACTCAGTGGTCAGTGTGTACAGGTCCGACCCCGGCTCTCGAGTGAAAGTAGCCAGGTGGCGGCCCGTCCGAGCACACGTGCAGTGTGTCACACGCTCGTAGGCAGGGGTGAACTGGTGAACACCCCCGTCCTGCAGCGCACAACCTGCCACCAAGTTCGTAGAGAACGAGGGGAGGTAGAGACCTGAGAGCGTGCCGGACGGAACCGCTGGACACGGAAGTGTAGTGGAGGAGGTCGCAATGACCGGACCCCCAGAGGGGTCAGCAAGAGAGACAGCAACCGGCCGAGCTAGTGGCTCAAGGACAGTGCGGTCACGAAAGAAAGAGCGAGAAGCACCTGAGTCCAGTGTGAAGGTGTGCAGTGCTGCAGTCGACTCAGTACCAGGGGGCACAGACGCACTAGCACCTAGGGCAGCTGCTGCAGCAGGACCTGTGGGAGCAGACACACTAGCACCTAGAGCAGCAGCTGGGCTGGCCTGAATGCCCGGGTCGGGCGGAACACGCAAGTACTGGGCACCCTCTCCACTAATAGACATCGCATACATAGCAGTGAGAATAGCATCAAAGTCTAAAGCCCAGATATCAACACCCTTCTTTTCCAGCTCAGGCCAGCGGGGGAGCTCAGTAGACCCAGGAAACTGGATGCGCCACGCGTCAGTCAGGCGCTGGAAGCAGCGCTGCGTGGGGTGCGGCCTCCCACATGGCTGGCCAGTGCGGTCACCAGTGCGGATGACGTACGTGCAAGTGTACCCACGCTGCGCGTACCACTCACGGGCGGCCTGGAGGGTCGGGGCGTGCTGCTGACTCTGGCCACCTCCAGCGTCTCCACGGCCACCACCACCACCGCCACCGCCACCGCCTCGGCCACCTCCACCCCTGCCACGGCCACGACCGCCACCGCCGCCGCTGCCACCTCCGCCTCTGCCACCACCCCCGCCGCCGCTGTCACCACCCCCACTGCCGCCACTAGCCTCTCCAGACCCACCGCCACCTCCACTGTCTCCACCCCCGCCTCCCCCGCCTCCACCCCCACCCTTGCCCCCCCTGCTCTTGCGGCGCCCGCTCGAAGCAGACGCAGCCCCGACCTTCTCAGCACCAAGGAGGTCGACAGCAGCAGCAGTGGCGACAGAGGGGAGAAGGGGGGAAGGGGAACACCCCTCGAAGAAGGGGGTGCGGGGCTCGCCACGAGAGGCACCTACGGCGACGATGCTCGCCTCAGCTGCAAGTAGGTCCTTCTCGAGGAGGGCAATGGTGAGCTCAGTAAAGGAGCGAGCTAGAAAGGAGTCCCTGACTGTGCGCAGAGAGTCAGGGAGGCGGGTGACAATGTGGTAGAGGGTGAGCCAGAGCGGGGGGGGGTTGCTAGCAAGGAACTCGGCAGGCATAGCAGCGCGAAAACGGGCCTCACTAGTCTTGAGGTGGGTGATGAGATCAGCGACAGTGTGAAAGGAGGCCAGGTCGGGGAACAGGTAGGGCAGGGAGAGGCGGCCTAGGGTGGCAGACGCAGGCGAGGAGTAGCGAGCAACTACGGCTGTGTACAGTTCCTTAGCAGTCTTGCACTGGCCGAAGTGCTCGCGCTCATCTAGCGGCAGGGAGTTGCGGATAGCAAAGCGAGCGTGTGCGTCGCGGGTCTGCCACTGGGAGCGCAGTGTGCTAGCAGCAGAGGAGTCAGGGGCAGTAGCATGGCCTAGGGCGTGGTCGTACAGTGAAATGTCTTCCTTGGCAGTGAGCTGTAGGAAAAGGTGCAGATCATCGAGCCAGGTGTCAAATTTCACTGGGCGGCCCTCAGCGTCGAAGGCTAGAACAGGAGCAGTAGCCATGGTAGCAGGAGGAGGAAAAGTAAGTAATAAACGTGGCAGTGACAGTAGCAGCAGGGCAAGGCAGGGCCGGGGCAGTCGCGACAGCGGCGGCAGTTGCTGCAGGTTCGGCTACAGTAGGGACTGCAGGGCCGGCGGCGGCCGATGGAGTAGACTCGGCGGTTGCGGCTGCTGCAGGATCGGCGGCGGCTGCTGCTGCTGGGTCGGCGGCGGCTGCTGCTGCAGAGGCAGCGGCGGCTGATGCTGCTGTAGCTGCGGCGGCCGCTGCTGTAGATTGCGGCGGCTGCTGCTGCCGTAGATGCGGCGGCGGCCGCTGCTGTAGATGATGCGGCAGCTGCTGCTGCTGTAGATGCAGCGGCGGCTGCTGCAGAAGATGCGGCGGCTGCTGCTGCTGTAGCTGCAGCGGCGGCTGCTGCAGTAGATGCGGCGGCTGCAGCTGCTGTAGATGCAGCGGCGGCCGCGGCAGGAGAGGCGGCGGCGGCTGCTGCAGCAGTTGCGACGGCCGCGACTGCAGTCTCTGCCGCGGCTGTTGCTGCAGGCCCGACCGCGGCGACGAAGGCGCGGGGGGTCGAGCGCAGCACACAAGGCGCGCGGGCAGCGCGACGGGCCGCGCGCGAAGAAAAAGAACCGCGCGCGTTGGCGGCTAGCTAACCGCGCGCGGAAAATGGCCGCGCGCGGGCTGCTGGCTGGTCGCGCGCACGAAATAAGCTGCGCGCGGGCGGCTAGCAGATCGCGCGCGGTAAAAAAAAGATGGCGCACTAGGGGCGCAATAGGAGGCGCACTAGGGGCGCAATAGGAGGCGCACTAGGGGCGCAATAGGAGGCGCACTAGGGGCGCTTGATAGGTATGTAGGTAGGTAGGTAGGTGGGCCCTTAAGAACGGTCCTAGGGAAGGACCTGCTCTGAAACCATGTCAAAATTACGAGACTGGAATGACTGTGACTAAGAGGAACAGGAGTACAAATGTGAAACCCTAACTAGGTGTACCCCCTAAGGTATCACCCACTACAGGCTAGAACAATACAAACATATAATGTTTGACAGGTTCTACTACTAACGGGTCTTTTGCACAAGTCCCGAGGCATGGGTTTCCCTTGAAGTAACAGGTATCGCGTAGGGGAGTTCCTACTGTGTAGTATGAAAACTCATTATCCGTAAGCAAGTACTCTGAAAATTTCAGTATTGAAAAAAAACATTAGTCTGAAGCGCTCATTTTTCAAAATCAACCAACTCTGAAAAATCAGGAATGTCTGCAAAATAGTCTGAAATTTAAAAAAATTAGCCTAAAATAGTCTGATAACGTCAGCCCTTCTAGGAGCAGGAGCTTCGCATTTGTCACGGTGGCGTTTGCGTCGGCGAGCCGACGTCCCAGTATCTGGTGACATTACCATGGCGGAACTCTCTAAACTAGAGCATCTTCAGCTCACCAAATTATACCGTACTCGCTCTGGGAGCCCGCCGAGCACAGCAAGGCGTTGTACCTCAGCGAAGGGTTTGGAGGGGCATGAGGTGATGCGCAACCTCGGAAGGGGTACGTGCCAGGGGTCGAAGCGTGCATGAGGTGTGAGGGTCAACGTGGCAAGGCATCGGTGCGCTGGGTCCCATATGATTGTGATGTGGTCACCATGTTTAGGGACCAATGGGAGAAGTGTCAAACTATATCTGTGCTAGTTCTGTGTAGGCTATAGTGGGGTAGCCCATATGGGGTACAACCCAAAGTTAGGGTTAGTACTTGTACCCACATTTCATTCAATGCACTCATTCCTACTTGATATCTTGACATGGTTTCAGAGCAGTAGGTCCGTAGGACCGTTTTTTTTCGGGCCCACCATACTTAGCAACCGCCTGCGGTTACCGTGTTACCCCACTACCCTGCGTCGCGCCGCCCGCGCATGCCCTGCCCTGCCTTGCCTTGCATCACACTTCCCGTGTACGCCCTGCCCCGCGTCGCGCTGCCCGCGCACGCCCTGCCCTGCCCCGCGTCGCGCTGCCCCGCGCACGCCCTGCCCTGCCCCGCGTCGCGCTGCCCCGCGCACGCCCTGCCCTGCCCTGCGTCGCGCTGCCCCGCGCACGCCCTGCCCTGCCTCGCGTCGCGTTGCCCCATGCACGCCCTGCCCTGCCCCGTGTCGCGCTGCCCCGCACACGCCCTGCCCTGCGTGTCGCGCCCTAAGGCAGCCCGCACGTCGCGTTCTGCTGCCCCACGCATCGCGCTCTGCTGCAGCCCGTGCGTCGCGCCCTACTGCCCCGCGCGTCGCGCCCTTCTGCAGCCCGCGCGTCGCGCCGTGCTACCCTGCACAGCGCGCGCCCTACTACCCGCGCCGCCCAGACCGAACCGCGCCGCCCAGCCCAAGCCGCCCTGCCCAACCTGATCCGCCCTTCTGCTCGTGCTACTGCTGCTGATGGTGGAGGTGCTGCTAGGAGTGCTGGAGGTGCTGCAGCCTAGCCTCACCGAGCCGCTCTGCTGCTCTTATGGCTGCCGCTGCTACTCGTGCTACTGCCTTCACTCCGTACTGCCCTGGAGGTCGCGCTCCTCCTAGCTTGCACGCTATGACATCACTTCGTAGTAGCGGAGGGAGTGGTGACGGCGGTGGTGGCCGCAGTGGGAGTGGTGGCGGCCGTAGTAGCAGTCACTGTGGAGCTGTTCAGTGCGGAGTTTCTGGCGGTGGCCAGATGCAGCTACTGCGACGTCCGACACTTACGCCCCAGCAGCTTCGTGAGTGGTTTTACCAGCGTGGGGGGTGTCCTCGTACTGCTCGCTGCACGTACATCATTCGCACAGGTCGTCGGGCTGGTCAGACCTGTGGGACACCTGGTCACGCACAGTCCCGCTGCTTCTCCTATTTGAGTGACGCCTGGCACCTGAGTTTGGCGACGAGGCTGAGCTCCCCCCACTGGATTGAGCTGCTTAGGTCGGGCGTTGATGTCTTTGCGTTAGACTATGACGCCATCCTTACTGCCATGTATGCTTTGCCTAGTGGTGCTGAGGGTGACTGTTACCTGTGTGTGCAGCACGACCCCGGTATAGAGGCTGCTGCTCTAGGTGCTAGTGAGACTGCTGCCTTAGGTGCTAGAGAGTCTGCTCTCTCAGGTACTGCGCCTGCTGAGGCCTTGCACACCTTCACACTTGACTCAGGTGCTTCCTGCTGTTTCTTTCGCGACAGTATAGCCCTCACACCATTCCCTGCACTTGTTGCAGTGTCTCTGGCTGACCCCTCAGGGGGCCCAGTCCTTGCACGGTCCACCACTGTGCTTCCGTGCCCGGCGGTTCCGTCTGGCTCACTGTCAGGTCTTCACCTCCCCTCGTTCTCTACGAACTTGGTGAGCAACGCAGTTCTCCAGGACCAGTGGGTTGACACCTTTACCCCTGGAGGACAGCGTGTGGCGATCTGTACGTGCTCCAGGACTGGCCGTCACCTGGCCACGTTCACACGTCGGCCTGGGTCGAGTCTTTACACACTGACGACTGTGTCTCCTCAGGTAGCTGCTGTCGGTCAGGTGTCTGCGTCAGGTCTGGTAGCCTCCCCTTGTGAGTGTCGCTCCTTGTCGCACCAGACTCTTCTCTGGCACCACCGCCTGGGTCACCCCTCCTTGCAGCGTCTCCGTGGCATGCACCGTCGCCTCCTAGTGTCTGGTCTTCCCAGGTCTCTGCCTCCCCTTCCTGCCTCGCCTGCCCCGCCCTGCCTTCCTTGTGTCGAGGGGCGGCAGCGCGCCGCTCCTCACTCCTCCTCGTTTCCCCCGACGACTGCTCCCCTGCAGACTCTCCACATGGACGTGTGGGGCCCAGCCCACGTCCAGGGACAGGGCCACGAGCGGTACTTTCTGCTGGTTGTTGATGACTACTCGCGCTACACCACGGTCTTCCCCTTGCGCAGCAAGGGAGACGTCCCTGCTGTTTTGATCCCTTGGATCCGAGCAGTTCGTCTCCAGCTCCGCCGCAGGTTCCGTACGGACCTTCCTGTCCTGCGTCTGCACTCTGACAGAGGTGGTGAGTTCTCCTCCGACCTCTTGCGGGCCTTCTGTCAGGGGGAGGGCATCGAGCAGTCGTTCACGCTTCCGGGCTCACCGCAGCAAAATGGGGTTGCTGAGCGCTGCATTGGCTTGGTCATGGAGATCGCTCGTACCTCCTTGATCCATGCGGCGGCTCCCCATTTTTTGTGGCCGTTTGCGGTCCGGTACGCCGTGCATCAGCTCAACCTCTGGTTCTGTGTCTCCTTGCCGGACACCTCGCCCACACTGCGTTGGACGGGAGAGGTTGGCGATGCGTCGCGGTTCCGGGTCTGGGGTGCTCGTGCCCTTGTCCGCGATACGTCCGCGGACAAGCTCTCCCGTGTCTTCCTTGGCTTTGTCCCTGACGCGCCTGGCTGGCAGTTTTACCACCCCACCTCGTGCCGTGTCTTCCCCTCTCAGGACGTCACCTTTGACGAGTCGGTTCCTTTCTACCGTCTCTTCCCCTACCGCACTGCCCCTCTCCCTCCCCCGCCGCTTTTCCTCGCTCCAGGTCCCCCTCCGGTAGACCCCCTCCCCCCTCAGGGTCCTGCTCCTTCAGGTGTGTCTCAGGTAGACCCACTCCCCTTGGCTGAGCCTTTGGAGGTCACTTCCGACACCTCTGGCCAGCAGAGGGGGGTGACGTTGCTGCTGACGCCCCGGCGGCCTACCGCCGCACACCACGCTTGGAGACCCCTCCGGGTTTCCCGCCGCGACCGTCTTCGCCGCCTCTGCAGCCGGTTACTGTTGACTCTGGGGGTGCTGGGGGTGGTGCTACTCGAGGTGCTGCGTCTGGGGGTGCTGAGCCTGTGCGTGAGGTGCTGGGGGGTGTGGAGCCTGGGGGTGCTGAGCCTACGAGTGCGGAGCCTGAGGGTGCTGAGCTGGAGGGTGCCGGGTCGGGGGGTGCTGAGTCAGCTGGCGTTCCTCCGGGTCTCGTTTCCCGGCGGGGACCTCTCTCACCACAGCAGCTACGAGAGTGGCTTGCGTGGCGTACCCGCATGAGGCGTCGTGTTGCTGGAGCTGCTGGTGCTGCTCGTCGTGGAGGCGCTGGGAGTACTGGTGTTTCTGGTTTTGGAGGTGTTCGTACTGGCGGTACTAGAGCTACTCTCTCACCTCAGCAGCTGCACGAGTGGTACGCTCAGCGCTACCGCCTTCGGAGTGGCGCTGCTGGAGCTGGAGGCCCTGGAGCTGGAGGCCCTGGAGCTGTCGACACTGGAGTTGGTGACCCCGGAGCTGGAGGGCCCTAGAGCTGGAGGCCCTGGAGCTGTCGACACTGGAGTTGGTTCTGGGGGTGCTACTGCTGGAGGTACTGGGGCCGGAGGCCCTGGAGCTGGTGCTGTCGCCCCTGGAGTTGGAGGCCCCGGCGCTGGGAGTGCTGGTTTTTCTGGTTCTGGAGGTGCTCGTACCGGAGGTACTGGAGCTGCCACGACTGGTGGTGCTAGTTCTGGGGGTACTGTTATTCGTGGTGTTAGTGTTCGAGGCACTGGAGCTGGAGACAGTGGTGCTGGAGGTGCTGGCCCTGGAGGTACTGGCGCAGGGGGTTCCGAGTCTGCTGGTGCTGAGCCTAGGGGTGCTGAGTCTGCTGGAGGTCCTCCTCGTGCCGCGTCGCAGCGCTCACCTCTCTCACCTCTCTCGTCAGCTGCGCGAGTGGCTTGCTTCGCGCACCCGCCTTCGGAGTCGCGCTGCTGGAGCTGGAGACGCTGCTGCTCGAGGTGCCAGAGCTGGAGGCACTGGAGCTGGAGGCCCTGGAGCTGGTGCTGTCGATCCTGTAGTTGGAGACCCTGGAGCTGGAGGTGCCGGTTCTGGGGGTGCTGCTGCTGGAGGTACTGGGGCTGGAGACCCTGGAGCTGGAGGTGCCGGTTCTGGGGGTGCTGCTGCTGGTGGTGCTGGAGCTGGTGGTGCTGGCGTTGGAGGCGCTGGCGCTGGAGGTTTTGGAGTTGCTGTAGGCGCTGGAGCTACTGGTGCTGGTGGCACTACTGAGCCGCGGCTGATCTTCGCTCCGCCGTCACCTTCGTCTCTGCCACCGCCCGACTCCGTGCTTCGCCAGGTTCTTAGCCTCACTTCTTCTACAGGACTCCCGTTACAGCCAAGCTCCCCACTGCCTACTCCTCCTCCTTACACTGAGCAGACAGACTCGCTTACAGAGCGTCGTGAGCCTGCGTCTCGTCCTGCCTCGCCTGTTCGCACTGGTCGCACTGGTCGTCGTGTTCCTCGTGAGCGTCCGCCTCCTGTCCCTGGCACGCACACTATGGCACTTCGTCCTTCCTCTGTTCCATACGTGTTCCCCTGTCGTCTCCTCCTGAGTCCTCTCTTCCGCACGTTCCAGACCCTGAGTCTGACCTGGTTCGTGCTGCTCACCCTACTGTCACGCGTCTGTTAGCTACTGTTGTCACTGACTCGTCGTTTGAGTCTGCTGCTGCGTCTGCCTTAGTCTCTGAGCTTGTTGACTTTGCTGCTGCTTGTCGTCTCGACTACGCTGCCAGTCTAGTTGCTGAGTCTGAGTCTGTCTGTCCTCCGTCCGTCGGAGGTGAGTGTGCTCTTGGCACGGACGTCCTTGAGGAGAGGCAGGAGGACTTTGAGTGTCTTGCGGCTGCTGTACCTCATCTCGTGGCCATGCTGCTTGTCCCTGAGGGAGACCCGGATGCACCAGTCAGACAGCCAGCCAGCCAGCTGCTGCTTTCCTCTCAGTGGCAGACAACGATGGACGCAGAGATGGCATCCTGGAAGTCCACAGGCACTACGTCGACGAGGTTCCCCCTCCTGGGGCAAACATCGTCGATGGCATGTGGATTTTCAGGGTGAAGCGGCCACCGGGTTCTCCGCCTATCTTCAAGGCTCGTTACGTTGCACAAGGCTTCAGTCAGCGACAGGGAGTTGACTTCTTCCAGACCTTCTCCCCCACCCCGAAAATGACCACTCTTCGGGTGCTGCTGCACGTTGCTGTCAGAATGTTATTATTGTCTAGCCTGTAGTGGGGTGCTCTATAGCGAGTACAACTTAGTTAGGGTTTGCTATATGTACCCCAACTGCTGCTAGTGAAACCCTCTCTCCTTTCAATCATTCTTGCCTAGTTCTTTTAACATGCTATCAGAGCAGGTCGACCCCCTTGGGTCGATCCTGTGGGTGGGCCCGCCACCTAACTGCTTCCGCTGCTATTCTGCTTCTCGCACGCCTCTGGCGCGTGCCGACTTCTTCCTGCCGCGCGCGGAGCGCGCGGCGAAAAATTTTAGGGTTTTTCATCCCGCCGTGCGCTCAGGGCGTACGGCGGTTTTCTGCCCGCCGTGCGCCCCGAGGCGCGCGGCGGTTTCCTGCCCGTCGTGGCGCCCCCGGGGACCTGCGCGCTGCCCCCCGTCGTCCTCCTCCCGTCGCCTCGTCGCGGCGCCCTGGGGGCCCGCGCGTCCCCCCCCTCCCGTCGCCTCGTCGCGGCACCTTGGGGGCCCGCGCGCCGCCCCCTCCCGTCGCCTCGTCGCGGCGCCTAGGGGGCCCGCGCGCGGCCCCTCCCGTCGCCCGTCGAGCCGCCCTCGGGGGCCCGTGCGCGGCCCCCCTCCCGTCACCCGCCGTGGCGCCCTCGGGGGGCCCGCGCCCTGCTTCTTCGTGGCGCCCAAGAGCCACCCCGCTGCCTCCCTTTCCCTCCGTGCCCCGCCCCTGCTGTTTCCCGCGCTCCTGCCTGCGTTAGGGTTTGGGGGTGGCGGGCATGGGGGTGACCGGTGTGGGTAACCTGCGGCTCCTCCTCCTCCTCCGTCTCCCACTGCTGCAGCTGCCGCTGAGGGGGGTGGGTGTGTGGGAGCCGAGGGTTTAGGGTTTAAGGGGGGTGCCGTGGAAGTGGAGCTAGGGTGTCAGCAGGGGGTGTGTGAGAGGGGCGTGGGACGGTCGGGGGAGGTTGCGTGGAGGTAGCCGTCGTGACGCCAGCAGCGCCAGTAGTCCGGATGCCCTCGCGCGTTTCGGTAGCCCAGCGAGCCTGCTTCGCCAGTCGCCTGTGGGTCCGTTGCTCCTGTGTGTGCTCGTCGTAGCCGCGGAGCCAGATACTCCCGTAGTCCGGTGCCCTCGTGCGCTCGGTAGCCACTGTGCGCGCCGCTCCTGTTGCCCGTGTGTCTGCAGCTTCAGTCGGCGCCTTTCATCTTCTCGCCCTCACAGTTTCTCCTCCTCCTCACTTGCCCTCTATGATCACCTCTAGCTTTGCTTATAATTGTGAACTATTGCTATGCCTGCTCATTGTACTGATTACACCCCACTTTGGCTATGGGGGTGTGTCAGAATGTTATTATTGTCTAGCCTGTAGTGGGGTGCTCTATAGCGAGTACAACCCAGTTAGGGTTTGCTATATGTACCCCAACTGCTGCTAGTGAAACCCCTCTCCTTTCAATCATTCTTGCCTAGTTCTTTTCACAGTTGCTGCTCAGCGTGACTACGAGCTTCACTCTCTGGACTTCAACACAGCATGTAAATTTTTTTAAGAAGTTAAAAATTTTGAAGATTGTGATTCGACTAGTAGAGGAGTTTGCTGTAAAGGAGACAAACTCCTTGACATTCCGGCAGGTCTCTCAGACCTACCACCTAGTCTCATTTGCATTTTCTAGATCTTGATTTTCTTACCACCAGCACACTCTCGAAACCCTTGTACCTCGTATGCCTAGGACTAGGCATAGGAGCACTCTCATTTCTGACGTTTTAAACGTAAGGCTTTCTGCTATGGCAAGTGGCTTCGTTTCCGCTGCAGCGGGAAGACCTCCTGCTCCAAGAATGGTGACGCGGAGCAGTGGAAGGCGTGCCTCCCCGCAACGTGAGGAAGATGGGGCTTCTTCCTCCCACCGCGAGCGTTCCCGATCTCCAAGAACTGGCGGAAATGCGGCTGTTACTGCATTGGAGCTTCTCAACAGTGCGCGTCAACCTTCCGTTCGCGCATCTGGTGTCATTGCCGACGGAACAAATCGGAATGGTGGTAACGACCGCACTGCACACTCCTCGGAGAGTGGTGTCACAATCTTCTCACAGGGCAGTCTGCACGAGGAGATCTGGCTGCGCCGCCCACCTGGCTTCACTGTGTCGTTCCCTCCTAGTACCAAGTGGAGCCTCCGGCGGCCAGTCTACGGTCTCCACCAGGCGCCTCGTGAGTGGCACAACACACTGAGGACGACACTTGCGGCTCTTGGGTTTGCTCCTTCGTCCCCTGACCCGTCGTTGTTTCTGCGCACTGACACTTCGCTGCCGCCGTTCTACATCCTCGTGTACGTTGACGACTTGGTCTTTGCCACTGCTGACACTGAGGCACTCGCCCTTGTGAAGTCGGAGCTGCAGAAGAGACACACGTGCACAGACCTGGGTGAGCTGCGCAGCTACCTTGGCTTGCAGATCACTCGGGACAGAGCCAGCGCACCATCACACTGACTCAGTCACACATGGTGTAGCAGGTCCTTCAGCGATTCCGCTTCACTTGGTCCTCGCCACAGTCCAAACCTATAGCTACCGGTCACTCGCTCTCAGCTCTGCCTTTGGATGAGTCCGTAGAGCCGAGTGGCCCATACCCAGAGCTTGTGGGCTGCCTCATATACCTGATGACCTGCACTCGACCTGATTTTGCGTACCCCCTTAGCATTCTGGCTCGCTACGTTGCGCCTAGGAGACACCGGCGAGAGCACTGGGAGGCTGCTAAGAGGGTGTTGCGCTACTTGTGCAGTACATCGGGCATGGGGCTCGTGCTTGGAGGACGGGGTGAGGTTGTCCTCACTGGACACTCGGACGCGTCTTGGGTTGACGACCTGGCTACGCAGCGGTCGTCACAGGGTTACACTTTCAGCCTTGGCTGTGGCTCTGTTTCTTGGCGGTCTACCCGCTCGTCTTCGGTTCTCTGCTCCAGTTGTGAGGCTGTGATCTACGCCACAGCCATGGCTGCACAGGAGTTGCGCTGGCTCACCTACCTGCTGACCGATTTGGGAGAGCGGCGTCGTTCTCCTCTAGTTCTGTACGTAGACAACAAGGCTGCTATTACCTTGTGTCAGGAGCACAGACTGGAGCACAGAACGAAGCACATCGCTCTGCGTTACTTCATTGCTCGTGAGTTGCAGCAGCGTGGTCAGCTTCGTGTTGCTTACGTGGCCACCCGGGCCAACACTGCTGATATATTCACCAAGGCACTTCCGTCTGGTGATCATCAGCGCTTCTGTACTATGCTAGGCCTTGTGCCTGTTTCGTCTCACTTGCTCACTTCGTGACTTTGCTTGTACTGTGATTTATATATATACCTGCATGCTTGCTCTTGCTAGGTAGTGATTATTGAACTGGCCTTGTGGCCCTTTGCTTGTGCTCGGAGTGTGTGGTGACGTTGTGATCCACCTTGAGCTTGCTTTGCTTTTCTTGACTGGTCTTGTGACCCCTTATTCTCCCCCACTTTGCCTATGGGGGTGTGTCAAACTATATCTGTGCTAGTTCTGTGTAGGCTATAGTGGGGTAGCCCATATGGGGTACAACCCAAAGTTAGGGTTAGTACTTGTACCCACATTTCATTCAATGCACTCATTCCTGCTTGTTATCTTGACAAGAAGGCACCCAGTGTGATTGCTGGGTGACGTGCCTTTGAACGGTCGTGGAGGGTTCATTACGCGTTTTTTATTATTATTTTTTTTTTAATGCTAAAAACGGAGCACATAATGTTTGCATGTGTGGCTTCCAAAACACAAGTAATATACATGACATTTTGATAAGACATGGGTCTTACAAAATACTGGCAACTGTTAAGCCCCCCCTTCCCCCTTCCTCCCCATTTTTGGGTGGGATTCTTACAATACCCCTGGGTCTTTTATCCGGGGTATTACGGTATCTCTCAAAATTTTTACCTAGCAGGTACAGAGTTACTTTAAAAAATGACCCTATTTTTCAAAGAAACAGAGTGTTTTACTCTGAAAAAATAGGTCATGTCCTAGATACAAGGTGAACTTGTGTTCCATGCTGGGCCCAAAATTGGTTTTTGGCCACCCTGTCAAATTAGGGTGCCAGTCAGGGCCTACCCTGACTGGTTGGGAAAAAAATTCGTTAGCCGGAAAAATTAGTCTGATGGTACTGGTAGGGTAGATATTTTGGTACACTGCCAACATACTAGAGATGATCCTTAACTTAAAGTGCTCTAGTTCCAATTCGCAGTGGCTTAGCTGGGCATATTAACGATCAGGAATACAATGTCGCATGTTCGATACTCGATGTTGGGAGTATTTTGCAGGGGTTCGTTTCGTATTTCGTCTCGCTATGGAGCATCCGGTATCAGTATAACTGTTATCGTACCCTGTACAGTAAGGGAATTGAATTACTTGCGCCGCTTTTCAAAGGGTAAGAAAAAACGTACACTTTCTGGCCTAGGGTAAAAATCTCATTACCCTTCCTGGGAAAGGGCAACTGGAAAAAACGGCTGGAAAAAAAGGGTAAAAGGGGCAAAAAGGGCGTTTTACCCTGATATTTTGGGGCCTGGTTCCATGTTTTGGAAGGGTGACCTGAACACAATATGAATGAAGCTGGCTTGAACACCCTGGCTCTTCGAAATCTCGAAACTTTTCTAGCGCGTACAAAGGGTGTCAGACTTGCCCTGGCTCAAGGCCCTCCCTCGAGTGCGGGAAAACGGTTCGGCTCGGATCCGCTATGACAAATGAGATTTCCTTCAAAGCTCAAATTCGTCAATCCCTGGGTTCTGCCATCTCCGCTCCGCTCTCTCTCTCCTCGTCCCTATCCCAGCTACGGAGCTCTGGGACCGAGAAGCTTGACTAGATAAACCTTCGTCTGCCATTCCGTGTTCAAACGAGCTCCGTACACTCGCCGTCAATCGTTGGCAGAGCAACTCGGTGATTCTGGTCGAGGATTCTTTTGAATGCATCTTGAAGAGCATTTTTGTGATGACTTAGTCCCGTTCAGAGGCAGAGAAGTGCGCGTTCTCGGCGCACATCGCCGTTGATACACTCCTTAATCGATTTAAATTGCACTGTTCTTGTTACGTTAGTATGCAAGCGTCCGCCTAATAATTAGGTCAAGACCTGTGAAATCCGCCTCGAGTATTCGTAGATTTGGTGATCGTCCTCCGCGCGTCGCAGGCAGCAGCAGGCACCCGCGACAGTCGCGTCAGCGATAGTAGGGGTGTCGACAGAAAGGCGAAAACATGGCGCTCTCTCTGCGACAGAAGCAGATAGGTAAGCGATTGTGGGGACGCGACGCGGCATGTCTGCAGAACGGGCGAGAGGTAGCAGCAGAGGCTTCTTTCTGGCCCGTCGCTGTTTGGCAGATTATCGGCAGCGTGCGATTGGAATTTGCTGACTTTAAAGCCTGGCGGATCATTGCTGACTTCAAAGCCTGGCAGATCATTGCTGGCACGCGATTGGACGTTTCTACCTCGCTGCCTCGCTGCCTCTCTGCCTTCTGTATCCCTTCCATCCCTTCCCTGATCGCGCGTCTTTTCACCCTGCTCGCAGATCCTCACTCTCCATCTCACCGTTCCTCACTCTCCATCTCACCGTTCCTCACTCTCCATCTCACCGTTTCTCACTCTCCATCTCACCGTTCCTCACTCTCCATTCCACCGTTCCTCACTCTCCATCTCACCGTTTCTCAACCCCCGTCCCACTGTTTGTCTGTGCTCACTAGACGCCTTCGCGCGCATGCTCAATCTCAACATCCCCGTTACGCGCCTCTCTCCTCCTTTTCTACGCTTATCCCTGCAACCCCCACTCACCGTTCCCCACCCCTTTCTATCCCACTCTTCGCCCGTGCTCACCACCAGACGCCATCGTGCGCATGCTCAACCTCAACAGCCCCGTTATAGTCACGGTGGGCGGCGGGCTGTCATCAGACGGCGACGTGTACAAGGTGCTGCTGCTCGATAAATACTCCCGCGACCTCATCTCGCCGCTCCTCAAGGTGACGCCTCTCCTCTCCCCTACGCTCGTGTCTATTCCACTCAAGGTGGAATCGGAGGATAAGGGGGAACCACACCAGGCGGGGCGAGTACTTAAGCAGTTTGATTGAGACGTGCGCGGACTTGGTCCCCACCCCCACTCCCCCCCACTTCCCCCCTCTTCCTCTTCGTCCTCTCCCCCCAGGTATCCGACCTGCGCAAGCACGGCATAACGCTGCACCTGATGGTGGACGCGGAGCGCCAGCCCATCCCGGACGTGCCGGCCGTGTACTTCCTGCAGCCCACGGCGGGCAACATCCAGCGCCTCGTGCAGGACGCCACGCGCGGCACCTACGACAAGATGCACCTCAACTTCACCTCCTCCGTGCCGCGCCTGCTCCTAGAAGACCTTGCAGCCGGGACCCTCAAGGCCAACGCGCTGCACCGCGTGGCGCGGGTATTTGACCAGTACTTGGAGTTTGTGTGCCTTGACCACGGGTTGTTTTCGCTCGGGCAGCCCGATAGTTACGTGCGGCTGAACGACCCAATGGCGAAGGACAAGGACGTGGAGGGGGCAGTGGAGAGTATTGTGAACGGGCTGTTCTGCGTGCTGGTGACGCTGGGAGTGGTGCCTGTGATCCGCTGTCCGGAGAGAGGGCCAGCAGAGATGGTGGCCAGGCAGCTGGATGCGAAGCTCAGGGCGCATCTCGCCACACACAACAACCTCTTCAAGGAGGCAGCGGCTGGGGCGCTGGCAGCAGGGGCAGCGGCTGTGGCATCTGGGGGAGGGGGGGCGGGAGCGGGGGCAGGGGGGGCCGGGGCGCTGGGGCTGTTTCAGCGGCCGCTGCTGTTCATAGCGGATAGGAATTTCGAGCTGGCGGTGGGGGTGCAGCATGAGTGGACGTACCGACCGTTGGTGCATGATGTGCTGGGCATGAGGCTCAACCGAGTGAGCATTCACAAGGGCGGGGCGGCAGGGGGAGCGGGGGCAGGGAGCGGGCCGCTGTCGCCTGTGCTGAAAGGAGCTGGAGGGGGTGGTGGCGCCAAGGCGACCAGCTATGAGCTGGATGACTCGGATAGCTTCTGGGTGGCGCATTCGGAGTCCCCGTTTCCCAAGGCGGCTGAGGCGGTGAGTGGGGTGCAAGGGGGTTGAGTTCGGTGGAGTGGTGTGTTTCTGTGCTATGTGGTGCTGGTACTGTGTGCGTTGAGGGGTGGGGGAGGATGGAAGGCCAAGGTGTTTAGTTATGAGTTCGATGATCTGGACAGCTTCTGGGTGGTGCATTCGGTGTTGCCGCATCCCAAGGTGGCCGAGCTGGTGAGTTTGCTGGAAGGGGGTTGAGTGTTGTGCTGTGTGTTTCTGCTGAGGTGACTGCTCGTGAGATTCATGGCTCGAATGGCTTCTGGGTGGAGCATTTGGAGGTGCGGTTAGGTGAGTGGTAGAGGGAGGTTGGGTGCGGTGGAGGTGGATTGAGTGTGTCAGGCGCCCCACTTATCTCTCTTCCTCTCTTTTTTCCTGCCATCCCTCCTGCCATCCTGCTTTAGTTCGCCCTCATCAGTTGGCTTGTTGCTCACGGCAGGGCAGTCAAGGCAGCAACTCTCTGTTTCCCCTCTCCTCAACTCACCGTCATCTGTCCCCTGCTCCCCTCTTCACTCACAGGTCGACATGCTGCTGAAGAAGTGGACGCAGGACAAGGAGCAAGTCAACGCCGCGTCGCCAACAGGCGATGCATTCTCAGAGGCAGAAGATGAGGACCTGATGGGGCGCACGAAGCAGCTGTCGGCCGCCATGAGCGCCGTGCCGCAGCTGATGGAGCGCAAGCGAGTCATCGACAAGCACGTCACCATCGGGGGCACGCTCCTCGAGGAGATCAAATCGCGCGCACTCGACGCGTACTTTTCCATGGAAGAGGATTTGCTGACCCGGGGCAGCACGGACCGGGCGGCGATGCTCGACTTACTCAGGAAGAGGGGCTCCAAGGAGGATAAGCTACGGCTGGCGATAATCTACCTGATGGCCACGGATAATGCAAGCGCGGGGGATGTGGAGGCGGTGGAAGCAGCGCTGAGGGAGCAGCAGGTGGACCTCGCCGCTCTGCATTACATCAAGCAGGTGAAGCGCGTCAACTCGAGCTTTGCTGCTGTGGCTGCCGCGGGGGGTGGGGCGGGAGGAGTGGGCGGCGTGGGCGGCAGCAAGGACGATCTGCTGGATTGGGCCGGGCGGCTTGCTGGGCAGGGTTTGTCACGTGTGACTGCTGGTGTGAAGAATCTTCTGGCTGGGGGCAGGCAGCTGCAGCTGACCCGGGCAGTTGAAGCTCTCATGGAGGGCCGACCCGGGCAAGATACAGACTCTTTTCTCTGCCTTGACCCCAAGGCCCCCAAGGGGGGGAGCAGCAGCACAGCAGCAGGGGGCAGTAGAGGGGCGGTCCGGGACGCTATTGTGTTTGTGATTGGAGGGGGGAACTACATGGAGTACGGGGGTCTGCAGGAGATGGCGAGGAAGGCAGGAGCGGGGGGCGGGGCGGCAGGAGCACGCACGGTGGTGTATGGGACGACTGAGATGCTGGCGGGGAGTCAGTTTGTGGAGCAGCTGTCAGAACTGGGGAGGAAGATGGGGTACAAGGCCCCTCCCCCACCTCCTGAATCTGTGGGGGGAGCAGCGGGGGGTGCTTCTGGAGGCCATAGGTAGGCTGTTGGGTGCCCCTGTGCATTGGTGCGTAGCCTTGTTTCTAGTGGTGTGATCCTTCTTTGGGGGCATTGTACGGTTATGTTAGGCCCTCCCTGTTTTACATACCGTATTACCCCGGATATAGGCGCATCTGCGCTTATAATAAAATCGGTTTTTATTAGGGGTGGCGCTTGTAATTGAATCACGGCCATAAGCGCCGGCGCTTATATCATGGCAAATATATAATTATACATTAAACGTACCAAATTGTACATTTCTGTCTCGTAAGTTCAATCGAGTCGAAATTTTACAGCGTCCTGAATCAGAATCGCGCGAGGGCGATTCTCTGACGCTGAACAGAGCATTTGGCACGTCAATTTGCCCGCGTGCCACCTCATCCTGACTGGACGCGCAACCAGTCAGGACCTCGAAAGTCAAACAAGGTGAAAATGGGTGCTGACTCGCTTGGAAGTTGAGATTCGTTACTGTTATAATCAAGATTGAAAAAATAAAATCATGCATGCGCTTATAATAAATCAGGGGTTTACAAGGGGGGCGCTTATAATCGAGTTCCGGCCATAAGCGCCATGCTCCAGATAGAAGCGCCGGCGCCTTTAATCGGACGGCGCCTATATCCGGGGCCATACGGTATTCCTTCGTGCACACTGCAACTATCAATTGGGTGCTCTTGATTCTCGTATGGGGGGACTTGAGCATTTGTTGAGCATGCCTTCCTAAGGGAACATTCATGTGGGGACACAAATGTCTCAATCCCTTTGTGACACGCGAAAACAACATACCGTAATCACCCTGATATACCACCCGCCGAAATTGAAGACCCCCCGGGTGGCTTGTGCGGGGTGGGTGCTACAGTCGACCTCGTTTGTAATATACTGTATACCCCCCTTTTGGGGTGATTTTCTATAACACCCCCATTTCTTACAAAATTTCTCATTGTAGATGTTAACGAATGCTAGAGAACATTGCGGAAATCACTTCCTCTTTAAAATTACTCGGTAATTTCGAAAGAATCTGCCAGAATCACCTCCGCCCCTCTTTTTTGCTGTTGCCACGCTGGTAGATCGTTCGCTAACAAGTGGCCAAAGAGATGCCACCTGGAAATTCCAAGGGGGTGAAAACTGTTGAGAAACATATGACATAACGAAATATTTGTGCTGTTAGATTTTACTATAGTCCTCCTTATAAGACTTTAGGGCCTACAATAATGGTACAATTATTGTAGGGCCAGAATTATTGGAGTCTAGAGGCCTTGGGGGTAGAATTATTGGTACTCCTTTATTGGAGTCACCATTATTGGTGCACCATTATTGGTGTGGATGGGTTGACTCTGGAGGGTTAACTGTAAGGATAAATGCCCTGCTATGTGATTCTATTATCCGTTGTCCTGAATCCATTCAGTTGCAAGTTCCTCTTGCTACTTTGTTCTACAATCAAGCTTCCGCAACGCCGGCATCATGCCTTTCTAGCATGGTATCAGAGCACCCCAAGATACTCCACACCCCACCGGATTGGTTTGAGTCATGTGTGAGGGACACCATACCATGAGGCTGCAGCTCCTCGTGGCGGGCGGCAACAGCAGCTGATGACGACGACGGCAGCAGCTGATGACAGCGCCAGCGTGCACCCGCTGCCTGAGGCTGCGGTCGACAGCAGCAGAGCCCGACGGCCTGCAGCAACATGGCGGCAGCGGCTCCAGTATGTGAGTAATGCCCCCCATGCTCCACTCTGCTCCATGTCTTCACCTGTCTTCTCCTTCCTGCCAAGATGATAATGCTTAGTCGAACCTTATTGTTTCACCCATGTTACCCTGTTACCTTGTGATGTTACCTTGTGCTGCTCCCCTTGACCCTGTACTGCTCCATGTTGCCCTGTGCTGCTCCCTCTATACCAGGTGGCGTACGGAAGCAGCTGCAACTGGTACACAAGCACCTGGCGGCTGCTTCTGCTCCTGGCGGCTGCTGCAGTGAACGTCTGCCAGCGGCACCACCTGAATGGTGGCAACAGCATCACCTAGTCGCCTGCAGCAGCTCCCCTGGACGTGCTGCAGTACCTGACGGCCTGCAGCACTGTGCCTGCAGCAGCTCCCCCTGAAGCGCTGGCCGCTTGCACCCGGTGCGGCACCAGCAGCCAACACATGACTTCAGAAAAGGATTGGTTTGAGGGATTGGAGAAGCTGAACGAACCTGTTTACGTGGAGCTTGCTGACGGAAGCCACTTGTTGAGCTCGATGGCGGGAACAATTCGAGCAACGGCACCCGGTGGAACAACAGTGCGCTACACGGAAGTGCTCTACGTACCCGGCTTGAAGTCCAACCTGCTCTCCTATTGCCAACTGTACAATAAGGGAGCACAAATTCACACACGTGAGGATGGGCACACGGAGATCACAATGACGGATGGAGATGAGCATGTACTCATTGGAGTTGGAATGGTCATCCATGGGGTGTTAATGGTGCAATACGAGCCTGCACTTGCATCCGTCCATGAATCTGGTCATGATCATCCGAATGATGCATTGAATGCGACTGATCTTGAAGGGCTGAATGTGCAATCTGCTCATGCATCCATCACATATCGCATGGCCCACAAGCGCTTGGGTCACCCATCATACTCATCCATGGATGCAACATTTCGCAATGGAGATGTTGAAGGACTCTCCATATCCGACAAGACAAACCCTCTCAAACCCCCGTGTGACTCATGTCTTCGAGGGAAGATGAGCAAGGCCCCATTTCCCACAGGTGGTGACAAGCGCACAACTCGACCTTTGGAGCTCGTGCATAGCGACATCATGGACTTGGGTGAAGCTCACCCCTCACTTCGCTACGTGCTGACGCTCAAGGACGACTACACCAACTACCTGTGGGTGGCGCCGTTGGCTCGCCGATCCGACATGGCAGCAGTTTTCTCGGCTTGGCATCGCGAAATGAAGACCAAGTTGCCCACGAAGCCGCTGGCTGCCTTACGCACGGACAACGGGGGGGAGTACACCGCAAATGCTTTCACGGATTACCTGAGCTCTCATGGCATCAGTCACCAAACGTCGCTACCACACACACCGCAGCAGAATGGAGTCGCGGAACGAGTCAACCGCACGCTCATGGATCGAGTGCGTGCAATGACCACTGGAGCCAGCCTTTCCTCTAAGTTCTGGCCTTACGCATTGGAGTACGCTGCATGGTTACACAACCGCATCAGCTGCAGAAGCAACCCGTCAGCACACTCACCGTACTTCATGATGACAGGAAAGGCAGCAGATGTTTCAATGGCAAGAACTTTTGGGTGCCTCTGCTACTATCTCCCTCCCCAAGGGAGCTTTGGGAAGTTCGAGCAAAGAGGAAGAGTTGGGATGTTCCTTGGACTCTCCAACGCTCGGAAGGCATGGATCGTGCGGGACTTGGCAAGTGATGTTGACACGGACACACGCTCAGCTCGTCTTTTTTATGACCTCATGATTCCGGACGCTGAAACAGTACTCGAACGACATCGCTACACGGAAGAGGTCTTACCACACATTGCCGCCTGGACCTCTGGGGAAGGAAGCTTTGAGTCCAAGTTTGACTCATTCCCGGCATCACCACCATCCCCTACATCGCCCACGGACACATCCACCACACACGGACAGGAAGCTGACACAAATCAAGCAGATGCAACCATTGACGACATAGCCGATAAAGAAGAAATGGCTGCAGCAAGTGACTTACCTCCAGCTGGCGTCTCTGTTCCTGAAGGTGCTGAAACCAACGAAGCGGAGAATGACGCGCGTCATCTTTATGACTTTGCCTACGCACCTGGTGGGATCGAGCTGGCAGATCAAGACGCAGCTCCACGGCGGGTTCACATCAACCCAATTGTGACTGTGCTTGGAGGAGAAGGACAAGGGATGGACAACATCACAGGACTGGACGTGCTGTTTGGGAAACGACAGGCAACACAAACGTTCAACACCCTTCCCAACATGCAACACCATGTGCTAGGATGTGCAGCGGCCGGCGTCCCCATGGTGGACCTAACGTACAAAGTGCCAAAAACGCTCAAGGAGATGGCAACAGACCAGTACGCACCTCTTTGGCAAGCCGTTGTGGATGCAGAGTTGGCCAAGTTCGACGAGCTGGACGCATACGAAGTGGTGGACAGATCGGACGTACCCAAGGGCACGCCAGTATTGACGGAATGAGTCGTGTTAAGGGTGAAACGAGATGAGCATGGACAGCCAAACCGGTTCAAGGCGCGCTGGGTGGTCAAAGGATGCGGACAAACATGGGGAACTTACGATGACACCTATGCACCGGTCAGCCAAGGCCCGACCTCACGCACGTTCGTTGCTGGTGCATCTGCTACGAAGCGGAAAGTGGTGCAACTGGACATCTCCAATGCGTTCTTGTACGCTCCGATCGACCGGGACGTGTACGTGAGGCCCCCGGAACCACGACGCGACGGAGACAAAGTTTGGAAGCTCAAACGAAGTGTGTACGGACTGAAACAAGCACCACGTTTGTGGCATCAGCACTTACGAGGTGTTTTGTTGGAGCTGTACATGGTGCAATCCGAATCTGACCCATCCCTATTCATCTGGAAAAGAGAAGGCAAGGACACGGTGTGGCTACTCACCTACGTTGACGACATCCTCATCCAGTCTCATGACGACGAAGGCATTGAAGCGGTGATTCAACACTTGCGGCAGAACTTTACCTTGACCGTCATCAAGACCATGACACAGTTTTTGGGGCTCAACGTTGCCGCTGACAACAACTCGATCTCGCTCAGCCTCACCAAGTACATCTCACAGGCTTTGGCGACCTTCGGGATGGAGGGCAGCCGTTCCGGAGTTCGGACGCCGATCACCAAGGAACCTGGACCTCAAGGAGAACCAACAGAAGAAATTGATGGTCAATTGGTGCTGAAACATGTTGGGACATTGCTGTACATCTCAACAGCAGGGAGGCCGGACATAACCTACGCAACGCATGTGCTGGCCCGACAAGCAAGCAAACCAACAGCATCAACAGTGCTAGGAATCCACAGAGTGTTCAACTACTTACAGAACACTGCAGACATGGGGCTGGTCTATGGAGGAGGGGACTTGGTGCTTCGCGGATACACGGACTCGGATTATGCGAACGAAGAAGGACGTCACTCAGTTGGAGGCTACGTGTTTACCTTGGGAGGAGCTGCTGTTAGTTGGCGGACTAAACGTCAAACGGTCATTGCCACATCAACAGCTGAAGCAGAATACATTCACTGTTTGAAGGGGCAAGGGAAGCTACATACCTTCGCCGCTTGTGTGAAGACCTCGGTTTTCGACAGCAAGAACCTACCGTCATCTTTGTGGATAACCAGAGCGCAATTGCGCTTGCCACCGGGGAGCAGATGAGTCAACGCATCAAGCACATGGACGTACGTTACCATTGGACGAGGAAGGCTGTTCGTGATGGAGTTGTGCGGCCGGAGTACTGCCCAACAGCGTAGCAAGCTGCGGATTATCTCACCAAGCCCCTCACCAGCCTCTCACCTGCAGCCTCTTGTGCGGTCTCCAACCACTTACACATGAACCACCGTCTGCACTTCGTACTCAAATTGCAGCCGATGGAGCTGCACTCTCACGTCCGGGCTTCTCACGAGGTTCTGGACAACAAGACATCACGTAACTCCGCACATCTCACTCATGTGTTTGGTGCTACCGGTATGTGCGTCCTCACGCATGTGCAAGCCTCCAAACACACGGGTGAGAGGGGGAGTGGGGTGTGGAGTATCTTGGGGTGCAACCAATAAATGCATGATGTGGCGGGCGGCAACAGCAGCTGCAGACTCTGAAGTCATGTGTGGGGTGCAACCAAGCCTCGCTGCTGGTGCCGCACCGGGTGCAAGCGGCCAGCGCTTCAGGGGGAGCTGCTGCAGGCACAATGCTGCAGGCCGTCAGGTACTGCAGCACGTCCAGGGGAGCTGCTGCAGGCGACTAGGTGATGTTGTTGCCACCATTCAGGTGGTGCCGCTGGCAGACGTTCACTGCAGCAGCCGCCAGGAGCAGAAGCAGCCGCCAGGTGCTTGTGTACCAGTTGCAGCTGCTTCCGTACGCCACCTGGTATAGAGGGAGCAGCACAGGGCAACATGGAGCAGTACAGGGTCAAGGGGAGCAGCACAAGGTAACATCACAGGGTAACAGGGTAATATGGGTGAAACAATAAGGTTCGACTAAGCATTATCATCTTGGCAGGAAGGAGAAGACAGGTGAAGACATGGAGCAGAGTGGAGCATGGGGGGCATTACTCACATACTGGAGCCGCTGTCGCCATGTCGTTGTAGGCCGTCGGGCTCTGCTGCTGTCGACCGCAGCCTCAGGCAGCGGGTGCACGCTGGCGCTGTCATCAGCTGCTGCCGTCGTCGTCATCAGCTGCTGTTGCCGCCCGCCACGAGGAGCTGCAGCCATGCGCCACGAGGAGCTAGAGGCGTCATGTAAGTAGCAGAAGCAGCCTCGCGCCAGATCAACCGCAGTAGAAGGGGAAGGTGGCACCGTGTGATGCAGCGGAGCGCGTGCGGCTGCAGCCACCCGCCAAGCACCAAGTGTTGCCGTGCGGGTGTTGCACACTCGTGCGGTGTCATCATACGTACGACGCCGCAGGAGCGCAGGTCGCCCGAACGCTGCTAATGTCGAGCGCCAGATGTGACATTGCAAGCGCTGGTGACAACGCGCTATGGTGGCTCGGCTCGCGCATCAGCCTGTGATGGTGCTGCAGTCCGAAACCAGGCACAGCTGCTGGTCGACACAGACGCTGACGCAGCCGTGGGTCTGCTGTTGCAGGGTCGCACGCAGCTGCTGGAGCATCGGGCACTATGCAGCAGCACAACGCACACCAGAAAATTGTCGCGACTACAGCAGCAGTCGCGCGACAGCAAGGAAGTCGGGTCAGCGCTGAAAGGCGGGAAAACGCAGCGCGTCATAGGTCACATGACCGGAAAGAAGCCATGCGCCATGAAGATTTCACTAGCAGCAGCTATCCTAAGACCAAGGGAGGCAATCCGCCCTGCAGCTGGGAATCGCGCTGACCTAAACTGTCATTTCACCGTGGAAATTGCAGCTTGAGCAGCAGCCATCGCTCTGGAGGTCTTGCATGAAACGAAAGGCTGGGAATCGAGAATGACAAGACAGCCAGACCCCTGCTGGAGAAGGGTGTAGGAGAAAGGGAGTTGTCAAAAGCGACAAACTGAAACGAGAGCTTGACAGGGAAGCGTACAGTGCACGGGAGTTTGGGAACAGGGTCGCGAGACTTGTGAGGGAAGGGAGGAACAAGGCGCAGCAGTGGAACACCTGAGGCAGAACGTTCTACAACCCGACAACGTAACCCAACTGTCAACGAGTTTCACACGTCAAGATTCGACCGCAACGGAAAGATTCCCACGTAAAATTCCAACGGCGAATTTCACCGCAATCATCGCTGTGACAACAATCCAGTCCCGAAATCCACGCGTAACCCAACCCGTTCCGCAATCACCGGCATTTGCAGGTCCCTCCAAATAGTGCTCCGTTAAAATCTACAGCAAGGGGGAGTGTTGAGAAACATATGACATAACGAAATATTTGTGCTGTTAGATTTTACTGTAGTCCTCCTTATAAGACTTCAGGGCCTACAATAATGGTACAATTATTGTAGGGCCAGAATTATTGGAGTCTAGAGGCCTTGGGGGTAGAATTATTGGTACTCCTTTATTGGAGTCACCATTATTGGTGCACCATTATTGGTGTGGATGGGTAGACTCTGGAGGGTTAACTGCAAGGATAAATGCCCTGCTATGTGATTCTATTATCCATTGTCCTGAATCCATTCAGTTGCAAGTTCCTCTTGCTACTTTGTTCTACAATCAAGCTTCCGCAACGGCGGCATCATGCCTTTCTAGCAAAAACGTGGTCGCCAAAACTCGCATTCTCGCCTCTAACTGTGATGTTAAACCGATTTTGAAAACACCCAAGCTGTCCATGTTGTCAAAACAGGTAGGCTAAAACGAGAAATAGGAAAGAGGGGTTTTCACTAGCAGGCAGTTGAGTACATATAGCAAACCCTAATTCGGGCTGTACTCGCTATAGAGTACCCCACTGCAGGCTAGACAAACATCACATTCTGACACACCCCCATAGTCAAAGTGGGGTACAATCAACACAACAAGCAGGCAGAGCAGTAGTTCACAATGATAAGCAAAGCTAGAGACTATCACAGAGGGCAAGTGAGGAGGAGGAGAAACTGTGGAGGCGAGAAGATGGGAGGCGACGGCTGAAGCTGCAGACACACGGGCAACAGGAGTGCGTATTACTGTTGCTACCAGGCTATACCCGGACTACACGGCGACAGGCGCAGCTGGCTCTCTGTGCTCCCAGGAGTGCTCACACTGTGGCTACCAGGCGAAGAGCCGCGGACTACGCAGGCCACAGACGCAGCTGGCTCTCTGAACTATCAGGAGTGCTCACACTGTGGCTACCAGGCTATACCCGGACTACTCAGGCCACAGACGCAGCTGGCTCTCTGGACTACAGGCGCTGCGGACGACAAGACGGCTGCCTCCACTCAACTTCCCCCAGCTGTCCCACACCCCTTTCACACACCCCCTGCTGCACCTCTAGCACTGCTCACACGCCACCCCCCTAGTACCACTCCGACGGCCCCCCACACATCCACCCCCCTCAGCGGCAGCTGCAGCAGTGGGAGACGGAGGAGGAGGAGGAGCAGGGGACGGCACACACACCCTTCACCCCCATACTCGCCACCCCCACACTCGCCACCCCCAAACCCTAACACAGGCAGCAGCGGGGGGGTGGTGTGCGGGCAACAGCTCGAGGGAGGGTGGCTCCCCAGGGCGCCTCGACGAGGCAGCGGGGTGGCCGCGCGCGGCTCCCCAAGGCGCCGCGACGGGGCAGCGGGGGGCCGCGCGCGGCTCCCGAGGCGTCGCGACACGGCAGCGGGGTCGCGCGCGGCTCCCCAGGGCGTCGCGACGGGGTAGCGGGGGGGACGCGCGGGCCAGCGGGGCGACGCGACGGGCTCCCAGGGGGGCGACGCGACCGTCGACGGGGGGGGGGGGGCGATGCGCGGGTCGACGGGGCAGAAAACCGCCGCGCGCCCCGAGCGCGCAGTGGGAAGAAAAAACGCTGCGCGCCCTGAGCACGTGGCAGGTAGCAAACATCGCGCGCCCAGGGCGTGTGATAGGCAGGACAGCAGCGGAAGCATCGGGCGGGACCACCTGCAGGATCGACCCAGGAGGGTCGACCTGCTCTGATAGCATGTCAAAACAGTAGGCTAAAACGAGAAACAGGAAAGAGGGGTTTTCACTAGCAGGCAGTTGAGTACATATAGCAAACCCTAATTCGGGCTGTACTCGCTATAGAGTACCCCACTGCAGGCTAGACAAACATCACATTCTGACACATGTATCAAAATCCTGGCACTAAAAAATGTCATATCAATAGACCCGGGCCCTAGTGTGGTATGTCTAGGTGATTACGGTAAACTACCGTATATTGAGTCACAAAACGCGGATCCCGTTATTGCGAGCAGGTATAACTTAAGTTAAATGACCTGTCTGGTTTTAAGACTAGGTCCTGACTCCTTATCTGATTGTCAGACGAAACCTGTAACATTGTCTAGCATTTCAGACGAATCCTAGGTAGTGGTCTGAGATTTATGCATTTGACGTGCGGTGGCAAGATTCGTGACAAGATTCGTGCGAGCGGGGTGAGTCCTCTGCATTTGACGTGCGGTGCTTGCATCGACCAGAGGCAACGTACAGCCTGATGATGGCAGTATTGTGTAGAAGAATAACGCAGCGGGTGGCATGGCAAAACTCGCTGTCTGCAGTTTCAGACGAACTGTATAAGGTTGTCTGAGAATTCATGTGAGTATTAAAAGATTGTCTAGAAAATCAGATGAGATTAAACAAGTCTACGACATCAGATGAACCATTAAAAATGCGTTTGGAATCCAGGAATCCGGACAGAAAATTTCTGATAACGTAGACCCTGATTGTGAGTCTCACAGTGTTTTACATTGGTTGGCGTGAATTGTGCTAGTGTGGCGGACGAGTTGGACGTGTTAAATCATATGCTGTGCATATTTGTGTAGGCTATAGTGGGGTAGCCACTAAGGGGTACAACACTTTTAGGGTTAGACATTTTGTATCCCAACCGTTGCTAGTTTCATCCATTCTGCCTCACAATCTTGACATGCTATCAGAGCAGTAGGTCCGTAGGACCGTAGTGATTAGGGCCCACCGGTTACCGCGTTACCCCACGCCCTAGCCTGCCCTTTCCTGGCCGAGCTCGCCGCCCCTGCAGCTTAGCACGCTGCTGCTGCTGTCTCGCGAGCCGCCCCTCATGCCCCGCGCGCCGCCCCAGCACATAGCGCGCGGCCCCTTTGCAGCCCCGCGCGCCGCCCCAGCAGCCCGCGCACAGCTGCTCCTGCCCCGCGCGCCACCCCAGCAGCTGCGCGCTGCTGGTTTCTTGCCCCGCGCGCCACCCCAGCAGCTGCGCGCTGCTGATTTTTGCCTCGCGCGCCACCCCAGCAGCTGCGCGCTACTGATCCCTGCCCCGCGCCCTACCCTAGCAGCAGGCGCGCTGCCTTTGCTGCCGCGTGCACCGCCCCTACCGCACGCGCGCCGCCCCTCCTACCCCGTCCGCCGCCCCTGCAGCTTGCGCGCTGCAGTCCCCGGCCCCGCGCACGCCCCAGCAGCCCGCGCACCACCTTTGCTGCCCGCGCGCGGCCCTAGCAGCCCTCGCACTGCCTTTGCCCTACCCCACGCGCCGATTTTGCACCCAGCGCGCTACCTCTGCAGCCCTCGCGCTGCCTCTGCTTTGCCCCAGCAGCTTGCCACCCCTGCCTGCTCATCATGGCCTCCCTTGCAGTCCTTGCATTTGACCCAGAGGGCCGTCCCCTGCACTTTGATACATGGCTTGACGACCTACAGCTTTTCCTCATGAGCGATATCCAGGACGGTGTTTCCCTCTATGACCACACGTCCGGCACCTCTACTGAACCTCCTGCCACAGCTGACAGTGCCATTCACTCTCAGTGGCTTGCCCGCGACGCTGCCGCTCGCCTAGCTGTACGCAACCACCTGCCAACTACCGAATGCACGCACTTTGGCCAGCATAAGACCGCTAAAGCCCTATACGACGCTGTAGTCGCTCGTTATTCCTCCCCTGCCACAGCAGCTTTCGGCCGCCTTCTCCTGCCCTACCTGTTCCCCGAGCTGTTCTCTTTTGCCACTGTTGAGGACCTCATTTCCCACCTTCGCGCTATCGATGCTTGCTACCGTGCTGCCCTTCCAGCCGAGTTCCTCCCCAAGAACGAGCCCCCTATCTACCTCACTCTCTACTTCATTGTCACTCGCCACCCTGACTCTCTTCGCGCAGTAAGGGACCACTTTCTCGCGCTTCACCCTACTGAGCTCACCATTGACCTCCTCGAGAAGCAACTCCTTGCAGCTGAGACTAGTGCGGTCACTGTAGGTGCTACTCGAGGCACCCCTCGCACTCCCTTCTTTGAGGGGTGTTCCCCCTCCCCCCTTGCCCCCTCTGTTGCTTCTGCTGCTGCTGTCGACTTCCTTGGTGCTGAGGAGGTCGGTGCCGCTTCTGCTCCTAGTGCGAAGCGCCGCAGCGGCAAGGGCAAGGGAGGCAAGGGTGGTGGGGGTGGTGGTGGAGGAGGTGGTGGTGGAGGAGGTGGAGGAGGTGGAGGTGGTGGAGGTGGCAGTGGTGGCGAGAATGGTGGTGGGGGTGGAGGCGGTTACGGCGGTGGCAGCGGCAGCGGCGGTGGCGGTGGTGGTGGTCGGGGCGGCAGTGGGGGTGGTGGTGGCAGCGGTGGCGGCGGCGGGGGTAGCGGTGGTGGCAGCAGCGGCGGTGGCAGCGGTGGTGGTCGGGCTGGAGCAGGTCAGCGCCAGCAGCTGCAGCAGCGTCCGCGTGAGAGGCTCACACCCCAGCAAGCTTGTGAGTGGTATGCTCAGCGTGGGGCTTCTGGGGTTGGTGGCCGCTGCCAGTACTTTATTCGCACAGGTGACTGCGCTGGGCAGACGTGCGGGAAGTTTCACACCCAGCACCGCTGTTTCTCCCGCCTAGAGGACGCCTGGCGCACTGAGTTTGGCGAGGACGATGAGATCCCCCGCTGGGCGGAGCTGCTTAGGTCTGGGGTTGATATCTTTGCTCTTGACTATGATGCTATCCTTACTGCCATGTATGCATTGTCTGTTAGTGCTGAGGGTGACTGTTACTTGTGTGTGCCGCCTGACCCAGGTATAGAGACTACTGCTCTAAGTGCTAGTGATTCTGCTCTCTCATGTAATGCGCCAGCTGAGGCTTTGCACACCTTCACGCTTGACTCAGGTGCTTCCCGCTGTTTCTTTCGTGACAGTACTGCACTCACACCGCTGCCTAGACCGATTGCGGTCTCCCTGGCTGACCCCTCTGGGGGTCCGGTTCTTGCACGTTCCTCCACTGTGCTCCCGTGTCCGGCGGTTCCGTCCGGCTCGCTGTCAGGTCTCCACCTCCCCTCATTCTCGACGAACTTGGTGAGCAACGCCGCCCTCCAGGATGCAGGGGTTGACACCTTTACTCCTGGATGGCAGCGTGTGGCGATTTGCACGTGCTCCCGAACGGGCCGCCACCTGGCCACGTTCACCCGTCGGCCTGGGTCGAGTCTGTACACACTGACTACTGCACCTCCTCAGGTTGCTGCGTCTGGTCAGGTGGCCGCGTCGGGTCAGGTAGCTCCCACTTGTGAGTGTCGTCACCTGTCGCACCAGACTCTCCTTTGGCACCACCGCCTTGGTCACCCCTCCCTGCCTCGCCTTCGTGGCATGCACTCTCGTCTCCTGGTCTCTGGTCTTCCCTCTGCCCCCTCTCCCACCCTCGCCTGCGCCGCCCTGCATTCCTTGCGTCGAGGGGCGGCAGCGCGCCGCTCCTCACTCCTCCTCGTTTCCCCCGACGACAGCTCCTCTGCAGACTCTCCACATGGACGTGTGGGGCCCAGCCCGCGTCCAGGGACAGGGTCGCGAGCGGTACTTTTTGCTGGTTGTTGACGACTACTCGCGCTACACCACGGTCTTCCCCTTGCGCTGCAAGAGTGATGTCCCTGCTGTTTTGATCCCTTGGATCCGCACTGTTCGTCTCCAGCTCCGCGAGCGGTTCCGCACGGACCTTCCCGTCCTGCGTCTGCACTCTGACAGGGGTGGTGAGTTCTCCTCTGGCCTCTTGCAGTCCTTCTGTGAGGATGAGGGCATTCACCAGTCGTTCACGCCTCCCCGCAGAAGAATGGGATTGCTGAGCGCCGCATTGGCCTAGTCATGGAGGTCGCTCGTACCTCCATGATCCATGCGGCTGCTCCCCATTTTCTGTGGCCGTTTGCGGTCCGGTACGCTGCGCATCAGCTCAACCTCTGGCCCCGTGTCTCCTTGCCTGAGACCTCGCCCACCCTGCGCTGGACGGGAGAGGTTGGCGATGCGTCGCGTTTCCGGGTCTGGGGCTCCCGTGCTTTTGTCCGCGATACCACCGCGGACAAGCTCTCCTCTCGCGCCATTCCCTGCGTCTTCCTTGGCTTTGTCCCTGACGCGCCTGGTTGGCAGTTTTACCACCCCACCTCGCGCCGTGTCTTCGCGTCCCAGGACGTCACCTTTGACGAGTCGGTTCCCTTCTACCGTCTCTTCCCCTACCGCACTGCCCCTCTTCACCCCCCTCCGCTCTTCCTCGCTCCAGGTCCCCCTCCAATAGACCCCCTCACCCCTCAGGGTCCTGCTCCTTCAGGTGTCTCTCAGGTAGACCTGCCTCCCCTGGCTGTGCCTGTCGAGATTTCTGGTGATTCAGATACTGCTAGAGGTGGTCCTGCTCGGGGTGCTGAGCCTGGGGGTGCTGCGACTGGGGGTGCTGAGCCTGGGGGTGCTGCGACTGGGGGTGCTGAGCCTGGGGGTGCTGCGACTGGGGGTGCTGAGCCTGGGGGTGCCGAGTCTGGGGGTGCTGAGCCTGGGGGTGCTGCGTCTGGAGGTGCTGAGCCTGGGGGTGCTGTGTCTGGGGGTGCTGAGCCTGAGGGTGCTGTGCCAGGGGGTGCGGAGCCTCGGGGTGCTGAGCCTGCGCTTGCGGAGCCTAATGGTGCTACTTCGCCTGGAGGTCAGCCTAGCGGCTCACCGCAGCGGTCTCCTCAGCGCGCGTCCCTCTCACCACAGCAGCTGCGCGAGTGGTTTGCTCAGCGCACCCGCATTCGGCGCAGCGCTACTGGAGCTGGAGACGCTAGAGCTGGAGGCGCTGGAGCCGCTGGCGCTGGAGACGCTGGAGCTGGAGGCGCTGGAGCTGGAGACGCTGGAGCTGGAGACACTGGAGCTGGAGGCGCTGGAGCTAGAGGCGCTGGAGCTGGAGGCACTGGCGCTGGAGGCGCTGGAGCTGGAGACGCTGGAGCTGGAGGCGCTGGAGCTGGAGGCGTTGGAGCTGGAGGCGCTGGAGCTGGAGACGCTGGAGCTGGAGGCACTGGCGCTGGAGGTACTCGGGCTGGAGGTGCTGTGCAACAGCGACCGTTTTTCTTGCCGCCGCCGCAGCTGTCCTCACTACCGCCAGAGTCGGTGCTCCGTCAGGTTCTTAGTCTTCCTTCATCCACGGTCCTTCGTCCAGACGCACCGCGGCTTGCTCCCCTTCCTTACACAGAGCAGCCAGAGTCCCTAACAGAGCGTCGTGAGCCTGCGTCTCGTCCTGCCTCCCCTGTTCGCACTGTTCGCCGTGCTCGTCGAGTCCCGCGTCCGCGTCCTCCTCCTGTGCCTGGTACTCACACCATGGCTCTTCGTCCTTCCTCTGTTCCGCAGCGTGTCCCCCTGCCGTCTCCTCCTGCGTCTTCTCTTCCTGTCGTTCAGGACCCTGAGTCTGACGCTGTTCGTGCTGCTCACCCTACTGTCACGCGTCCCTTGGCCACTGTTGTCACTGGCCCGTTGTTTGAGTCCACTGCTGCGTCTGCCTTAGTTGCTGAGCTTATGGACTTTGTTGCCGCGTGTCGTCTAGACTACACTGTCAGTCTTGTCGCTGAGTCTGAGTCTGTCTGTCCTCCGTCAGTCAAGGGTGAGTGTGCTCTTGGCACGGACGTCCTTGAGGACAGGCAGGAGGACCTTGAATGTCATGCGGCTGCTGTACCTGATCTCGTGGCCTGGCTGCTTGCACCTGAGGGAGACCCGGATGCACTGGACATCCCGACCCCGCGCTCTTACACAGAGGCGATTACGGGTCCCTACTCCTCTCAGTGGCAGACAGCCATGGACGTAGAGATGGCATCCTGGAAGTCCACAGGCACCTATGTCGACGCAGTTCCCCTCCTGGGGCGAACATAGTCGATGGCATGTGGATTTTCAGGGTGAAGCGGCCGCCGGGTTCTCCGCCTGTCTTCAAGGCTCGTTACGTTGCTCCATGCTCCAGTCAGCGACAGGGAGTTGACTTCTTCCAGACCTTCTCCCCTACTCCGAAGATGACCACTCTTCGGGTGCTGCTGCACGTTGCCGCTCAGCGTGACTACGAGCTTCACTCTTTTGACTTCAGCACAGCTTTCTTGCAGGGCAGCCTGCACGAGGAGATTTGGCTGCGCCGCCCACCTGGCTTCACTGGGTCGTTCCCTCCTGGTACCCAGTGGAGCCTCCGGCGGCCAGTCTACGGTCTCCGCCAGGCGCCTCGCGAGTGGCACGACACACTGAGGATGACGCTTGCGGCTCTTGGGTTTGCTCCTTCCACTACTGACCCGTCGCTGTTTCTACGCACCGACACTTCCCTGCCGCCGTTCTACATCCTCGTGTACGTCGACGACTTGATCTTTGCCACTGCTGACACTGAGGCACTTGCTCTTGTGAAGTCGGAGCTGCAGAAGTGACACACGTGCACAGATCTGGGTGAGCTGCGCCACGTAGTTTGTTACAGGATCGAATTTCCACTCGAGAATGTTGCACTATAGGTGAGTACAAGGCGTATTTATACTCAGAAATACATAGAAACAAGCGATAATCCGAACCTTCGGGAACGCGCTCTTCTAGGATAGATAATCACTAGTGCGCATAAGCACGCAAGCCCATTGGCACATTGGATTATGGCGAGATTACGCCTTGTACACCACTGTCGGTGCTGTCGGTGCCGTATAATGTAATTGTCGGTGCCGAAAATGCAAATATGTGAAATAATCGGAAAGCTCTAGAAAATAGAATAGTAGTCCGATTGAGGTGAAATAAAGTGCAAATGAAAGAGGAAAATAAGAAGAATAAGATAGAGTAAAAATATGGAAATGAGAAATATGTCGAACGTCGACGTACTCTTACACTTCCCCCCCTCAAAGCTGGGTGGTAGACGTAACACCCTGCTTGACAAGATAGTCGCGAAGAGAACGTCGGGCGTTACTCATGTCTTCTTCAGAGACCCAGCTGTCCTCGGAAGGATCATAGCCCTTCCAGCGTATGAGAAACTCCAGGGCGCCATGCCGACGACGACGATGTGCAAGCACGGATTCGACCTCGTACTCAAGTTCATCATTCACGAGGACTGGAGGCGGCGGCGGAGGTTGGCGTCCCGTGTACAGCTTATTTGGATCTCGATAAGGTTTAAGAAGCTGCACGTGGAAGGCGTTATGAATCTTCCAACTAGCTGGTAGGCGCAAGCGGAATGTGACTGGAGTGACCTGCTCTTCTATGAGTAAAGGTCCGCAGAAGCGAGGTCGTAACTTGGATGGAAGGTGACCGAGGTTGAGGTTGCATGTGTCGAGAAGCACATGGTCACCAACCGCAATGGTATGATCACGTCGATGGCGATCGGCCAAGCGTTTCTGTGAAGACTGTATGTCCTGTAGACGCTTGTGTGTCCGATCCCAAAGCTGCTGCATTGTGGTAACGAAGTCGTGCGCGGGTTGGACAGTTGCAGGTACTGTCGGCTGTTGAGGAGTTAGCAAAAGTCGACCGTAACAGAGGAAGAATGGGGTCTCTCCTGTTGCGGCATGCTTTGCATTATTGTAGGCGAACTCCAACACCGGCAAGTGCAAGTCCCACTTGTTAATGTCGTCCTTGCACGCTGCGCGCAAGAGTTGTTCCACAATTTGGTTCAAGCGCTCTGTCTGCCCATCGGTCTGGGGATGATATGCAGATGACATCGCTAGGCATGTCCCCATGAGCGACATGAGCTCTTTCCAGAACTTGCTAGTGAACTTGGGGTCCCTGTCGGATATGAGCGTTGTTGGGATCCCGTGCTGTGAGATTATGTGTTTGAGGAATAGCTGTGCCGTTTCCTCCGTGCGTGCGGTTGTATGTGTCGGAATGAAGTGTCCCATCTTTGAGAATTTGTCGATGACGACCAGGATGGCGTCATGCCCCGCTATGGTAGGTGGTAATCCAGTGATGAAGTCCAAGCTGACCACTTGCCAAGGCTGTTCCGGGACGGGCAGAGGCTGAAGAAGTCCTGCTTTCTTCTGCTTACTACTCTTCATCCGTTGGCACGTGTCGCACGAAGTGACGAACTTCTGCACGTCGTCTGCCATGTGAGGCCAGTAGTAGACTTTCGCAATCCCAGCAAGGGTCTTGTTACTCCCGAATTGTCCAGCGTAGAGCACATCGTGGAACTCCTCGAGAAGCAACTGCCGAAGAGGTGGGTAATTGGGTACCCATATCTTTGTTGATCCTTTGCGTAGTGCGATGTCGTGGTCCCACTGCAGCAATTTCTTCTTCTCTGCCAAGGGAATCTCGGGGTCGATAGTGTACCCGTGCGTAAAGAGTCCCTTAAGTAGCGGATTCATCCCCTCAACCTGTATGGCGGCAACGTGTCCAGGCCGGCTCAGTGCGTCTGCCTTATTCTTGTGTCCCGGCTTGTACACGATGTCGTAGTCGAAGTGTGTCTCGAGGAAGTCGATCCACCTGACCTGTCGCCTGGAGAGGGTCGGCTGCGTTTTTAGGTACTTCAGGCTGCAATGGTCAGTGTAGACCGTGGTCTTTCTTCCTTCGAGGTAGCATCGCCATGTCTTGAATGCGGTGATGATCGCTAAGGCCTCTTTGTCGTGAATCGGGTAGTTGAGTTCTGCCCCGTGCAATTTTTTGCTGAGGTAAGCGATTGGTTGCAGTCCTTTCCCTTGGTCTTGCATCAAGACTGCTCCAACTGCTTGGTCGCTAGCGTCAGCTTCGATGACGTAGTCTTTTTCTGGATCTGGCAGGATCAGGACAGGTGCGGACGTGAGTGCAGTCTTGAACTGCTCCATGGCTTGCTGGTGCACATCCTCCCACTTGAACGGTGTATTCTTCTTCAATAGATTGGTGAGAGGTGTTGCAATCTTCGCATACTGTGGCACGAACCGATTGTAGTAGTTCGCGAAGCCAAGGAATTGTTGAAGTTCTTTCACATTCTCCGGCGACTTCCACGTACGTACGGCTTCGATCTTCTTCGGGTCGACATGCACTCCTTGAGCGCTCACCATATGTCCAAGAAATTGAACTTGTTTCAAGGCAAACTCACTCTTTGACAGCTTGACGTAGAACTTCTCTCGTCGAAGTATTTCGAAAACGCGTCGTAGGTGTTCAATATGCTGCTTCATGTCCCTCGAGTAGATCAAGATGTCGTCCAGGTACACCACCACGCATTCGTCAAGTAGAGGCCTAAGAATATGGTTCATTTCAGCCTGAAATGTAGCGGGTGCGTTAGTGAGACAGAACAGCATGACGAGGTACTCGTAGGATCCGTATCGTGTCCGAAACGCCGTCTTATGGATGGAGTTATCCGCCATCCGGATCTGCCAATATCCCGATCTCAAATCGAGTTTTGAGAATACTGTGGCTCCACGAAGCTGGTCAAGTAGATCGTCGATCCGTGGAATCGGATACTTGTTCTTGATCGTCTGCTTGTTGAGGGCTCGGTAGTCGATGCACATGCGTAAGCTTCCGTCAGGTTTTGGCGTGAAGAGCACTGGTGCACCGTATGGTGATGTTGATGGTCGAATGAGTCCCTTGTCCAGGAGGTACTCGATCTGCTTCTTCATGTCAGCCAATTCGGTAGGACTGAGTCGATATGGTGCTCGGAAGGTCGGTTTCGAACCAGGTTCTTCGACGATCTCGTGCTGGTGGGTTCGGTATGGCGGCAACTGGTCTGGAAGGTCGTCAGGAAGAACGTCTTTGAACTCCTCCAGAAGTTTCTCGATAGCACGTGGAAGCTCAGGTGCTTTCTTCTCTGCTTCATCCTCGTCTGTAACCAGTGCGACGAACCCTGCCATGGTTCTTTTCACGTCCTTCTCAAAGCGTGCGAGAGTCTCCTCCGGAATATCTCCCGTGTTGCTCCAACTCGGAAGTGGAACTCTTCTGTCTTGATTGTAGATGCTCGCCGTGCGGGTGACCCAGTTGATCTCGGGGTTGAACTTCTTCAGGAAGTCTCTCCCAAGAATCAAGTCTAGCCCTTTGATGTTGGTGACGGGTAGGGTCGGTTTCCAGCGAAGAGGACCCATCTGTAGGTGTAACGCTACTTCGCCGTAGACTTGTAATTTGCTTCTGTCAACCATCGTAGCTGTAAAGCTTGAAGGCGTGCACTCCTCATTAATGCGTTCGAGGGTTGCTTTGTCACATACTGAATGGGATGCTCCGCTGTCCACGAGTGCTTGGAGGCGTCGTCCATTGCAGATCACCTCGAGCAGAAGTGGTTGGCGTTGCTTGCTATTCCCATTGATCGTCTCGTTGATTGGATCGTAGGGCACATCCCATAGCTCCGTGGTATCTTCTTGGGTGGCAGGTTGCCGGTCCTGCCTTTCCATGTTGCCACGATTTTTTGTTGTCGTCGACGACGTGGTTCTCGAGCTCGTAGTAGAATTCCCTCGTAGGGTAGATGTTGCAAATGTTTCAGATGCATCTGTAGAGGAGGTTTGAGGTCGTCGCAGCTTCTTGTTGACCTCTAGCTCCCTCTTGAGCTGCTTCAGCGCCACCGACTTCTTCCGTGGGGACCGGTTGGTCGATGTGGGCTGGTTGTTCTGAGAGAGGACGATGTCGTCGTTGGAAGGTCGTGCTTCCACGCTCCGTTGCTGGTTCCCCCTGCGCAGCTGCTGTAGTTGTCGTACCGGTACATTATTTTTCTTCTGGAGCCTCTCTCGTGGTTTCACCAAGGCCGTAGACCCAGGGGAGTTTTTCCCAAGTAAGGCATCCTTGTATGATATTTCTAAGGAGTGCTTACTTTTTACAGGGCCTTTTTGGAGTTGTTCGGGTTCAGCAGGGTCTTGTTTCGCGGAGATTTTATTTTTCTCGGCGTTTTTCCCTGGTAGAGTCCGTTCGTGGGTTGAAGAATTCACTCCACGATCCTCCAATTTTCGCATTGAATCTGCTCCACTACTGCGGTCCTGAAGCGCTGCACGTGCGGTTTTCATTTTGTTACAATCGATGAATCGATGTCCCGGCTTGCCGCAGAAAGAACACTTAGCTTTGTTCTTCTTTGGTCTTGCCTTCGCGTCGATTCGATCGAGTTCCATCGGGTCGGCGTACGTGGGGGTAGCCAAGCGTCCTCCATGTCGTCTAGCTCGTCCATGAAGTCGTCGTGTTCCGATCGTGATTACGTCGAAACGTTCTGCTGCCGAGACAACGTCGTTGTAGCTGCTCCAATTTGCGGCCGCAACGTGTTGTCGTATTTCATTTTTCAGCCCCGCGATGAATGCTCTAATTTTTTCGCCTTCGGTGACGTCGGGGATGCGGTTGAACAACTCCTCCATTTGTTGCGTGTAGTTCGCGACACTCCCAATTTGCCGATGACGATGTATTTTGTCGCGGGCGATAAACGCTGCATTTATCGGCTCGAAACGTTGTAGTAATCCTTCTCGGAACTGCTGCCACGTCGCTTCGCCTTGGTTTAATAATCCGCTTCCGCTTATCCAATCAATTACTGGTCCGCGCAGTAGTGTTGCTGCAAATTTAATTCGCGAACCGTCGTATGTCGGGGATGTCCAACCGACGGCTACGAAATATATTTCGATTTCCGCCAACCACCTCCGCTCGTCAATTTCCCCCTGTTGGGGGCTCGAATTTTTTGGGCCTTGGGAAAATTTCGCGACTGCTGCGAAGTCACGATCGATTCTGTTTCTGTCGCAATTTTCGCCATGACGCGCGAATTCATCCGAAGTCGTTAGATCCGTCGCGCGTCGGTCTTGCTGCTTCTGCACCGCTCGATATAGGTCCCGACAATTCGCGATTGTCGTCGCTATATCGCCAACTCGTCGCCAGAAAACCGAACTTTCGGACCTGTTCAAAAAACGCGCGAGGGGGTCATTCAAAAAACGCGGAATCTGGTGCTTACCAGCGTCGGCGCCGAATTCTTCGCCCCCGGCAGTTTTTCGAAGCAGGGAATTTTCTGTCGCGCGCTTAGCTGAAACTCCGCGAGTGAAAACGGCTCTGAATACCAAGTGTCACAGGATCGAATTTCCACTCGAGAATGTTGCACTATAGGTGAGTACAAGGCGTATTTATACTCAGAAATACATAGAAACAAGCGATAATCCGAACCTTCGGGAACGCGCTCTTCTAGGATAGATAATCACTAGTGCGCATAAGCACGCAAGCCCATTGGCACATTGGATTATGGCGAGATTACGCCTTGTACACCACTGTCGGTGCTGTCGGTGCCGTATAATGTAATTGTCGGTGCCGAAAATACAAATAAGTGAAATAATCGGAAAGCTCTAGAAAATAGAATAGTAGTCCGATTGAGGTGAAATAAAGTGCAAATGAAAGAGGAAAATAAGAAGAATAAGATAGAGTAAAAATATGGAAATTATAAATATGTCGAACGTCGACGTACTCTTACATAGTTGGTCTCGAAAACAATCTATGCGCGACATGGGGTATTTGTCCTTGACCGTCTATTTGTTTAGTGCCTGGTAGTCGATGCACGTCGTCAAACTACTGTCTGGCTTTAGAGTGAAAGAAACCGGTGCACTGTAGGGAGAGGTGGATAAGCGGATCAGTTTTCTGTCGAGTAAGTATTCAATCTGTTTCTTCATGTCTGTCAGTTCGGTCGGACTAAGGCGGTATGGTGCACGGGAGACGGGTTTCGCACCTGGTTCCACAACGATCTCGTGCTCGTGGGTTCGCGCTGGAGGCACTCCTGCAGGCAGGTCATCCCACATGATGTCCTTGTACTCTTCTAACACCTCCTGTACTGCTGTAGGTAGCTCCGAATTCGGCTTCTCCTCTTCTTCTGCTACCATCACCAGTGCTAGGTGACCAGTGTTACTCATATTCACTGTCCGTTCGAACCGTGCAAGTGTCGTTTCAGGAACATCCCTAGTATCCGTCCAGCTTCGCAGCTCCATGCGTTTCTCATTGTCGTAGATGCTCGCCTTCCAGTTAAACCAATCTATTTTGGGGGTGAACTGCTTCAGAAAATCACACCCCTAGATGAAATCTAATCCCTTGATGTTCGTGATTGGCAACGTCGGCTTCCATCTCAATGCACCTACGTGCAGCTGTAGGGTTGACTCGCAGTGGATGGGAAGCTTCGTACCGTCCACCATCGTTGCTTTTAAAATCTCCCCCGTAGACTCTCCAATCTTCTCCAACGTCCCGTGTTCGCACACCGAGTGGGACGCACCACTGTCCACCAGTGCCTGGAGGCGTCGCCTTTTGCAAGAGCACCTCAAGTAGTAGTGGTCGTTGACGCTCCGAGTAGCTGTAGATGGTATTGCTTACTGGATCATAAGGTACATCAAATGTATCATCCCTAGTTCTTGTGCTCGAAGCTGCAGCTTCAATATCAGTTTTCACCTGGGTAGGGTTAGAAGGATTTATCCGAGGCCGGTTCAACTTCTCTTAGGCCTGGAACCTTCCCCTAAGCCTTTGCAGCTGTGTAGGCTTCTCCTGTGGGAAACGTGGAGCCTTAACACCGTGCTGCTAGAAGAGAATATATGAACGCTCTGAAGTTGGGTCCCCAAATTTTCAAGTACCCGAAAAATTTCTAACTCTCTCTTGATTTTTTCAAATGCTTAAACACCAGGAGAAAAACTATTCTTACTTAAAGTATCTTTATAGGATAACTTTTATGAGTCTTACTTAACGGGGTGTACGTCGGTCGATGCAGAGTCTTGTTTCGCAGATTCTCCATTTGTCTCGGCGATTTCCTATGGTGCCGACCGGTTGTGACGTTTTAAATCCGCGCCATCATTTTCTTCCCTTTTTAACCCTCTCCTAAGTCGCAACGTTGTCCGCTTTTCGCTACGGGGGTGCCGCACTATTCCTGCCCTTCACCTCCGTACGTCCTGTCCTCAATTTCCAACACGCCAAGATATGATGTCCTGTACCGCCGCAAAATTCGCACGTCTCATTTTTTGCTAGCCGTTGTTTCGCATCGTCCTTGTCGATCTCCATCGGGTCGACACTCGTGGGTGGTGCCGATCGCTCCATGCTAGAATTCCTATTTTGCTGGTTGCGTTGTGTTCCGCAGTAGCTATTGTTCAATGCGTCGAACTATTCAATCAGTGCTGCCCGAAACTGCACCCACGTTCTTTCACATTGGACAATTTTGTTGTTTGTGTAAATCCTCTGTAGAGCTGGGCCTCGTAATAGTGTTGTTGCAAGCCGTATGCGCATTACGTCTTGGGTCGGGTTCATGCATCCAACGACCTCGTGATTTTCGAGTAAATCTACAAATCGACGGACGTCGCTCCCTTTTGCGCTAGGATCGAAAGCCTCCGGTAGCCTCGGCTTCGTTGCTTCAAGGTTGACTGTAGCTGCTGCCGAAGGCAGAGCTGAGAGCGAGTGGCGTGTAGACAGAGGAGTGGCCTGAGGCGAGGAGTACGTGAAGCCGAAGCGCTGAAGGACCTGCTGCACCATGTGTGACTGAGTCAGGGTAATGGTGCGCTGTGCTCTGTCCCGGGTAATCTGCAAGCCAAGGTAGCTGCGCAGTTCACCCAGGTCTGTGCACGTGTGTCTCTTCTGCAGCTCGGACTTCACGTAGGCGAGTCCAGCAGTGTCAGCTGTAGCAAAGACCAAGTCGTCGACGTATACGAGGATGTAGAACGGCGGCAAAGAAGTGTCGGTGCGCAGAAACAGCGACGGGTCGGCAGTAGAAGGAGCAAACCCAAGAGCCGCAAGTGTAGTCCTCAGTGTGTCGTGCCACTCACGAGGTGCCTGGCGGAGACCGTAGACTGGCCGCCGGAGGCTCCACTGGGTGCCAGGAGGAAAATTCCCAGTGAAGCCAGGTGGGCGGCGCAGCCAGATCTCCTCGTGCAGGCTGCCCTGCAAGAAAGCAGTGCTGAAGTCAAGAGAGTGCAGCTCGTAGTCTCGGTGAGCGGCTATGTGCAGCAGTACCCGAAGAGTGGTCATCTTCGGGGTGGGAGAGAAGGTCTGAAAGTAGTCAACTCCCTGCCGCTGACTGAAGCCACGAGCCACGTAACGCGCCTTGAAGACAGGCGGAGAACCCGACGGCCGCTTCACCCTGAAAATCCACATGCCACTGACGATGTTCGCCCCAGGCGGGGGAACCTCGTCAACGTAGGTGCCTGTGGACTTCCAGGAAGCCATCTCTGCGTCCATGGCTGCCTGCCACTGAGAGGAGTAGGGACCCTCTATCGCCTCCGCGTAAGAGCGCGGAGTCGGGATGTCAAGTGCATCCGGGTCTCCCTCAGGGGCAAGCAGCATGGACACGAGATGAGGTGAAGCAGCAGCCAAGCACTGGAACTCCTCCTGCCTGTCCTCAAGGACGTCCGTGCCAAGAGCACACTCACCCCCGAAGGACGGAGGACAGACAGACTCAGACTCAGCGACGAGACTGGCAGCGTAGTCTAGGCGACAGCGAGCAGCAAAGTCGACAAGCTCAGCAACTAGGGCAGACGCAGCAGTAGACTCAAAGGAAGGGTCAGTGACGACAGTAGCAAGGAGACGCGTGACAGTAGGACTCGCAGCACGAAGGGAGTCCGACTCCGGGTCAGCAAGTGCAGGAAGAGAGGACTCGGGAGGAGAAGGCAAAGGGGCACGCAGTGGAGCAGTGGAAGGACGCAGAGACATCCGGTGCGTGCCGGGGACAGGGGGAGGACGCTGACGCGAACCACGACCACTAGTGCGAGCAGCACGGACAGGCGACGCAGGGCGAGACGCAGGCTCACGACGCTCAGCAAGACCTCCAGTAGGACCAGTGTAGGGAGAAGGAGAAGGAAGCGGGGAGGCTGGCTGTAACTGTGACTCAGACTGGACAGGAGGCGGACACTCTAAGCCAGGAGCAGGACCAAGAGAGGACGGAAGACCAAGAACCTGCTCAAGGAGCGGAACGAAGTACGGCCGTGGCCGCGCAGCGCCACCAGTACCAGCAGGAACAGCACCAGCACCCCCAACGGCAGCACTTGCACTAGGAGTACCCCCAGCTCCAGCAGCGCCAACTCCAGCACCCTCAGAAGCACCAGCGCCAGTAGCACCTCCAGTGCCAACACCCCCAGTAGCTCCAGCTCCAGTCGGACCACCAGAAGACGCAGCAGCTCCAGCTCCAGGAGCACCAGCAGCACCAACGCCAGTAGCACCAGTAGCACCACCAGCTCCAGCACCAGGAGCACCCGTAGGCCCAGCAGCTCCAGTACACCCTGTACGAGCACCTCCGGGACCCGCTGCACCAGCACCCTCAGCAGCAGCAGAACCTCCAGCGTCCGTAGCACCGCCAGCTCCAGCAGCACGCCTCCAGCGCCGGGCAAACCACTCACGCAGCTCCTGTGGAGAGAGTAGCTCCCGCCGGGACGAAGCACCCGAAGAACCTCCAGGCCCAGCACCACCAGACGCCACACGAGCAGGCCCAGCACCCTCAGGCTCCGCACTCCGAGACGCAGCACCCCCAGGCTCAGCACCCCCAGGCGCAGCACCCCCAGGCGCAGCACCTCCAGGCTCAGCACCCCCAGGCTCAGCACCCCCAAGCTCAGCACCCCCAGTCGCAGCACCCCCAGACCCAGCACCCCCAGGCTCAGCACCCCTAGCAGCACCAGAGTCAACAGCTACCTCGACAGGCTCGACCGCATCTACCTGGGACACACCTGAGGGGGCAGGACCCTGAGGGGGGAGCGAGTCTACCGGAGGGGGACGTGGCGTAAGGAAGAGCGGCGGGGGAGGGAGGGACGCAGTGCGGTAGGGGAAGAGACGGTAGTAGGGAACCGACTCGTCAAAGGTGACGTCCTGGGAGGACAGAACACGGCGCGAGGTGGGGTGGTAGAACTGCCAGCCTGGCGCGTCAGGAGGGAAGCCAAGGAAGACGCAGGGAACAGCACGAGAGGACAGCTTGTCCGCAGACAAGTCGCGGACAAACGCCCGAGATCCCCAGACACGGAACGCAGACGCATCGCCAACCTTCCCCGTCCACAGTAAAGCAGGGGAGGTCTCCGGCATGGAGACCCGGGGGTGAAGGTTGATCTGATGCGCCGCGTACCGAACCGCAAACGGCCACAAAAAATGGGGGGCAGCCGCATGGACCATGGACGTACGAGCGACGTCCATGATCATGCCAATGCGGTGCTCAGCAATCCCATTTTGCTGTGGAGAGTCCGGAAGCGTGAAGGTCTGGCGGATGCCTCGTGCACGACAGAAGGCCCGCAGAAGGTCAGAGGAGAACTCTCCGCCTCTGTCGGAGTGCAGACGCAGAACAGGAAAGTCCGAGCCGAAACTCTCCCTGAGCTGGAGACGAGCTGCGCGGATCCAGGCGATCAACACCTCAGTGACGTCACCCTTGCTGCGCAAGGGGAAGACTGTGGTGTAACGCGAGTAGTCGTCAACTACCAGCAGGAAGTAACGCTCGTGACCCTGCCCACGGACGCGGGCTGGGCCCCACACGTCCATGTGAAGCGTCTGCAGCGGAGCCTCTGTCGGAGGAAACTCGGAGGAGTGAGGAGCAGCGCGCTGCCGCCCCTCGACGCAGGGAACGCAGGTGGGGGCAGGCCCCGGAGGAAGGGGAGGGAGGGACCGGGGGAGGCCAGAGACAAGAAGACGGGAAGCCATGCCTCGAAGACGAGGCAGGGAGGGGTGACCAAGGCGGTGGTGCCAGAGGAGAGTCCGGTGGGACAGGAGACGACACGAGCAGGGGGTAGACTAAGGGCCAGACCTGGACGCCGCAACAAACACCTGACCCGACGCTGCTGCCTGAGCAGACTCAGCGACTGGAGGAGACTCAGTAGTCAGTGTGTACAGGCTCGACCCCGGCTGACGGGTAAACGTGGCCAAGTGACGGCCCGACCGAGCACAGGTACAGTGGGTCACTCGCTGACTCGCAGGAGTGAACTGGTGAACCCCTACATCCTAGAGGTCAGCACCACTCACCAAGTTCGTAGAGAACGAGGGGAGGTAAAGACCAGACAGGGTGCCAGAAGGGGCCGCCGGACACGGTAGGACAGTGGAGAAGCGGGCAAGGACAGGGCCCCCAGAGGGGTCTGCCAGGGAGACCGCCACTGGCCGACTAAGCGGCGTGAGCGTGGTGCAGTCTCGAAAGAAGGAGCGGGAAGCACCCGAGTCAAGGGTGAAGGTGTGGGTGTCCGGAGACGACGCAGTACCTGAGAGCGCAGACTCACCGGCACTTGGGACGGTAGACGCACTGGCACCTAGAGCAGCAGCCTCACCAGCACCTAGAGCAGCAGCCTCAATGCCCGGGTCAGGCGGAAAACACCGGTAACAGTCACCCTCATCACTAATAGTCACAGCATACATGGCAGCAAGAATAGCATCATAATCAAGATCAAAGATCGCAACACCCGCCCTAGACAGCTCGCCCCAGCGAGGGATCTCAGTAGCGTCGGGGAACTGGTGACGCCAAGCGTCCGTCAGACGGCCGAAACAGCGCTGGGTGGAGTGCGCCCCCCCACACTGCTCACCCGCGCGGTCGCCGGTACGGAGAACGTAGGTACAGGGGCCAGCACCCCCGCCCCGCTGACGAGCAGTGTACCACTCACGAAGCTGCTGGGGGGAAGGGGTCTCACGAGTACGCTGCTGCTGCTGCTGCTGGCGCTGACCACCACCGGAGCCGACCCTCTGCGTAGAGCCGCCCCGACCCGCTCCACCTCCGCCGCCGCTACCTCCACCACCGCCTCCTCCTCCGCCGCCACTGCCTCCACTAGTGCCCCCACTCCCACCACCACTCCCACCGCCACCCCCACTCCCTCCGCCTCCTCCACTGCCGCCTCCACCGCCTCCGCCAGCTCCCCCAACGCCCTTGCCCCCCTTGCCCTTGCCTGAGCGGCGTCTCCCGCTAGGGGTAGACGCCGCACCGACCGACTCAAGACTAACGAGGTCGGCCGCAGCAGCAGAGGCAACAGAGGGCAAGAGGGGGGAGGGGGAGCACCCCTCAAAGACAGGGGTACGAGGGTCACCACGAGAGGCTCCTACAGCAACTATGCTCTTCTCTGCTGCTAGGAGACGCTCCTCGAGGAGGTCAACGGTGAGAGTGGTGGGGCAAACAGAGAGAAAGTGGTCCCTGACCGAGCGAAGGGTGTCAGGGAGCCGGGTGACTATGTAGTAGAGGGTGATGTACATGGGGGGGGGGGGGTTCTTGGCGCAGAACTCAGCAGGAAGCGCAGCGCGGTAGCGAATGTCACTAGTGCGAAGGTGCGTAATGAGGTCAGCGACAGTGGGAAAAGCGGCGAGGTCAGGGAAGAGGTACGGCAGTATGAGGCGGCTAAGCGCAGCAGTGGCAGGGGAAGAGTAGCGTGCAACTACAGCGTCGTACAGGGTCTTAGCACTCTTGTACTGACTAAAGTGCGCACGCTCAGAGGTCGGCAAGTGGCGGCGCACAGCAAGGCGGGCAGCAGCATCGCGCGTGGCCCACTGTGAGCGAACAGTGGCGTCAGCATCAGCAGTAGGGGAAGGAGAGGCACCAGAAGTGAGGTCAAAGAGGGAGAGACCGTCTGCCCTATCGCACTGTAGGAAAAGCTGCAGATCATCTACCCAGACCTCAAAGTCAACAGCCCGACCCTCAGCGTCAAAGGTGAGAACACTGGGGGTGGCCATGACAGCAGTAGACTAGCAGTGAGAGCAGCAGGCTAAGGGCAGTGCAGTGGCAGAGGCGCTGCTCTTACCGGGCAGGCGAGAAGGACCGAGGCTCGCCGGCAGGGACAGGGCCGCGACTGCAGTGACGGCGGCAACGCGGCTGCGGCGGCTGAGGCAATGGCGGCAACTGCGGCTCGGCGGCTCGGCGGCAACGGCGGCTCGGCGGCTCGGCGGCAACGGCGGCTCGGCGGCTCGGCGGCTCGGATGCTCAGCGGCTCGGCGGCTCGGCGGTTGGCAGCTCGGCGGCTCGGCGGCGACGGCGGGGCCGTGAAGGGTGGCGTCGGGGCCGCAGAAGGGCGGCGGCGGGGCCACAGTAGGGCGGCGTCGGGGCCGTAGTAGGGCGGCGTCGGGGCCGCTAAGGGCGGCAGGGCCGCTGAAGGGCAGCGACGTGGCCGGCGAGGGCGGCGACAGGGCCGCAAGGGGCGGCGACGGGGCCGCTAAGGGCGTCGGGGCCGTGGAGGGGCGGCGACAAGGCCGCGAAAGGGCGGCGACAGGGCCGGGTGGGGCGGCGACGAGGCCGCGAAGGGCGGCTACGGGGCCGCGGAGGGCGGCGACGGGGCCGCAGAGGTGGGGCGACGGGGCCGCGAAGAGCGGCGCCGGGGTCGCGTAAGACGGCGACGGGGCCGGTAAGGGTGGCGACGGGGCCGCGAAGGTGGGGCGACGGGGCCGCTAAGGGCGGCGAAGGGGTCGCGTAAGGCAGCGTGAGGAGGGCGCAATGGGCCGCTAAGGGCAGCACACCGAGAGCGCCTCGGGCAGGGGCGACGCGCGCCCCGGGCAGGAAAAAAAAATATTGAATTGGGTGGGCCCTAGGAAAAGTTCCCACTAGGGAACCTGCTCTATACCATGTGAAAATGAGAACGAGGAATGAATGCATTGAGCAGCATGAGGAGTACAAGTACCAAACCCTAAAGTGTTGTACCCCATGTAAGCTACCCCACTACAGCCTACACAGACTATAGTATATGAGTTTGACACACCGCATGTGTCTGCTCCTACTGGGCGCGTAACTTTGCGATTTCTTGTACGAAATTATATCTAATTTCCTCCATTTGGCGATTTTCCGGAAGATTTGCGACCAAATAAATTCGATTCTGTGCGCTCGTTGACTTACTGCGAAGCGAATCGACTGTAGAATTGTCGAGCGCAAATTTTGTGCATGGCTAAAATTCCCCTTTAGCAATTTCGCGTCCGAATCCGACGCTCCAATTTCCAACATTTTCACGTGAAAATATATGGGCCGGTAAGATGCGATTCGATCGAACGGTCAAAATTCCATTTTTTTTCACCATTCAACTTGAGGGGTGTTCAAAACCTGGATCGAGGGGGACTTAGAAAAATTGCGCAGAACCGGTTTACATACCAGAATCGGCGCTTCTGTCGTCGGCCAGGTCAGTTTTTAGCGATTGGAAACTTCGCGCATAAACGAGCTCTGATTACCAAAGTGAGGACCTAGGAACTGGTCCAGGAATTATAACATGATCAACTGGGTACAGCATGAGGCTACTTATACACTCGACACAATGGCAGTGACCCGGGTGTTACTAGAATGTTTCGCTGGTCGCGAAGCATCCCGAATGGATCCTTTCTGGATTTGGTAGAAGGCATTTCGGTGGCAACCGAATAGCCTAGAATTCTGTGCACGCAACCTAGAACGGTGCTATAACTATAATAACATTTAGTGAGCAACGTTCCCAAGGAAAACGAGCAAAAGCATCTCACTGTCAGAATAGCTAGGCAAGAATGATTGAACTAGCAGAAGTTTGGGTACAAATATCAAACCCTAGTTGGGGTTGTACCCCATATTGGCTACCCCACTACAGCCTACAAGCATAATACAGTTTAACACACCCCCATAGGCAAAGTGGGGGAGAACAAAGGGTCACAAGACCAGTCCAGCAAAGCAAAGCAAAGCCCAGGGTGGATCACAACGTCACCACACTCCGAGCACAAGTAAAGGCCACAAGGCCAGTTCACATGCAGTGCTAGATATAGTACAAGACAAGCAACACAGTGATCAAAACCTAGCAAGCAAGCAACAAGATATATATAAAGTACAGTACAAAGAATGTCAAGCAGTGAGCAAGTGAGGAAACGTGGACACAAGGCCTAAAGAAGTACAGTGCCGCTGATGATCACTAGGCGGGAGCGCCTTGGTGAAGATATCAGCAGTGTTGGCCTTCGAGTCCACGTACACAAGCCGAAGCTGACCGCGCTGCTGAAGCTCTCGAGCAAGAAAGTAGCGAAGAGCAATGTGCTTCGTCCTGTGCTCCAGTCTGTGCTCCTGACACAAGGCAAGAGCCGCCTTGTTGTCACCGTACAGAACTGGAGGAGAACTAGGCCGCTCTCCCAAGTCAGTCAGCAGGTAGGTGAGCCAGCGTAACTCCTGTGCAGCCATGGCTGTGGCGTAGATCTCAGCCTCACAACTAGAGCCGAGAACAGAGGAAGAGCGGGTGGACCGCCACGAGACAGAACCAGAGCCAAGGCTGAAGGTGTAACCCTGTGACGACCGCTGCGTAGCCAGGTCGTCCACCCAAGAGGCGTCCGAGTGACCAGTGAGGACAACTCTGTCGTGTCCTCCAAGCACCAGCCCCATGCCTGATGTACTGCACAAGTAACGCAGCACCCTCTTAGCAGCCTCCCAGTGCTCTCGCCTGTGTCTCCCAGGCGCAACGTAACGAGCAAGGATGCTAAGAGGGTACGCGAGGTCAGGTCGCGTGCAAGTCATCAGGTACATGAGGCAGCCTACAAGCTCTGGGTACGGGCCACTCGGCTCTACGGACTCGTCCGAAGGTGGAGCTGAGAGCGAGTGGCTGGTAGCCAGAGGTGTGGCCTGTGGTGAGGAGAACTGGAAGCCGAAGCGCTGAAGGACCTGCTGCACCATGTGTGACTGAGTCAGGGTGATGGTGCGGCGAGCTCTGTCCCGGGTGATCTGCAAGCCAAGGTAGCTACGCAGTTCACCCAGGTCAGTGCAGGTGTGTCTCTTCTGCAGCTCCGACTTCACACGAGCGAGTGCCTCAGTGTCAGCAGTAGCAAAGACCAAGTCGTCGACGTACACGAGAATGTAGAACGGCGGCAGCGACGTGTCTGTGCGCAGAAACAGCGACGGGTCAGCAGTAGACGGCGCGAACCCAAGAGCCGCAAGTGTAGTCCTCAGTGTGTCGTGCCACTCGCGTGGCGCCTGGCGGAGACCGTAGACTGGCCGGCGGAGGCTCCACTGGGTACCAGGAGGAAACGACCCAGTAAAGCCAGGTGGGCGGCGCAGCCAGATCTCCTCGTGTAGGCTGCCCTGCAGGAACGCTGTGCTGAAGTCAAGAGAGTGAAGCTCGTAGTCACGCTGAGCAGCAACGTGCAGCAAAACCCGAAGAGTGGTCATCTTCGGGGTGGGGGAGAAGGTCTGGAAGAAGTCGACCCCCTGACGCTGACTGAAGCCTCTAGCAACGTAACGAGCCTTGAAGACAGGCGGAGAACCTGGCGGCCGCTTCACCCTGAAAATCCACATGCCATCGACGATGTTCGCCCCAGGAGGGGGAACCTCGTCGACGTAGGTGCCTGTGGACTTCCAGGATGCCATCTCTGCGTCCATGGCTGTCTGCCACTGAGAGGAGTAGGGACCCGAGATCGCCTCTGCGTAAGTGCGCGGAGTGGGGATGTCTAGTGCATCCGGGTCTCCCTCAGGGGCAAGCAACCAGGCCACGAGATGAGGTACAGCAGCCGCAAGAGAGTCAAAGTCCTCCTGCCTGTCCTCAAGGACGTCCGTGCCAAGAGCACACTCACCCCCGACGGACGGAGGACAGACAGACGCAGACTCTGACTCAGCAACAAGGCTAGCAGCGTAGTCTAGACGACAGGCAGCAGCAAAGTCAACCAACTCAGCGACCAGAGCAGACGCAGCAGAGGACTCAAAGGTAGGGTCAGTGACAACAGTAGCTAGGAGACGCGTGACTGTAGGGTGCTCAGCGCGATACCGGTCAGACTCAGGGTCCGGAATGGCAGGCAAAGAGGACGCAGGAGGAGACGGTAGAGGGACACGCCGAGGAGCAGTAGAGGGACGCAGAGTCATGTAGTGAGTGCCTGGGACAGGAGGAGGACGCTCACGACGGACACGACTACCAGTGCGAGCAGGACGAACAGGCGACACAGGACGAGACTCAGGCTCACGACGCTCTGTAAGACCTCCTGTGGGACCAGCGTAAGGAGAGGGAGCAGGGAGAGGCGAGGCAGGCGGTAACTGTGACTGCGGCTGGACAGGCGGAGGACACTCTACGGAGGGAGGAGGACAAGGAGGAGGAGCCTGCCCAAGAACCTGCTGAAGGAGCGGTACGAAGTACGGTCGCGGCCGCGCAGCGTCTCCAGAAGCAGAAGAGACTCCAGCGTCCGGGTCCCCAGCACCAGCAGCAGCGCCACCGCTCGGGTCCTCAGCTCCAGCAGCAGCTCCACCAGGCGGGTCCGCAGCACCAGCAGCAGCGCCACCCCCAGAGTCGGCAGCTCCAACTCCGCTAGCACCGCCAGCGCCAGAGTCCCCAGCTCCAGCAGCTCCAGTCGCAGTGCTCCCAGAACAACCAGTCCCGGCAGCTCCAGTACCCCCAGTACGAGCACCCCCAGGACGAGCAGCCCCAGCACCCCCAACTCCAGCCGAGCCACTAGGACGGCGAAAGCGCCGGACGTACCAGTCACGAAGCTGCTGCGGTGTGAGAGACTGCTCAGCACCCCGAACCGGAGCACCCCCAGACGCAGTAACCCGAGGCTCCGTAGGCTCAGTAGCAGCACCCCCAGGCTCAGTACCCGTAGGCTCAGTACCCGCAGGCTCAGCACCCCCAGGCTCAGCACCCCCAGGCGGCAAACTCTCAGGCACAGTACCCTCAGCTCCAGCACCCGTAGTCCCAGCACTCCCAGGCCCCGCACCCGCAGGCTCAGCACCCCCAGGCTCAGCACCCCCAGGCTCCGTACTCTCAGGCACCGTACCCTCAGCTCCAGCACCCTCAGTCCCAGCACCTGCAGCCCCAGCACCCCCAGGCCCAGCACCCCCAGGCTCAGCACCCCCAGGCTCAGCACTCCCAGCAGCACCACCCGCAGCAGCACCTGAGTCACCTGTGAACTCGACAGGCTCAGCGACGGGAGGAGGGTCTACCTGAGAGACACCTGAAGGAGCAGGACCCTGAGGGGGAAGGGGGTCTACCGGAGGGGGACCAGGAGCAAGGAAAAGCGGCGGGGGAGGGAGGGGGGCAGTGCGGTAGGGGAAGAGACGGTAAAAAGGGACCGACTCGTCAAAGGTGACATCCTGAGAGGCGAAGACCCGGCGCGAGGTGGGGTGGTAAAACTGCCAGCCAGGCGCGTCAGGGACAAAGCCAAGGAAGACACAGGGAAGCGTGCGGGAGGAGAGCTTGTCCGCGGACGTATCGCGGACAAGGGCACGAGCACCCCACACCCGGAAGCGCGACGCATCGCCAACCTCCCCCGTCCAACGCAGTGTGGGCGAGGTCTCCGGCAAGGAGACACGGGGCCAGAGGTTGAGCTGATGCGCGGCGTACCGGACAGCAAACGGCCACAGAAAATGGGGAGCCGCCGCGTGGACCAAGGAGGTACGAGCGACCTCCATGACCAGGCCAATGCGGCGCTCAGCAACCCCATTCTGCTGTGGGGAGTCCGGAAGCGTGAAGGTCTGCTCGATGCCCTCCGCCTGACAGAAGGTCCTCAAGAGATCGGAGGAAAACTCACCACCTCTGTCAGAGTGCAGACGCAGGACAGGAAGATCCGTCCGGAAACGGCGGCGGAGCTGGAGACGAACTGTGCGGATCCAAGGGATCAGAACAGCAGGGACCTCACCCTTGGTGCGCAAGGGGAAGACCGTGGTGTAACGCGAGTAGTCGTCGACAACCAGCAAAAAGTACCGCTCACCGCCTTGACCACGAACGCGGGCTGGGCCCCACACGTCCAGGTGGAGGGTCTGCAGAGGAGCCTCTGTCGGGGGGAACGAGGAGGAGTGAGGAGCGGCGCGCTGCCGCCCCTCGACGCAAGGAAGGCAAGGCGGCGCAGGCGAGGCAGGGAGGGGAGGGAGGGACCTGGGAAGACCAGACACAAGGTGGCGACGGTGCATGCCACGAAGGCGTGGCAAGGAGGGGTGACCCAGGCGGTGGTGCCAGAGAAGAGTCTGGTGCGACAGGGAACGACACTCACAGGCGTGGGCTACCAGACCTGACGTAGACACCTGACCGACAGCAGCGACCTGAGGAGACGCAGTGGTCAGTGTGTAGAGACTCGACCCCGGCCGACGGGTAAACGTAGCCAGGTGACGGCCGGTCCTGGAGCACGTGCAGATCGCCACACGCTGTCCGCCAGGGGTAAAGGTGTCAACCCACTGATCCTGGAGGACAGCGTTGCTCACCAGGTTCGTCGAGAACGAGGGGAGGTGGAAACCCGACAACGAGCCAGACGGAACCGCCGGACAAGGGAGGACAGTGGTGGACTGGGCAAGGACTGGGCCCCCAGAGGGGTCAGCCAAGGAGACTGGGACCGGTGCAGGAAGCGGTGTGAGCTCAGTACTGTCACGAAAGAAGCAACGGGAAGCACCTGAGTCAAGGGTGAAGGTGTGACAGGCCTCAGCCGGTGCGGTACCTGAGAGAGCAGTCTCTGTGGGTGCTGTACCTGAGAGAGCAGACTCGAAACCAGCCAGGACAGCACTGGGGGGAGCAAGTACAGGGGGCACCATACCAGAGAGAGCAGACTCACTAGTACCCAGGGCAGCGGGCTCTATACCTGGGTCAAGCGGCACACACAAGTAACAGTCTCCCTCGGCACTAACAGTCAATGCATACATGGCAGCAATAATAGCATCATAGTCAAGAGCAAAGACATCAACACCAGCCCTCATGAGCTCAGCCCAGCGGGGGCGCTCAACATCCGCGCCCATCTCCTCACGCCAAGCGTCGTCAAGGCGGGAGAAGCAGCGGTACGGGGTGTGGAACCTCCCACACGTCTGTCCCTTGCGGTCACCTGTGCGAATGACATAAGAACAGCGGCCACTGCCCCCCGACGTCCCACGCTGAGCAAGCCACTCACGAAGCTGCTGGGTCGTCTGGGGACGCTGCTGCTGCTGGGAGCTCTGGCCCGAGCCAGTGCCTCCACTCCGACCGCCGCCGCCACCACTACCACCGCTCCGACCGCCACCGCCACCACCGCCACCACCGCCACCGCCGCCACCGCCGCCGCCGCCACTACTGCCACTGCTTCCGCCGCCGCCCCCGCCTCCGCCGCTGCTGGTGCTGTTGGCGGTGCCCCAGCCTCTGTCGGTGTCGGCCCAAGTACCGCCTGTATTTCCATAAGTATCGCCACTGCTTTCCCAACCGTCGTTGCTGCCCCACCCCCCTTCATTGGAGGCGCTTTCTTCTGCGCCCCCATGCACTGCACGAAAATTCCCGCGCGCCTCGGTGATGCTCTTCTGGCGAAGTTCTTCCGCTTCGCGTTGCGCCAATCCTTCTTCTTGCGTGATAGACAGCTTCTTGCTGGGGTCGTGCCAATTGGGGTAGACCTTCATGTATTCTGCTTTCGTGTAGGGGCGCGCCACACCGCGTTTATCGAAGGTTCCGCGATGGTGTCCGCGCAAAATCCCCTCAAGTCACTCCGCGGCTGTGCCAGGAAGGGGATCTTCCGGTATGCCGAAAACGTTGTGCGTCGCAACTTCTAGCTCCAACGCTGGCATTCCTTTGTTCCGCGGTAGGTTTTGTTCTGCTTCGCCAATGGCGGCAGGTCCGCGGCCAGCTATTGTGTTTCTTGATGTTGACAGCGTATGGCATTCCCTGCAGATGCCGTCAGGGTCAGCGCAGCTTTGCGCGGATATGGGTGATGTGGCACCCAGGGTCTCCCGTCAGGGTGCTTCCATTCGGAGTGGTGGATGTGCTCGAAGTCAAGCAGGAACAGATCGATGAGTTCGTCCATGTCGCCACTGTAGTCAGGAATGTCGAAATCGAGTACATAGACACCGTTCTCGGCTTGTGCTCGTCTGATTTGCTTGCACGACTTGTTGGGCACTGTGTAGTGCACGATGATGTCGCGCGACTTGAGGTCTGTGCTCAATTACACCCCCCAATCCATTAGTTGCGCCGCCGAAAGAAGGTTGAACTGCAGATTCTGCACGATTAGCACGTCATTCAATGTCATGTGCGTCTTGCTCCCACGCGCCTTAAGCACCACGATGCCTTGCGCGCTTACGGTTTATGACCGTGGGGTTCGAGACGGCATTGGATATGAACCGCTCAGAGCCGACCATACGCTGCCCACAACAACTATCGAGGTACCAAGTGTTGTTCCTTCGGTTGTCATCGCACGCGAGCAGCGTTAATCGCGGCGAGAAAATGTGCGGATTATCGAATTTTAGAAATAGTTCGCGTGATATCCAGTCAACATGTGCCGCCCATGAATCAGGTACGTGCTTGGGCTTTCAAGCAGCAGGATTGAGAGATTCCAGTCCTGGTCATCACCTTTGCTGAAGTCCTGGCCAATCCTGGACAGATTGTTGTTTGTGAAGGCGCCAATAGGATGGCATGCTGGTTCCGGTAGGGGCGTGCATACGCGGCGGCAACGTGTTCCACGCGTATGCGTCATTGTCATGTTGCTAATGACGTTTCTCGTAGGTCCGGGTTGCGACGACTTAGATGCTGATGCTGAACCATTGGGTTCAGGTTGCGCGATAGGGGTTAGTACCCGTAGGCTTGACGCGTGTCGTTCCTAGCGTCTTGTTGGCAGGCCCAAGTGCTCGGAGTGGGTTGGCGAGGGGAGGAGCGGAATTCGCATCACTCCAACAAGTGCTCGAAATTTATGCAAATTTTACAGTAACGGCGTCGCGGTCGACATTCTTCTTTGTTGTCGGCGTAGAACACGATCCGTTCCCGGTCTCGTCGGGGCGCTGGTTGCTGCTGGTCCATGTCCCTTCGTTAACGAGAAGGGCGGGGCATAGGGCGGCTTCCAAGATAGCCCCCTGTTGCCGGAGTAGCGCCTTGCAGGGTCGCCATTCTGGGCCAAACCTGCGAGCACGATGTTCACGAAAATCTGCTCTCAAATTTTGTGATTTGATCGTGTAAGCTCCGGCAACGGTTGATGTAGTTGTTGGCCTTATCCCTTGGTGCCATTTTTTTCTCCAGTAGCTGTTGGAGCTGGCGGCTTGAGGACACCGATTCCTTGGGTTGATACCCCCCATTGAGGTGTCGCCAGGCTTCGAGTGATGGAGCAGGCGTGGTTTTGTAGGAACGAATTCCTAGCTGTTCCGCTGGCGGCTTGTTGCGGAGGAGCAAGCCGTGCGCCACGAGCGATTCACTGTACTATAGCACTTCTGCGTAGCTCCCGTCAAAATAATGAAACATCTACGCATTCTGCAATAGCTCCTCCAGCTCGAAGCTCCAGGTATAAAAGTCCTTGCCGTCAAAGCAGACACTTGTCTATATTTATAATCCACACAAAAACCTTGATTGAGCTGAGAGCATTGCTTCATCTCTGGGACGGGGAGTCTTGGGTTTTGAACCATTTGTTTCGAGGGAGAAGGTGTGTGGGGCAGTATCACAGCCATTCGAAGCCGATTGAGAGGGTTGGGAAGATGTTCCCGCGTCGCCATTCCGCACTGTCTTGAGAACTTGCTCCAGAGTTGTGATTCGCTGAGCAGTTGTTCGAGTGTGACGGTGCTTATCGTCGCCGTCGCCTCGTTTGTCGCAGCCAGGTTGGGTTGTGCTTCAGCGGTCAGATATTTTTGACCACCAAATCCTCTGGCCATCCTTTCGCGAGAGCGTGTGCCGGATGCCACCTTAACTCGCTGAAGATAAAAAAGGAAGGATAAAAAAGGTTGATCGTGCCGAGGATCACCTCAGGAAGGTTCGCAGAATCAGAGTGTTGCAGCGGAAGAAATTGACCTCATGTCAGAGTGGATTTAAAATGACTAGGATGATAAAAACATGCAAATACATCTGTATAAATAGGAGTACAATGGAATACGAAACGACCTAGGCTAGGGATACATGTCAGAATCCCAGCCACTAACCACTGGGATAAAATGGCTTGTTTGTGTAGCGGGTGAGTGCGCCCATAACCCCCCAGGCCAACGTGCCTGTAACCCTTCCCTAGGATCAATCAGGGATCTCCAGTGGACCTCTGACACCCCCCCGCACTGGGATGCCCGAGGTGTTTACACCGGGATTCGAACCTGAGACCTTCGCTCTGATACCATGTCAGAATCACAGCCACTAACCACTGGGATAAAAGGGCTTGTTTGTGTAGCAGGTGAGTGCGCCCATAACCCCCCAGGCCAACGTGCCTGTAACCCTTCCCTAGGATCAATCGGGGATCTCCAGTGGACCTCTGGCAATACATTCCCTCATTACATTCAAATTCAACCATTCGACACAAGACAGTTACGAAACTGTTCCCGCCAAAATCCTTGCTCCTGCAACTGCCCTATGCTATCTGCTCCGACGGTCCAGATGCTCCCTAACCAGGGCCTTAGAAGTCAGGATTCTTACCCTGAATTGCTGAAGTTTGACCCTCGTTTTTAACCGTGACCCTGATGTTTCAACCTTTTTTTTTTAGCGACACTGATGTTTCATGTTAAAATAGTAGCTAGAACAAGGAGCCATAGCTAGGGTTTACCTAGCTAGGCAAGAGAGAATTAGGCAAAAGAGGGGGTTTGAACTAGAAAGGAGGGGGATACAAATAGCAAGCCCAAATGGGTTATACTCACTATTGAGTACCCCACTACAGACTAGACAAGCATTATATTCTGACATTTCAGTGTTTTATTTTTTCGAACTCTGAATTTTCAGTGCTTTGTGTTTGAGGATACTGACGAGTCAGTGTTGTATTGGGGTCGACCCGGAAACCGAAAACTCCGTGATTCTCGCATTCCCCTTTCGCCGTAATTGGTGCCGTAACTTGCTACCCAGGCAGGCAGTCAAGTCAAGTTGACACCTAAAGTGCACCTTTGCCGGGCGGGATTGAGCCTATGAGTGATGAGTGACCAGATTCCCTGCAAAGCAAAGTCCCTTGACTTGAATACAGAAGGTAACAATCAGTGTAACAATGAATAACACCACTGATTGTTCTGCGTTTTTATTTTCTGTACTCTGAAAAAACAGCGTTTTCAATATGATGACACTGAAAATCAGTGTTTGGCCTCTGGGGGACAGTGCGTGATCAGTGAGCCCCAAAAGGAATCTGAGGCCCTGTCCCTAACCGTACACGACTCTTCGTGTTACTTCGACCTTTCGCCTTCGTACTCGCTTTTGCATGCTTCGAATCGTTCTTGCTACTGGCAGGAATGCACTTGTGCACTTGGAACATGTTATCAATGCACATGTGCACCCGAATTCACTATTCTTAATAGCTACTACAACAGAAACATGTGCACTTGGAAAATGATATAAACAATAAATAAATCAGTGTACTGGAAATCGTACCCTGAATTTTTTTTTTACCCAGAATTTGTCAGGCTAATGAGTATTTCTACCCTACTAGTCAAGGTAGGCCCTGGCAAACACCCTGATTTGACAGGGTGGCCAAAAACCAATTTTGGGCCCTAGTCATTATGCTCCTTCAGGTCCCACAGCATCCTCGTTCCGTACTGTGTAAGCTAGGTTGGATTGTGCTGTAGAGAGTATGGGTGAATTTTAGAAACAATTTTGGTGCTGGAAAATCGGCAACCATACCGGTAATGATGCTGGTCATTCTGGGTCTAGACCTAGGAACTCCACTCTTCAAAGCAATTACAAAGCAAACAATTACTATTGATACCATACTAGTACAGTAGAAGACATTTCTAACTTCCCATTTACTCTGAGGGATTCATTCCTTTATTGAAATGTAACCAACGGCTATAGCCAAAAAACAAACGACATCGAAACGAACAGACACCATGACCAGCCAAAACACCCAGAAGAAAAACAAAGGACCATTGTGCCCTAGCGAGCGGATGCCTTGTGCCACGGTGCATGGAAATCTTGTCTCCTGAAGGCAAGGCCAGGCCACACAAGGGTCAAACCCCTCTTCATCCTCCTTTCTTGAGGCACTCAAGCAGGGATAAGTGTGTTCCATCAGTAGAGCAGATGCTCCTCACGGCTATGCTGAGGGCACCTTGCCTGGTGAGGGAAGAGACGAACAAGGGGACGAATATGCAAGGGACAAGGTGAGGGGGGTGGAGAACGACTGGGGAAGAAGTTCTTGGGGATAGGGTGGGCGAGAGAAAGAGGACGACAGGGGTGGGGGGGGGGGGGGGGGTTGGGTGGAAGGGAGAGGGAAGATACTGTTGTACCAGGGACATTGTTGACACGAGGAATAAGTAGTTTCTTACCAACGCAGAGCTTGGTATTCAGCGGGACACCCTCGTTGCAAATGCAGAACGGAATCCCGTCCACCCTCCTCACGCACGCCGAGACGGTGGTGTTGCAGTTCTTGAAGGGGCACCAATCTGGAGAGGGAGTGGGAGGGAAAACAGTTCAGGCTGATGCACAACCTGGAGAAAAACGACACCCCCTGCCCTCCCCACCCCCCCCTCCCTCCCCTACGAAAAAACAGCAGGCTGCAATGTCAACAGCAAGACTGGCTGGTGCAAAGAGGTGAAAGGGAGAGAGAAACCACGAGCTAGGAGGAGAGAAAATGGGCAAACGAGTGAAGCAGTTGCTGCAGGGCACGTACCCTGGCAAAAGCCGCCCACTGCCCTGTGGAAGTAATCATCGCACTTGCAGTATGCCTGGCCGGTGATGACATCTTTGGCGCAGTGCTCCTTGGGACCAGTGCAGCTCAGGATCTCGCAGTTATCTGAGTGTAGGGGATTGGAGGAAAGGGTTGAAGAAAGCGTCCAAGAAGGAAGGGTTGGAGGTGGGGTTGAGGGTTAAGGTTTAACAAAGAGGTTTCCTAAAACGGAGCAAGATGGGTTGGCCCTATGAAATTGGACAGTAGGAAAATGCTGAGAACCTACCCTTGCACGTGGTGCCATCAGCCTGCAGCGTGAAGCCCAGATTGCAAACACAAGATGCCTCTCCAGTGGTGGCGTTCTTGTGGCACTCGCCATTTACACCACACCCCTTCACAACGCACGTGTCTGGAAGGGCACGGGTGAAGGGAAGTCGCAGCAGGGGTGCAGCAAAGGTGGCTTCGAAAGAACGCACAAATGCTCGCAGACACACACATACGAAGGGCTAAGGAGCAAAAGGAGCAGTAGAAATGAAGAGACTTTTATGCACTACGACGATATACGGGCGAGACGAGGGATGGATACACACAAATGGACGGGCAAGCATACCAGTGCATTTGCCCTCAAACATCTGGAACCCAGTCTTGCACACACAGGTTGCATCCACGCCATCCCTTTGACACTCGGAGTTGGCGTCGCTGCCTTCACAGTCCTTGATAATGCACACATCTGAAAGGAGGGTGGAACAGACATGAGAGGAAATATGACAAAGTTTGAGGAACCGATGACTGCAGCGCAACATCACATAACGGCTCAAAAAACAGTGGCACCTACCATACTCAGCACCAGCAGTAGCCGGCCCTTACCTTTGCACGTCCTCTCGTCATCCAGGAGCGTGAAGCCAGCGTCGGCGTCACAATGGCAGGACGCCGCTCCAGTGGTGGCGTTGTGGCTGCACGTGCCATTCACACACGCCTTCACCTCGCATGTGTCTGGGAGGGCAGAAGATGGGGGTGAGTGGAAGGAGGGGCGGAGAGGAGTGAGCAAATATTAGCTTGAGGGGACAAAACAACGAGAAGGGGACTGTTAAACACCTCGCTACCCATTGGTTCTAAATGAAAAGGAGACACGCAATGCAGATACATGCAGACCGACAGACAAAGGTGCACACAAAGCGAGTCCAGGAAGCGTACCAGTGCATACGCCCTGGAACAGCTCGAAGTTGATCACGCATTCACAGTGAGCCTCGTCCCGATTCCTCTTACACTCGGAATTGGCGTCCTTGGTTTCACAATCCGCGATCACGCACACGTCTGAAAGGCAGGCGGGAGAGAGAAGTGGGGAAGAGACAAGACACCAGAGTTAGAAAGTACAGAGCGGTGCAGCACAGCAGCATTTACAGAAGTTGTAATCGACACAACACACACAAGATTGAGCCAACAGCAGGACAAAACCGTGTTTTGAACACAGGGGCAACTACTCAGCACCAGCAGTAGCCGGCCCTTACCTTTGCACGTCCTCTCGTCATCCAGGAGCGTGAAGCCAGCGTCGGCGTCACAATGGCAGGACGCCGCTCCAGTGGTGGCGTTGTGGCTGCACGTGCCATTCACACACGCCTTCACCTCGCATGTGTCTGGGAGGGCAGAGGGTGAGGGTGTGTGGAAGGAGGGGTGGAGAGGAGTGAGCAAAAATTAGCTTGAGGGAGTGGGAAAAAGTGGACAAAACAAAGACAAGCAGACACACAAACGCACACGCAGAGAGACAGACAAAGGTGCACACAAAGCGAGTCCAGGAAGCGTACCAGTGCATACGCCCTCGAACAGCTCGAAGTTGAGCTTGCATTCACAGTGGGCCTCGTCCCGATTCCTCTTACACTCGGAATTGGCGTCCTTGGTCTCACAATCCGCGATCATGCACACGTCTGAAAGGCAGGCGGGAGAGAGAAGTGGGGAAGAGACGAGACACCAGAGTTAGAAACGCCATAGCAGCTCACCACGAGCTCAGCAGCACATACAGTCGTTGCAATCGGCACAACACACACGAGATTGAGCCCACAGCAGCACGCAACAGCGTTTTAAACACATCGGCACCGGCTCAACACCAACTATGGCCGGCCCTTACCTTTGCATGTCCTCTCGTCATCCTGCAGCTTGAAGCCAGCGTCGGCGTCACAATGGCATGACGCCGCTCCAGTGGTGGCGTTGTGGCTGCACGTGCCATTCACACACGCCCTCACCTCGCATGTGTCTGGAAGGGCAGAGGCGGAGGGGCGGAGGGTGGAAGGAGGGGTGGAGAGGAGTGAGCAAAAGATAGATTGAGGGAGTGGGAAAAAGTGGACAAAACAAAGACAAGCAGACACACAAACGCACACGCAGAGAGACAGACAAAGGTGCACACAAAGCGAGTCCAGGAAGCGTACCAGTGCATACGCCCTCGAACAGCTCGAAGTTGAGCTTGCATTCACAGTGGGCCTCGTCCCGATTCCTCTTACACTCGGAATTGGTGTCCTTGGTCTCACAATCCGCGATCACGCACACGTCTGAAAGGTTGGCGGGGGAGATGTGGGGAAGAGACGAGACAACAAAGTTAGAAACGCCACAGCAGCGCAGCAGCTCAGCAGCAGCACGTAAACAAGTTGCAATTAGCACAAAACACACGAGTTTAAGCCAACAGCCACAGCACCTACCGCTGCAGTGCGCACAAAACAGACGAGTTTAAGCTAACAGCAACAGCACGTACCCATGCACGTCCTGTTATCGGCCTGCAGCTTGAAGCCAGCCTCGGCGTCACAGGAACAGACAGCCGTCCCGTTTTCGTCCTTGCTGCACGTGCCGTTCACACAGGCCTTAATCGTGCACGTGTCTGCCAAGGGAGGGCAGAGATGGAGGGGAGGGGAGGGAGGTGGGTGAGACGAAAGCGGGCAGAAAGGGAAGAGAGGTACACAAGGAGCAGGCAGCAGAATGAAGCGGGTGAGAGTTTAAGATGCTTGAAGCAGGCGGATGCAAAGCGCAGTGGAGGAGCAGCACTGACCGACGCAGCCTTGGTCGGGCGTCATGGCGAAGCCCCAGTCGCAGACGCATGTCGCGTTCTCGCCTAACGGCTTCACGCACGAGGCATGGGCGCCGCACACCTTGACGGTGCACGGGTCTGCAAGGGCATGGGGCAGGGGTTGCAAGAGAACGATGGTTGAGTTGAGTTGAAGGTCGAGTCTGCCACGTGGCGCAGTGGGGACAAGGCGAGGCGTGGGGCATGGGGCATGGGCAGGAGGGGGTGAAGGAAGGGGAGAGGTGTGGGGGGAAGAAAGGAAACAATGAGATTCAGCCACCAAGGAAGAACACAACGCTCCAGCTAAGGGAAGGGGCACGCTTCCAGAATGTTCGAACTCTGGACCCGATGCAAAGGGGCTCATATCTTAACCCGAAGCAAGGGGTGATGTCTCGTACGTGCGCATGAGTTGTCGGTCACCAGCACGTATTCGGAATTGATGCACACGCAGACTGCATCGCCCGTGTCGTTCTTCTTGCACACCGCAGTGTCGCCGTCGCAGTTCAGCGACTTGCACTTGTCTGGAGCAGGCAGGCAACACGTGGAGTGGAGGACACACGCAGACACACATGGCCACGTGAGGAGCACACGCAAGCAGGCTCATACGGAGGACATGAGCAGGCATGTAAGAAGATGCACAAGCAGGAAACGAGGAGCGATACTTAGGCCTCAAGAGATGTTGGTACGGCGTGAAAAAGGTGTGGCAGCAGGCATGCAGGAAATCACAGATCAGGTAGGGAGATATCAGAAGGTAGGTGGTACAGGCATGCAAGAATTCAGGATGCAGCCATGTGTAGCACGCAAGAGGGAGAGGGGTGGAGCACACACCAGCGCAGTTGCCGTCTCTCCTTTCCTGCCCCCACGGGCAGGGCGGCAGACCGATGTCGCGGACGGCCTCCGCCATGGGCGCACACGCTGCGAAGGGGGAGTGTCGGGAGAGGGGGAGGGGAAGAGAGGGAGGAGAGGAAATAAGGAGAGAAGGCGGCGGAAGAGCAAGGATGGCAACAGTTTCAAGTTTTGGAGTGAAGGAAAAGGTAGGAGTGCATGAGAGCAGGATGAGCCACGAGCGCAGCGACCACGAGCCCACGAGAACCCATGATGCTCGTGGCGATGCTGGTGCCGCAATTGACTATGCTGATGCGCGCTCGTGGCGATGCTGGTGCCGCAATTGGCGCTGGCGAAGCTGATGACGAGCAGGCGGCAGTCTCTCGGCGGTGGAGCCTGATGATTGGCTGGGGAGCACGAGCCTGATGATGTCAGTGATAGCTAAGTAGGATAGCAGGAGGAACCAGAAAGGGGTGAGTGGCGAGCAGCGAAGGCGATGTGGATTGAGCCCCAAGCGCGGGCTTATATACGATAAGAACTCTCGCCTCCCTCCTCCTTTCTTCCTCCCCTCGCCTCTCCCCTTCCCCCTTCCCGCTCCCCCATGGGGACCTTTCCCCCGAGAGGTCTTCCCCCTCGCCCCAAGCAATGCGAGGACCATCGGGGAAAGTCAAAGCCCAAGCAGCGCAAGGACCAAAGGGGAAGTCAAGCGCTTGACTTAGCGACTGCGGTATTTGGTGTCCAGCGTAGCGGGGGAGAGCTTATCCCCCTATCATCCCGGGGGAGAGCTTATCCTTATCCTCCGCGGGGAGCTTATCCTCGGCGATGAGAGCCTATCCTCCAGGGGGGTCGCGCATCGCCCGTTGGCAGGGAGGGGGAAAGCGTGGAGCGGGAGGGGGGGGAGGAGGGACATTGGCTTTGTCCGCGCATCGGCGGTGCGTACTTCCTGGGGTCGAAAGCGAGCGCAAGTGAGTCTGTGGAAGAGTTTGGGATGATGCGCGGTAATGAACGTGAGCCTCTTTTTGCCGCGCGGAAAGTACCTCTCCGCGGAGACGGCGTCGCACGACCAGCGAGGCATAATTCGGATTCTGTGTGAAATCGAGCTGCGAAAAAATCCTACTTGCCTAAAGTACATCTGCATCTTTCAAGCCAACTCATCATATCCCGCGCCGTTGAACTTATCAACCGAGAACTTCAAGACTTCCTTTAGCAGGGACCCCTGGCTGGTTCTCGCCATCATCGGCGACGAAACCCCCGTTGCTTGGCCTCCACTGCTTTCTTGGCTTGAAGACCTTTCTGCCCCATTCTTTCCCATGGCGTTCTAACGGCAGCGACGTAGTAACCCGAGCTCTGATACCACTTGTTATTCTTAAAACGTACTATCCTAGCTACTATCGACCTTACTTGATACTAAGAGTCTCTCCTCGGGGTCACCTCCAACGGTCCCTGGGTGCCTGACCGAGGTCAGCCCCTATCCAAGGGTCCGAGTGTGTAGAGAGAGAGTTGTAATATGAGCTGAGGTGCAGCAGCAATTGTCGCTTTCTTGGCGTTGTCAAAACGATGTATTGCGGCAACATACTCGTCGCAGGCACATGAGAGAACTTCCACTCAAATTATATTTTAAAGCCGGCAGCCCAAATTGCACAAGTTTTAAAAGGTTGACGCGAGGGGGTTTTTGTGGTGAGGGTTTTGGCGAAAGATTCCGATTTCGCTTTTTTCGTTTTTTTCGCCAAACCCAGCCCGCCCTCGTATTTCGCCCTGGGGGTTGGTTCAGTTCCCAAAAGTCCCAAATTGCAGGCACGCTTTTCTTCAAACCTTGAAAACACTAGTTCGTCAAGTTTTAAAAGCTTGACCCGCGCGGCCCGCAATTTGGGACTCGGGCTTTAAACAAGCAAACACAAACAGATTCATACCTAGCCTAGGCTATTCTAGCTTGTCCTATCCTGTTATACTTTTCCTATTTCAGTTCACGTAGCGCGAGCACATATCGAATTTCCTCAAATCCCCTTCCAGACCTTGCACGCATGTCGCCGAAACATTTCGAAATTTCGCACGCCAACAAACTTACGGTGCCGATCCGAGAATTACACTTCGCGCCATCCGCGAACGGTTGCGATTAAAACTGTTCGAATATTGAGCGAAAAGAATTGTCGGCGGGAGCAGGAGACTTCGAATTTCGGCAATTTGTGGGAGGAGCAGGCCGACAAGGCCAGCTTGGAGGCCGAGGCGACGGCGAGAGCGATGGCGGACGGCTCTGGCGCTGGGAAGTGCTATCAACAGGACTAGGCAAGAATGATGCATTGAAAGGAGAGGGTTTTCACTAGCAGCAGTTGGGGTACATATAGCAAACCCTAACTGGGTTGTACTCGCTATAGAGCACCCCACTACAGGCTAGACAATAATAACATTCTGACAAGTGCAAGAGGGCGGGCTGAGGGTAGGCTGAGGGCGGTCTTAGGGTGTCCGACTTGTGCTTGTGGAACGAGATGTTTTTTTTCTCTACCTTTGCCAATGTTGAACCGACTAGTCTCTCATGCTGTGCTTAGTAGTTCATTGTCTCTTGAACATGCATCAAACCGACTTCACATAACCGACTTTACAAGGTATCCAAAACAAAACCGACTACACAAGGTTTATAACGCAGAACCAAAAGCGCAAAGGCAAAAACAACAAAAAAAAACACAAAAAACGGCCAGCGCAAAACACAACAACACATCAGCGCGCAAAAGCGGCCAGCTCGACCATGACAAGAGCACTCGGGACGGCGTTCACCGGACTAGGCGCCTGTCGCCGGCTTCCCTTTGTGCTGCCCCCTCGCCCCCCTGTCCTGAATGATCGTCTTCATCTCGGCGTCAATAGGCAAAACGACGCCGCGAGCTTTGAGTTTAGGGCCGCCGACACTGCAGTCACCCCAGAAGGCGAGGTTTTCGATCATGACACGGGCGATCACCTCTTCGTGGTCTTCCCCGTCCCCTTTCGGAGGCAGCGAGCGCAGCACATCCTCTTTCATGGCCTTCATCACCATGTCGGTGACCTCCTCTTCGCCGACCTGATGGGATGGCGCCCGTTGAAGCACCACCTCGATGATGCTCTTACACCGTCTCGCGAACTCTGAGGACGCTCCGCGCACAGTCGTTGCCGCCCCCCCTTCGCCGGCCGCGGCCTCCGCCGTGGCATTGGTCTCCGAAAAACACCACACCGCGCACGCGGTCCCTGCGAGGATCTCGGATAACCGCTCCGGATTGACACCCGGGATTGGCGAGACTTTCGCGGCCACCGGTGCGAAAGCGGCACACATCGCAGCGCGTGTGATCATGTCGCTCGCCATCTTGTTCTTCGCGGCCTTCTGGACGTCGGTCAACTCCGGAAGTTCGCCGAACCACACCGCAGGACCAAGAGCCACCGTGAGAGCTGCACGACCGTCTTTGGTGATGTTGTTGTAGCCGTTGACCCCGTCTTGGAACCTGCGAAACAAAGCAACACACACCGTCACCGACCGACGCCCGCGTACCGACCGACACGAGCACCTAATTGAGCATTTGCCAAGCGTACCTGTCGCGGAATACAGTCACGCCACGGCTCCACATGACCGTCCACATTCCGCCCGGCATCAATCGCGCCACCTCCCAGTCCGACCTATACTGCTTCATCACATCCTCCTTGACACCATCGAACTCGTCGAGAATCACGTCGCTCACGTAGCCGTCGAACGATGACACGGCGACCGCGATGCAGTAGGCGGCCTCCGTCTTGTCAATTGACCCGCAAATGTAACGACTCTTCTTGCCAAACTTCATCTCCGACACGGCCAGCCTCGTCTCCTTGTCAACGCGGACGCCTGAACCCTTACGACCCTGTGTGTCCGTCTTGGTCGTCCCCTTGGAAGAGTCGGCCTTCGACTTGCCCTTGCGCTTCTGCTTCCCGTCGCCGACCTCACCGGTTGTGGCCGGGGGGGATTTGGCGCCAGTCGCGGTAGGGTCCTCCGCAGGTGCAGACGAGGCGGGTGGTGCACCCTCTTGCGCTTCCACGTTGGGAGCTGGTGCCGCTGACTAAAGTTTCTCCCGTAGGACCTCGATTTCAGGGTCCGGCATCACGATGCTGGCGAGGATGTCGGGGTCCACCCCACCGGCTTCGTCCTCCTCTCTCCACATAGCCATCTCCTCTGTTGCGCTGCCTGGCCCTGCAGTCGCCGCCGTGACATGGCCTGCCTCTGCTCCTTGCTGGTTGCTGGGCGTCGGCGGAATTTCCGGGGTGCTCTGAGCCTCAAGCCACTTCAGATACTCGTCAAACGTTGGCAGGTGGCCGATTAGATTCATGACCACCTATCCCGTCGTAGGCTTAGGGATCGGTTCCACGCCGACCATGCCGGCCCCAGGATCGGGTAAGCTGGCCGCAGCGGCAGTGACAGTTGCAGGCGGAGACGGGCTCGGCTGCGACACAGTCGTCTCGACCACGCCGGGGGTCTCGTGGGCAGTACCTGCTTTGTGCGGCGCTGGTGCCGTCGCCGGCACAATCACCGATGTGCCTGCATCGACCACGCCGCTGGGTAGCACGCCAGTCGCTCGCTGCTTGGGGCAGAAAGTCTCGTCCGCCAGCTGCGCCGTAACGCCACCCGGTCGCGCGTGACTGGCACTCGCCGGACTCGCCGCGGTGTGCGGATGCTGGCCCGCCCCGGCCTGCCCGCCTTGCTGTCCGACCACCGCTGCGGAGCGTCGTCGGCCAGCTGCGCTGTCACGCCGGTCGGTCGGGCGCATTGTGCAGTCGCCAGACTCGTCGAGGGGTGAACATGCTGGCCCTCAACCGGCTTCCCGCCCTGCTGTCCGACCACCGCTGCGGAGCGCAGGAGATCGTCGGCGAGCCGCGCTGTCACGCCGGTCGGTCGGGCGCCTTGTGCAGTCGCCAGACTCGTCGAGGGGTGAACATGCTGGCCCTCAACCGGCTTCCCGCCCTGCTGTCCGACAACCGCTGCGGAGCGCAGGAGGTCTTCGGCCAGCTGCGCTGTGACGCCGGTCGGTCGGGCGCTTTGTGCAATCGCCGGGCTCGACGAGGGGTGAAGATGCTGCCCCGAAACGGGCTGCCCGCCCTGCTGGCCGACCACCGCTGCGAGGTGCAGGAGCTCGTCGGCCAGCTGTGCCGTGACGCCGCTCGGTCAAGCGTCTTGTGTAGTCGCCTGACTGGCCTCGGCCTGGGGATGCTGGTCCGCCACTGTCTGCCCGTCCTGCTCCCCGACCACGGATGCCCCTCCCAGGAGCTTGCCGGCCAGATGCGGCTGGTCGCCGCTCGGTGGCGCGTCGTTAACGCTCGCCGTATTGGTCGCGCCCTGTGGCTGCTCTTCGGCCACGGCCTTCCCACTTTGCTTCCCAACTAGCGAGGCTGAATCCTAGAGCACGTCGCCAACCTGTCGAAAATCGGTGCTCGGTAGCGCGCCCAACCTCTGTTTCAACAAAGCGTCGACGCCGGGACGACGAACATACGGAGCGGGCGGAGGTTCCACGACCATAGCGTGTTTGACCACAGGTCCTCTGCTTCGCTTACCTCCGCTGGTCTGCTCGCCGGTCAGAGATTTTTCGTCGGCGACCCTTTTCCCGCCGTGCTTTGGCGGTGGCCCTTGCTCCTCGGCGGCTGAGCGACCTGCGTGCATCACCAACGCGAGGGCATTTGGGAGGAGGCTAAACCCGGCGGCACCAGAGCCCTGTTGGGTCGCGGAGGTGACCGACTTCACCACGTCGTCCTTAAGCTCTTGGACGATTTTCGCACTCATCCCGTCGGCAGACGTGGAGGCGGGGGAGGGCGGGAGGCTGTGTACGACAGCGGCAGCGATCCCCGGCGCCGCGCTCTCCATGACGGCCTTCACCTCAGCAGACACGACGGATTTGATCCTCTCGCCCACAACATCTGCCACACCTCGCAACGACAGCTCGTCGTCCTCCCGTCGCCTACCCTTCAGAGCAGCAGCCGTCACGTGCAAGGCCTGTATGGTGGGCAGCCACCTCTTGTTCATGTGTTCTACGAGGGAGCTGCGATTGCTAATCGCCTCTTGCACGACCACCCTCATAGCAGTCTCCGCCAACTGGATGCTTCTCCCCAACGTCTGCTCGAGAGAGGTCATGCGGTCGGCGACCGACGATAACTTCTCGACGGCCGTGCTAACGCAGGAGAACAGCGTGTCCATCCGGACCAACTGGGCGTCCAGCCTCTTCTCCGCCACCAGTTTCTCCTCCCTCAGCTTCTTGTTCTCCCTCTCCACTGCCTTCACATGCTTAATGGCCGCCTTTGACGCCATCCTGGTCGTTCGAGCCACCGCTCCCCCGCACCTTCTCACCGGCGAACTGTACGGCCTCTGCTTCGCCGGTGACCATCACGTCTTCGTCCTCACCCTTGTCGTCCTCCTCCTCCTCGTCCGAGCCACCATCCTGCTCACTGCCCCCCTCCTCGTGCTCCTCCTCATGCTCCTCCTCGCCGCCATCCGTGGGTCCGTGCTTGCCCGAGTACGACCCCCCTCGAGCCTCCTGGGCCTCCCCACCCAGAGCGATGCCGGTTCCCACGCCACGACCCACGGTCGTCTCCTCCCGTTTGTTCAGCGCGGCCCTCTCCACGTAGTGCAGCAGCTCAAGTCGGAGCGCCTTCACGCCGACCAGCTTCGGGTTTTCGACGATGAGCGGATCGTAGCTGCGATGCACGTCGTCCAGATGGCCCAACGACCACACGAACGCGCTGACCGACAGCAGCACCGTTCCGGCGGCCTCCTGCCTGAGGATGTAGGGAAATTTCTGAAATCAACAACGAAGCACATGGCGACGACGATAATGGTGAGTCGACGGCTCGACGACGATAGCCTGAGTGACAAGGCGACACCTAAACCCCGAACTCACATCACGGATGGGGCCGGCAACGCTCGACAGACGTTCGGCGACTATTTCGGCAGAAGGAGCCTTGTGCGTCCACTCCCTTCCCTCACGGTTCAACTCCGCCTTCGCGACTTCGCCGAAAAAGCTGCGCATGAACGAGACGGACAAGAGCCATCAGACACAACGGCATAATCGCCGGTAAAGAGGAGCGCGACTAGGCGGCGACGTAGTCCCACCTCAAAAACTTGGCTGCCTCCTCCTCGTGCAGCTTGGAGGAGGTCTTGGGGTCGAGGTGGCGGTAGAAGGTCCCAATCTCCTCCTCGTCGGGCAAAAGCAGGTCGCCAGGGCGCACAACGAGCAAGGCGCTGCAATGCTTGCCGGGAAGAGGTCCGCTGCTGCACAGACGAGAGGCAGGACGAAGACACTTAGGAATCTGTCCGGGAACAATAAGCAGCGCGGTCGGCGATGATCAAGCCTCAAGGGCGCGGACCACTCACGCGGTGATCAAGGGAATGGCCACGATTTCGGAGTGGAAGCCCGCACCGAAAGACAAATAGTCCGGCGTCGACGCCGTCCTAGCGACGTGAAGCCAACCAGCGCGCATCAGCGCCATCCCTGTTGCCTTTTCCGAGGCGATCGAGATCGGACCTGGGACAAGCAGGGGCGAAAGGGCAGGAGCGAAATGCTTGCGCAAGCTGACAGCGAAACAAGCCGACAGTGACGAAGGGTTCGCACGAGGGCGACGTCCCAGGCAGCCAGACCGCCGGCACTAACGTAGGGTCCATCTACGACGACGACGACGACCACGAGTTAATACGACGACGACCTATCGCTACGTCGACCATCACGGACGGACATCGTCGATCGCGCAGGGAGCGTACGAGGTCAACGTCGACCTGGAAACGACGCCGACCTAAACGCGCGACAAACCCTTTAAAACTAACAAAAATACTAGGGAGCTAGGGAACGAAGAACTAGGGATGAGCGCTCACGTAAAGCCGAGGTCGAAGCAAGCTTCCGTGAACGCGAGCCTCTCATCGTGGAGGACGTCGTAGTCCTTCATCTCAAACTTCACTGTGTACCCCGCGCTGCCCACAGGCACCTCGACGGGGAAGTCGGCCGCAGTCAGTCCTTTCCTACCGGTCGCCATGCTAATACCACCACGATGGGGAGGAGAGAACCTAGGGCGAGAGGGGAGGTGCGAGGCAAGAAAAAGAGGAAAGCGAAGTTGGAACTGAGAAATGACAGATAGAGTCCAACCCCCCGTCAAGAAATTGGCGTGGGCCGTCGGTCGGCCACGGCAGCACTCTGCCGCTCTAGAGCGAGGCAGGTCATGGCCGAGGGCGAGCCTCCGGCTTCGGCCGAACCGGGCCTGCCCTCGAGGAGGGGGTTCCGGGGTGGGGTGATGTGGTCCGTGCATGGGTGTCGGAGTGGCGAGAGCGGGCCACGTGTCCACTCCTGAGGGGCTAGCGATGTTGACGAGGGTGGGGTTGGGCCCTCCAAGTTTCGCATCCAACCCCGCCTGCCCGGCGAGGGCAGCCAAAGAGGGTTACTAGGGCCTCGCGGGCACCGCGAAGCGAATGAAGGGGTTACCAGGCCCCTCGTCGCTCGCGCACCAGTTCGCCACCCCGATGGGGTAACGTGGGGTTCTGTATCAATTCGGGGTGGGGGGCCGGGGCGGGGGTCGTGGGGGGGGAGCACCGCCCTGCGCCAGCCTGGCGGGGGATCCACGCGAGGGAGTTGGCCGCCCTGACTCTCGGTCGACCATCACCCCCTTGCGTCGCCCCTGGCAAAACGGAGCGTCACCCCGAATTCCGTTGAGCGATTCAGCAGAACAGCGCCTAAATAACGAGTCGCAAGCGGGTAATAGTCGCGTCACTCCCCACGTGGCGTGATCAGCTGCTCGCTCGGTGAAAAACGAACACGCCGCTCGAACAGTGACCAATCACAATTGCAGAAACAGTAACTCAGCGCGAACAGCTGCTCGCTCATCTTGATCGGCTCACTGCTGCTGACTCAAAAGTAAAACTTCAGTTTTCAACAGCAAACCCTCCTATTGGTCAATGTTGATTTCGCCCCTCCTATCTGTGCCTTGCTCCCATTGGCCGAAATCAAGAGGCTGAGCTAATTTCGCCTCTCCTCATAAGAACACCACATTCTTCTCCATGCTTCACTCGGATTGGTCGATTCCACACCCCGCTTTTAGAGATTCGCCTTTTCCCTCAGCTGACATATATATTTCTTGATAGAAGCCAGCAGGTTGACAAGTACAATAAAGAATGTATGAATTCTTCATATATATTTCTTCAATGCGCCATTGCTCATTACTTTCGCTTTATCGCATAATGTGACATATGTTATCTCCACTATTCGTTGTCAGAATGAACAGGCAGGAATGAGGAACTAGAAAGGATGGTGAGTACAAATATGAAACCCTAATGTTGTGACCCCCCTATAGGCTAACCCATGTTAAACTGTATTATGCTTGTAGGCTGTAGTGGGGTAGCCAATATGGGGTACAACCCCAACTAGGGTTTCATATTTGTACCCAAACTTCTGCTAGTTCATCATTCTTGCCTAGTGATTCTGACATGGTATTCAGAGCAGGAGGTCCCTAGGACCTACCGACCGTTTTTTTTAAGGGCCCACCACCGCTCGCATGCGGTTACCACGCTACCCTGTGCCTTAGCCTCGTAGCGCCCTCGTGCGCCCTCGTTAGCGCCCTCGCGCGCACCCTCGTTAGCGCCCTCGCGCGCCCCCTCGTTAGCGCCCTCGCGCGCCCCTTCGTTAGCGCCCTCGCGCGCCCCTTGCTAGCGCCCTCGCGCGCCCCTCACTAGCGCCCTCGCGCGCCCCTCGCCGAGCCGCCCGCTCGCAGCCCGCCCGCCCGCTCGCTGCCCGCTTCGCGGCCCGCTCGCTACGCAGCCCGCCCGCCCGCTCGCTGCTCGCTTCGCGGCCCGCCCGCCTCGCAGCCCGCTCGCCCCGCTGCCCGCTTCGCGGCCCGCCCACTTCGCAGCCCGCCCGCCCGCTAGCTGCCCACTTCGCGGCCCGCCCGCATCGCAGCCCGCTCGCCCCGCTGCCCGCTTCGCAGCCCGCCCGCCCGCCCGCTGCCCGCTTCGCGGCCCGCCCGCCTCGCAGCGTCGCCCGCCCGCCGTGCTGCCCGCTTGCAGCGCCGCCTGCCCGCCGCGCTGCCCGCTTCCCGGCCCGTCCGCCGCGCTGCCCGCTCGCAGCGTCGCCCTCCCGTCGCGCTGACCGCTTGCAGCGCCGCCTGCCCGTAGCGCCAGCCTCGCCCGCTGCTCTCTATCCGTGCACAGTCGCCTTCCCCTGCTGCGGCAGCTTGCGTTACTCTGTCACACTGTCGCTATGGCTTCCATCCGCGTGCTGTCGTTCGATACTGAGGGCCGCCCTGTGCGGTTCACCGCTTGGCTAGATGACCTGCAGCTGTTTCTCCTGAGCGATAGCAAGGAGCATGTGTCGCTCTATGATTACGCGTCTGGTGCTGCGCCTGCCCCTCCTGCCACAGCTGAGCTTAGTGTTCGTTCCCACTGGCAGACTCGTGACGCAGCTGCTCGCCTAGCCATTCGCAGTCACCTGCCGTTAGCTGAGCTAGAGCATTTTGGCGACTGCAAATCCGCTAAGGCCCTGTACGACGCTGTCGTCGCTCGCTACTCCTCGCCTGCCACAGCCGAGCTTAGCCGCCTCATGCTGCCGTACCTGTTCCCCGATCTGTCCACCTTTACTACAGTCGCCGATCTTATCACCCACCTTCGCACTAGTGATGCTCGCCTGCGTGCCGCCCTTCCCACCGAGTTCTGCGCTAAGAACCCCCCTCCACTGTACTGGACACTCCACTTCATAGTCACCCGTCTCCCTGACACCCTCCGCTCAGTTCGAGACCACTTCCTTGCTCGCTGTCCCACTGAGCTCACAGTCGCCCTCCTAGAGGAGCACCTGCTCGCGGCCGAAAAGAGCATTGTAGCTGTCGGTGCTGCTCGTGGCGCTCCTCGCACCCCCATCTTTGAGGGGTGTTCTCCCTCTCCCCTCGCTCCCTCCTACGCTGCTGCTGCTGCTGTTGACTTCCTTGGTGCTGAGTCTGTTGGCGCTGCTTCTACTCCTGGTGGGAGGCGCCGCACCGGCAAGGGCAAGGGGGGCAAAAGTGGTGGTGGTGGCGCTGGGGGGGGAGGAGGTGGGGGAGGTGGGGGGGGAGGCGGTGCTGGAGGGAGCGGTGGCGGGAGCGCTGGTGGGAGTGGGGTCGGTGGTGGAGACGGGGGCGGCGGAGGAAGCAGTGGCAGTAGTGGCGGCGGCGGCGGTGGCGGCGGTGGCGGTGGTGGCGGTGGTGGCGGTGGCGGTCGGAGCGGTGGTAGTGGTGGCGGCGGAGGTCGGAGTGGAGGCACTGGCTCGGGCCAGAGCTCCCAGCAGCAGCAGCGTCCCCAGACGACCCAGCAGCTTCGTGAGTGGCTTGCTCAGCGTGGGACGTCGGGGGCCAGTGCCCGCTGTTCTTATGTCATTCGCACAGGTGACCGCAAGGGACAGACGTGTGGGAGGTTCCACACCCCGTACCGCTGCTTCTCCCGCCTTGACGACGCTTGGCGTGAGGAGATGGGTGCGGATGTTGAGCGCCCCCGCTGGGCTGAGCTCATGAGGGCTGGTGTTGATGTCTTTGCTCTTGACTATGATGCTATTATTGCTGCCATGTATGCATTGACTGTTAGTGCCGAGGGAGACTGTTACTTGTGTGTGCCGCCTGACCCAGGTATAGAGCCTGCTGCCCTGGGTACTAGTGAGTCTGCTCTCTCTGGTATGGTGCCCCCTGTACTTGCTCCCCCCAGTGCTGTCCCGGCTGGTTTCGAGTCTGCTCTCTCAGGTACAGCACCCACACAGACTCCTCTCTCAGGTACCGCACCGGCTGAGGCCTGTCACACCTTCACCCTTGACTCAGGTGCTTCCCGTTGCTTCTTTCGTGACAGTACTGAGCTCACACCGCTTCCTGCACCGGTCCCAGTCTCCTTGGCTGACCCCTCTGGGGGCCCAGTCCTTGCCCAGTCCACCACTGTCCTCCCTTGTCCGGCGGTTCCGTCTGGCTCGTTGTCGGGTTTCCACCTCCCCTCGTTCTCGACGAACCTGGTGAGCAACGCTGTCCTCCAGGATCAGTGGGTTGACACCTTTACCCCTGGCGGACAGCGTGTGGCGATCTGCACGTGCTCCAGGACCGGCCGTCACCTGGCTACGTTCACCCGTCGGCCGGGGTCGAGTCTCTACACACTGACCACTGCGTCTCCCCAGGTAGCTGCTGTCGGTCAGGTGTCTGCGTCAGGTCTGGTGGCCCACGCCTGTGAGTGTCGTTCCCTGTCGCACCAGACTCTTCTCTGGCACCACCGCCTGGGTCACCCCTCCTTGCCACGCCTTCGTGGCATGCACCGTCGCCTCCTTGTGTCCGGTCTTCCCAGGTCCCTCCCTCCCCTCCCTGCCTCGCCTGCGCCGCCTTGCCTTCCTTGCGTCGAGGGGCGGCAGCGCGCCGCTCCTCACTCCTCCTCGTTCCCCCCGACAGAGGCTCCTCTGCAGACCCTCCACCTGGACGTGTGGGGCCCAGCCCGCGTTCGTGGTCAGGGCGGTGAGCGGTACTTTTTGCTGGTTGTCGACGACTACTCGCGTTACACCACGGTCTTCCCCTTGCGCACCAAGGGTGAGGTCCCTGCTGTTCTGATCCCTTGGATCCGCACGGTTCGTCTCCAGCTCCGCCGCCGTTTCCGGACGGATCTTCCTGTCCTGCGTCTGCACTCTGACAGAGATGGTGAGTTCTCCTCCGACCTCTTGAGGACCTTCTGTCAGGCGGAGGGCATCGAGCAGACCTTCACGCTTCCGGACTCCCCACAGCAGAATGGGGTTGCTGAGCGTCGCATTGGCCTGGTCATGGAGGTCGCTCGTACCTCCTTGGTCCACGCGGCGGCTCCCCATTTTCTGTGGCCGTTTGCTGTCCGGTACGCCGCGCATCAGCTCAACCTCTGGCCCCGTGTCTCCTTGCCGGAGACCTCGCCCACACTGCGTTGGACGGGGGAGGTTGGCGATGCGTCGCGCTTCCGGGTGTGGGGTGCTCGTGCCCTTGTCCGCGATACGTCTGCGGACAAGCTCTCCTCCCGCACGCTTCCCTGTGTCTTCCTTGGCTTTGTCCCTGACGCGCCTGGCTGGCAGTTTTACCACCCCACCTCGCGCCGGGTCTTCGCCTCTCAGGATGTCACCTTTGACGAGTCGGTCCCCTTTTACCGTCTCTTCCCCTACCGCACTGCCCCCCTCCCTCCCCCGCCGCTTTTCCTTGCTCCTGGTCCCCCTCCGGTAGACCCCCTTCCCCCTCAGGGTCCTGCTCCTTCAGGTGTCTCTCAGGTAGACCCTCCTCCCGTCGCTGAGCCTGTCGAGGTCACAGGTGACTCAGGTGCTGCTGCGGGTGGTGCGAGGCCTGGGAGTGCTGAGCCTGGGGGTGCTGAGCCTGGGGGTGCTGGGCCTGGGGGTGCTGGGGCTGCAGGTGCTGGGACTGAGGGTGCTGGAGCTGAGGGTACGGTGCCTGAGAGTACGGAGCCTGGGGGTGCTGCGCCTGGGGGTGCTGAGCCTGCGGGTGCGAGGCCTGGGAGTGCTGAGCCTGCGGGTACTGAGCCTGCGGGTACTGAGCCTGGGGGTGCTGCTACTGAGCCTACGGAGCCTCGGGTTACTGTGTCTGGGGGTGCTCCGGTTCGGGGTGCTGAGCAGTCTCTCACACCGCAGCAGCTTCGTGACTGGTACGTCCGACGCTTTCGCCGTCCTAGTGGCTCGGCTGGAGTTGGGGGTGCTGGAGTTGCTCGTCCTGGGGGTGCTCGTACTGGGGGTACTGGAGCTGCCGGGACTGGCTGTTCTGGGAGCACTGCGACTGGAGCTGCTGGAGCTGGGGACTCTGGCGTTGGCGGTGCTAGCGGAGTTGGAGCTCCCGACTCTGGGGGTGGCGCTGCTGCTGGTGCTGCGGACCCACCTGGTGGAGCTGCTGCTGGTACTGAGGAGTCGGACGGTGGAGCTGCTGCTGGAGCTGGGGACCCGGCCGGTGGAGCTGCTGCTGGTGCTGTGGACCCGGACGCTGGAGCTCCTACTGGTGCTGAGGACCCGGCCGCTGGAGTCCCTTCTGCTTCTGGAGACGCTGCGCGGCCGCGACCGTACTTCGTACCGCTCCTTCAGCAGGTTCTTGGGCAGGCTCCTCCTCCTTGTCCTCCTCCCTCCGTAGAGTGTCCTCCGCCTGTCCAGCCGCAGTCACAGTTACCGCCTGCCTCGCCTCTCCCTGCTCCCTCTCCTTATACTGGTCCCACAGGAGGTCTTACAGAGCGTCGTGAGCCTGAGTCTCGTCCTGCGTCGCCTGTTCGTCCTGCTCGCACTGGTAGTCGTGTCCGTCGTGAGCGTCCTCCGCCTGTCCCAGGCACTCACTACATGACTCTGCGTCCCTCTACTGCTCCTCGGCGTGTCCCTCTACCGTCTCCTCCTGCGTCCTCTTTGCCTGCCGTTCCGGACCCTGAGTCTGACCGGTTTCGCGCTGAGCACCCTACAGTCACGCGTCTCCTTGCTACTGTTGTCACTGACCCCACCTTTGAGTCCTCGGCTGCGTCTGCTCTGGTCGCTGAGTTGGTTGACTTTGCTGCTGCCTGTCGTCTAGACTACGCTGCTAGCCTTGTCGCTGAGTCAGAGTCTGCGTCTGTCTGTCCTCCGTCCGTCGGGGGTGAGTGTGCTCTTGGCACGGACGTCCTTGAGGACAGGCAGGAGGACTTTGACTCACTTGCGGCTGCTGTACCTCATCTCGTGGCCTGGTTGCTTGCCCCTGAGGGAGACCCGGATGCAGTAGACATCCCCACTCCGCGCACTTACGCAGAGGCGATCTCGGGTCCCTACTCCTCTCAGTGGCAGACAGCCATGGACGTAGAGATGGCATCCTGGAAGTCCACAGGCACCTACGTCGACCAGGTTCCCCCTCCTGGGGCGAACATCGTCGATGGCATGTGGATTTTCAGGGTGAAGCGGCCGCCAGGTTCTCCGCCTGTCTTCAAGGCTCGTTACGTTGCTAGAGGCTTCAGTCAGCGTCAGGGGGTCGACTTCTTCCAGACCTTCTCCCCCACCCCGAAGATGACCACTCTTCGGGTTCTGCTGCACGTTGCTGCTCAGCGTGACTACGAGCTTCACTCTCTTGACTTCAGCACAGCGTTCCTGCAGGGCAGCCTGCACGAGGAGATCTGGCTGCGCCGCCCACCTGGCTTTACTGGGTCGTTTCCCCCTGGTACCCAGTGGAGTCTCCGCCGGCCAGTCTACGGTCTCCGCCAGGCGCCACGTGAGTGGCACGACACACTGAGGACTACTCTTGCGGCTCTTGGGTTCGCGCCGTCTACTGCTGACCCGTCGCTGTTTCTGCGCACAGACACGTCGCTGCCGCCGTTCTACATCCTCGTGTACGTCGACGACTTGGTCTTTGCTACTGCTGACACTGAGGCACTCGCTCGTGTGAAGTCGGAGCTGCAGAAGAGACACACCTGCACTGACCTGGGTGAACTGCGTAGCTACCTTGGCTTGCAGATCACCCGGGACAGAGCTCGCCGCACCATCACCCTGACTCAGTCACACATGGTGCAGCAGGTCCTTCAGCGCTTCGGCTTCCAGTTCTCCTCACCACAGGCCACACCTCTGGCTACCAGCCACTCGCTCTCAGCTCCACCTTCGGACGAGTCCGTAGAGCCGAGTGGCCCATACCCAGAGCTTGTAGGCTGCCTCATGTACCTGATGACTTGCACGCGACCTGACCTCGCGTACCCTCTTAGCATCCTTGCTCGTTACGTTGCGCCTGGGAGACACAGGCGAGAGCACTGGGAGGCTGCTAAGAGGGTGCTGCGTTACCTGTGCAGTACATCAGGCATGGGGCTGGTGCTTGGAGGACGCGACAGAGTTGTCCTCACTGGTCACTCGGACGCCTCTTGGGTGGACGACCTGGCTACGCAGCGGTCGTCACAGGGTTACACCTTCAGCCTTGGCTCAGGTTCTGTCTCGTGGCGGTCCACCCGCTCTTCCTCTGTTCTCGGCTCTAGTTGTGAGGCTGAGATCTACGCCACAGCCATGGCTGCACAGGAGTTACGCTGGCTCACCTACCTGCTGACTGACTTGGGAGAGCGGCCTAGTTCTCCTCCAGTTCTGTACGGTGACAACAAGGCGGCTCTTGCCTTGTGTCAGGAGCACAGACTGGAGCACAGGACGAAGCACATTGCTCTTCGCTACTTTCTTGCTCGAGAGCTTCAGCAGCGCGGTCAGCTTCGGCTTGTGTACGTGGACTCAAAGGCCAACACTGCTGATATCTTCACCAAGGCGCTCCCGCCTAGTGATCATCAGCGGCACTGTACTTCTTTAGGCCTTGTGTCCACGTTTCCTCACTTGCTCACTGCTTGACATTCTTTGTATTGTACTTTATATATATCTTGTTGCTTGCTTGCTAGGTTTTGATCACTGTGTTGCTTGTCTTGTACTATATCTAGCACTGCATGTGAACTGGCCTTGTGGCCTTTACTTGTGCTCGGAGTGTGGTGACGTTGTGATCCACCCTGGGCTTTGCTTTGCTTTGCTGGACTGGTCTTGTGACCCTTTGTTCTCCCCCACTTTGCCTATGGGGGTGTGTTAAACTGTATTATGCTTGTAGGCTGTAGTGAGGTAGCCAATATGGGGTACAACCCCAACTAGGGTTTCATATTTGTACCCAAACTTCTGCTAGTTCATCATTCTTGCCTAGTGATTCTGACAACCCACTACAGCCTACACAAACACAACATATATAATGTTTGACACACCCCCATAGGCAAAGTGGGGGAGACCTAGGGGTCACAAGACCAGTCAAGGCAAAGCAAGGCAACAACAAGCTCAGGGTGGATCTCAAGGATACCACACAAATTCCGAGCACAAGCTAGTGGTCACAAGACCAGTTCACATGCAAGTTTATAACAGAGCATGAGATACAGTGATCACAACCTAGCAACAGTAAACATGCAGGTAGATATATATATAGTGATCACAGTACAAGCAAGGTCAAGAGGTAAGTAAGTGAGGTCCAGTAGGCACAAGGCCTAGCAGAGTGCAGAAGCGCTGATGGTCACAAGGCGGAAGCGCCTTGGTGAACACATCAGCAAGGTTGGCCTCAGTGGCCACGTAACGCAGACAAAGCTGACCGCGCTGCTGCAGCTCTCGAGCAAGGAAGTACCGCAGGGCGATGTGCTTCGTTCTGTGCTCCAGTCTGTGCTCCTCACACAAGGCAATGGCAGCCTGGTTGTCGACGTACAGCACTGGAGGAGAACGAGGCTGCTCACCCAAGTCGGTCAGCAGGTAAGTCAGCCAGCGTAGCTCCTGGGCAGCCATGGCTGTGGCGTAGATCTCAGCCTCACAACTGGAGCTGAGAACAGAAGAAGAGCGTGTAGAACGCCAAGAAATTGAGCCGGAGCCAAGGCTGAAGGTGTAACCCTGAGACGACCGCTGAGTAGCCTGGTCGTCCGCCCAAGAAGCGTCTGAGTGTCCAGTAAGTACAACTCGGTCTCGCCCTCCAAGCACTAGCCCCATGCCCGACGTACTGCACAAGTAGCGCAACACCCTCTTAGCGGCATCCATGTGCTCCTTCCTGTGACGGCCAGGAGCGACATAGCGTGCAAGGATGCTAAGAGGGTATGCAAGGTCAGGTCGAGTGCAGGTCATCAGGTACATGAGGCAGCCCACAAGCTCTGGATACGGGCCACTCGGCTCTACGGACTCATCCGAAGGCAAAGCTGAGAGCGAGTGACCGGTAGGCAGAGGAGTGGACTGAGGCGAGGAGTACGTGAAGCGGAAGCGCTGAAGGATCTGCTGCACCATGTGTGACTGAGTCAAGGTGATGGTGCGCCGTGCTCTGTCCCGGGTGATCCGCAAGCCAAGATAGCTTGTCAGTTCACCCAGGTCTGTGCACGTGTGTCTCCTCTGCAGCTCCGACTTCACGTGGGCGAGTGCCGCGGTGTCAGCAGTGGCAAAGACCAAGTCGTCGACGTACACGAGGATGTAGAAGGGCGGCAGTGAGGTGTCTGTGCGTAGAAACAGTGACGGGTCAGCAGTAGAGGGAGCGAACCCAAGAGCTGCAAGTGTCGTCCTCAGTGTGTCGTGCCACTCACGCGGTGCCTGGCGGAGACCGTAGACCGGCCGTTGAAGCCTCCACTGGGTACCAGGAGGAACCGACCCAGTGAAGCCAGGAGGGCGGCGCAGCCAGATCTCCTCGTGCAGGCTGCCCTGCAAGAAAGCAGTGCTGAAGTCAAGTGAGTGAAGCTCGTAGTCGCGCTGAGCGGCTATGTGCAGCAGCACCCGAAGAGTGGTCATCTTCGGGGTGGGGGAGAAGGTCTGAAAGAAGTCAACTCCCTCTCGCTGACTGAAGCCTCGAGCCACGTAGCGCGCCTTGAAGACAGGAGGAGAACCCGGTGGCCGCTTCACCCTAAAAATCCACATGCCACTGACGATGTTCGCCCCAGGTGGGGGAACCTCGTCGACGTAGGTGCGTGTGGACTTCCAGGAAGCCATCTCTGCGTCCATGGCTGTCTGCCACTGAGAGGAGTAGGGACCCGCTATCGCCTCAGCGTAAGTGCGCGGGGTCGGGATGTCTGGTGCATCCGGGTCTCCCTCAGGGGCAACTAGCATGGACACGAGGTGGGGCAAAGCAGCAGCAAAGCACTGGAACTCCTCCTGTCTGTCCTCAAGGACGTCCGTGCCAAGAGCACACTCACCCCCGACGGACGGAGGACAGACAGACTCAGACTCAGCAACAAGGCTAGCGGCGTAGTCTAGACGACAACGGGCAGCAAAGTCTATCAACTCAGCGACTAGAGCAGACGCAGCAGAGGACTCAAAGGTAGGGTTAGTGACAACAGTAGCGAGGAGACGGGTGACAGTGGGCAGACCGGCAGCACGACGGGAGTCAGACTCCGGGTCAGGAAGAGTAGGCAGAGAGGAAGCAGGAGGAGACGGTAGCGGGACACGCTGAGGAGCAGTGGAGGGACGCAGAGTCATGTAGTGAGTGCCAGGGACAGGAGGAGGACGCTCACGTGGGACACGACGACCAGTGCGAGCAGTACGAACAGGCGACGCAGGACGAGACTCAGGCTCACGACGCTCTGTAAGACCTCCTGTGGGACCAGCGTAAGGAGAGGGAGCAGGGAGAGGCGAGGCAGGCGGGAACTGTGACTGCGACTGGACAGGCGGAGGACACTCTACGGAGGGAGGAGGACAAGGAGGAGGAGCCTGACCAAGAACCTGCTGAAGAAGTGGTACAAAGTACGGTCGCGGCCGCGCAGCGTCTCCAGAACCAGCAGAGACACCAGCGGCAGGGTCCTCAGTACCAGCAGCAGCTCCAACTCCCGGGTCCTCAGCTCCAGCAGTAGCTCCAACGCCCGGGTCCTCAGCACCAGCAGCAGCGCCACCGCTCGGCTCCGCAGCACCAGCAGCAGCTCCACCGTCCGGGTCCTCAGCTCCAGCAGTAGCTCCAACGCCCGGGTCCTCAGCACCAGCAGCAGCCCCAACGTCCGGGTCCTCAGCACCAGCAGCAGCGCCACCGCTCGGGTCCTCAGCACCAGCAGCAGCGCCACCGCTCGGGTCCTCAGCACCAGCAGCAGCGCCACCGCTCGGGTCCTCAGCACCAGCAGCAGCTCCACCACTCGGGTCCTCAGCACCAGCAGCAGCGCCACCGCTCGGGTCCTCAGCACCAGCAGCAGCTCCAAAGCCCGGGTCCTCAGCACCAGCAGTAGTGCCACCCCCAGGGTCCGCAGCACCCGGAGCACCACTCCGAAGACTGCAGCGTCGCGTGTACCACTCTCGGATCTGCTGAATGGGGGGGAGCTCCTGGGTAGGAGGGGAAGTACCAGGACGAGCTCCAGCAGCACCTCTCCGGAGGCGGCAGTACTCGAGGTACCTCTCCTGCAGCTGCTGGGAGGAGAGGGCTCCTCCAGGTGTAGCACGCTCAGTCTCAGTACCCCCAGACTCAGCACCCCCAGGCTCAGCACCTCCAGGCTCCACACCTCCAGGGTCCGCACCTCCAGGCTCAACACCCCCAGGCTCCGCACCTCCAGGCTCAACACCCCCAGCAGGACGAGAGTCAACAGCTACCTCGACAGGCTCACCCGGGTCTACCTGGGACACACCTGAGGGAGCGGCACCCTGAGGGGGGAGGGGGTCTGGGACCTCAGCACCTGGAGCGAGGAAGAGAGGCGGGGGGGGGAGCGGGGCAGTGCGGTAGGGGAAGAGGCGGTAGTAGGGGACGGACTCGTCAAAAGTGACGTCCTGAGAGGCCAGGACACGCCGCGAGGTGGGGTGGTAGAACTGCCAACCAGGGGCGTCCGGGACAAAGCCAAGGAAGACGCAGGGGACAGCGCGACGGGAGAGCTTGTCCGCGGACGTGTCGCGGACAAAAGCTCGGGATCCCCAGACCCGAAAACGCGATGCATCGCCAGCCTCTCCCGTCCAACGCAGTGTCGGAGAAGTCTCGGGCAAGGAGACACGGGGCCAGAGGTTGAGCTGATGCGCAGCGTATCGGACTGCAAACGGCCACAGAAAGTGGGGGGCAGCCGCATGAACCAAGGAGGTACGAGCGACCTCCATGACCAAGCCAATGCGGCGCTCAGCAACCCCATTCTGCTGTGGAGAGGCCGGAAGCGTGAACGACTGCTCAATGCCCTCCTGCTGACAGAAGGCCTCCAAGAGGCCAGAGGAAAACTCTCCACCTCTGTCAGAGTGCAGACGCAGGACAGGGAAGTCGGAGCGGAAACGCTCACTAAGCTGGAGACGAGATCTGCGGATCCAAGGGATCAAGACATCAGGGACGTCACCCTTGGTGCGCAAGGGGAAGACCGTGGTGTAGCGCGAGAAGTCGTCAACAACAATCAGGAAGTACCTCTCCTGACCCTGACCACGGACGCGGGCTGGGCCCCACACGTCCATGTGGAGTGTCTGCAAAGGAGCAGTCGTCGGGGGAAAGGAGGAGGAGTGAGGAGCGGCGCGCTGCCGCCCCTCGACACAGAGCAGACAGGGAGGAGCAGGTGAGTCGGGAAGGGGAGGGAGCACCCTGGGAAGACCAGCAACAAGGTCCCGTTTGTGCATGGCCCGAAGGCGCTGCACAGACGGGTGACCAAGGCGGTGGTGCCAAAGGACAGTCTCATGCGCCAGAGAGCGACATGAGCAGGGGGCGGACAGCTGACCTGACGCAGACGCAGACGTAGACGCAGACGCAGCTACCTGAGGGGACTCAGTGGTCAGTGTGTACAGGTCCGACCCCGGCTCTCGAGTGAAAGTAGCCAGGTGGCGACCCGTCCGAGCACACGTGCAGTGTGTCACGCGCTCGTAGGCAGGGGTGAACTGGTGAACACCCGAGTCCTGGAGCGCACAACCCGCCACCAAGTTCGTAGAGAACGAGGGGAGGTAGAGACCTGACAGCGTGCCGGACGGGACCGCAGGACAAGGAAGGACAGTGGAGGAGGTCACAATGACCGGACCCCCAGAGGGGTCAGCAAGGGAGACAGCAACTGGCCGAGCGAGTGGCTCAAGGACAGTGCGGTCACGAAAGAAAGAGCGAGAAGCACCTGAGTCCAGGGTGAAGGTGTGCAGTGCTGCAGTCGACTCAGTACCAGGGGGCACAGACGCACTAGTACCTAGGGCAGCAGCCTCACCATCACCTGGGGTAGCAGACACGCGAGCACCTGGAGCAGCAGACGCACTAGCACCTAGAGCAGTAGGCTCACCAGCACCTGGAGTAGCAGACACGCGAGTACCGGGAGTGGTAGCCTCACCTGCACCGAGGGCAACAGACGTACTGGCACCGAGAGCGGCTGCCTCACTCACAGAGCGACTACCACTACGGCCACCCCGACTGCTCAAACCTGCGTACCACTCACGAGCCTGCTGGAGCAGAAGAGGGCACGGCTGCTGCACCTGTCCACTACCTGAGGCTCCCGAACGACGGACGCCAGAGCGACTACCACTACGGCCACCCCGACTGCTCAAACCGGCGTACCACTCACGAGCCTGCTGGACCAGAAGAGGGCACGGCTGCTGCACCTGTCCACTACCAGGGGCTCCCGAACGACGCACGCCAGAGCGACTACCACGCCGGCCACCCCGACTGCCCAAACCGGCGTACCACTCACGAGCCTGCTGGAGCAGAAGAGGGCACGTCTGCTGCACCGGTCTACTACCAGAGGCTCCCGAACGACGCACTCCAGAGCGACTACCACTACGGCCACCCCGACTGCCCAAGCCGGCGTACCACTCACGAGCCTGCTGGAGCTGCATCTGGCCACGTCAGGAGCAGCAGCAGTAGCGGCAGCAACAGCAGGAGCAGTAAAGGCAGTAGCAGCAGCAGTAACGGTAGCAGTGCTAGCACGGCAAAGCTCACCAGTGGTTGGTGCGGCGGGCGCAAGACAGTGGCGACAGCGTGGCCGCTGCAACAGCGGGGCGGGGCCAGGTCGTAGCAGGGAGCTCCGCGGCAGCTGCTGCAGGGTCGGCGGCGGCCGCTGCTGTAGGCTCGGCGGCGGCAGCTGCTGCAGGTCGAGCGGCGGCTGCTGCTGCAGGGTCGGCGGCGGCCGCTGCTGTAGGCTCGGCGGCGGCTGCTGCTGCAGGGTCGGTGGCGGCTGCAGCTGCAGGCGCGGCGGCGGCAGCTGCTGCAGGTCGAGCGGCGGCTGCTGCTGCAAGCTCGGCGGCGGCAGCTGCTGCAGGTCGAGCGGCGGCTGCTGCTGCAGGCTCGGCGGCGGCAGCTGCTGCAGGTCGGCGGCGGCTGCTGCTGCAGGCTCGGCGGCGGCAGCTGCTGCAGGTCGGCGGCGGCTGCTGCTGCAGGTTCGGTAGCGGCAGCTGCTGCAGACGAAGTCGAAGCCGCGAAGGGGCGGCTGAGGGATTGCGACGGGCGGCTAAGGGGCCGCGATGCGTGGGTAAGGAGCCGCGACGGCGGCTGAAAGGGCCGCCACGAGCGGGTAGGGAGGTGACGACGCCACGGGAAAGGCGACGCGGCGGGCGGCGAGAGCCTGCAGCGGCGGGCAGCTCGCGGGCAGTGCGCGGAGCCGCACAAGGCTGCGACGGGTCGCGTGACAAACCCTAAGCCGCGCGCGGGCGGCTAGCTGGTCGCGCGCACGAAGAATCGGCCGCGCGCGGGCGGCTAGCGAGGCGCGCGCGCGAAAAATCGGCCGCGCACGGGCGGCTAGCGAGTCGCGCGCGTTAAAAACGAGCCGCGCGCGGGTGGCTAGCGGGCTGCGTGCGCGCGGTAGGTAGAGGCGCACGAGGGCGCGCGGTAGGTAGAGGCGCACGAGGGCGCTAAGGCGCACGAGGGCGTGCGGTAGGTAGAGGCGCACAAGGGCGCTAAGGCGCACGAGGGCGCTCGGTAGTGAGAGGCGCACGAGGGCGCACGAGGGCGCACGAGGGCGCACGAGGGCGCACGAGGGCGCACGAGGGCGCACGATAGGTAGGTAGGTAGGTAGGTAGGTAGCGGTGGGCCCTAGGAGCGGTCCTAGCAAAGGACCTGCTCTGATACCATGTCAGAATGAACAGGCAGGAATGAGGAACTAGAAAGGATGGTGAGTACAAATATGAAACCCTAATGTTGTGACCCCCCTATAGGCTAACCCACTACAGCCTACACAAACACAACATATATAATGTTTGACATTCGTATGTTGCTCAATGGTTTTTTTTATTTGAGAAAATTACCCATGTTTCTTTGAAAATCAGAGTAGTTTTTTATAGTTACTCTGAACCTGCAAATATTTTTTTTCAAGAGTTAGTTTTCTATGATTTGTCACAGTAATCTTTTAGGGTACTTTAACGACATAGGGTTTTTTTTTTCCAAGATGCCAACTTTACTTTGTACAGAGAATGCATGTATCACGGAACGAGGGCTAATTTTAAAATTTTAGCTTCTTTTATTATCGGTCCTGCGATTTTAGAAACCCTCATTATCAGTCCTGTCATAATTTTTAGCTCTCAATGTATTGTTTGTTTGTTTGTTTGTTTGTTTTTTTTTTTTTTTCATTACCCTAGCGACAGTGCATAGCTTTTTTCAAAACCCCGACGCTTTAGGGAGCACATTTTTTTTAGAGTTGTACGGTATTATTTTTGGTAATAGAATTTGCATTATGGGAGCCACCCATAGCTCGCTGAAGACGCGGTGCCAGTGGGCTTGTGTGCGCCGACAGTCTGCTGCACCCAGCCTTGTTTCCAACCAACCTGGCTCTGTTGGCGGGTGAGACAACAAGACTGCGTTGAGTCCCGCGTGGTGCCAAGAGAGAAACTGTAAATGTGAAAAATCGTAAGCAATCTTCATGCTATCAACACATGTTCATTAGCCACGAAAAAATCGGGACACGGGGAAGAGGTGTGGGGGTGCTCCAGATGCCTAATACTCGCTTCACGGTAAAACTCACTAAGACAAATCAGTGCACTAGGCCAAAGTGTGCCTAATACGGAAACCCTGACAGATAAGGGAAATCAAGTTCCATGAAACAATATACCCTAAGGCAAAAGTGTGACTATCAAAATTCACCCTTATAGTCAGGGTATCAGGTCTTGGTGCCGTCCGTGCAAGGGGGCGAGCAACTGTTCAATTGTTCGGTTGACCATGTGGGCAGCAAGGCAACCATGGCTCCGCCACCTCCCTGACCATCCTTAGCTGTTGGCTCGGCCCCCGTGGGACCAGAGGAGGGTCCCTCTGTGGATAAACGTAGTACAGCTGAAGAAGACGAGAAAGGAGAGGCAATGGACCTGAAATCGGTGGTCCATGGGAAGGACCCCAGTTCCGCCTCTCTAGCCCATTCCTCCACCCCCATGTCATTCCGGCAGGTCCAAAAAGGGCATGCCACCTGTACGGTTTCCCGCATCAGCCATGGTGGCCTCGGATGCGGATGATGGCAACAACATGTACGACATGGCATTCCTTGCTGAGGGTGTCTATGATATGGACATCTACCATGATATGGAGCACTTGGATGAGGCTGATGAGGAGGAAGGGGGATAGAAGGGCATCATCATCAACCTCGGAATAACCTTGGCCGACCTGAGGACAAGGAGGTGGACAAAGGTCTCCTCTTGGTGGGATGCATGTCATCGACGGAAAACTACCTTAAACTGCAGATTGTGCGCGACCGCCCCAACAACACACTCCGCTTGCATCAGAACACATACGTGACGGAGGTGCGGCAGCAGTTCTTCAAGGGGGCGCCACCAAAGAAGCAGCCCATCACTCCTCTCTCCTCAACCAACTTTGTCATGCAGGATGCAGAGCTGTTTGCCGATCGCATCATGACCAGTCGCCTTGCATCACTTGCACACCTAAGGACGAATGCACATAAGCATGAGCTCTTCCGCACACTCTCCTACTGGGCTGCCTCACCGGACATGGGGCTGCTGGTCAAAGGAGGACCAGAGAGTTTGACTCTCGTGGGGTATGCGGATGCAGATGATGCGGGCGACAAAGAGAACTGGTCGTCCACGGGAGGCTACCTCTTTAAGCTTGGCGGAGATGCCATTTCCTGGTAGGCTAAGAAGTTGCAGGGTGCGACCAAACTTTCCTGCACCGAAAGCGAGCTTGTGGCTGCGGTGGAAGCAAGAAAGGAGGGGCGCAAGCTAAGGTTCCTGCTGTGGGAGTTTCAGCTCCTTAAGAAGGGTGTTCCCACCACCCTGCACGTCGACAACATGTCAGCGGTGCAGCTCAGCCAGGCGGGCGGGCTGGAGGGGCACATGAAGCATGTTGACCGTCACACCATGTGGCTGCAGGGCATGGCGCATGAAGAAGTTGCTCGCGAGTTTCGAACTGGAGACCTTTCGATTCAAGTGTCCCGAAAGTGTCTTGTTAGGATAGATTGGGGACAGATTGGGGACAGTTTGGGGACAGATTGGGGACACTTTGGCGAAATCGATCTCGGGTCGCGTTCGGTTTGAAACTCGACAGCAAAGTGTCAAAGTCAACGGGATTCGCATGGGAGTTACAGCCGGTGGTCGACGGAATTCCGGTCGCGGAAATTCTCGTCTGCGGAATTCCAGTCAATGAAATTCACTTGGCGAAATTCAAGGCTCGGAATTTTGCGCGACGAAATTCAGCGGGCGACCCGGGTCGAAACTTTCTTGTGTGCTTTGTTTTTGTATTGCGTCCTAGTATAAAACCAGAGAGCACAAACCAGAAATCATCCAAGTCATCATTAGTGCTACATTTGTGTGTATATCTGGCTATAGTGGAGTGTTTCCTGCAACCTTTGGTGCGTTGGTATCGTGCTTTCAAGCTCTATCAAGCTGCTATAGTAGTGGAATTCTACAGAAGGTGCCGGAGCTCGCAGTATTGGAGATTCAGGAGCTGGAGGTACTGGAGCTGGAGGTGCTGGAGCTGGCGGTGCTGGAGGTTCTAGAGTTGGAGTCACTAGAGCGGGAGGTAGTGGAGTTAGAGGTGCTGTGCAGCGGTGACGGTTTTTCTTGGACCAGCCGCAGTTGTCCCTGCCACCACCTGGCTCAGCACTTTGCCAGGTTCTCAGTCTTCCGTCTTCCACTGGTGTTACCCCTCCTCTAGTGTGTCCACCGACTAACCCATCCGAGACAGAATTACAGCCCGAATCCCCACTAGCGGCTCCTTCCCCTTGCACTGAGTAGGCAGACTCCCTGACTGAGCATTCGAGAGCCTACGTCTTGTCCTGCCACACCTGTTCGTACTCGTCGTGCTCCCAATGTTCGTCCTCCACCTGTCCCCAACACGCACACCATGACACTTCATCCTTCCTCTGTTGCACAGCGGCTTGTCCTGTCGTCTCCTCCATCGTCCTCTCTTCTTGACATTCCTAACCCTGAGTCTGTCCTTGCTCGTGCTACTAGTCCTACTATCACCCCCGTTCTGGCTACGCTTGTTATTGACCCTATCTTTGACTCCGCTGCTGGGTCTGCCTTAGTCACTAAGCTCGTAGACTTAGTTGCTGCCTGTCGTCTAGAGTACATCGCGAGTCTTGTTTCTGAGTCTGACTATCCTCTGTCCATCCGGGGTGAGCTTGTTCTTGGCAGTGACGTCCTTGAGGACAGGCAGTGACGTCCTTGAGGACAGGCAGTTTGAACTGGAAGGTCTTGCAGTTGCTGTACCTCATCTCGCTGCCATGCTGCTTGCCCCTGAGGGAGAACCGGATGCACCAGACATCCCGACCCCGCGCAAAGGCAATTTCGAGTCAGTACTCTTCTTAGTGGCATACAGCTATGGACGCAGAGATGGCATCCTGGAAGTTCACAGGCACCTACGTCGACGCAGTTCCCCCTCCTGGGGCGAACATAGTCGATGGCATGTGGATTTTCAGGGTGAAGTGGCCGCCAGGTTCTTTGCCTGTCTTCAAGGCGCGTTACGTTGCACGAGGCTTTAGTCATTGAAAGGGAGTTGACTTCTTTCAGACCTTCTCCCCCACCCCGAAGATGACCACTCTTCGAGTGTTACTGCACGTTGCAGCACAGCGTGACTACGAGCTCCACTCGCTTGACTTCTCCACAGCCTTCCCACAGGGAAGCCTTCACGAGGAGATCTGGCTGCGCCGCCCACCAGGCTTCACTGGGTCGTTTCCAGAGGAACACAGTGGAGCCTCCGGCGGCCAGTCTACGGTCTCCGCCAGGCGCTTCGTGAGTGGCACGACACACTGAGGACGACACTTACGGCTCTTGGGTTTGCTCCTTCGACTACACACCCATCGTTGTTTCTGCGTACCGACCCTTCTCTACCGCTGTTCTACATCCTCATGTGCGTCGGCGACTTCAACTTTGCTTCTGCTGACACTGAGGCACTGGCCCTTGTGAAGGCGGAGCTGCTTAAGATACAAAATTTCACCGACCTTGGTGAGCTGCGCAGCTATCTTGGCTTGCAGATCACCCGAGACATAGCAAGGCGCACCATCACTGTGACTCAGTCACACATGGTGCAGCATGTCCTGACGCGCTTCCTCTTTTGGTTCTCCTCGCCACAGCCCACTCCTCTGCCTACGAGCCACTCGCTCTCAGCTCCACCTTCGGACGAGTCTGTAGAGCCGAGTGGTCCGTATTCAGAGTTTTTGGGCTGCCTCATGTATTTGATGCCCTGTACTCGACCTGACCTCACGTACCCTCTCAACATCCTGGCGCGCTTAGTTGCACCCAGAAAGCACCGCCCTGAGCACTACCGGGTTGCGCAGAGGGTACTGCGTTACTTGTGCAGTACATCAGGCATGGGGCTTGTGCTTGGAGGACGGGGTCTAGTTATGCTCACCAGGCAATCAGACACTTCTTGGGCTGATGACCAGGAGACTCAGCGGTCGTCACAGGGTTACACTTTCAGTCTCGGCTCTGGTTCTGTCTACTGGAGTTCCACCCGCTCACCATCTGTGCTTAGTTCCAGCTGAGAGGCAGAGATCTACGCTGGGGCTTTGGCTGCACAGGAGTTACGCTGGCTGACCTACTTGCTGACCGACTTGGGTGGGTGGCCTCGTTCTCCTCCGGTTTTGTACGTCGACATGATTGCCTTATGTCAGGAGCAGAGACTGGAGCACAGAATGAAGCACATCGCTCTTTGCTACTTTCTCACATGGGAGCTGCAGCAGTGTGGTTAGCTTCACGTTGCTTACGTGGCTTTACAGACCAACAGTGCTGATATCTTCACAAAGGCCCTAGGGTCTGGTGATCATCAGCGTTTCTGCACTACTCTAGGCCTTGTGCCTACTCTGCCTCACTGTTTTTCTTGCCTCTTGACTTGCCTTGTACTGTGATCTATATATATATATATATATATATATATATATACCTGCATGCTTACTCTTGCTAGGTTATGATCATTGTATTGCATGTGCTTTTTATAACTCTGCTTGTGAACTGGCCTTGTGGCCCTCTTTGCTTGTGCTCGAACTGTGCAATGACGTTGTGATCCACCCTGAGCTTTGCTTGTTGCTTCTGTTGACTGGTCTTGTGACCACGTGCTGTCCCCCAGTTCGCATATGGGGTTGTTTCAAACTATTTATGCTTGTTTTCATACTGTAGTGGGGTAGCCCATAGAGGGTACAATCCATTAGGGTTAATACTTGTACTCGTCATTCCGCTTAGTCAATCATTCCACTGTATTATTCTTACACTGGAACATGTGCGCTGCTTCGTTATGAAGCATTGCGCTAATGGAGAACCTTCGGGGAATGTTTGTAAAAACCAGTCAGTTATTCCAACACTTCCCTTCCTTCTTGAAGGTGAGTCACGTGGGACTTCTTCAAGATCCCGCAAAGGTTGGCGCAATGCTTAAACTTCCGACATGGCAGTTTCTTCGTCAGAAAATCCGCTGCCATGTCACTAGTCGGACAGTACGTGAGTTTGACTTTGCCCTTGTCAATCTCGTCCTTGACAAGGAAGTAGCAAAGTGTGATGTGCTTCGTGCGGTTCACAAAGCCAGGTTTGTTCACATTTTTTATCTCGCTATGATTATCGCAGAGGAATGTGAAGTGTCTGTTCATCGTTACTTTCGCTTCCTGCCAGAGCTCCATTAGATACAAGCCTTCGAACAGCTGTGCTGGCTGTGATGAAAAGGCGATGAGTTCTTGCTTCTAAGAGTTCCGGGAGATGAGTCCAGCGGGTTTGAGTAGGAAAAAAAAGCCTGTGCGGGAGCGTCTATTGTCAATATCTCCTGCATGGTCCGCATCTACACAGCCATGTAGCTGAAGCGTAGCCGTTAAGTTAGCAGTGTAGGTGAGCCTGACGTCAGGGGTAGATATGAAGTATTGAAGTGCCTGGCGTAGGTCTAGCATATTCTCCCCTTCAGGTCGGCGCAGGTACTGTGCGACCTGGCTTGTGACGTAGGAGAGATCCGGCCGGCACGTGACGGCGGCGAACAGGAGACATCCCAGCTGCTGCAGGTAAAGACGATGATCGTCGATGGAGAGAGGCGTCGTGTCGGGGTTGTGATTAGGAGGAGGTGTGCGGATTGGAGTCGCGAGGTTAACTGGTGAGTTCACAATTCTCTTTGCGAAAGTTTCGACGTATTTTGCGGCCGAGAGGTGGATGGAGGTGGCGGACTCGGTGACGTTGAGACCCAGGAACTGAGAGACATTGTGTTTGATTGCCACTTCAAGCTTCTCCATAAATTCTTCTTCGAATCGGTCGAGAAGGTCCGCGTCGTCACCAGTGTAGAGCAAGTCGTCCATATAGGCAACTAGGAGGATGAATTTGCCGCGCGACTCCTTCACGTACATTCCTTGGTCGTGTGGCAGCTGGGCAAAGCCGAGCTTAGTGAGTACCGTGTGTAGGTACTGCTGCCACAGGCGGGGCTTGCTTGATCTCGTAGAGCGACTTTTGGAGGAGGCAGACGATGGAGCTGCCTTCTTCAAAGGCGTGCGGCTGCTCGACGAAAATTACGGCTTCAACAATTGCATAGAGGAAGGCGTTCGAGACGTTGATTTGGCGGAGCGGTCGTTGCTTGATGGCGACGATGCAAATGAGAATTCGCACCGAGGTAGGTCGTCCGACTAGTGCGAAGGTTAAGCCGTAATCCACTATGTGTGTTTGCTCAAAGCCTAGCACCATTCATCCGTCCGCGAGTGTCTTGATACGAAAGACCCATTTGTCTCTTAGTATTTTTCTCCCTTTCACAGATGAGCGTGGAACTAGCTTCGAGGTATCGCGATGCTTAAGTGCTGCTGCTTCAGCCGCCATGGCTGCTCTCCACTTCTGACTGTTGGGACCTTGCAAGGCTTGGCGTACGGTGGTGGGCTCCTTGGGTAAGAGCTGGCGAACTGTGACGGCGAGTCCAAGGATGCTGAGGCTGGTTTCGTTGGTGGGTTCGTACGCGAGGCAATCCAGGTCGTGTCAAAATAATATAATGCTTATGTTGTGTAGGCTGTAGTGGGGTAGCCCATAAGGGGTACAACCCAATTAGGGTTAGTACTTGTACTCAGCTTCATCTCAATGCATTCATTCCCGTTCAGTATTTTGAAATGGTACCGGAGCAGGTCCTGTTCTAGGACCGTTTTTTTTAGGGCCCACCAAATAGTACCTTGCCCGTCGCGCTGCCCCACCAGTCGCGCTGCCCTGCCCTGCGTTGCGCCGCCCCGCGCACGCCCTGCCCTGCGTCGCGCCGCCCGCGCACGCCCTGCCCTGCCCTGCGTTGCGCCGCCCCGCGCACGCCCTGCCCTGCGTCGCGCTGCCCGTATACGCCTTGCCCTGACCTGCGTTGCGCCGCCACGCGCACGCCCTGCCCTGCGTCGCGCCGCCCGCGCACGCCCTGCCCTGCCCTGCGTCGTGCCGCCGCGCGCACGCCCTGCCATGCGCCGCGCTGCCCGCGCTCGCCCTGCCCTACCCTGCGTTGCACCGCCTTGCGCACGCCCTACCCTGCGTCGCGCCACCCGCACACGCCCTGCCCTGCCCTGCGTCTCGTGGCCGCGCGCCGACGTGCCCTGCCCGTTGCGTCACCCTAGGGCCTGCGAGCTGCCCTGACCTGCCCGTCGCGCCGCCCCAGTGCCCGCGCGCCACCCTTCTGGCAGCGCGCCGCCCTGCCCTAGCCGCGCGACGCCCTGCCCTGGCCGCGCGCCGCACTTCCCTGGCTGCGCGCCGCCCCGCCCTGCCCTACGCGCCTCCCTACTGCCCGCGCGCTGCCCTGCCCTGCGCGTCGCGCCGTCCTGCTGCCTGCGCGCCGCCCTGCCTTGTGTGCGTGCTACCCTGCTGGTCGCGCGCCACCCTGCTCTGCCCGCTTCTCTTAGTGTTCTCAGCTTTGGTTCTGAGGGCCGTCCGATCCAGTTTGAGACCTGGCTAGACGACTTTCATTTGTACCTACAGAGCGAGTCTAGGGACGGCGTCTCCTTGTTTGACCACACGTCTGGGACCTCTCTCGCTCCTCCCGAGACAGCTGACAGCGCGACTCGCTCATAGTGGCTTACCCGTGACGCTACTGCTCGCCTCGCCGTTCGCAACCACCTGCCGCTAGCTGAACGCGCGCACTTTGGCCAGCACAAGACTGCTAAAGCACTGTTTGATGCTATAGTCGCTTGTTACTCCTTCCCTGCCACTGCTGCTCTAGGCCGACTCATACTGCCCTACCTCTTTCCCGAGCTGTCAGACTTTCCCACAGTCGCCGACCTCATCACCCACCTTCGCACTAGCGACACTCGCTACCGCGCCGCGCTTAAAGCCGAGTCTCTAGACAAGAACCACCCCCCCCCCCTGCGGAGATAACTACTACAACGGGAGCTGGACTACGGGCTAGGCACGGGTGCTCGTGTGATCTCTGCGTTCACTTGTTCCTTAGTCGTTTCCAAGTGCTCACACTACTTGCTAGTTCACAAGGAGAATTGGCAAGAGTTTCACTAGGAAAGGTTGACAACAATGGTACAATGAAGTTGGCAAGACTAGACTACATCAGAGCTAGCATGCAAGCAAGTCTACTGCCAGCGCAGCACGGTCGACCGCGTGCCAGCACGACTTGGTCGACCGCGCTCCAGCAGTGCAGAGTCGCGGCTTGCCAACGCTGCAAGTCGACGGCGTGCCAACGTTGCAGGTTGATGGTGTGCCAACGTTGCTCCCGCAGGACAGCAGCGCACCCGCTTCGCAGGTGCTCGCAGATGATTGGCGTGCAGTGCCTCGTCACCTGCACAGCGCACACACCAAGTCAACCTGGCGCTGACAACTGCATCTGATCAGCCACGTCGACCTCGGGATACCACCACCGAGGTCGGACTCGCCAACTTCGCCTGGGCGACCGTCGCACTCCTCCGCAGAACCTCGTCACCCAGGTAACCTGGTCGACCGGGCAACCACGTCGACCAGCTGCTCCTGTATGTGCCGGTCGACCTCCCAAGTCGACGGCCACCTCCAGTCGACCTCCCCAGGTCGACCACTATGTTCGGTCGACCACCAGGTCGACTTCACGCCTGGTCGACCAACCACCAAGTCGACCAGAAGGCCTGGTCGACGTACCAGGTCGACCAGAAGGCCTGGTCGACCAACCAAGTCGACCAGAAGGCCTGGTCGACCAACCAAGTCGACCAGAAGGCCTGGTCGACCAGAAGTTCTGTCAGCCGACCACCCAAGTCGGCTACCCCAAGTTGGCGTCACCAAGTCGACGCCCTCCGCAGGTCGACTTCCCAGGCCGACCTTCCTGAAGTCGGCGCCATCCTGAAGTCGGCGCCCATGCAGTGGCACCCGTGCAGGTCGACTTCCTCGTCGACCAGCTCGCCCACTGCTGCAGGTCGGCTGCACCCCTACACCCGACCACAAAGTCGGCTCCGCCCAAGCGAGGACGGGGCCAACACACAACTCCCGTTGACACCCCCCCCCCCCCCATGTACATCACTCTCTACTTCATCGTCACCCGCCTCCCTGACTCTCTTCGCGCAGTCAGGGACCACTTTCTCGCCCTTGACCCCACAGACCTCACTGTCGACCTGCTCGAGAAGCATCTCCTTGCAGCTGAGACTAGCATAGTCGCTGTAGGTGCTGCTCGTGGCACTCCTCGCACTCCCTTCTTTGAGGGGTGTTCCCCCTCCCCCCTTGCCCCCTCTGTCGCTTCTGCTGCTGCTGTTGACTTCCTTCGTGCTGAGGAGGTCGGGGCTGCGTCTGCTCCTAGTGGGAGGCACCGCAATGGCAAGGGCAAGGGAGGCAAGAGTGGTGGGGGTGGCGGCGGTGGAGGTGGTGGTGGAGGCGGTGGAGGCGGTGGAGGTGGCGGTGGTGGCGGTGGGAGTGGTGGTGGGGGTGGAGGTGTCGGTGGCGGCGGTGGTGGTAGCGGTGGGAGTGGTGGCGGCGGTGGTGGCAGCAGTGGGAGTGGTGGCGGTGGCAGTGGTGGCGGTCGGGGTGGAGCGGTTAGTCTAGAGGGGAGGTTCTAGCGGTGGCCAGAGGCAGCAACAGCAGCGTCCCCGCGAGACCCTTACGCCCCAGTAGCTTCGTGAGTGGTTTGCTCAGCGTGGGGCGTCTGGGGGTAGTGTTCGCTGCCCGTACGTCATTCGCACAGGTGATCGGGCTGGTCAGACATGCGGGAAGGTTGGTCACACACAGTACCGCTGCTTCTCCCGTCTTGACGACGCCTGGCGCGCAGAGTTTGGCGACGAGGCTGAGCTCCCCCGCTGGCTAGAGCTGCTTAGGAACGATGTGGATATCTGTGCTCTTGACTATGACGCTATTCTTGCAGGCATGTATGCTTTGACTGTTCGTGCTGAGGGTGACTGTTACCTGTGTGTGCCGCCTGACCCAGGTATAGAGGCTGCTGCTCTAGGTGCTAGTGCGTCTGCTCTCTCTGGTACTGCGCCTGCTGAGGCTTTGCACACCTTCACGCTTGACTCAGGTGCTTCTCGCTGCTTCTTTCGCGACAGTACCACAGTCACACCACTCCCTGCACCTGTTGCAGTGTCTCTGGCTGACCCCACAACGGGCCCTGTTCTTGCACGTTCCTCCTCTGTTCTCCTGTGTCTGGCAGTTTCGTCTGGCTCTCTTTAGGTCTTCACCTCCCCTTGTTCTCTACGAACTTGGTAAGTAACGCTGTTCTCCAGGATGAGATGGTCACTACCACCACTCCTGGGGGTCAGCGTGTGTCGATCTGCACGTGTGCACAGACAGGCCGTCACCTGGCCACGTTCACTCGTCGGCCTGGATCGTGTCTGTACACACTGACTACTGAGCCTGCTCAGGTGGCTGCGTCTGGTTAGGTGTCCGCGTCAGGTCAGGTAGCAGCCCCCTGTTCGTGTCGCCTCCTCACGCACCAGACTCTCCTTTGGCACCACCGCCTTGGTCACCCCTCCCTGCCACGCCTCCGTGGCATGCACTCCCGCCTTATTGTCTCTGGTCTTCCCAGGTCTCTGCCTCCCCTCCCGCCCTCGCCTGCCCCGCCCTGCCTTCCTTGCGTCGAGGGGCGGCAGCGCGCCGCTCCTCACTCCTCCTTGTTTCCCTCGACGACTGCTCCCCATATGGACGTGTGGGGCGCAGCCCGCGTCCGTGGACAGGGCCGCGAGCGGTACTTTCTGCTGGTTGTTGACGACTACTCGCGTTACACCACGGTCTTCCCCTTGCGCAACAAGGGGGAGATCCCTAATGTCTTGATCCCTTGGATCCGCACTGTCCATCTCCAGCTCTGGGAGTGGTTCCGCCAGGACCTTCTTGTCCTGCGTCTGCACTCTGACAAAGGTGGTGAGTTCTCCTCCGACCTCCTGCGGGAATTTTGTCGTGGGGAGGGCATCCTCCAGTCGTTCACGCTTCCGGCCTCCCCGCAGCAAAATGGGATTGCTGAGCACCGCATTGGCTTAGTCATGGAGGTGGCTCGTACCTCCATGATCCATGCGGTTGCTCCCCATTTTCTGTGGCCGTTTGCGGTCCGGTACGCTGCGCATCAGCTCAACCTCTGGCCCCGTGTCTGAGGTTGGCGATGCGTCGGTGTTCCGGGTCTGGGGCTCTCGTGCCTTTGTCCGCGATACCACCGCGGACAAGCTCTCCTCTCGCGCCATTCCCTGCGTCTTCCTTGGCTTTCCCACTGACGCGCCTGGCTGGCAGTTTTATCATTCCCCTGTCTACGGGAGTTGAGTGTTGGCCCCGTCCTTGCTTGGGCGGAGCCGACTTCGTGTTTGGGTGTACGGGAGGTACAGCCGACTTGCAGCAGTGGGCGTCGCCGACTCGGGCGAGCTGGTTGACGGGTTTGGTCGACCTGTACGAGGCCACTGAAATGTCGACGACTTGGGAAGCCGGTGGCCTCCTTCAACTGGTGGTCGACGATGGGGCTCGTCGACTTGGAAGTCGGCGCTGATTTCAGGAGGTCGCCGACTTCTGAAGGTCGACCTGTAAGTCGGCGCGACTTGGGAGGTCGCCGACTTGGGAGGTCGCCGACTTGGGAGGTCGCCGACTTGGGAGGTCGCCGACTTGGGAGGACGCCGACTTGGGAGGTCGCCGACTTGGGAGGTTGTCGATTTGGGAGGTCGCCGACTTGGGAGGTTGCCGATTTTAGGAGGTCGCCGAATTAAAGTGGCCGACTTGGTGGCGCCGACCTGGGGAGAAGCCGACTTGGTGAAGTCGACTGGTGGTGGTCTCGACTTGGGTGGTCGACGAGCACGTACAACTGTTGGTCGACACCGACCTGGTGGTCAAGTCGGCGCCGACCTGGGAGGGTTTCCAGGTTCACCGAGTAACCAGGGTGACGAAGCGACGAAGTCTGCGAAGGAGCGCGACGGACGCCCAGGTGGTTCTGGCGAAGCCGACCTCGGTGGTGGTATCCCGAGGTCGACGTGGCTGATCAGGTGCAGTTGATAGCGCGTGGACGACCTGGTGCTCTGCGCTGTGCGGGTGACGCGGCACAGCACGCCAATCATCTGCGTGCACCTGCGAAGCGGGTGCGCTGCTGTCTTGCGTATGCAACACTGTGCAGCCGCCTTGCTGCAGCGTTGGCACGCCGTCGACTTGCAGCGTTGGCAGGCCGCGACTTTGCACTGCTGGAGCGCGGTCGACCATGTCGTGCTGGAACGCGGTCGACAGTGCTGGGCTGGCAGTCGACCTGCATGCTTACTAGCTCAGATGTAGTCAACCTTGCCAATGTTGTTGCTATCATTCTGAACCTTTGTTGCCAATTCTTCACGTGAATATGTGCGTGGAGTGAACACAAGCAAACGACTAAGGAACGAACGCAGAGATCACCCCTACCCCATGCCTACCCCGAAGACTAGCTCCCGTTGCTAGAGTTATCTCTGCATGGTGCGGTGAGCGTGGACGGCACCCGACTTACCTTCGGTCTAGTCAACTTAGTTCCACTTACCTATCGTGTTCGTAGGCCGGCAGCTGTGCGTTAGTCACCATGGTAGGCGTTGGTGATGCAGGAGTGGTAGACACCTTGGAGGCACGGCTGGAGGATGCGAGGAGACGCCACTTGGCTGGCGAGTACGGGGAGACGCTCCCCTTAGCAAACGTCGAGGCAGGCATCCGCGCCGTGTGGGTGGCGGAGCACTTTCTCTGACCCATCTCTCCTCGACCGGTGAACAACGAAGGCGGCGTCGACGTGGGCGTCAACGCCGGCGACCAAGTCGGCAGCAGTGCGGGAGGCACGTCGAGGCAGAGAGGGGTGTTCCGGACGGCCGAAATTGAAGTCGGCGGTGTTCAGGCTCGAGGGCTGCACTCGTCGGCGGCTGCTGGCTCCTCGTAAGGCGACATTGGTGGACGTCGAGGCAGCGTGACGCCGACGTCGGCGACCCACGTGACTGCGAGCGGCATAGCACCGACCTACGGCTACTTCAAGTTCACGCCAGAGAAGGTCGCTGTCACCGCCCTACTGGTAGGTCGTCACGACCTGCTTACGTGCCGTGTTCTGGTAGACCCACTCCCCTTGGCTGAGCCTTTCGAGGTCACTTCCGACACCTCTGGCCCAGCTGAGGGGGGTGACGTTGCTGCTGACGACGCGGCGGCCCCCCGCCGCTCACCACGCTTGGAGACCCCTCCAAGTTTTCCACCTCGACCGTCTTCGCCGCCTCCGCATCCGATTGCTATCGACTCTGGTGCTGCTGGTGGTGGTGCTGCTAGGGGTGATGAGCCTGAGGGTGCGGAGCCTGGGGGTACTAAGCGTGAGGGTGCGGAGCCTGGGGGTGCTGAGCCTGAGGGTGCGGAGCTTGGGGGTGCTGAGCCTATGGGTGCTGAGCCTCCAGGTGCTGAGTCTGGGGGTGCTGAGCCTAGGGGTGCGGAGCCTGAGTGTACTGAGTCTGGGGGTGCGGAGCCTGGGGGTGCTGAGCCAAGGGGTACTGCGTCTTCTAGAGGTCCTATGGGTGCCTCGCCGCAGCGGTCTAGCCGGCGGGAGCCTCTCTCACCACAGCAGCTGCGCGAGTGGTTTGCTCGGCGCACCCGCCTTCGGAGTGGCACTGCTAGAGCTGGAGGCACTGCCGCTGGAGGCGCTGGAGCTGGAGGTGCTGGAGCTGGAGGCGCTGGAGCTGGAGGCGCTGGAGCTGGAGGCACTGGAGCTGGAGACCCTCGAGCTGGAGGCGCTACTGCTAGAGGCCCTGGAGCTGGAGGTGCTAGCGCTGGAGGCACTGGAGCTGGCGGTACTGGTACTAGAGGCACTGGAGCTGGAGGCGCTGGAGCTGGAGGCGCTGGAGCTGGAGACCCTGGAGCTGGAGGCGCTGGTGCTAGAGGCCCTGGAGCTGGAGGTGCTGGCCCTGGAGGCACTGGAGCTTGCAATACTGGTGCTGGAGGCACTGTGCAGCAGCGACCGTTTTTCTTGCCGCCGCCACAGCCGTCACTGCAACCGCCTGCCTCGGCGCTCTGTCAGGTTCTCAGTCTTCCTTCGTCCACTGTGTTATAGCCAGACTCACCGCTGCCTGCCCCCCCTCGTTACACTGAGCAGCCAGCCTCCCTTACAGAGCGTCGTGAGCCTGCGTCTCGTCCTGTCACGCCTGCTCGCAGTGGTCGTCGTGTCCCTCGTCCTCGTCCTCCCCTTGTGTCAGGTACTCACACTATGGCACTTCGTCCTTCCTCTGCTCCGCAGCGTGTTCCCCTGCCGTCTCCTCTGGCGTCCTCTCTTCCTGACGTTCCGGACCCTGCGACTGACCTGGTTCATGCTGCCAGCCCTACTATCAAACGTCTCCTAGCCACTCTTGTTACCAACCCTTCTTTTGAGTCCACTGCTGCGTCTGCCTTAGTTGCTGAGCTTGTTGACTTTGCTGCTGCCTGTCGTCTAGACTACGCCACTAGTCTTGTTGTTGAGTCTGAGTCTGTCTGTCCTCCGTCCGTTGGGGGTGAGTGTGCTCTTGGCACGAACGTCCTTGAGGACAGACAGGAGGACTTTGAGTGTCTTGCAGCTGCTGTACCTCATCTCGTGGCCATGCTGCTTGCACCTGAGGGAGACCCAGATGCACTGGACATCCCGACCCCGCGCTCTTACACAGAGGCGATTACGGGTCCCTACTCCTCTCAGTGGAAGACAGCCATGGACGCAGAGGTGGCATCCTGGAAGTCCACAGGCACTTACGTCGACGCAGTTCCCCCTCTTGGGGCGAACATAGTCGATGGCATGTGGATTTTCAGGGTGAAGCGGCCGCCGGGTTCTCCGCCTGTCTTCAAGGCTCGTTACGTTGCACGAGGCTTTAGTCAGCGACAGGGAGTTGACTTCTTCCAGACCTTCTCCCCTACCCCGAAGATGACCACTCTTTGGGTGTTGCTGCACGTTGCCGTTCAGCGTGACTACGAGCTTCACTCTCTTGACTTCAGCACAGCTTTCTTACAGGGCAGCCTGCACGAAGAGATCTGGCTGCACCGTCCTCCTAACTTTACTGGGTCCTTTCCTGAAGGCACCCAGTGGAGCCTCCGACGGCCAGTCTACGGTCTCCGCCAGGCACCTCGTGAGTGGCACGACACACTGAGGATGACACTTGCGGCTCTTGGGTTTGCTCCTTCGACTGCTGACCCGTCGCTGTTCCGCGCAACGACACTTCGCTGCCGCCGTTCACACCCTCGTTTATGTCGACGACTTGGCCTTGCCACTGCTGACACTGAGGCAATAGCCCTTGTAAAGTCAGAGCTGCAGAAGAGACACACGTGCACTGACCTGGGTGAGCTGCGCAACTATCTTGGCTTGCAGATCACCCGGGACGGAGCACGGTGCACCATCACCCTGACTCAGTCACACATGGTGCACCAGGTCCTTCAGCGCTTCGGCTTCCGGTTCTCCTCGCCACAGTCCACTCCTCTGCCTACCGGTCACTCGCTCTCAACTCCACCTTCGAACGAGTCCGTAGAGCCGAGTGGCCCATATCCAGAGCTTGTGGGCTGCCTCATGTACCTGATGACCTGCACTCGACCTGACCTTGCGTACCCTCTTAGCATCCTGGCACGCTACGTTGCGCCCGGGAGACACCGACCAGAGCACTGGGAGGCCGCTAAGAGGGTGTTGCACTACTTGTGCAGTACATCGGGCATGGGGCTCATGCTTGGAGGACGGGGTCCAGTTGTCCTCACTGGACACTCAGACGCGTCAATCTTCGGTTGACGACCTCGCTACGCAGCGGTCGTCACAGGGTTACACTTTCAGCCTTGGCTCCGGCTCTGTTTCTTGGCGGTCTACACGCTCGTCTTCTGTTCTCAGCTCTAGTTGTGAGGCTGAGATCTACGCAGGAGCCATGGCTGTACAGGAGTTACGCTGGCTCACCTACCTGCTGACCGACTTGGGAGAGCGGCCTCGTTCTCCTCCAGTTCTGTACGTAGACAACAAGGTCGCGATTGCCTTGTGTCAGGAGCACAGATTGGAGCACAGAACGAAGCACATCGCTTTGCGTTACTTCCTTGCTCGAGAGTTGCAGCAGCGTGGTCAGCTTCGTCTTGCTGGCGTGGCCACACGGGCCAACACTGTTGATATATTCACCAAGGCACTTCCGTCTGGTAATCATCAGCGTTTCTGTACTGCTTTAGGCCTTGTGCCTGGTTTGTCCTCTTGCTCACTGCGTGACTTTGCTTGTACTGTGATATATATATATATATATATATATATATATATATATATATATATATATATATATATATATATATACCTGCATGCTTACACTTGCTAGGTTGTGATCATTGTACTGTTTGTTCTCTTTTATATAACTCTGCATGTGAACTGGCCTTGTGGCCATTTGCTTGTGCTCAGATTGTGTAGTGATTTCGTGATCCACCCTTAGCTTGCTTTGCTTTTCTTGACTGGTCTTGTGACCACTTGTTCTCCCCCACTTTGCCTATGGGGGTGTGTCAGAATATAATGTTTATGTTGTGTAGGCTATAGTGGGGTAGCCCATAAGGGGTACAACCCAATTAGGGTTAGTACTTGTACTCAGCTTCATCTCAATGCATTCATTCCCATTCAGTATTTTGACGGGTCGTGCATGCTGGTAACTTCAACGACATCGTCGTCGCTGATGTGGCCGTTGCGGATGGTGTCTTTTGTGAGATTCGATGGTGGTAACTCAGCATCCGAAAATGGTCGCGCTGTGCTGTTATAATTGTAGGCTTCACGAGTTATACCGTCGGGTTCGAATTATGAAACAGGTATGAAGGTCGGGGTTTGGAGCGGGCTTTTAAGGGGGATGTTTGGATAATGTTCGTAGGCTGAGACGTCCGCTGCATCTTCTGCCACGTCAGCTTTGTCTTGTGTGGTGGCGAAGCTGTGGTGTCCCGTGAAAACAGTTTCCGACGCCTTGTCAGCTTCGTAGTGTTCCTTGAACAGTGGTCGGGTCAGTTTTTCGTAGAAGATGCAGTCTCATGATTTTGTTACTTCGTGTGTCGCATAGTCCTGCACGATCAAAGCCTTAAACTCCTTCGAGATTCCGAGGTGAATGCCCTAGCACGCCTAGTCAGAAAAATTTCCGGTTTGTGCCGTGTGGGGTCTGTACCATGCCATACACCCGAACACTCGCAGCGAACACGTGTCAGCTTTTCGGCCCATCCATGCCTTGTAAGGTGAAATGTTGTTTTCTAGGCTTCGAGATGACAACAAGTTGTGCAGCCAAATGGCGTAGTTCATCGCGAACGGCCAAAACTTGGTTGGGATGGCGGACTACTTCATGAGGACACTCATCCTTGTGTCAAGGCTCATGTTTGTCCTTTCTGCTACTCCCTGCTGCTCGTGCGTATGGCAAGGACACTACGTGTTCAATCCCTTCCTTGGCAAAGAGTTTCTTGAACTCGTTGGCGAAGTACTCCACGCCTCCATCCATCTGGAAGCTTTTCAGCTTCAACCCTGACTGACGTTCGGCCTTCTTCATCCAGAACACGAAATAGTCGAAGGCGCATGATCGGTAGTCAATATTAACGGCCCAGACATAGTGCGTGCATGTGTCGATGAAGGTTATCGCGTTGTATTCACCATCGAGCCCTCCTTGGTTGAGTATCATAAAATCATTGTAGACCTTTTCGAGTGGCTTGTATCGCTCATTGCCTAGAGGTAAGTCAGGAAAGGGCTTGTGAGCGAGCGATGCTGTTGGGCACATGATGCACGGCGGGTCGTCTGATGTCACCTCGAGTGTGTCACCGCCAGGCACAAGTAATCCGCTCATGTCCATTGGCTTCAATCATTTTTTTTAGTGTGGTGTGTGAAGGATGTCCGAGCCGTTGGTGCCAGATTGCAGGAGTAGCGCTGTAGCCGATCCTTCTCTTTTAGTATTTGTTTCTCTCCTCTTCTTCTTGCTGTGGTATTTCACGTCCTTTTTCAGCGGCGCCGCGTACATCAGCTGCAAAGGTTTGGGTGGATGCCTGATGAAGATCAGCTTCAGAGATGTTGATGACGTCGTCCGTATGGGCGCCGTAAATTGAGTTGTCTGTAACCGGCAGGCGCTATTGAGGCGATGTCGCATTTGGCCACTCAGAGGCGGGAAGTCATTCCATCAGAATTCAGTGGTAGAGGTACTTGTCGCCGGTGACCGAGATCAGCTGTGGTCCTTCTTCTAGCGGTGGCGACTCCTCGGTAGGTTCAGGTAGCTCTGCTGCTTCTTTGAAGTCATATACCTCCCCTTCTTACTCTTCTCATACTTTTTGTGCAGGTTCGTAGGGGTATTGATCCGGAAGATGAGGTCCGCCCCAGCTGGTACCGCGCATTGCCAATTATGGGTCTGCTTCCGCCACGGCTTCGGGAGGAAGTGTCGGAGCTTCGGGGAACCAGCCTGGTGGTGCCCAACCTCCTTGACGTGTGGAAGCTCTCCATCCGCTCTTTTCTAGTGTTTGTGGAACTCCCCATGCTCCGATGGTGACATTTTTATTGGTCCATCCGGGGGCAGCGGTTCATGTGGCTCCCCAACCTCCAGTGTCAGATTTTGTTGCAAGTGCTGATGCTCCATTGTCTGCATTTACTTCCATTGATGCAAGTCTAATGTCGTCGGGAGCGGAGGTTGAAGCAGTCAGGACGGCACGTGCGCGAAAAAGGCCATCTAGTCCAGGACGTTCCAGATTCGTTTCTTCCGGATGCGACCAGGTTGGCGTTTCCGTGGGCGTCGTTTTCAGCAGGAGCATCCTATCGGAGTCACTGTCGTTTCCCTGTAACTGGAAGTTCAAGACAAATACTCCGTCTTCGTCAAATGCCCTTCTAATGTAGTCTTTTTATAGAAAAGCTCGAAGCATTTTTCCTCGCAGTTGTTTCGAATCTCAACTCCACATTTCATGAGTTGTGCTTCGGAGGTTGAACTGAAGGTCGGCGACAACGAGTACATCTCCGATGTGAACAGTGAAGTTGGTGTCGCTTGACTGCAGGTAAATTTATCCAATGTCATGGGTCTTTAGTTTGTTGTTGTTTGCGACGGTTATCTCGCATGGTCGTCGCAGTCGCTTTGACTTGCTAATATTTTTTTTTTACCCCACCATGTGTTGTCCGCAACAACTATCGAGATACCACTTCTTGAAGTTGTCGCGGCTTCGACGCGCGATGCTGGCAATCTTGGGCGTAATGATGCGGTCAAGGTCAACGTAGAAGCCCGTGAGAATGTTCTCCTGGGTTGAGGGAAACCCGGAAGGAGATTCGGGTGTGCTTGGAGGCAACTCGTAGTCAGGCGGGAGAGTCGTTGGTCTGTCGCTCCAGTGTCTGATTGTTGGGTCGTTGTTTGGACTTGGTGTGATGGGTTCAATTGGTGCAATCGTTGGGAAGTGAACCCCACTGAAGTAATGAATGCCTCTGCGATGCACGATGCAGCTCAAACTTGTCCCTTTGCCTTCGTCTTTGGTTGAGATGCGCGCAGGATCTTACGAGGAACTCGCGACGGCAAGCGGCGACACGGTTGCCATTGTCGCTGATGGGCGAGCTGAAGGGTTGGTGCTGATGACCGGGTAAGTAGTTGTTGTTGTTGCGTTTCTTCTTGGCGGCTTTGCGCTTGTAGCAGCGATCCATTGTGTGCCCCGGTTTCTTGTAGTACTTGCAAAAGTAACCCTTTTTCTCGTTTTACTCCCCTTTAATTACTACAGCATAGAACACCAAATTCTCTCTCTTGTTGTTTCTCTCATTGTACAGTTCGATCTCCTGCTGTTCAGAGATGAGTGTGTTGCAAAGGTCGACTTCGGAGACAGCTCCTCCAGCGCGAAGCAACGATTTGCATTGTTGCCACTCCTGTTCTTGTCCCCAAAGGACTATGGTGACGAACATGCCATCAGGGACGATTCCGCCGCACTTCTTAAATTGGTTGCGCAGATTTCAGCAGTGACTTATATATGGTCCCGCTTTCTCCCCTTGAATCATGCAGATGTGTCAAAATATATCTTAATATATATTTTGTGTAACTGTTTGCAGTGTAATTGCAGTGTAGTTGTCTCACCTTGTTGGTGGTGTACCTTGTTTGCTTGCCCCCCTTTGTTTCCACTCTATATCTTGTACCCATTTCTCATAGTCAAACCCATGTTTGCCCAATTTTCTTGCCGATCATGCTCGCTATGGCACGCACCGTTGCACAACCCGTCATGCGCCTTATGAGCGCTCCACTGCTGCAGCCCGTCGCTCGCGCACTACCCACGGCAGCAGCCCGTCGACCCGCGCTCTCTACCCCGTTTCGCGTAGCCCGCCCTGCGCGCTGTCCGTCAGCGAGCTACCCGCCCCGCTCGCCGTGCGACGCGCGCCCCGCTGTCTCGCGCGCCCCGCTGTCCCGCGCGCCTCGTTGCCCCGCGCGGCGCACGCCCGACTGCCCTACAGCACGCGCGCAGCTGCGCACGCGCACAGCTACGTACGCACGCTGCTGCACACGTATCTGCAACCGCATGCGTAGCCTCTGCTCCCCCCCCCCCGCCCCCCCCACCTTCTCCTCCCTCTCCCTGCTGCGCCTGCAGCAGTTGTGGGGGGGTGAGGGTGTGGGGGGGACGGGGGAGTGGCATTACGGTTCCCTGCGCCTGCACCACAAGCCGCCACCCTCCTCTCTCTCCCTGGCGTGTCTACTGGTGTGGGGGGGAGGGTACGGGGGTGGTGGGCGTGAGTAAGCCTGCAGCACTAGCAGTGTGAAGTGGTGGCTAAAAAGGGGGTGGTTGAATTGGGTTGGAGACTTGGGGGTCTGAAAGTGGGTCACTAGCAGTGGAGCTGTCACGCTCATGCCTGCCCCCCACCTCCTCTCCTCATCCCTCTCTCACCTTCCCCCTTCGTAAAAGGGGGCCTGAAAGTGGGTCGCCAGCATTAGAGTTGTCACGCTCGTGCCTGCCCCCCACCTCCTCTCCTCACCTCTCCTCTTTCTTTCTTGTCTCCTCCTTGCTTGCTTCTTTGCCCTCACACTCTACATAGTGTCCCTCTCAGGGGACGTTACTACACTTCTCCTTGCAAACGGTTATGGGGGCGTGTCGAAATCTATCTTTATACATATATTTTGTGTAACTGCTTGCAGTGTAGTTGTAGTGTAATTATCTCACCTTGTTGGTGGTGTACCTTGTTTGCTTGCCCCTCTTTGTTTCCATTCTATATCTTGTACCCATTTCTCATAGTCAAACCCTTCTTTGCTCAATTCTCTTGCCGTGCTCACTCATGCTTCCTAGCTAAACCCTAAGTTACTAAGTTATGAGTTAAGAGCCTTCTTCAACAAGATGTCAGCTGGCTGAGTAATCGACTCATTGTTACGGGGTTTGTTGCCATGTATGAGTTGCGCAGGTGTTCCCAGGACACTTGCGGGGGAGCGCACTCGTTTTTGAAGGATCGGATGCTAAGTTGTTCGGTGAGAGCGAGATTGTGGAGAAGGACAGTGTACGCGAGGAGAGACTCGTGATAGTAGAGGTTCTTCTCCTGGGGAGTTCCTTTCGTTGGAAAAGTGAGACTCCCATCGTAGTACATCCAGATCTGCACGGTTGTTGCGAGGAGCTCGAATCTGAAGCTCCATGTGTAGAAATCTTTGTCGTCGAATAGGGTTGATGTCCTCAATTTTGATGTCGTGAGGAACTTGTTTTGCAATGTTGCTAACACTTCTGTTTGTGCTCGTTGCTGTCTTGCGCAGGAGCTGAACCTTGGCGATTTTCGAAGATGAAAGACCTCTTGGAGTTGACGAGTCGGTCTTCCCCTAGGAGAGCGAGTCCAGCAACTTCACTGGCGTAGCTTGAGCCGTCAATGCTCATTGCTTGATGGCTCTCAAGAGCGTTGATGCGAGCAATGAGTTGCTCAACAACGTTGGCGTTGACGGAAGTTACTGTTGACGCCATGTTCGTCGTTGCTGGTGGTGGTCTTGGAGAGTCTGCTGTAGTCTTTCCTTCATGTGGAAATATGAAACTTAATAAGAAGGCATTCATGTACGCTTCAGGAGCCGACTCTACCGAGTACGAAGTCGAGGCTGTCAAATTATATATACCTGCTGTAGTACTGTAGGCTGTAGTGGGGTAGCTTACATGGGGTACAACACATTCTAGGGTTCATATTTGTATCCCAACTGTTGCTAGTTCATCCATTCTTGCCTAGTCCTGTTGACATGGTATTCAGAGCAGGAGGTCCCTAGGACCTACCGACCGTTTTTTTTTAGGGCCCACCACCGCTCGCATGCGGTTACCACGCTACCCCGTGCCCTAGCCTCGTAGCGCCCTCGTGCGCCCTCGTTAGTGCCCTCGCGCGCCCTCGTTAGCGCCCTCGCGCGCCCTCGTTAGCGCCCTCGCGCGCCCCTCGTTAGCGCCCTCGTTAGCACCCCTCGTTAGCGCCCTCGCCCGCCGCGCTGCTCGTCGCGCCGCCCGTAGCGCTGCCCGTCGCGCCGCGCGTCGCCCGTCGCGCTGCCCGTCCCGCTCCCCGTCGCGTCGCCCGCCGCGCTGCCCGTCGCGCTGCCCGCTTGCTGCGCTGTACCCGCCCGCGCTGCCCGTCGCGCGCCCACCCGTCGCGCTGCCCGCTGCGCTACCCGCTAGTAGCGCCGCCCGCCCGCCGCGGTACTCGCCGCGCTACCCGCTAGTAGCGCCGCCCACCCGCCGCGCTGCCCACTTGCAGCGCCGCCTGCCCGCCGCGCTACCTGCTCGCCGCGCTGCCCGCCGCGCTACCCGCCGCGCTACCCGCCGCGCTGCCCACCTGTCGCGCAGCCCGCAGTGCCGTCCGCCCGCCGTGCCGCCCGCTCGTTGCGCAGCCCGCCGCCCGCCCGTCGCGCTACCCGCCCGCCGCACTGCCCACCTCGTTTGCTGCCGCTGCTGTCTTTGCTCTAGCGTGCTTCCGCTATGGCCTCCATTCGCGTGCTGTCGTTCGATGCTGAGGGCCGCCCTGTGCAGTTCACCACCTGGCTAGATGACCTGCAGCTTTTTCTCCTGAGCGATAGCAAAGAGCATGTTTCGCTCTATGACTACGCGTCTGGTGCTGCGCCTGCCCCTCCTGCCACAGCTGAGCTTAGTGTCCGTTCCCACTGGCAGACTCGTGACGCAGCTGCTCGCCTAGCCATTCGCAGTCACCTGCCGTTAGCTGAGCTCGAGCATTTTGGCGACTGCAAAACCGCTAAGGCCCTGTACGACGCTGTCGTTGCTCGCTACTCCTCACCTGCCACAGCCGAGCTTAGCCGCCTCATGCTGCCTTACCTGTTCCCTGAGCTGTCCACCTTTGCTACAGTCGCCGATCTCATCACCCACCTTCGCACTAGTGACACTCGCCTGCGTGCAGCCCTTCCCACCGAGTTCTGCGCTAAGAACCCCCCTCCACTGTACTGGACACTCCACTTCATAGTCACCCGTCTCCCTGACACCCTCAGCTCAGTGCGCGACTATTTCCTTGCTCGCTGTCCCACTGAGCTCACTGTCGACCTCCTAGAGGAGAAGCTGCTAGCAGCCGAGAAGAGCATTGTAGCTGTCGGTGCTGCTCGCGGCGCTCCTCGCACCCCCATCTTTGAGGGGTGCTCTCCCTCTCCCCTCGCTCCCTCCTACGCTACTGCTGCTGCTGTTGACTTCCTTGGTGCTGAGTCTGCTGGCGCTGCTTCTGCTCCTGGTGGGAGGCGCCGCACCGGCAAGGGCAAGGGGGGCAAGGGTGGCGGGGGTGGCGCTGGGGGGGGAGGGGGTGGGGGAGGTGGGGGGGGGGGGTGCTGGAGGGAGCGGTGGCGGAAGTGCTGGTGGGAGTGGGGTCGGCAGCGGAGGCGGGGGCGGCGGAGGGAGCGGTGGCGGTGGTGGTAGCGGTGGCAGTGGTGGCGGTGGCGGTAGCGGCGGTGGCGGTGGCGGCGGTGGCGGTCGGAGCGGAGGTAGTGGCGGCGGTGGAGGTCGGAGTGGAGGCACCGGCTCGGGCCAGAGCTCCCAGCAGCAGCGTCCCCAGACGACCCAGCAGCTTCGTGAGTGGCTTGCTCAGCGTGGGACGTCGGGGGGGGAGTGGCCGCTGTTCCTATGTCATTCGCACAGGTGATCGCAAGGGGCAGAAGTGTGGGAAGTTCCACACCCAGTACCGCTGCTTCTCCCGCCTTGACGACGCTTGGCGTGAGGAGATGGGCGAGGATGTTGAGCGCCCCCGCTGGGCTGATCTGATGAGGGCTGGTGTTGATATCTTTGCTCTTGACTATGATGCTATTATTGCTGCCATGTATGCATTGACTGTTAGTGCCGAGGGAGACTGTTACTTGTGTGTGCCACCTGACCCAGGTATAGAGCCCACTGCCCTAGGTACTAGTGAGTCTGCTCTCTCTGGTACTGTGCCCTCTGTGGCTGCTCCCTCCGGTACTGTCCCTGCTGCTAGTGAGTCTGCTCTCTCAGGTACAGCACCCACAGAGACTGCTCTCTCAGGTACTGCACCTGCTGAGGCCTTGCACACCTTCACTCTTGACTCAGGTGCTTCCCGCTGTTTCTTTCGAGACAGTACTGAGCTCACTCCGCTCCCTGCACCGGTCCCAGTCTCCCTGGCTGACCCCTCGGGGGGCCCAGTCCTTGCACGGTCCACCACTGTGCTCCCGTGTCCGGCGGTTCCGTCTGGCTCGTTGTCGGGTTTCCACCTCCCCTCGTTCTCGACGAACCTGGTGAGCAACGCTGTCATCCAGGATCAGTGGGTTGACACCTTTACCCCTGGAGGACAGCGTGTGGCGATCCTCACGTGCTCCAGGACCGGCCGTCACCTGGCTACGTTTACCCGTCAGCCGGGGTCGAGTCTCTACACACTGACCACTGTGTCTCCTCAGGTCGCTGCTGTCGGTCAGGTGTCCGCGTCAGGTCTGGTAGCCCACGCCTGTGAGTGTCGTTCCCTGTCACACCAGACTCTTCTCTGGCACCACCGCCTGGGTCACCCCTCCTTGCCACGCCTCCGTGGCATGCACCGTCGCCACCTTGTGTCTGGTCTTCCCAGGTCCCTCCCTCCCCTCCCTGCCTCGCCTGCGCCGCCTTGCCTTCCTTGCATCGAGGGGCGGCAGCGCGCCGCTCCTCACTCCTCCTCGTTCCCCCCGACAGAGGCTCCTCTGCAGACCCTCCACCTGGACGTGTGGGGCCCAGCCCGCGTTCGTGGCCAGGGCGGTGAGCGGTACTTTTTGCTGGTTGTCGACGACTACTCGCGTTACACCACGGTCTTCCCCTTGCGCACCAAGGGTGAGGTCCCTGCTGTTCTGATCCCTTGGATCCGCACAGTTCGTCTCCAGCTCCGCCGCCGTTTCCGGACAGATCTTCCTGTCCTGCGTCTGCACTCTGACAGAGGTGGTGAGTTCTCCTCCGACCTCTTGAGGACCTTCTGTCAGGCGGAGGGCATCGAGCAGACCTTCACGCTTCCGGGCTCCCCGCAGCAGAATGGGGTTGCTGAGCACCGCATTGGCCTGGTCATGGAGGTCGCTCGTACCTCCTTGGTCCATGCGGCGGCTCCCCATTTTCTGTGGCCGTTTGCTGTCCGGTACGCCGCGCATCAGCTCAACCTCTGGCCCCGTGTCTCCTTGCCGGAGACCTCGCCCGCACTGCGTTGGACGGGGGAGGTTGGCGATGCGTCGCGCTTCCGGGTGTGGGGTGCTCGTGCCCTTGTCCGCGATACGTCCGCGGACAAGCTCTCCCGCACGCTTCCCTGTGTCTTCCTTGGCTTTGTCCCTGACGCGCCTGGCTGGTAGTTTTACCACCCCACCTCGCGCCGGGTCTTCGCCTCTCAGGACGTCACCTTTGACGAGTCGGTCCCTTTTTACCGTCTCTTCCCCTACCGCACTGCCCCCCTCCCTCCCCCGCCGCTTTTCCTCGCTCCTGGTCCCCCTCCGGTAGACCCCCTTCCCCCTCAGGGTCCTGCTCCTTCAGGTGTCTCTCAGGTAGACCCTCCTCCCGTCGCTGAGCCTGTCGAGGTCACAGGTGACTCAGGTGCTGCTGCGGGTGGTGCTGAGCCTGGGGGTGCTGGGCCTGGGGGTGCTGGGGCTGCGGGTGCTGGGACTGAGGGTGCTGGAGCTGAGGGTACGGTGCCTGAGCGTACGGAGCCTGGGGGTGCTGAGCCTGGGGGTACTGCGTCTGGGGGTGCTGAGCCTGGGGGTACGGAGCCTGGGGGTGCTGAGCCTGGGGGTGCTGAGACTGGGAGTGCTGAGCCTGAGGGTACTGAGCCTGGGGGTGCTACGATTGAGCCTACATAGCCGGGTTGCTGCGTCTGGGGGTGCTCCGGTTCGGGGTGCTGAGCCGTCTCTCCGGGAGCCTCTCACACAGCAGCAGCTTCGTGACTGGTACGTCTGGCGCTTTCGCCATCCTCGTGGCCCTGCTGGAGTTGGAGGTTCTGGAGCTGCTCGTCCTGGAGGTGCTCGTACTGGAGGTACTGGAGCTGCCGGGGCTGGTTGTTCTGGGAGCACTGAGGCTGGAGCTGCTCGAAATGGGGACTCTGGAGCTGGCGGTACTAGCGGAGTTGGAGCTGCCGGCTCTGGGGGTGCTCTTCCTGGAGGTACTGGAGCTGCTGGAGCTGACGACACTGGAGCTGACGGTCTTGGAGGCGTTTTGTCCTGCTGGTTCTGGAGGTGCTGGCGAGGGGAGGTCTGACGCTGCTGGGGCCTCTGGTGCTGACGTCGCCGGCTCTGGGGGTGCTGCGGCGGGGGGCGCTGGTACTGGTGCTTCTGGTGCTGCGGGTGCTGGAGGTACTGGCGGAGCTCCGCCGTCGCGACTGTTCTTCGCTCCACCGTCGCCGTCGGCTTTGCCACCGCCTGACACGGTGCTTCGCCAGGTTCTTTCCCTCCCGTCTTCCACTGGCCTTCCCCTCCAGCCTGGCTCCCCCCTCCCTGCTCCTGTGCCTTACACTGCACAGCCGGACTCGCTTACGGAGCGTCGTGAGCCTGCGTCTCGTCCTGCCTCGCCTGTTCGCGCTGCTCGCACTGCGCGCACTGGTCCCACTGGTCGTCGTGTCGCGCGTCCGCGTCCTCCTCCTGTTCCTGGCACGCACATTATGGCCCTTCGTCCTTCCACTGGTCCACAGCGTGTCCCCCTACCGTCTCCTCCTGCGTCTTCTCTTCCTGACGTTCCCGACCCTGAGTCTGACAGTGTTCGTGCTGCCCACCCTACTGTTACGCGTCTTCTCGCCACTGTTGTCACTGACCCGTCGTTTGAGTCTGCTGCTGCGTCTGCCCTGGTCGCTGAGCTTGTCGACTTTGCTGCTGCCTGTCGTCTAGACTACGCTGCCAGTCTTGTTGCTGAGTCTGAGTCTGTCTGTCCTTCGTCCGTCGGGGGTGAGTGTGCTCTTGGCACGGACATCCTTGAGGACAGGCAGGAGGACTTTGACTCTCTTGCGGCTGCTGTACCTCATCTCGTGGCCTGGTTGCTTGCCCTTGAGGGAGACCCGGATGCACTAGACATCCCCACTCCGCGCTCTTACGCAGAGGCGATCTCGGGTCCCTACTCCTCTCAGTGGCAGGCAGCCATGGACGCAGAGATGGCATCCTGGAAGTCCACAGGCACCTACGTCGACGAGGTTCCCCCTCCTGGGGCGAACATCGTCGATGGCATGTGGATTTTCAAGGTGAAGCGGCCGCCAGGTTCTCCACCTGTCTTCAAGGCTCGTTACGTTGCTAGAGGCTTCAGTCAGCGTTTGGGAGTTGACTTCTTCCAGACCTTCTCCCCCAACCCGAAGATGACCACTCTTCGGGTTCTGCTGCACGTTGCCGCTCAGCGTGACTACGAGCTTCACTCTCTTGACTTCAGCATAGCTTTCTTGCAGGGCAGCCTGCACGAGGAGATCTGGCTGCGCCGCCCACCTGGCTTTACTGGGTCGTTCCCTCCTGGTACCCAGTGGAGCCTTCGCCGGCCAGTCTACGGTCTCCGCCAGGCGCCGCGCGAGTGGCACGACACACTGAGGACGACACTTGCGGCACTTGGGTTTGCTCCCTCCACTGCAGACCCGTCGCTGTTTCTCCGCACCGACACCTCGCTGCCGCCGTTCTACATCCTCGTGTACGTCGACGACTTGGTCTTTGCTACTGCTGACACTGAGGCACTCGCCCACGTGAAGTCGGAGCTGCAGAAGAGACACACGTGCACTGATCTGGGTGAGCTGCGCAGCTACCTTGGCTTGCAGATCACCCGGGACAGAGCACGCCGCACCATCACCTTGACTCAGTCACACATGGTGCAGCAGATCCTTCAGCGCTTCGACTTCCAGTACTCCTCACCACAGTCCACTCCTCTGTCTACACGTCACTCGCTCTCAGCTCCACCTTCGGACGAGTCCGTAGAGCCGAGTGGCCCGTACCCAGAGCTTGTGGGCTGCCTCATGTACCTGATGACCTGCACTCGACCTGACCTTGCGTACCCTCTTAGCATCCTAGCTCGCTACGTCGCGCCTGGGAGACACAGGCGAGAGCACTGGGAGGCTGCTAAGAGGGTGCTACGCTACTTGTGCAGTACATCAGGCATGGGGCTGGTGCTTGGAGGACGGGGTCGAGTTGTCCTCACTGGACACTCAGACGCCTCTTGGGTTGACGACCTGGCTACGCAGCGGTCGTCACTGGGTTACACCTTCAGCCTTGGCTCTGGCTCTGTCTCGTGGCGGTCTACTCGCTCGTCTTCTGTTCTCAGCTCCAGTTGTGAGGCTGAGATCTACGCCACAGCCATGGCTGCACAGGAGTTACGCTGGCTTACCTACCTGCTGACTGACCTGGGAGAGCGGCCTAGTTCTCCTCCAGTTCTGTACGGCGACAACAAGGCAGCCCTTGCCTTGTGTCAGGAGCACAGACTGGAGCACAGAACGAAGCACATTGCTCTCCGTTACTTCCTGGCTCGAGAGCTGCAGCAGCGTGGCCAGCTTCGTCTTGCGTACGTCGACACACGGGCCAACACCGCTGACATATTCACCAAGGCACTTCCGCCTAGTGATCATCAGCGGCACTGCACTGCTCTAGGCCTTGTACCTACGTTCTCTCACTTGCTTACTGCTTGACCTTGTTTGTACTGTGATCTATATATATACCTGCTTGTTTGCTCTTGCTAGGTAGGGATCACTGTATTGTCGCTGTTATTTATATCTCTGTGCATGTGAACTGGCCTTGTGGCCTTTACTGTTTGTGCTCAGAGTGTGTGGTGACGTTGTGATCCACCCTGAGCTTGTCTTTGCTTGACTGGTCATGTGACCCTTTGTTCTCCCCCACCTTGCCTATGGGGGTGTGTCAAATTATATATACCTGCTGTAGTACTGTAGGCTGTAGTGGGGTAGCTTACATGGGGTACAACACATTCTAGGGTTCATATTTGTATCCCAACTGTTGCTAGTTCATCCATTCTTGCCTAGTTAGCCCTGTTGACAGAGGCATAAAAAAAATCGAAGCGACACGAGCAACCGTAAGATCGAGACCAATGTTGGTAGAAACATTTGAAGTGAAAAAGGCGGGAACAGGTTTGAAACAGGTTCCCGCGCCGCACGGTTTGAATTTCGCTGCAATAAGGGAATGTACCCCTTGTTAAACTGTATTATGCTTGTAGGCTGTAGTGGGGTAGCCAATATGGGGTACAACCCCAACTAGGGTTTCATATTTGTACCCAAACTTCTGCTAGTTCATCATTCTTGCCTAGTGATTCTGACATGGTATTCAGAGCAGGAGGTCCCTAGGACCTACCGACCGTTTTTTTTAAGGGCCCACCACCGCTCGCATGCGGTTACCACGCTACCCCGTGCCCTAGCCTCGTAGCGCCCTCGTGCGCCCTCGTTAGCGCCCTCGCGCGCACCCTCGTTAGCGCCCTCGCGCGCCCCCTCGTTAGCGCCCTCGCGCGCCCCTTCGTTAGCGCCCTCGCGCGCCCCTTGCTAGCGCCCTCGCGCGCCCCTCACTAGCGCCCTCGCGCGCCCCTCGCCGAGCCGCCCGCTCGCAGCCCGCCCGCCCGCTCGCTGCCCGCTTCGCGGCCCGCTCGCTACGCAGCCCGCCCGCCCGCTCGCTGCTCGCTTCGCGGCCCGCCCGCCTCGCAGCCCGCTCGCCCCGCTGCCCGCTTCGCGGCCCGCCCACTTCGCAGCCCGCCCGCCCGCTAGCTGCCCACTTCGCGGCCCGCCCGCATCGCAGCCCGCTCGCCCCGCTGCCCGCTTCGCAGCCCGCCCGCCCGCCCGCTGCCCGCTTCGCGGCCCGCCCGCCTCGCAGCGTCGCCCGCCCGCCGTGCTGCCCGCTTGCAGCGCCGCCTGCCCGCCGCGCTGCCCGCTTCCCGGCCCGTCCGCCGCGCTGCCCGCTCGCAGCGTCGCCCTCCCGTCGCGCTGACCGCTTGCAGCGCCGCCTGCCCGTAGCGCCAGCCTCGCCCGCTGCTCTCTATCCGTGCACAGTCGCCTTCCCCTGCTGCGGCAGCTTGCGTTACTCTGTCACACTGTCGCTATGGCTTCCATCCGCGTGCTGTCGTTCGATACTGAGGGCCGCCCTGTGCGGTTCACCGCTTGGCTAGATGACCTGCAGCTGTTTCTCCTGAGCGATAGCAAGGAGCATGTGTCGCTCTATGATTACGCGTCTGGTGCTGCGCCTGCCCCTCCTGCCACAGCTGAGCTTAGTGTTCGTTCCCACTGGCAGACTCGTGACGCAGCTGCTCGCCTAGCCATTCGCAGTCACCTGCCGTTAGCTGAGCTAGAGCATTTTGGCGACTGCAAATCCGCTAAGGCCCTGTACGACGCTGTCGTCGCTCGCTACTCCTCGCCTGCCACAGCCGAGCTTAGCCGCCTCATGCTGCCGTACCTGTTCCCCGATCTGTCCACCTTTACTACAGTCGCCGATCTTATCACCCACCTTCGCACTAGTGATGCTCGCCTGCGTGCCGCCCTTCCCACCGAGTTCTGCGCTAAGAACCCCCCTCCACTGTACTGGACACTCCACTTCATAGTCACCCGTCTCCCTGACACCCTCCGCTCAGTTCGAGACCACTTCCTTGCTCGCTGTCCCACTGAGCTCACAGTCGCCCTCCTAGAGGAGCACCTGCTCGCGGCCGAAAAGAGCATTGTAGCTGTCGGTGCTGCTCGTGGCGCTCCTCGCACCCCCATCTTTGAGGGGTGTTCTCCCTCTCCCCTCGCTCCCTCCTACGCTGCTGCTGCTGCTGCTGTTGACTTCCTTGGTGCTGAGTCTGTTGGCGCTGCTTCTACTCCTGGTGGGAGGCGCCGCACCGGCAAGGGCAAGGGGGGCAAAAGTGGTGGTGGTGGCGCTGGGGGGGGAGGAGGTGGGGGAGGTGGGGGGGGAGGCGGTGCTGGAGGGAGCGGTGGCGGGAGCGCTGGTGGGAGTGGGGTCGGTGGTGGAGACGGGGGCGGCGGAGGAAGCAGTGGCAGTAGTGGCGGCGGCGGCGGTGGCGGCGGTGGCGGTGGTGGCGGTGGTGGCGGTGGCGGTCGGAGCGGTGGTAGTGGTGGCGGCGGAGGTCGGAGTGGAGGCACTGGCTCGGGCCAGAGCTCCCAGCAGCAGCAGCGTCCCCAGACGACCCAGCAGCTTCGTGAGTGGCTTGCTCAGCGTGGGACGTCGGGGGCCAGTGCCCGCTGTTCTTATGTCATTCGCACAGGTGACCGCAAGGGACAGACGTGTGGGAGGTTCCACACCCCGTACCGCTGCTTCTCCCGCCTTGACGACGCTTGGCGTGAGGAGATGGGTGCGGATGTTGAGCGCCCCCGCTGGGCTGAGCTCATGAGGGCTGGTGTTGATGTCTTTGCTCTTGACTATGATGCTATTATTGCTGCCATGTATGCATTGACTGTTAGTGCCGAGGGAGACTGTTACTTGTGTGTGCCGCCTGACCCAGGTATAGAGCCTGCTGCCCTGGGTACTAGTGAGTCTGCTCTCTCTGGTATGGTGCCCCCTGTACTTGCTCCCCCCAGTGCTGTCCCGGCTGGTTTCGAGTCTGCTCTCTCAGGTACAGCACCCACAGAGACTGCTCTCTCAGGTACCGCACCGGCTGAGGCCTGTCACACCTTCACCCTTGACTCAGGTGCTTCCCGTTGCTTCTTTCGTGACAGTACTGAGCTCACACCGCTTCCTGCACCGGTCCCAGTCTCCTTGGCTGACCCCTCTGGGGGCCCAGTCCTTGCCCAGTCCACCACTGTCCTCCCTTGTCCGGCGGTTCCGTCTGGCTCGTTGTCGGGTTTCCACCTCCCCTCGTTCTCGACGAACCTGGTGAGCAACGCTGTCCTCCAGGATCAGTGGGTTGACACCTTTACCCCTGGCGGACAGCGTGTGGCGATCTGCACGTGCTCCAGGACCGGCCGTCACCTGGCTACGTTCACCCGTCGGCCGGGGTCGAGTCTCTACACACTGACCACTGCGTCTCCCCAGGTAGCTGCTGTCGGTCAGGTGTCTGCGTCAGGTCTGGTGGCCCACACCTGTGAGTGTCGTTCCCTGTCGCACCAGACTCTTCTCTGGCACCACCGCCTGGGTCACCCCTCCTTGCCACGCCTTCGTGGCATGCACCGTCGCCTCCTTGTGTCCGGTCTTCCCAGGTCCCTCCCTCCCCTCCCTGCCTCGCCTGCGCCGCCTTGCCTTCCTTGCGTCGAGGGGCGGCAGCGCGCCGCTCCTCACTCCTCCTCGTTCCCCCCGACAGAGGCTCCTCTGGAGACCCTCCACCTGGACGTGTGGGGCCCAGCCCGCGTTCGTGGTCAGGGCGGTGAGCGGTACTTTTTGCTGGTTGTCGACGACTACTCGCGTTACACCACGGTCTTCCCCTTGCGCACCAAGGGTGAGGTCCCTGCTGTTCTGATCCCTTGGATCCGCACGGTTCGTCTCCAGCTCCGCCGCCGTTTCCGGACGGATCTTCCTGTCCTGCGTCTGCACTCTGACAGAGGTGGTGAGTTTTCCTCCGACCTCTTGAGGACCTTCTGTCAGGCGGAGGGCATCGAGCAGACCTTCACGCTTCCGGACTCCCCACAGCAGAATGGGGTTGCTGAGCGTCGCATTGGCCTGGTCATGGAGGTCGCTCGTACCTCCTTGGTCCACGCGGCGGCTCCCCATTTTCTGTGGCCGTTTGCTGTCCGGTACGCCGCGCATCAGCTCAACCTCTGGCCCCGTGTCTCCTTGCCGGAGACCTCGCCCACACTGCGTTGGACGGGGGAGGTTGGCGATGCGTCGCGCTTCCGGGTGTGGGGTGCTCGTGCCCTTGTCCGCGATACGTCTGCGGACAAGCTCTCCTCCCGCACGCTTCCCTGTGTCTTCCTTGGCTTTGTCCCTGACGCGCCTGGCTGGCAGTTTTACCACCCCACCTCGCGCCGGGTCTTCGCCTCTCAGGATGTCACCTTTGACGAGTCGGTCCCCTTTTACCGTCTCTTCCCCTACCGCACTGCCCCCCTCCCTCCCCCACCGCTTTTCCTTGCTCCTGGTCCCCCTCCGGTAGACCCCCTTCCCCCTCAGGGTCCTGCTCCTTCAGGTGTCTCTCAGGTAGACCCTCCTCCCGTGGCTGAGCCTGTCGAGGTCACAGGTGACTCAGGTGCTGCTGCGGGTGGTGCTGCTGGGAGTGCTGAGCCTGGGGGTGCTGAGCCTGGGGGTGCTGGGCCTGGGGGTGCTGGGGCTGCAGGTGCTGGGACTGAGGGTGCTGGAGCTGAGGGTACGGTGCCTGAGAGTACGGAGCCTGGGGGTGCTGCGCCTGGGGGTGCTGAGCCTGCGGGTGCGAGGCCTGGGAGTGCTGAGCCTGCGGGTACTGAGCCTGCGGGTACTGAGCCTGCGGGTACTGAGCCTGGGGGTGCTGCTACTGAGCCTACGGAGCCTCGGGTTACTGTGTCTGGGGGTGCTCCGGTTCGGGGTGCTGAGCAGTCTCTCACACCGCAGCAGCTTCGTGACTGGTACGTCCGACGCTTTCGCCGTCCTAGTGGCTCGGCTGGAGTTGGGGGTGCTGGAGTTGCTCGTCCTGGGGGTGCTCGTACTGGGGGTACTGGAGCTGCCGGGACTGGCTGTTCTGGGAGCACTGCGACTGGAGCTGCTGGAGCTGGGGACTCTGGCGTTGGCGGTGCTAGCGGAGTTGGAGCTCCCGACTCTGGGGGTGGCGCTGCTGCTGGTGCTGCGGACCCACCTGGTGGAGCTGCTGCTGGTACTGAGGAGTCGGACGGTGGAGCTGCTGCTGGAGCTGGGGACCCGGCCGGTGGAGCTGCTGCTGGTGCTGTGGACCCGGACGCTGGAGCTCCTACTGGTGCTGAGGACCCGGCCGCTGGAGTCCCTTCTGCTTCTGGAGACGCTGCGCGGCCGCGACCGTACTTCGTACCGCTCCTTCAGCAGGTTCTTGGGCAGGCTCCTCCTCCTTGTCCTCCTCCCTCCGTAGAGTGTCCTCCGCCTGTCCAGCCGCAGTCACAGTTACCGCCCGCCTCGCCTCTCCCTGCTCCCTCTCCTTATACTGGTCCCACAGGAGGTCTTACAGAGCGTCGTGAGCCTGAGTCTCGTCCTGCGTCGCCTGTTCGTCCTGCTCGCACTGGTAGTCGTGTCCGTCGTGAGCGTCCTCCGCCTGTCCCAGGCACTCACTACATGACTCTGCGTCCCTCTACTGCTCCTCGGCGTGTCCCTCTACCGTCTCCTCCTGCGTCCTCTTTGCCTGCCGTTCCGGACCCTGAGTCTGACCGGTATCGCGCTGAGCACCCTACAGTCACGCGTCTCCTTGCTACTGTTGTCACTGACCCCACCTTTGAGTCCTCGGCTGCGTCTGCTCTGGTCGCTGAGTTGGTTGACTTTGCTGCTGCCTGTCGTCTAGACTACTCTGCTAGCCTTGTCGCTGAGTCAGAGTCTGCGTCTGTCTGTCCTCCGTCCGTCAGGGGTGAGTGTGCTCTTGGCACGGACGTCCTTGAGGACAGGCAGGAGGACTTTGACTCACTTGCGGCTGCTGTACCTCATCTCGTGGCCTGGTTGCTTGCCCCTGAGGGAGACCCGGATGCAGTAGACATCCCCACTCCGCGCACTTACGCAGAGGCGATCTCGGGTCCCTACTCCTCTCAGTGGCAGACAGCCATGGACGTAGAGATGGCATCCTGGAAGTCCACAGGCACCTACGTCGACCAGGTTCCCCCTCCTGGGGCGAACATCGTCGATGGCATGTGGATTTTCAGGGTGAAGCGGCCGCCAGGTTCTCCGCCTGTCTTCAAGGCTCGTTACGTTGCTAGAGGCTTCAGTCAGCGTCAGGGGGTTGACTTCTTCCAGACCTTCTCCCCCACCCCGAAGATGACCACTCTTCGGGTTCTGCTGCACGTTGCTGCTCAGCGTGACTACGAGCTTCACTCTCTTGACTTCAGCACAGCGTTCCTGCAGGGCAGCCTGCACGAGGAGATCTGGCTGCGCCGCCCACCTGGCTTTACTGGGTCGTTTCCCCCTGGTACCCAGTGGAGTCTCCGCCGGCCAGTCTACGGTCTCCGCCAGGCGCCACGTGAGTGGCACGACACACTGAGGACTACTCTTGCGGCTCTTGGGTTCGCGCCGTCTACTGCTGACCCGTCGCTGTTTCTGCGCACAGACACGTCGCTGCCGCCGTTCTACATCCTCGTGTACGTCGACGACTTGGTCTTTGCTACTGCTGACACTGAGGCACTCGCTCGTGTGAAGTCGGAGCTGCAGAAGAGACACACCTGCACTGACCTGGGTGAACTGCGTAGCTACCTTGGCTTGCAGATCACCCGGGACAGAGCTCGCCGCACCATCACCCTGACTCAGTCACACATGGTGCAGCAGGTCCTTCAGCGCTTCGGCTTCCAGTTCTCCTCACCACAGGCCACACCTCTGGCTACCAGCCACTCGCTCTCAGCTCCACCTTCGGACGAGTCCGTAGAGCCGAGTGGCCCATACCCAGAGCTTGTAGGCTGCCTCATGTACCTGATGACTTGCACGCGACCTGACCTCGCGTACCCTCTTAGCATCCTTGCTCGTTACGTTGCGCCTGGGAGACACAGGCGAGAGCACTGGGAGGCTGCTAAGAGGGTGCTGCGTTACCTGTGCAGTACATCAGGCATGGGGCTGGTGCTTGGAGGACGCGACAGAGTTGTCCTCACTGGTCACTCGGACGCCTCTTGGGTGGACGACCTGGCTACGCAGCGGTCGTCACAGGGTTACACCTTCAGCCTTGGCTCAGGTTCTGTCTCGTGGCGGTCCACCCGCTCTTCCTCTGTTCTCGGCTCTAGTTGTGAGGCTGAGATCTACGCCACAGCCATGGCTGCACAGGAGTTACGCTGGCTCACCTACCTGCTGACTGACTTGGGAGAGCGGCCTAGTTCTCCTCCAGTTCTGTACGGTGACAACAAGGCGGCTCTTGCCTTGTGTCAGGAGCACAGACTGGAGCACAGGACGAAGCACATTGCTCTTCGCTACTTTCTTGCTCGAGAGCTTCAGCAGCGCGGTCAGCTTCGGCTTGTGTACGTGGACTCAAAGGCCAACACTGCTGATATCTTCACCAAGGCGCTCCCGCCTAGTGATCATCAGCGTGTCCACGTTTCCTCACTTGCTCACTGCTTGACATTCTTTGTACTGTACTTTATATATATCTTGTTGCTTGCTTGCTAGGTTTTGATCACTGTGTTGCTTGTCTTGTACTATATCTAGCACTGCATGTGAACTGGCCTTGTGGCCTTTACTTGTGCTCGGAGTGTGGTGACGTTGTGATCCACCCTGGGCTTTGCTTTGCTTTGCTGGACTGGTCTTGTGACCCTTTGTTCTCCCCCACTTTGCCTATGGGGGTGTGTTAAACTGTATTATGCTTGTAGGCTGTAGTGGGGTAGCCAATATGGGGTACAACCCCAACTAGGGTTTCATATTTGTACCCAAACTTCTGCTAGTTCATCATTCTTGCCTAGTGATTCTGACACCCCTTAGACTACATGGCTAGCTAGGACGTTTTTTTTTTTTTTGGGTTGCGAAGCAACCTATTACAATCGTTATGTACAATTTTTTTTTTCATCCTCTAGACTTCAAAAAATAAAAAGATGAAGTAACTATGGTGAACGGTAGCTAAGTAACTGACTGCTATGTATTTGCCACGCAATCTAGCACATGCCGTACCACATTCCTTCTCATTTCCTAGTTTGCTTTGACGGAACGTATATTGTATGGATGAAACATGTAAATGAGATGCCAAAATGATGTTACTATGAACGCATGAGTGTATAATCTGTCAGAATGCTATTATTGTCTAGCCTGCAGTGGGGTACTCTATAGCGAGTACAGCCCAATCTAGGGTTTGCTATTTGTACTCAACTGCCTGCTAGTTCAACCCCCTCTCCTTTCAATCATTCTTGCCTAGTTATTCTGAAATGCTATTAGAGCAGGTCGACCCTCCTGGGTCGATCCTGTGGGTGGGCCCACCACCTAAGCCTTCCGCTGCTACTGCTACTGCTACTGCTACTCCCTGTCCGCCGCGCGCCCCGTGGCGCGCGGCGTCGAAACTAGGGTTTTCAGCCCGCCGTGCGCCCCGAGGCACGCGGCGGTTTTCTGCACGCCGTGCGCCCCGAGGCGCGCGGCGGTTCTCTGCCCGCCGTGTGCCCCGAGGCGCGCGGCGGGTTCCTGCCCCGTCACTCGGCACGTCGCCCCCGGGAGGCGCTGCGACGGGCGACGGGGACCCGCGCGTCGCCCCCCGTCGCCCGTCGTGGCCTGCGCGCGGCCCGTACACCCGGCACGCGGCCCGTACGGGCTGCGCCAGGCCTGCGCGCGGCCCGTACGGGCTGCGCCAGGCCCGCGCGCGGCCCGTACGGGCTGCGCCAGGCCCGCGCGCGGCCCGTACGGGCTGCGCCAGGCACGCGCGCGGCCCGTACGGGAAGCGCCAGGCCCGCGCGCGGCTCGGGCCGCCTGCGCGCGGTTCGGGCGGCTCTACCAGGCCCGTGGGCGGCCCGTTCCTCGCTGCTCCTGCCCTCTCCACTGTCCCCCGTGCTTCTACCGGCGCCTCACCCCTCCTACAGCCCGTTCTCCTAAATTAGGGTTTGGGGGTGAAGAGTGTGGGGGTGGCGGCTATGGGGGTGTCGGTTGTGAGTTCCTCCCCCTGCTCCTCCTCCTCCCTCGTCTCCCTCTGCTACAGCTGCCGCTGAGGGGGGTGGTGTGTGGGAGCCTAGGGTTTGGGGTTTAAGGGGGGTACCGTCGGAGTGGAGCTAGGGTGTCAGCAGGGGGTGTGTGAGAGGGGCGTGGGACGGTCGGGGGAGATTGCGTGGAGGTAGCCGTCGTGACGCCAGCAGCGCCAGTAGTCCGGATGCCCTCGCGCGTTTCGGTAGCCCAGCGAGCCTGCTTCGCCAGTCGCCTGTGGGTCCGTTGCTCCTGTGTGTGCTCGTCGTAGCCGCGGAGCCAGATACTCCCGTAGTCCGGTGCCCTCGTGCGCTCGGTAGCCACTGTGCGCGCCGCTCCTGTTGCCCGTGTGTCTGCAGCTTCAGTCGGCGCCTTTCATCTTCTCTCCTCTCGCCAGCCCTCCTCCTCCTCGCTTGCCCTCTGTGACTGCCTCTAGCTTTGCTCATAACTGTGAACTTTAAACTATTGCTTCTTGAACTTGTGCTCAGAATGTGTGGTGACATTGTGATCCACCCTGAGCTTGTACTGCTTTGCTTGCTCTGCTGATTACACCCCACTTTGGCTATGGGGGTGTGTCAGAATGCTATTATTGTCTAGCCTGCAGTGGGGTACTCTATAGCGAGTACAGCCCAATCTAGGGTTTGCTATTTGTACTCAACTGCCTGCTAGTTCAACCCCCTCTCCTTTCAATCATTCTTGCCTAGTTATTTTGAAATAATCCGCAATGAATATGCCGGATGGATGATGTTTTGCCTAGATGAAGTATGATGATGAATATGCTGAACAAAATATTAAATGCAAAATAAATAAATATAATACATATGCTAGTGCGGCCAATATAGTCAAGTGTAATGAAATAAATGCATAGCATGATAGAAATGCGTAACAGTTAATTGACCCAGACCCTATGCTATCTGATCCCCTGCCTAGCATGGGGGGGAAGTCAATAGCATAATTCCTTAATCATCCAACTATTCCATGAAACAACACAATCTGTGTAAACCAAAAAATTATCAAGATCCATCAAATCCAGTTCAAGTGAACACACTCACTGAGTGGGCAAAGAACCTTCTCGGATTTGACAGGTTGACAAAATTTTTGAAATCCACAGATGCGCATTGTTAATGCAATGATACATGCATATGGATGCGTGTGCACACACTGAAACACATACACGCAGACACACACACCGATATGCACACACAAAAATCCAGACAATCACAAAAATCCCAGAAGAAATCTAGCATAACAATACAGTAGCATCAATCATACAAACAAGAATATTTCTACGTTCACATTAGCCTTGACTTTCTGAATGGTACAGCAAAGACTCTGCAGGGAGGGTGTGCGGGGGAAGAAGGGGAGAGAGGTGGGAGGGGAACAAATGGAATAAGTTGCACACCAGAAAATAGCATAGAAATCTGAACTGATTTAATTCATCCAATCAATATCAATTTCCAACATAAAAACAACTAGTCAAATGGAGCACAAATACGACAATCAGAGAACGACCACGCTAAAGAATGCATAGGAAAGAGGTGTTACGCGAAATCGAAAGGATCTGAGAAACAAGACAAAATAGAGTGGAAAAAAAACAAGATGCAACAGAACGGAAACAATATGAAGCTTGTGGCTAGCGAATAAGGTTAACGTTAAGATCGAAACGGAAAGATGAACGGATAAGAGAGACAAATGAGAGCGAAAGAAAAAGAAAGGAGATTGATCGAACGCACGTGAGACTCACCTATGGATATGGATCCATGCAGACGATTTAGATGTGATGGAGTTTTTAGAAAAGTTCGGACTCACCTAGCTACAATATGATTGTGCATAGTTGAAAGAGAACGCCCATTGAATGAGAAGCTCATGACTGAATGGAAAAAAAAACTGAACGGCCATGGTAGATAAAACTCAGAAACAAAGTGGGGAAGATAAGAGTGGGGTGGTGGCAATAAGGAAAGAGCACAAAGTAAGAACAGCCTCTTTCTCGGTGAAATGGTTTATAACTATCTGTATACTAAGGGAAAGAATGTTAGACGTTCAAATCTACATAAGAAGACAATAAGAGGTAAGGACGTAAATACGTCAAGGGGTATACGCAATTTCGACGAAATAAGGGTGCAACAGAGGAAAGGGATGATGCGAAACTGAAGAACGCGTGCAGGCTTACCAACGACCTAAAGCTTAAATCTGTACAACAAGTCTAGAAACTAAAGATGAACAACGTGCATCCCTAAAGAACGGCCAACTCTAGAGTAATCGATTATGATAAGATATTAAGAAGGTTAGTCTTATTCGTTATCACTTGGTTCTAGATGATCATACCTTAGCACTAGCAGGTGGAGTAGCGTGACTCGTGGGAGCATTTGACTGGCGAGAGGGAGGGAGAGAAAAAAGGAACGACCAAACCCTGAGGTAGTAACAGATTCGTCGCTTTGTTGTCTTTGATAAAAACTTGGTAGCAAGTGAAGACAGCAATGTTTGCGCAGTCGGTTGAATGTGAGCAGGGAATCGAAAGATCTTGATTTCGACTCCACTGATGACATTTTAGAAACTTACTCAGAAAGCAAACTACCATCAAGTTTCATAGTACACTTCTCAAAGTTGTAAAAATTATGTAAATTATGTACAACGCTTCGCAACCCTAGGTCGACTTAGTCGCCTCTTGTTTTGTTTTTTTTTTTTTTTTTTTTTTTTCTATATAACTCAATGTATGCATTGCTATGATTATCTCAGTCATTCACATTCACTATGTGCAGAGGTAAATAGTTCCGTTGCAAATCTACCTGCGAACAACCATGAGCCAATCCCTGGCTAAGTCCTGTTTAGGATTGTAACACTTCAGGAGCCATGGTGATGCAGACTTCGTAATAGAAATTGTAATGAGAGAGTTAAAAAATATTTCGTTCTGACTTAGCAGGCCTTAATAATCCAACCTTGCTCTCATACCATAATGGTATACCTAAAGATCGTTGTGGATAGGATAAGGCTAGCCAAGTGAAAAAAAGACAATGAAGTATTATAAGGACCTCATATATAATAAATTGAAAATAATCAAGATAATGAAGATCTACACATAGAGCTTCCTGTCAAAATAGTAGGCAAGAATCAGAAACAGCAAAGAGGGGTTTTCACTAGCAGGCAGTTGAGTACATATAGCAAACCCTAATCTGGGCTGTACTCGCTATAGAGTACCCCACTGCAGGCTAGACAAACATCACATTCTGACACACCCCCATAGTCAAAGTGGGGTACAATCAGCACAACAAGCAGGCAGAGCAGTAGGTTCACAAATACAAGCAAAGCTAGAGGCTATCACAGAGGGCAAGTGAGGAGGAGGAGAAACTGCGGGGGCGAGAAGATGGGAGGCGACGGCTGAAGCTGCAGACACACGGGCAACAGGAGTGCGCAGCACTGTCGCTACCAGGCTAAACCCGGACTACACGGCGACAGGCGCAGCTGGCTCGCTGTGCTCCCAGGAGTGCTCACACTGTGGCTACCAGGCGGAGAGCCCCAGACTACACGGCCACAGGGGGTCGTGGCTCTCTGGACTTCAGGCGCTGCGGACGACAAGTCGACGGCCTCCACTCTGTCAGAATGTGATGTTTGTCTAGCCTGCAGTGGGGTACTCTATAGCGAGTACAACCCAAATTAGGGTTTGCTATATGTACTCAACTGCCTGCTAGTGAAAACCCCTTTTTGCTGTTTCTGATTCTTGCCTAGGCTTTTGACATGGTTGTCAACAGGACTAGGCAAGAATGGTGCATTGAAAAGAGAACAAGAGTACAAGTACCTAACCCTAATGGGGTTGTACCCTATATTGTCTACCCCACTACAGCCTACCAACACATTATAATTTAACACACCCCCATAGGCAAAGTGGGGGAGAACAAGGGGTCACAAGACCAGTCCAGCAAAGCAAAGCAAGCCCAGGGTGGATCACAACGTCACCACACTCTGAACACAAGCAAAGGCCACAAGGCCAGTTCACATGCAGAGCTATATAGATAGAACAAGACAAGCAACACAGTGATCAAAACCTAGCAAGCAAGCAGCGATATATATAAATCACAGTACAAAGAAAGTCAAGCAGTAAGCAAATGAGGTAATGTGGACACAAGGCCTAACGCAGTACAGTGCCGCTGATGATCACTAGGCGGAAGCGCCTTGGTGAAGACATCAGCAGTGTTGGCCTTCGAGTCCACGTACACAAGACGAAGCTGACCACGCTGCTGCAGCTCTCGAGCAAGAAAGTAGCGAAGAGCAATGTGCTTCGTTCTGTGCTCCAGTCTGTGCTCCTGACACAAGGCAAGGGCCGCCTTGTTGTCTCCGTACAGAACTGGAGGAGAACTAGGCCGCTCTCCCAAGTCAGTCAGCAGGTAGGTGAGCCAGCGTAACTCCTGTGCAGCCATGGCTGTGGCGTAGATCTCAGCCTCACAACTAGAGCTGAGAACAGAAGAAGAGCGGGTGGACCGCCAAGAGACAGAACCAGAGCCAAGGCTGAAAGTGTAACCCTGTGACGACCGCTGCGTAGCCAGGTCGTCCACCCAAGAAGCGTCTGAGTGACCAGTGAGGGCAACTCTGTCGCGTCCTCCAAGCACCAGCCCCATGCCTGATGTACTGCACAAGTAGCGTAGCACCCTCTTAGCAGCCTCCCAGTGCTCTCGCCTATGTCTCCCAGGCGCAACGTAACGAGCAAGGATGCTAAGAGGGTACGCGAGGTCAGGTCGCGTGCAGGTCATCAAGTACATGAGGCAGCCTACAAGCTCTGGGTACGGGCCACTCGGCTCTACGGACTCGTCCGAAGGTGGAGCTGAAAGCGAGTGACTGGTAGCCAGAGGTGTGGCCTGTGGTGAGGAGAACTGGAAGCCGAAGCGCTGAAGGACCTGCTGCACCATGTGTGACTGAGTCAGGGTAATGGTGCGGCGTGCTCTGTCCCGGGTGATCTGCAAGCCAAGGTAGCTGCGCAGCTCACCCAGGTCTGTGCACGTGTGTCTCTTCTGCAGCTCCGACTTCACACGAGCGAGTGCCTCAGTGTCAGCAGTAGCAAAGACCAAGTCGTCGACGTACACGAGGATGTAAAACGGCGGCAGCGACGTGTCTGTGCGCAGAAACAGTGACGGGTCAGCAGTGGAAGGAGCAAACCCAAGGGCCGCAAGTGTAGTCCTCAGTGTGTCGTGCCACTCGCGCGGCGCCTGGCGGAGACCGTAGACTGGCCGCCGAAGGCTCCACTGGGTACTAGGAGGGAACGACCCAGTGAAGCCAGGAGGGCGGCGCAGCCAGATCTCCTCGTGGAGGCTGCCCTGCAAGAAAGCTGTGCTGAAGTCAAGAGAGTGCAGCTCGTAGTCACGCTGAGCAGCAACGTGCAGCAACACCCGAAGAGTGGTCATCTTCGGGGTGGGGGAGAAGGTCTGAAAGAAGTCAACTCCCTGTCGCTGACTGAAACCTCTAGCAACGTAACGAGCCTTGAAGACAGGCGGAGAACCCGGCGGCCGCTTCACCCTGAAAATCCACATGCCATCGACGATGTTCGCCCCAGGAGGGGGAACCTCGTCGACGTAGGTGCCTGTGGACTTCCAGGATGCCATCTCTGCGTCCATGGCTATCTGCCACTGAGAGGAGTAGGGACCCGAGATCGCCTCTGCGTAAGAGCGCGGAGTGGGGATGTCTAGTGCATCCGGGTCTCCCTCAAGGGCAAGCAACCAGGCCACGAGATGAGGTACAGCAGCCGCAAGAGAGTCAAAGTCCTCCTGCCTGTCCTCAAGGATGTCCGTGCCAAGAGCACACTCACCCCCGACGGACGAAGGACAGACAGACTCAGACTCAGCAACAAGACTGGCAGCGTAGTCTAGACGACAGGCAGCAGCAAAGTCGACAAGCTCAGCGACCAGGGCAGACGCAGCAGCAGACTCAAACGACGGGTCAGTGACAACAGTGGCGAGAAGACGCGTAACAGTAGGGTGGGCAGCACGAACACTGTCAGACTCAGGGTCGGGAACGTCAGGAAGAGAAGACGCAGGAGGAGACGGTAGGGGGACACGCTGTGGACCAGTGGAAGGACGAAGGGCCATAATGTGCGTGCCAGGAACAGGAGGAGGACGCGGACGCGCGACACGACGACCAGTGGGACCAGTGCGCGCAGTGCGAGCAGCGCGAACAGGCGAGGCAGGACGAGACGCAGGCTCACGACGCTCCGTAAGCGAGTCCGGCTGTGCAGTGTAAGGCACAGGAGCAGGGAGGGGGGAGCCAGGCTGGAGGGGAAGGCCAGTGGAAGACGGGAGGGAAAGAACCTGGCGAAGCACCGTGTCAGGCGGTGGCAAAGCCGACGGCGACGGTGGAGCGAAGAACAGTCGCGACGGCGGAGCTCCGCCAGTACCTCCAGCACCCGCAGCACCAGAAGCACCAGTACCAGCGCCCCCCGCCGCAGCACCCCCAGAGCCGGCGACGTCAGCACCAGAGGCCCCAGCAGCGTCAGACCTCCCCTCGCCAGCACCTCCAGAACCAGCAGGACCAACGCCTCCAAGACCGTCAGCTCCAGTGTCGTCAGCTCCAGCAGCTCCAGTACCTCCAGGAAGAGCACCCCCAGAGCCGGCAGCTCCAACTCCGCTAGGACCGTCAGCTCCAGAGTCCCCAGCTCCAGCAGCTCCAGCCTCAGTGCTCCCAGAACAACCAGCCCCGGCAGCTCCAGTACCTCCAGTACGAGCACCTCCAGGACGAGCAGCTCCAGAACCTCCAACTCCAGCAGGGCCACGAGGACGGCGAAAGCGCCGGACGTACCAGTCACGAAGCTGCTGCTGTGTGAGAGGCTCCCGGAGAGACGGCTCAGCACCCCGAACCGGAGCACCCCCAGACGCAGCAACCCCAGGCTCCGTAGGCTCAGTCGCAGCACCCCCAGGCTCAGTACCCCCAGACTCCGCACCCCCAGGCTCAGTACACTCAAGCCCAGCACTCCCAGTCTCAGCACCCCCAGGCTCAGCACCCCCAGGCTCCGTACCCCCAGGCTCAGCACCCCCAGACGCAGTACCCCCAGGCTCAGCACCCCCAGGCTCTGCACGCTCAGGCACCGTACCCTCAGCTCCAGCACCCTCAGTCCCAGCACCCGCAGCCCCAGCACCCCCAGGCCCAGCACCCCCAGGCTCAGCACCCCCAGGCTCAGCACTCCCAGCAGCACCACCCGCAGCAGCACCTGAGTCACCTGTGACCTCGACAGGCTCAGCGACGGGAGGAGGGTCTACCTGAGAGACACCTGAAGGAGCAGGACCCTGAGGGGGAAGGGGGTCTACCGGAGGGGGACCAGGAGCGAGGAAAAGCGGCGGGGGAGGGAGGGGGGCAGTGCGGTAGGGGAAGAGACGGTAAAAAGGGACCGACTCGTCAAAGGTGACGTCCTGAGAGGCGAAGACCCGGCGCGAGGTGGGGTGGTAAAACTGCCAGCCAGGCGCGTCAGGGACAAAGCCAAGGAAGACACAGGGAAGCGTGCGGGAGGAGAGCTTGTCCGCGGACGTATCGTGGACAAGGGCACGAGCACCCCACACCCGGAAGCGCGACGCATCGCCAACCTCCCCCGTCCAACGCAGTGCGGGCGAGGTCTCCGGCAAGGAGACACGGGGCCAGAGGTTGAGCTGATGCGCGGCGTACCGGACAGCAAACGGCCACAGAAAATGGGGAGCCGCCGCATGGACCAAGGAGGTACGAGCGACCTCCATGACCAGGCCAATGCGGCGCTCAGCAACCCCATTCTGCTGCGGGGAGTCCGGAAGCGTGAAGGTCTGCTCAATGCCCTCCGCCTGACAGAAGGTCCTCAAGAGGTCAGAGGAGAACTCACCACCTCTGTCAGAGTGCAGACGCAGGACAGGAAGATCTGTCCGGAAACGGCGGCGGAGCTGGAGACGAACTGTGCGGATCCAAGGGATCAGAACAGCAGGGACCTCACCCTTGGTGCGCAAGGGGAAGACTGTGGTGTAACGCGAGTAGTCGTCGACAACCAGCAAAAAGTACCGCTCACCGCCCTGGCCACGAACGCGGGCTGGGCCCCACACGTCCAGGTGGAGGGTCTGCAGAGGAGCCTCTGTCGGGGGGAACGAGGAGGAGTGAGGAGCGGCGCGCTGCCGCCCCTCGACGCAAGGAAGGCAAGGCGGCGCAGGCGAGGCAGGGAGGGGAGGGAGGGACCTGGGAAGACCAGACACAAGGTGGCGACGGTGCATGCCACGGAGGCGTGGCAAGGAGGGGTGACCCAGGCGGTGGTGCCAGAGAAGAGTCTGGTGTGACAGGGAACGACACTCACAGGCGTGGGCTACCAGACCTGACGCGGACACCTGACCGACAGCAGCGACCTGAGGAGACACAGTGGTCAGTGTGTAGAGACTCGACCCCGGCCGACGGGTAAACGTAGCCAGGTGACGGCCGGTCCTGGAGCACGTGAGGATCGCCACACGCTGTCCTCCAGGGGTAAAGGTGTCAACCCACTGATCCTGGATGACAGCGTTGCTCACCAGGTTCGTCGAGAACGAGGGGAGGTGGAAACCCGACAACGAGCCAGACGGAACCGCCGGACACGGGAGCACAGTGGTGGACCGTGCAAGGACTGGGCCCCCCGAGGGGTCAGCCAGGGAGACTGGGACCGGTGCAGGGAGCGGAGTGAGCTCAGTACTGTCTCGAAAGAAACAGCGGGAAGCACCTGAGTCAAGAGTGAAGGTGTGCAAGGCCTCAGCAGGTGCAGTACCTGAGAGAGCAGTCTCTGTGGGTGCTGTACCTGAGAGAGCAGACTCACTAGCAGCAGGGACAGTACGGGAGGGAGCAGCCACAGAGGGCACAGTACCAGAGAGAGCAGACTCACTAGTACCTAGGGCAGTGGGCTCTATACCTGGGTCAGGCGGCACACACAAGTAACAGTCTCCCTCGGCACTAACAGTCAATGCATACATGGCAGCAATAATAGCATCATAGTCAAGAGCAAAGATATCAACACCAGCCCTCATCAGATCAGCCCAGCGGGGGCGCTCAACATCCTCGCCCATCTCCTCACGCCAAGCGTCGTCAAGGCGGGAGAAGCAGCGGTACTGGGTGTGGAACTTCCCACACTTCTGCCCCTTGCGATCACCTGTGCGAATGACATAGGAACAGCGGCCACTGCCCCCCGACGTCCCACGCTGAGCAAGCCACTCACGAAGCTGCTGGGTCGTCTGGGGACGCTGCTGCTGCTGGGAGCTCTGGCCCGAGCCGGTGCCTCCACTCCGACCTCCACCGCCGCCACTACCTCCGCTCCGACCGCCACCGCCGCCACCGCCGCCACCGCCGCCACCGCCACCGCCGCCACTGCCACCGCCGCCACCACCGCCACCGCTCCCTCCGCCGCCCCCGCCTCCGCTGCCGACCCCACTCCCACCAGCACTCCCGCCACCGCTCCCTCCAGCACCGCCTCCCCCCCCACCTCCCCCACCCCCTCCCCCCCCAGCGCCACCCCCGCCACCCTTGCCCCCCTTGCCCTTGCCGGTGCGGCGCCTCCCACCAGGAGCAGAAGCAGCGCCAGCAGACTCAGCACCAAGGAAGTCAACAGCAGCAGCAGTAGCGTAGGAGGGAGCGAGGGGAGAGGGAGAGCACCCCTCAAAGATGGGGGTGCGAGGAGCGCCGCGAGCAGCACCGACAGCTACAATGCTCTTCTCGGCTGCTAGCAGCTTCTCCTCTAGGAGGGCGACAGTGAGCTCAGTGGGACAGCGAGCAAGGAAATAGTCGCGCACTGAGCTGAGGGTGTCAGGGAGACGGGTGACTATGAAGTGGAGTGTCCAGTACAGTGGAGGGGGGTTCTTAGCGCAGAACTCGGTGGGAAGGGCGGCACGCAGGCGAGTGTCACTAGTGCGAAGGTGGGTGATGAGATCGGCGACTGTAGCAAAGGTGGACAGCTCAGGGAACAGGTAAGGCAGCATGAGGCGGCTAAGCTCGGCTGTGGCAGGTGAGGAGTAGCGAGCAACGACAGCGTCGTACAGGGCCTTAGCGGTTTTGCAGTCGCCAAAATGCTCGAGCTCAGCTAACGGCAGGTGACTGCGAATGGCTAGGCGAGCAGCTGCGTCACGAGTCTGCCAGTGGGAACGGACACTAAGCTCAGCTGCGACAGGAGGGGCAGGCGCAGCACCAGACGCGTAGTCATAGAGCGACACATGCTCCTTGCTATCGCTCAGGAGAAAAAGCTACAGGTCATCTAGCCAGGTGGTGAACTGCACAGGGCGGCCCTCAGCATCGAACGACAGCACGCGAATGGAAGCCATAGCGGAAGCACGCTAGAGCAAAGCCAGCAGCGGCAGCAGAGGTAGCAGACAAGGTGGGCAGTGCGGTGGGCGGGTAGCGCGACGGGCGGGCGGCGGGCTGCGCAACGGGCGGGCAGCGCGGCGGGCGGACGGCACTGCGGGCTGCGCGACAGGTGGACGGCGCGGCGGGCGGGTAGCGCAGCGGGCTGCGCGACGGGGGGGGGGGGGGGGGGGGGGGGGGGGGGGGGGGGGGGGGGGTAGCGCGGCGGGCAGCGCGGCCAGCGCGGCGGGCAGCGCGGCGGGCAGCGCGACGGGCGGGCGGCGCTGCAAGCGGGTAGCGCGGCGGGTACCGCGCGGCGGGCGGGCGGCGCTACCAGCGGGTAGCGCAGCGGGCAGCGCGACGGGCAGCGCGGGCGGGTACAGCGCAGCGAGCGGGCAGCGCGACGGGCAGCGCGACGGGCAGCGCGGCGGGCGACGCGACGGGGAGCGGGACAGGCAGCGAGACGGGTGACGCGCGGCGCGACGGGCAGCGCTACGGGCGGCGCGACGAGCAGCGTGGCGGGCGACGCGACGGGCAGCGCGACGGGCAGTGCGGTGGGCAACCCGCTGGTCAGAAAGGGCGCTAACGAGGGCGCTAACGAGGGGCGCGCGAGGGCGCGAACTAGGGGCGCGCGAGGGCGCTAACGAGGGCGCGCGAGGGCGCTAACGAGGGCGCGCGAGGGCGCTAACGAGGGCGCACGAGGGCGCTACGAGGCTAGGGCACGGGGTAGCGTGGTAACCGCAGCGAGCGGTGGTGGGCCCTTAAAAGAAACGGTCGATAGGTCCTAGGGACCTCCTGCTCTGAATACCATGTCAACAGGACTAGGCAAGAATGATGCATTGAAAGGAGAACAAGAGTACAAGTACCTAACCCTAATGGGGTTGTACCCTATATTGTCTACCCCACTACAGCCTACCAACACATTATAATTTAACAATGGTATCAGAGCAGGTCGACCCTCCTGGGTCGATCCTGTGGGTGGTCCCACCCGATGCTTCTACTGCTTTTTTGCCTATCGCACGCTCTGCGTATGCGATGTTTGCTGCGTGCCGTGCGCTCAGGGGGCGCGGCGTTTTTTCTTCCTGCCGCGCGCTCGGGGTGCGCGGCGGTTTCCTGACCCGTCGAACCGCGCGTCGCCCCCCGTCGCCCGTCGAGGCGCCCCCGGAGACCCGTGTGTCGCCCCCCGTCGCCCGACGCGGCCCGCGCGACCTGCGCCAGGCCCGCGCGCGGCCCGTACGGGCTGCGCCAGGCCCGTGCGCGGTTCATCCGGCCTGCGCCAGGCCCGTGCGCGGCCCGTACAGTTCGCCCCAGTGCCGCAAGCCGTCCCCCGAGCTTCTGACCGCGCCCCACCCCCGCTGCTGCCTGTGTTCCTGTGTTACGGTTTGGGGGTGGAGAGTATGGGGGTGCCGTGTGTGTGAGCCGTCCCCTGCTCCTCCTCCTCCGTCTCCCACTGCTGCAGCTACCGCTGAGGGGGGTGGATGTGTTGGAGCCGTCGGAGTGGTACGAGGGGGGTGGCGTGTGAGCGGTGCTAGAGGTTCAACAGGGAGTGTGTGGAAGGGTGTGTGACAGCTGGAGGAAGTTGAGTGGAGGCAGTCGTCTTGTCGTCCGCAGCGCCTGTAGTCCAGAGAGCCAGCTGCGTCTGTGGCCTGAGTAGTCCGGGGCTCTGCGCCTGGTAGCCACAGTGTGAGCACTCCTGGTAGTCCAGAGAGCCAGCTGCGTCTGTGGCCTGAGTAGTCCGGGTATAGCCTGGTAGCTACAGTGTGAGCACTCCTGGGAGCACAGAGAGCCAGCTGCGCCTGTCGCCTGAGTAGTCCGGGTTTAGCCTGGTAGCGACAGTAATGCGCACTCCTGTTGCCCGTGTGTCTGCAGCTTCAGCCATCGCCTCCCATCTTCTCGCCCCCGCAGTTTCTCCTCCTCCTCACTTGCCCTCTGTGATAGCCTCTAGCTTTGCTTGTATTTGTGAACCTACTGCTTTGCTTGCTTTCTGTGTTGATTATACCCTACTTTGACTATGGAGGTGTGTCAGAATGTGATGTTTGTCTAGCCTGCAGTGGGGTACTCTATAGCGAGTACAGCCCAAATTAGGGTTTGCTATATGTACTCAACTGCCTGCTAGTGAAAACCCCTTTTTGCTGTTTCTGATTCTTGCCTAGACTTCTGACACACTCAACTTCCCCCAGTTGTCCCACACCCCTTTCACACACCCTCTGCTGCACTTCTAGCACTGCTCATACGCCACCCTCCTCGTACCACTCCGACGACTCCCACACATCCACCCCCCTCAGCGGCAGCTGCAGCAGTGGGAGACGGAGGAGGAGGAGCAGGAGAGGCCGCACACACCCGTCACCCCCATACTCGCCACCCCCACACTCGCCACCCCCAAACCCTAACACAGGAAGCAGCGGGGGGGGCGGTGCGCGGGCAGCAGCTCGGGGGAGGGCGGCTCCCCAGGGCGCCTCGACGGGGCAGCGGGGGGCCGCGCGCGGCTCCCCAGGGCGCCGCGACGGGGCAGCGGGGGGCCGCGCGCGGCTCCCTAAGGCGTCGCGACGGGGCAGTGGGGTCGTACACGGCTCCCCAGGGCGTCGCGACGGGGCAACAGGGTTGCGCACGGCTCCCCATGGCGTCGCGACGGGGTAGCGGGGGCGACACGCGGGCCAGCGGGGCGACGCGACGGGCTCCCGGGGGGGCGACGCGACCGCCGACAGGAGGGGGGGGGGGGGGGGTGACGCGCGGGTCGACGGGGCAAGCGCGCGGCGGGAAGAAAAAAGCACCGCGCGCCCTGAGCGCACGGCAGGCAGCAGACATTGCGCGCCCAGGGCGTGCGATAGGCAGAATAGTAGCGGAAGCATCGGGCGGGACCACCCACAGGATCGACCCAGGAGGGTCAACCTGCTCTGATACCATGTCAAAATAGTAGGCAAGAATCAGAAACAGCAAAGAGGGGTTTTCACTAGCAGGCAGTTGAGTACATATAGCAAACCCTAATCTGGGCTGTACTCGCTATAGAGTACCCCACTGCAGGCTAGACAAACATCACATTCTGACACTTCCGCCTCTTCCGCCCCTTCCGCATCAGCTGCAGCGGCATTGTCGTCAGGTAATACAAAAGGGTTTATATAGCATTTATTTCTAGCCATATACTTTGAAGTGTACATTCCCTTATTAATTGTTTTGCATTGCTATAGTAACTGCGATTATTGTTATACTCGATAGTTACCATGTTGCAGCGTGTAACCTCCGAGTGCGGTTACTGGGTGGTCAACAGTCGCGACTATTGACTTACTGCGACTGTTGATCTTCGCATAGCTGTCTAACCGTCGTGCGCTCTATATGAGCTAACGAAGTACTGGTACATGCGCGCTGCTTCATTATGAAGTGGTGCGCTAAGGGAGAACCTTTGGGAATATTCGTAATAACCAGTCGGTTATTTCAATATCAGGATCGTAATTGGTTACTATAAAGAGAGTAGGCAGAATTAGGCGCCATAGCTAGGTAAACCCTAGCTAGGCAAGAGAGAAATGAGCAAAGGAGGGGTTTCACTAGCAGCAATGAGGATACATATAGCAAACCCTAGATGGGTTGTACTCGCTATAGAGCACCCCACTACAGGCTAGAGAATAACATTCTGACACACCCCCATAGCCAAAGTGGGGTGTAATCAGTACAATGAGCAAGCAGATATATAGCAGGAGTACAAGGGCAAGCAAAGCTAGAGGCATTCACAAAGGGCAAGTGAGGAGGAGGAGGCGAGACTGTAGGAGGAGAGGAGACAAGAGGCGACGGCTGAAGCTGCAGACACACGGGCAACAGGAGTCATACTGGCACAGTGGCTACCGGAACAGCGCCCCGGACTACAGGAGTAACTGGCTCCGCGGCTAAGTGCGGCAGACGAGCAACGGACCCACGGGCGACTGGCGCAGCTGGCTACGACTGGGCTACCGGAACAGCGCCCCAAACTACAGGTGCTGCTGACGACAAGACGGCAGCCTCCGCTCAACCTCCCCCGACCGTCCCACCCCCCTCTCACACACCCCCTGCTGAAACCCTAGCTCCACTCCCACGTCACCCCCCTAGCACCACTCCTTCGGCTCCCACACACCCACCCCCCTGAGCGGCAGCTGCAGCAGCGGGAGACGGAGGAGGAGGAGGAGGAGGGGACGGGGCACACAACCGGCACCCCCACAACCGCCACCCCCACACTCCCCACCCCCAAACCCTAAAACGGGTGGGATAGGGGCAGGAGCGCGGGGGATGGTGAGGGGGGATGGCGCGCGACCCCCAGGGCGCCAGAACGGACGGGCTGGGCGGGTGCAGGGGGTAGCGCGCGCTGCTCCCCAGGGCGCCGCGACGGACGGGCGGGGGGGACGCGCGCGCGACTCCCTAGGGCGCCGCGACTGCCTGGCGGGGCGCGAGCGGGCTCCCGAGGGCGCCGCGACGAACTGGCTGTCAGAGGTCCACTGGTGATCCCCGATGATCCTAGGGAAGGGTTACAGGCACGTTGGCCTGGGGGGTTATGGGCGCACTCACCCGCTACACAAACAAGCCCTTTTATCCCAGTGGTTAGTGGCTGGGATTCTGACATGGTATCAGAGCGAAGGTCTCGGGTTCGAATCCCGGTGTGTGCACCTCGGGCATCCCAGTGCGGGGGGGTGTCAGAGGTCCACTGGTGATCCCCGATGATCCTAGGGAAGGGTTACAGGCACGTTGGCCTGGGGGGTTATGGGCGCACTCACCCGCTACACAAACAAGCCCTTTTATCCCAGTGGTTAGTGGCTGGGATTCTGACATTGGCGGGGCGCGCGCGTGCTCCCCAGGACGTTGCGACGAACGGGCGGGGCGTTCGCGGGCTCCCTAGTGCGTCGCGACGGACGGGCGGGGCGCTCGCGGGCTCCCCAGGGCGTCGCGACGGACGGGCGGGGCGCTCGCGGGCTCCCCAGGGCGTCGCGACGTGCAGGTTGGGGGCCGCGCGTACTCCCCAGGGCGCCACGACGGACGGGCGGGGCGCGCGCGGGCTCCCCCACGGCAGCGCGCGGCGAGATGAAAATTTGAAGGTCGCGCGCCACGGGGCGCGCGACACAGAGTAGGGCAGCGGAAGCAGCAGTGGGGCCCACAGGCCAGGAGCGTGAACGCTCTGTTACCATGTGAAGAGAGTAGGCAGAATTAGGCGCCATAGCTAGGTAAACCCTAGCTAGGCAAGAGAGAAATGAGCAAAGGAGGGGTTTCACTAGCAGCAATGAGGATACATATAGCAAACCCTAGATGGGTTGTACTCGCTATAGAGCACCCCACTACAGGCTAGAGAATAACATTCTGACAGTTACCGCGCCGCACGGTTGATGTTTGTAGCAATAAGAGAATGTACCATTTAGAGTATATGGCTAGCCTAGGTTTTTTCATATTCCTTGTAATCTGTATATAAATCGATGTACGCCTTTGTTATAATCACTTCTGTTATTTACATTCACTCTGAGGTCAAACAATAACGATTCATTAACACTTTGCGAACAATCTGGGGTGATCCTGACAAAAATCTCTCGTAGGATTGTAACAGAACTCTCTCGAGCCATAATAGAGGTGTGAAAAATATGCAAAAAATCTGAGACCTAACCTCGCACTTAGAGTCCATCACTATGCCGCCTAGTCAAAGTGCGATATTCATTATTACACACTCTTTATTACAACTCATAACATACAAATTCTACAGAATCACTTCGTTACAAAGAGTCAAACTATCGCCATTGTTCGCGAATCGGCTCACCCATCAACCCTCCGACAATCATTTCTCGAGTCTCTCTCAACTCACGTTCCTCCTTGTTTCCTCTTCGACTGACTCGCCGGCCTTGTGTGTGTCTAGTTTGGTGGGGTCAGCTCGCCTGGTAGGTAAAGCAGGCTGTGCCGTCCGTCTATCACGTACTTGCTTCAACAAACGGTATTTAGTTTGGAAGAGAGGGAATTAGCACACTCCTGGACGCGCTCTTGTCGAACTCGACGCTGGGTGTCCTAAGTCAGGCCGCAATGGTTAGTTGCTAACCCTATCCAGACCGTCCGTGCGTCTTAATTTATTTATCCTAACGTTGATCTAGGCCCCAGTGGCAAGTCTGCCGGCTTTGTTTTTATTCTCACTAATTTCTTTTCAACCCTAGTTAAGAGTTCCGCGTGGGGCCCCTCGCAATTTTATCTGTCAATGTGTCTGTTCTTACCTGATCCTCTTCTCTCGTTGCCCTCGTTTGTCGCAGGGTCGGAAGTTTCTGTGCATTCTTCTGATCGCGATTCTTGTCGCGGCGAGTTTCCATGTGTCCGAATGCAAGAAGAAGAAGAAAAAGCGGACTGTGACGGCAGAAGCAGCACTTGACGAAAGCGAAACCGCCACAGTGGTAACCCGATCCGCGACGAAAAAGGCAGCAACAGCAGACGAATCAGCGTCGCAAATTGACGAACCAGCTGCGGACGCGGCAGCAGGCGACGAAGACGCAGACGCCGACGCGCCTTCGGAAACTATTTCCCCGAGGAATCAGGCTTCCTCTACAGCGCCGGCTACTAAGGCGGCGGCTGCTACGGCGGCAGATGCGGAGGAGGATGCGGAAGTCGCGGACGCCGCCTCGGCAGCTGATGCTGACGTGGCGACGAAGGGCGACGACGCCGATGGCGACGCGGCTGAGGCTGACACCGCCGCAGATGCCGCCGAGCCCGACGCCGCGGAAGACGGCGCAACGGCGAAGGGGGCTACCGGCAAGCCAGTCGCAGCGGACGACGATGCCGCTGCAGCTGATGCGGAAGGGGCGGAAGAGGCGGAAGGGGCGGAAAGTGCGGAAGGCGCTGCCGGTGGTGGGACCACAGACGACGCGGCTGCGGGTGGTACTGCGGCGGCGGCGGCGGAGAAACCGAGTTCGGCTCCTGGATCCGTGTCGGATGCTGGCCCGCTCGCGTGGAAATCCGCAAACATGTCACGTGACGACATTGATCCCAATGGTGAGACGACATTGATCTCAAAGGTGACACGAAATTGTTCCCAAAGGTCAGACGACATTGATCCCAAAGGTGACACGACATTGATCCCAAAGGTGGCACGACGAGTCTAGAGACGTCTCAAAACTGGGCTGCTCCCATGGGATGGGAATTCGCGTCGCCAGCATGTCGCGAAGAAGGTTTTGACCTCAAATGCGAGTCCGCGCTGACTTGGTTGGAACTTGGAAGCGAGACGTCCATGAACTGAGCTGCTCGCATGGGAATCCGCCAAGCCAACGTGACGTGAGGCGTCGTGGATCCCAAAGGTGGGCCCCTGCTGACCTTAAAGCGAGGGTACGCATTTGACTCGGCTGGTTGCTGTGGGGGCAGACAGAACAAGAAGTTGCCAGCGCGAAGCGGAAACGCTCTGAGCGCCACCCCTACGCTCTGAGCGCCACCCCTACGCTCTGTCAGACTGGGATGGCGTTTGATAAAAGTATTCCCCCCCCCACATGGCTACCACACCCCCGTCTCCCCTGCAGGCCCGCTTCGCCGAGACATGCAGCTGCACTGCCAGGGCGTGGAGGCGGGTAGAGCAGGTTGGGTGTGCTTGTGAGGTGCGGCATCATAATTATACACTTCACCAACGTGGTTCGTTACCACACTCCCCTCTCCCCGCCACGCCCGTGCAGGCGAGACATCAAGATGCACTGCCAGGCCGTGGAGGCGGGGATCGCCGCTGGGTTTGCTTTGCTTGTTAGACGTGTCATAGCAGTACCGTCCACGTCGTGATTCAAACCTCTCCACGTGGTGATTCAAACCTCTCCACGTGGTGATTCAAACCTCTCCACGTGCTTATTCAAACCTCTCCACGTGCTTATTCAAACCTCTCCACGTGGTTATTCAAACCTCTCCACGTGGTTATTCAAACCCCTCCACGTGGTTATTCAACCTCTCCACGTGGTTATTCAAACCTCTTCACGTGGTTATTCAAACCTCTCCACGTGGTTATTCAAACCTCTCCACGTGGTTATTCAATCCCCTCCACGTGGTTATTTAATCCCCTCCACGTGGTTATTCAATCCCCTCCACGTGGTTATTCAATCCCCTCCACGTGGTTATTCAATCCCCTCCACGTGGTTATTCAATCCCCTCCACGTGGTTATTCAATCCCCTCCACGTGGTCATTCAATCCCCTCCACGTGGTTTCCTTTCCCCCCAACCCCCCTCTCCCCGCCCCGCCAGGTCCGTGCCGGCGAGACATCAAGCTGCACTGCCAGGGCGTGGAGCCCGGCAACGCGGTGCTGTCGCTGTGCCTCACCTTCCACGTCAAGAACGAAAAGTCCGGCAACGAGCTCGGGGGTGAGTTGAGTGAGGTTGGGGGCAGGGAGGCAACGCGGTCGGGGGTGAGTGAGTGAGGTTGAGGGAAGGGAACCACGAGCTGTGCCTCACCTCCCACACATCCTCCACACATCCTCCACACATCCTCCACATATCCTCCACACATCCGCTGTTGCATGTACCGACCCGTGTCTGCATGTTCATGCTGCATGTGCATGCTGCTGTGTGCCTGGGCATTACATTTGGTTCCATCCATAGGCTGCTGTCTGACAGTGACTTCTTTCGGCTGGTGTTGTGGTGATGCTGCTGTGCTGCCGTGCGGTGGCAGGTCCCGTTTGTGCTGCTTTTGCTGTGCTGCCGTGGCATGGCAGGCCCGAAGGTGTTCAACAAGTGCAAGAAGGACGTCGGTCGGTCCATTTATGCAGAGTTGACCTGAAATGTCATCTCTCTTGGTCTTGCGGTGGGCGTATGTTGTGTTGCTGCTGTGGTGGCATGGCGTGGCATGGCATGGCAGGCCCCAAGGTGTCCAAGAAGTGCAAGAAGGAAGTGCGCGCGTTCAGGGCGGAGATGTACAAGGACCTCACCATGGACAAGGCGCTCGGTGCGTGCTCATTGCTCCTCATGCTTTCCTACAGAACAGGGCTTGCTTTGCTGCAGAACAGGGCGTGCATTGCTTGTATCGGTTCACATCATATCGTGTTGGGGGCGGGCCGAGATGTACAAGGGACCTCAGCATGGTCAAGGCGCTGGGTGAGTGCTTGTCATGCTTAGTTTTAGAACCAGGCGCGCTTGTGGCGGTTTGCCTTAAATCGAATCCAGGGCGGAGATGTACAAGGACCGCAGCATGGGTGAGTGCTTCTTGGCCTTTGTGGGACATGACCAGCTGCTATTGGCTGTCGCCTTAACTTTGCCATTCCTTTTCTCTTCTGATCTGTCTGTTTGTTTGCCGTCCTTGATGGTTGCCCGTCCTGTGTGCGTGCATGTGTATGCGTGCATTTATGTGTGCATGCTTGTATGTGCGTGCACGTGTGCGTGTGCATGCGTGCATGTGCATGTGTGCATGTGTGCATGCGTGCATGTGTGCATGTGTGCATGTGTGCGTGTGCATGTATGTGTGCATGCGTGCGTGTGCATGCGTGCGTGTGCATGTAAGTGTGCATGCGTGCGTGCATGTGCATGTCCGTGTGTGTCTGTCACCTCTCGGTGCGGCACATGCATGTGAGCAGCCACGGCATGCAAGGCGGACATCACCAAGTTCTGTGACGATGACTTCCTCTACCCCGAACCGGGCAACGTCGTTGCCTGCCTCAGGTGCGCCTCTCCTCTCCTCTCCTCTCCTCTCCTCTCCTCTCCTTTCACAGTATCCAGTGCATTGTTTCTTATCTTTTGTTCCTGCTCTATTGATCGTTTTACTGCATGCATTGTGACCGTGGTTGTATGATGACGGGGAGAACCCAGCTGACACGTGCTGGGAAGAGGGGCTGCGATGTTCCTCCTAACTGCAAAACCCATTTCCTTCCTTCCTCCGCCTCCATTCTCCCTCCCCCCTCCCCCCCTCCCCCCCCCCCCCTTCCTATTCAGGGAGGTGAACCAGGTAGAAAAGCTGGCAGACGAGTGCCGGGCGAGGTGCTGCGATGTTCCCACCTAACCCTTTCCCACCCACCTGCCCTCTCCCTTAAGCTTCCACCCCCATCCCCTTCCCCTCCCTTCTTTCCCCCCCTCTCCCAGGGAGGTGAACCAGGTGGAGAAGCTGGCAGACGAGTGCCGGGCGGAGGTGCTGCGATGTTCCTAACCACAGGCCATCGCACAGCCTAACCACAGGCCATCGCACAGCCTAACCACATAGGCCATCGCACAGCCATTGCACAGCCTAACCACACAGGCCATCGCACAGCCTAACCCTTTCCCAACCACTTACCTTAACCCCCCACCATTCCCTCCCTCCACGCTCCCCTCCCCCCCTCCCAGGAAGGTGAACCAGGTGGAGAAGCTAGCAGACGAGTGCCGGGCAGAGGTGCTGCGAGGTCCTTACTGCACACAACGACCTAACCCCTTTCCGCAACCCCCCTTTCCCCGCCCTCCCACGCCCCTCCCCTTCCCCCCTCCCAGGGAGGTGAACCAGGTGGAGAAGCTGGCAGACGAGTGCCGCGCGGAGGTGCTGCGCGCGCAGCTGGAGGCGGCGGAGGATTTCAAGATGGACCCGCAGCTCAACCAGCTGTGCTCCGCGGAGGCGGACAGGCTGTGCAAGGGCGTGGAGCCGGGCGAGGGGCGCATCCAGGAGTGCCTGGTGGGTGCCTGCTGGGCCACTGGTGGTTTTCACATGCCTGGTTGGTGGGTGGGTGGTGGATGGGTGGGTGGATGGGTGGTGGATGGGTGGTGGATGGGTGGTGGATGGGTGGTGGATGGGTGGGTGGATGGGTGTGTGGATGGGTGGTGGTTGGGTGGTGGGTTGGTGGTAGGTGCGTTGCGTGTGAATGCAAGAGTGTCTGCTGGGCGGCTGGTGCATGTCATGAGTATCCTAGGCTCCGTGACGTGAACACAGGCGCATGCGACACATCAGCAAGCTCAGTCAAGTCAGCTATGCCTCTCACGTCTCGCCTCCTCCCCCTTTTCCTCTCCCCCTTTCCCTCTCCCCCTTTCCCTCTCCCCCTTTCCCTCTCCCCCTTTCCCTCTCCCCCTTTCCCTCTCCCCCTTTTCCTCTCTCCCTTTTCCTCCCCCCCTGCCCGCAGCGAGAGCACAGGGCGCGGCTGGCGTGGGACTGCCAAGCCAACCGGGCAAATCTCTTAGTCGTCCTAGAAGTCACCTCCTCCCTCCTTCCTCCAATACCTCCTCCCACCCTCCTCCACCCTCCTCACCCCCTTCCCCCCCTTCCCCCTGTCCCCTATCCACAGAGGGAGCACCGAGCGCGGCTAGCATGGGACTGTCAGGCGGAGCCGTTCCACCAGGAGGTGGAGAGCGCGCGTGGGGGGCATTCGCGTCAACATGCGCCTCTTCTCCTCTCCTCTCCTCTCCTCTCCTCTCCTCTCCTCTCCTCTCCTCTCCTCTCCTCTCCCAGCACTCCATCCTTCTTCCAAACAAATCATTTCACCAACCTCTCCACCCCCCCTCCCACCCCCCTCCCACACTGCTCCCGCCCTTCTCCCGCCCCTCCCGCCCTTCCCCCTTCTCCCGTTCCCCCTATCTCCCCCGTCCCCTAAACCACACAGAGGGAGCACCGAGCGCAGCTAGCATGGGACTGTCAGGCGGAGCTGTTCCGGCAGGAGGTGGAGAATGCGGGGGACATCCGCCTCAACGTGCGGCTCTTCCAGGCGTGCCTCAACGACCAGCGCCGCTTCTGCGCCGACGTCAAGTACGGCGATGCACGAGTGAAGGACTGCCTGGAGGACCACCGCCTCGACCCCGACTTCTCCCCCTCCTGGTCAGTGATTGCCTGCCACCACCTTTGGTACGGGAGGGCTTTGTTGTACGTAGCTTGTTGCAGACCAGCGTAGATGCCTGCTGCTGCTTCACCCCTCGTTACCTCTCTCTCTCTCTCTCTCTCTCTCTCTCTCTCTCTCTCTCTCTCTCTCTCTCTCTCTCTCTCTCTCTCTCTCTCTCTCTCCCCCTCTCTCCTCTGCCTCCCTGTCCCCCCCTCTCTCCCTGGCCCCCCCCCCCCCCCCCTCTCTTCCCTGCCTCCCCCTCCCCCCCTCTCTTCCCCGCCCCCCCCCTTCCGCCCTCCCTGCTCCCTCCTTGCCCCTTTCCTGCATTTCTCCACGAACCGTCTGTTTCTTCTGCTGGACCCCCATGCCACCCCACCCCCTCCGTCCGTCCTCATGGTTGGTCGCAACAAGTCGGAGTTTGAGAAACGGTTGGCGAGGCGAGGCGGGCCACTGATGTCCATGCTAGTGCCTTTGTGCTCCTCCCTCTCTCCAACTCTCCCTCTCCTCCCCCCCCCTCTCGCTCTCCCCCCCATTCGCTCCCCCGTTTGCTGGCTGGCAGCAAGACGGACTTTGAGCAGATGATGGCGCGGTGGGCCACTGACTTCCACGCTATGCCCTCGCTTCCCAACCACCCCTCTCCTTCCGTCCCCTCTTCTCCCCTCCTCTCCCCCTCCCCTCCCCCCCCCCCCCCCCCTCCCCCTCCCCCCCTCCCCTCCCCCCTCGCCCACTCTCTGCCCTCCCCCCGCATGGGTTGCTGGGCTGGGTGGCAGCAAGACGGAGTTTGAGAAGATGATGGCTCGGCGCGCCACTGACTTCCGCCTCGACGCAAATCTGCGCAAATACTGCAAGGCGGACATTGCGGAGGTGAGGGGGACATTGCGGAGGTGAGGGGGACATTGCGGAGGTGAGGCGGACATTGCGGAGGTGAGGGGGACATTGCGGAGGTGAGGGGGACATTGCTGAGGTGAGGGGGACATTGCGGAGGTGAGGGGGACATTGCGGAGGTGAGGGGGACATTGCGGAGGTGAGGGGGACATTGCGGAGGTGAGGGGGACATTGCGGAGGTGAGGGGGACATTGCGGAGGTGAGGGGGACATTGCGGAGGTGAGGGGGACATTGCGGAGGTGAGGGGGACATTGCGGAGGTGAGGGGGACATTGCGGAGGTGAGAGTGTCGCCCTCCCCACCCACCATCTCCCTCCCCCCCTGCTATCCTTCTGTCCCCCAGATCTGCTACCCCGATGCGGAGGACATATCAGACGTGGCGAATTTCGACGCCAAGGTGATAGAGTGTCTGCAGGACTACAGGGACGAGCTCAAGGACGCCAAGTGCAAGGCCGCCGTGCACCGCCTCACTGCCAGGGCCGCCGAGAGTATTCGCTTCGACCGACCACTGGCTGATGCGTGCCACGGTGAGTGCATGCAAGCGTGTTGCTCAATCATGAGCTGTGGGACGGAAGGATCCGCCCCTGCTGCTGCTGCAATACAGTGCCTGCCATGCTGAGTGCTCTGCTCTGGTGAGGAGGTTGTTGAAAAAGGAAATGGGGGGAAGTTCGCTGGTGCTGTAATAGGCCTGCTACGGTGAGCGCCCTGGTCCGGAAACATGGGCTGGGACGGATGAAACCATACAGGAAACCTCTCTTCCCCCTCCCCCAGACCCTCCCATCCCATCCTCTTCCCTCCCCCCAATGCCCACCTTTTTCCATTTCAACCTGTTTTGCCCATCTCCTCCCCCCCTTCCCGTGCAGAGGACCGCACGACCATCTGTCGGGACGTGCCGGACGGCATGGCGCAGGTGTTTCTGTGCCTGCAGGACAACATGGGCAAGCTCAAGGAGTCGTGCCGCACCGCGCTCTTTGAACAGGTGAGCGCGGCCCACCAACTAAGGGCGCTCCACCATGCTACTGTCAGTCAATGCGGATTTTGATATTGATGTTGATTTTGATATCGATGTCTATGTCTGTCAAGTTTAATGTCGGTGTCGGTGTTTGTGTCTGTGTCTCATGATGAGTGTTGACTCTCAAGGTCTCCATGTGTCAGGTTTGGTTGCTCCCTATGACAACGCCCTCCTCTCTTCACTAATGGACGCGCTTTGCTCCTCATGCCCCATCCTTCGCTCCTCATGCCCCATCCTTCGCTCCTCATGCCCCATCCTTCGCTCCTCATGCCCCATCCTTTCGCTTCTCGTCTCCCACCCCCACCCCCCCCCCACCCCCACCCTCACCCCCACCCCCACCCCCACCCCACCCCCACCCCCACCCCCACCCTCACCCCCACCCCCACCCCCACCCCCACCCCCCACCCCCACCCCCACCCCCACCCCACCCCACCCCAACGTATCCCACCCCACCCTGCCCCACCCAACTCCACCCCACCGCACCCCTGGGTGGCAGCTGGTGCGCATGGCGGAGGACATCGACTTCAAGTTCCCCATGAAGCGCGCCTGTGCCGCCGAGCTGCAGAAGTTCTGCAAAGACATCCCGCATGGTATGGTTGGTTAGCGTGGTGTGTGGGGGGGAATGCTGGATGCGGGGTGGTGGTGGCATGGTGGCATAGTGGGGTGGTGGCATGGTGGGGTGGTGGCATGGTGGGGTGGTGGCATGGTGGCATGGTGGCATGGTGGCATGGTGGCATGGTGGCATGTAATCTTTCCAAACCCATCCCCGCCTTTTGTCATGCTTCCTTTCGTTGCCCACATTTATCCCTTCTTCCTCCCTGTGTCCTCCTCTGTCCTTCCCTGCCATCCCCGGCAGGCCATGCGGCACGTGTGAAGTGTCTGCAGGAGAGCATAGACAGCGCTGACATGGGTGAGGAGTGCCGCAAGGAGGTCAAGCGAGACATGGCCCGCTCAGCCGGAGGTGCGTCCTTCCCGCAGAGCAGTTTACCCCCCTCTTCCCGCAGAGCAGTTTACCCCCCTCTTCCCGCAGAGCAGTTTACCCCCCTCTTCCCGCAGAGCAGTTTACCCCCCTCTTCCCGCAGAGCAGTTTACCCCCCTCTTCCCGCAGAGCAGTTTACCCCCCTCTTCCCGCAGAGCAGTTTACCCCCCTCTTCCCTCCGTGGGAGGCGTGCCTTTCCCCTTTCGCCTCGCTGCTCTTTTGTTCCCACTTAGTTTCCGCTTGTTGCTCTTGTTTCTCACAGAGCTTCGTCTGTCTGCAAGAAGCATTTGCGCTATCCTCCTCCCTCTTTCCATCTCTTCCCCTCCGCGTTCCTCCATTCTTCCCCTCCTCGGCCCCTCCCCCCTCTTTCCTCCTATCCCCTTCACCATTCACTGCCCGATTGCCTTCGCCCCCACTGCCCATCATCCCGCCCAGCTTTCCTCTTCTTCCCTATGCGCTTATTTCTCCCCGCCCACCCCCATTCCCTCCCATTTCTTTTCAAACGATTGGCTTAACAGCAAACACTGTTCTTTCCTCACCGCACATCTGTTCCTCCTCTACTCCCCCCATCCCCCATCCCTCATCCCCCATCCTCCCTTCTCCTCCCCCACATTCTTCACCATCCCGTCTGTCTTTCCCCCAATCCTCACCCCACCATCCCTCCCTGCTCTCTTCCCTCCACCCTCTTCAGACTACCGTCTCAACTACCGTCTGCACCGCGCGTGCCTGCCGGAGATCCAGAAGCACTGCTCGCACGCGTGCGACGCCGCCAGCACCAACGGCTCCGTCACGTGCGCCGGCACCGTGGTGAAGTGCCTGCAGGAGCAGCAGGATGAAATCGAATCGGACTCCTGCAAGCAGGAGATCACATCGTTCAGCATTCTCGAGGCCAAGGACCCGCTGTCCCTCGACGTGCCCCTGCAAGCGGCGTGCAAGGGGGACCTACAGACGCTGTGCCCGGACGTGGGGAGGGACCATGGGAGGAGCTTGGCTTGCCTGCGGGGCAAGAGGGACCAGCTGAGTGCGGCGTGCAGGAAGGAGGAGATGCGCTTCAGCGTGATGGAGGCCTCGGATATTCGCATCACGCCCAGCCTCATGAACGCCTGTGGGCAAGGTAGGAGCTCGTATGGGCAAGGTAGGAGCTCGTATGGGCAAGGTAGGAGCTCGTATGGGCAAGGTATGCACTCGTATGGGCAAGGTATGCACTCGTATGGGCAAGGTATGCACTCGTATGGGCAAGGTATGCACTCGTATGGGCAAGGTATGCACTCGTATGGGCAAGGTATGCACTCGTATGGGCAAGGTATGCACTCGTATGGGCAAGGTATGCACTCGTATGGGCAAGGTATGCACTCGTATGGGTATACATGGCAGCGAGGGTAGTGTTTTCACTCGACTCGCTCGAAATGCTCGTTGGGGGTCGAGTAACGAGCATGGTTTTTTTTTTAGAAAAACTCGCCCGAGGCGAGGCAAGTTTTACTCGCCGAGTTTTTTAAACTCGTCGCATGCTCGCCTTGGGCGACGATCATTTTCGTGGAAATGTTGTGCTTGACGAGTTTTTTAAACTCGCGGATCGGCGATTCGCCCGTCAATCCGCGCGGATCGGCAATTTCGCCCGTCAATCCGCACGGATCGGTGATTTCGCCCGTCAATCCGCGCGGATCGGCGATTTCGCCCGTCAATCCGCGCGGTTCGGCGATTAATCCGCGCGGATCGGCAATTTCATCTGTCAATCCGCGCGGATCGGAGATTTTGCCCGTCAATCCGTGGGGATCCGCAATTGCGCTGCGGAGTCTGCCACTAGTCGTGTCAATAACTACGCTCAGATCTATGTTTTGGTCGAGAAAAACCAGTATGCCTTTCCCAACAAATTTGCCACTCAATTTCCCAACCAAGTCGCCACCACTTACCTCTCTTCACCGCATTGAATCTACAGAACCCAACCACCAGATCCAAATTCAATATCCAGATTCAGATCCCGTCACTTCAAAAAGTCACATCGTTCCTTGCGCTGCCAGCCTACGGCCCACCGCACAACCCCCTTCCCTCCCCCGCTAGTCTACTCCGATATTCCCTACTTAGCTAGCTGGACGTGTCCGTGGTAACCTTGTGCTTGCGAGTGGCGAGTCGAGCATTTCTTGTGCTCGGACGAGTTTTCCCCTAAACTCGCCCGAGCATGCCAAAAAACGACGAGTCACGAGTATGCTAAAAGTTGAAAATTGCTCGTCAGAGTTTTGCAAGACTCGGGGCAAAAGCTCGTCGAGCAAGACCATGGACGAGTCGAGCTTTGCTCGACTCGTCACTTTGACCATGTATACGTATGGGCATGGTGTGCACTCGTATGGGCATGGTGTGCACTCGTATGGGCATGGTGTGCACTCGTATGGGCATGGTGTGCACTCGTATGGGCATGGTGTGCACTCGTATGGGCATGGTGTGCACTCGTATGGGCATGGTGTGCACTCGTATGGGCATGATGTGCACTCGTATGGGCATGGTGTGCACTCGTATGGGCATGGTGTGCACTCGTATGGGCATGGTGTGCACTTGTGGGCGGGCTCCCCAGGGGCGTCCTTCCCAGGGGTGGGCGGGCGTTCAATAGTTTGCAGCAGCACGTGAAAGCACAGCCGTGTGTCCCCATTCCCCCATCACACTGTTTCCCCCCTTTCTTCCTTCCCACACCAGAGCTGCAGAGCTTCTGCCGTGACGTGCCCCCCAGGGGCGGGCGCGCATTCAAGTGTCTGCAGCAGCACGTGAGCGACGTGGGCATGGGGGCGGCCTGCCAGGGCGAGGTGAACCTGCAGGTGACCCGCAAGGCCGCCAACTACCGGCTGGACGTGCGGCTGAAGGAGGAGTGCGCGGGCGACCTGAAGCAGTACTGTGAGGGCAAGGACGCCGGCAAGGAGGGGCACGCCGTGGTGCTCAAATGCATGGTCGAGAATTTCAAGAGCCTTGCGCCGTCGTGCCAGGGAGAGGTGCGTGGGTTGGGTGAGGTGCGGTTGAGTGGGTGTCGTGGGTTGGTTATGGTGGGTGGGTGGGTGGTTGTTCAGCTGATCAGACGGTGGTGGCTGATCCTCCTTCCTTCCTCCCCCCTCCTCCCTCTCCTCCTCCTCCCCCTCCCCCCCCTCCCCCCACTCTGCGTCCCCCTCTTCCTCCCCCTTCCTCATGGCAGGTGTCCTATGTGGTGCGCATGGCGCTCTTCCAGTACCACCGAGCTGCTTATCTCACGTTGCCCTGCGACGAAGCAGTGGACGGCATCTGCCTCGCCCCGGGCGCCCCCAAGCCCAAGGAGATCAACGGCGCCGTGATCGGTGTGTTCGGGCAGTGCCTGCTGTCTGCACAGCCCGATAAGCTATCGGAGGAATGCCGCGCGCTGGTGCAGGTGGCAGGGAAGGAGGGCGCGTATGTGAAGGGTGGGCTGGACCAGGCGAAGCTGGATGAGGCGCTGGCGAAACTCAAGGAGGTGAGAACGGTGGGCAGGGGTTGAAGGGTGAGAAGGGAGGGCAGGGCAAGTTGGATAAGGCTCTTGCAAAGCTCACGGAGGTGAGGAGGGTGAGGAAGGCGAGAGGGTGAGGAGGGTGGGAAGGTTTGGGAGAGTGAGTGTATTCAGTGGATCTGGAGGAAAACGTCCAGGCAAAGCTAGATTAGGTGGTGTTGAAGCTCAAGGGGGTAGAGATAGATGAGGGGGCTTGTGATAGGGGTGAGTACAGTGATGCAAGTGAGGCAAGTGCGACCACGCATTACGTCTTCATGGTTTCATAACTTGATGTCATACAGTGTCCATTCTCCTAATCTTCGGCCCACATATTGCACAGTTGCAGCCTCTTATTCCAACCATCTCATCTCATCTCATTTCATTTCTTCTCCTCCACTTTATCCCTCCACTTCATCCCCACCACCTGTGTTCACCAGCTCCCTGCGGCAGCTGCAGCAGACGGGTCGACTGGCAAGTCTGGGCTAGTGATTTCAGGCTGGCTGGCCTTTGCCGCTCTGGTGGCTGTGGTGGTGGTTGCTGTTGCGGCGGGCTTTGGCATTTACCACAAGTACTTTAGCCCCACTCGCAACTACACCTTGGTTGTCAAATCAGCCCCCCCGGGCACTATTTAGGTAGTGTTCAGCACAAATACAAGGCAAGATATCTGGAGCCCATGTCTCTTATTGTAACTTATTTGTCTGGCACAACCTTAGTTGGATTCAGGGAGCTTAATAGTCCAAAGAGGGCAAGGGATTACCGTATTCCCCCGGATAAAACACCCACCCCGAATTGTACACCCCCGGGTAGCTTGTGCGGGGGGGGTGTTATATTTGACCCCGTTGGTACTATACCCCCCCTTTTGGGGTGATCCTCTATAACACCCCCCTTTTCTTACGAAACCCTATTATAGCTGTTATCGAGTCAGATTTTTTACGGGAGGATATGACGAAAATCGCTCCCTGAATGAAATTTCGCGTGCACTTTCACTTCGAATCTACCGAGATTCCCTCCCTCCCACAATCTCGCTGTCGCCACGCTGGCGAATCTTCCGCTGCACGTGGCCCGAGAGGTGAAACTCACATTCTCGCCAAAACTCGAATTCTCGCCTCAACCTGTGATGTTATAACGACTATTGAAACACCCAAATTGTCTAATTAATTTTTTTTCTTACACTAAAAAGTGCCATATATAACCACCCGGGTATTATATATTTTTTTCCGTTGAGGAGACCCCCCCATTTTTTCCCAGTGGTTATCATAATACCCCCGGGTGTTTTATCCGGGGGAATACGGTATGCTGTGCAATGGTAGAGGTGTCTTGGAATGGGAAAAGGATGTTGCATTCGTGTTAGGGTTCATATGCCTAATCCTAAAGGTTGTACCCCATATAACACACCTCACTACAGTCTAACATATTTGACACACCCCCATGACAACAGCAAAAGTCTAAGGTCACAAGACCGGTCACAAACAAGCTGTCGTGATAGCGTTAGAACCTACGAAGCTAGGTGAGGGTGTTGGGAGTAGCGAGAGGAAAGAGGTTCAATAAAGAGAAAGGGTACAATGATATAGGCAAGAGTTGGGGGTGCACCACCAACAGAAAGTATAACAAACTACAGCTACAGCTACAGGCACTTATAGATTTATATAAAATGTAAATCATGACACACCCCCTAAGTGCCTGCGGCGCATAGCAGTAGCAAGTCACACCCCCTGAAGGGGTACACCACGCAGGTGCAAGGCAGCAGGTGCAGTAGCGGTAGATGCAGGTGCGGAAGATGCACAGCCACGGTAAATGCAGCCATGGCGTGTGCAGGTGATGGCAGGTCGCCTGGAGAGCAGATGTGTGCGGCGGCAACGAGCGGCGGCACAAGCAGGGCTTCAACGGCAGCACCTGCCGCACCACCAGCAACAGGCAGCAGGAGCAATTACACGATGGGGGCAGATGGGGCAGCTGCAGGTTCCACGTTAGCACCAAGCAGCCATTGCAGATGCACGACGGGCAGGACAGAGGAGGAACAGCCGATAGAAAACAGGAGAGAGGAGGAGTAATGAGGAGGTGGCTGCGGCTGGTGCTGAAGCCATTGCTCCCACCACCCCCTCAACACCCCCCCCCCCCCCACAGCGACTGGCGCTGCAGGGAGAAAGAAGGGAGATGGGCAGCGGCTGGCGCTGCAGAGTTCCTCCCGCCACCCCTTCACCCTCCCCCCCACAGCAGGACGCACGGCCCAGCGGCGTAGGGCAGGAGCGGCGCGGGCACTGCTGCAGATCCCGCACGCCATCCACCCCCGCCGTCTCCCCAAACAGCAGTTTCCGCGGCAGGGCGTGCGACGGGCGCGCAGATGCGGCGGATAATAGGGAGGGACGGTCGAGCAGGGGCAGGGCGCTGGCGGTTACTGCAGCCTTCTGGCCGCCACACCCTTCCCCCCTTCCTCCCCCTCACAGCGACCGACGCTGCCGACGTGCAGGGCCGCGGCAGGGGGGGAAAGGTTAGGGGGGCCGGACGAGGGTGCGACGAATCCGCATCGGTCGCAACCGAGGCCGCAAACGCTCTGGCGCAGCTCGCCGCCGAGACCGTTTCGACAGTCGCGACAGTTGCAACCGTCGTAACTACGGCCGCGACGGGGGCCGTGTCCAGCGCCTTGAGCGGGGGGATACGTGGTGGGCCCATGGGGAAAAAAAAAATAGGTCTTAGGACGACCTAGCTCTTAATACCATGTCGTGATAGCGTTAGAACCTACGAAGCTAGGTGAGGGTGTTGGGAGTAGCGAGAGGAAAGAGGTTCAATAAAGAGAAAGGGTACAATGATATAGGCAAGAGTTGGGGGTGCACCACCAACAGAAAGTATAACAAACTACAGCTACAGCTACAGGCACTTATAGATTTATATAAAATGTAAATCATGACACAAGCAAAGCTCATTGTGGATCACGACGTCACCACACAGTCCGAGCACAAACAAGTGGCCACTAGGCCAGTCCAAGAGTTCAAAAGTGTGTATATAGTACAAACAAGCACAGCAAGACAGGAACACTCAATTACAGTAAACGGGTAGAAGTCTCAACGAGGCCCAACTGCACACAAAACCGGTGGTGGTCACAAGGCGGAAGGGCCTTGGTGAAGATGTTGGTAGGGTTGGCCTCGGAGGCCATGAAGTCCAAACGCGCCTATCCACGTCTCTCCAACTCTCGAAGGAGAAAGTATCTGACGTCAATGTGCTTCACTCTGCTCTCCAGTCGAGGCTCTCGACACAGGAGAATCATCGCCTTGTTGTCAGTAAACAAGGTCGGTGCAGAGCTCGGCCGCTCACCAAGGTCGGTGAGCAAGAAGGTCAACCAGCGCAGCTCCTGTGCGGCCACGGCTCCGGCGTAGTTCTTGGCCTCAGCAGTATAAGTTGCGACTCAGGAGGACTGAGTAGACCTCCACGACACAGCGCCAGAGCCCAGGCTGAAACAATACCCCTGCGTGGACCTCTGAGTCTCGACGTCGTCAGGGTAGGAGGAGTCACAGTGACCGGTGAGTACAACTGGTCGTATGCCTCCAAGCACCAGTCCCATGTCTGATGTCGTCGCTAGGTACTTCGCCACCCTCACAACAGCTGTCCAGTGAAAAGGACGGTGTTTCCGGGTCGCAACAAAGTGAACAAGGATGCTGAGAGGAAAGGCGAGGTCCGGGCGAGTACAAGTTATCAGGTACATGAGGCAGCCCACCAGCTCTGCGTAGGGACCACTGGGCTCAAACGGCTCGTCAGGAAAGGGGCCAGTGAGTCTGTGGTCAACAGCAAGAGGTGTGGACTATGCTGTGGAGAACTGAAGCCCGAACCGCTGAAGGACCTGCTGCACCATGTGTGACTGAGTCAGAGTGATGGTGCGAGCGGCTCTGTCCCTGGTGATCTGCAGGCCAAGGTAGCGGCGCAGCTCACCAAGGTCAGTGCACGTGTGTCTCTTCTGCAGTTCGGACTTCACCTCGGCCAGAGCACAGTGTCTGCAGTGGCTTAGACCAGGTCGTCGACAAACACAAGAACAAAGAAGGGTGTAGGCACACAACGAACAAACAGCGACGGGTCGGTTGTAGATGGCTCAAACACGAGGTCAGTAAGTGTAGAACGAAGAGTGTCATGCCACTCACGGGGTGCCTGACGGAGACCGTAGACCGGTCGTCTCAGCCTCCACTGGGTCTCAGGTGAAGCTAGAAGGGTGACGCAGCCAGATCTCCTCGTGCAGGCTACCCTGTAAGAAGGAAGGCAGTGGAGAAGTCGAGAAAGTGCAGCTCGTAGTCTCTCTGCGCTGCCACGTGAAGTAACACATGAAGAGTGGTCATTTTCGGGGTAGGCACGAACGTATGAAAGAAGTCGACTCCTTCGCGCTGACTGAAACCTCTAGCCACGTAGCGCGCCTTGAAGACAGGAGGAGAACTTGGTGGCCGCTTCACCTTGAAGATCCACATGCCATCGACTACGTTCGCCCCCGGAGAGGGAACCTCGTCGACAAGGTGCTTGTGGATCTGTAGGAGGCCATCTCTGCGTCCATGGCAACTCTCCACTGAGAGGCCCAAGGCCCTGACATTGCCTCAGCGTAAGTGCGAGGAGTAGGTATGTCAAGGGCGTCGGGGTCTCCCTCAGGGGCGAGGAGCATGGCACAGAGATGAGGCGAAGCGGCTGCCAGGAACTCTAGCTCAAACTGCTTTTTCTGTAGGACGTCAGAGCCAAGGGCAGACTCACCCCCGACGGACAGAGGACGGGTAGGAGGAGCAGCCACTATACGGGTGGCGTAGTCAAGGCGGCGAGGACAGGCGAAGTCAGTGACAGAGGTAGTGAGAGCAGAGACAGACGACAAGGAGGCACGAGGGTCCGTAACAAGTGAGGCAAGAACACGAGAGAGAGTAGGACGGTACGTCGGGTAGTAGTCAGTGACAGGATTGGAGGAGGAAGCCGTGAGGGACGACTCATGAGGGGAAGGACGTATAGTCTGAGAAGGACGAGGGGGACTGGAACGAAACAAAACAGTACAAAAGTCAGTGACAGGGGACGAGGGACGAGCACGAGGAGAGCGAGAAGCCCAAGTGTCAGCAAGGGGAGGAGGGGACGACTAAAACTGAGGACGAGGGAACATAACCGGGGCGGAGTCAGGAGGAGGAAACGTGGGACCGTAGACAGGAGAGGAGGAGGACGCAGGAGGAGAAGAGGGAAGACCTAGGGCCCGAAGGCCAGTGACAGGGCTCGGAGGCGGCTCCAGCTGCTGCTGTTGCAGCTGCTGCTGTTGCAGCTGCTGCTGCTCCATCTGTTGAAGCTCCCCACTGCCGCTGCACCAACTCCAGCCTTTCTCGCTCCAACCTCTGCTGCTGCTTACGCCTAAGACGAAGAAGAGCCTGGTGCCGCGTGGGTAGGGGTGGGGAGGAGGAATGGCGTCTGGGGATGCAGTAGCCCCAGCTCTGCTCTCCACAGCACCAGTCGTACCACCTCCCAAACTAGCACCCCTAGTGGCAACGCGACCAGTCCCAGTCTCTCCAGGTCCAGAAGAAGGCGCACCCGCACCCTCAGGCGTAGCACCTCCAGGGACAGCCCCACCAACTCCAGCACCCCCAGAACCTGTACCTCCGGCAAGCGCATGCTCAGCTCTAACTCCAACACCCCCAGAGCTAGCACCTTCAGGGTGCTCACCACTAACTCCAGTACCATCAGAGTCTGAAGTAGCCTGTGGAGGAAGTGCTGACGGCTGCTGCGGTGACTGCAAGGAGGGCTGTGGAGAAGGGGACGAGACATGAGGGGCTACCGAGGGGGGGGGGGGAGTGTGCGACACACCTAACGTGGCTAGACCAGGGGGGGAGGGTGTACCAGAGGGGCAGGAGGGGGAGCGGGAGCCAAAAATAGAGGGGGGGGGGGAAACGAGAGACCTTGACAGGGTTAACGGGTGTAGTAGGGGACTTACTCGTCGAAACGGACGTCGCGAGAGTCAAAGAACCGGTGAAGGGGAGGGTGGTAAAAGGTGAAGTCAGAGGAGTCCTTTGGGAAACCAAGAAAGACACAAGGAAGGGCGTGAAGCGAGAGCTTGTCCGCGGAGGTGTCGCAAACAAGCGCCAAGCAGCCGCAGACACGAAAGCGTGACGCAACACCAGGGGACCCAGTCCAAAGACTGGTCTGTGAAACCCCTGGCCGGGAGACACGTAGAGGTTCAGCTAGTGAGTGGCGTACCGAACCGCGTAGGGCCACAGAAAATGGGGCGCACGGGCGTGGATCATGGAGGTGCGTGCAATCTCCATGACCAAGCCTATGCGGCGCTCAGCAACCCCATTCTGCTGTGGAGAGTCTGGAAGGGTCCAAGACTGGGCGATGCCCTTCTCGGCACAGAAGTTGGCGAGAATGCCGGAGAAAAACTCACCGCCGCGGTCGGAGTGAAGACAACTGACACGACGGTGACGAGTACCCTTTGTGGTGAGCAACCACCGGATAAGCATAGAATTCACGTTAGACTTCTTCGCTAAATGGAAAATGGTGGTGTAGCGAGAGTAGTCGTCGACGATCACCAGAAAGAAACTCTCTCACTCAGAATCAGGGCGAGGGGCGGGGCCCAAGACGTCCAAGTGGAGAGTCTCGAAGGGAGCGGTGGCCGGACGAAGGGAGGAGGAGTGAGGGGTGGCGCGGGGCCGACCTCGACGCAAGGGTCGCACGACGGTGTAGGTGAAGGCGCCAGCGATGGCAAGACTCGCGGGAGGCCTAAGACAAGACGCTAACTGTACATAGTGCATAGGCGGGGAAGGGACGGGTGACCAAGTCGGTGGTGCCAGAGGACGGTGGGGTGGGCAAGCAACCGACACGAGCACGACGCAGCAACCTGACCGGACGCCGTAACCTGACCAGACACAACTACTTGTCGCGACGCAGCTACCTGGCGGGACGCACCAAGTTCTTAGAGAACAGGGGCACGTGGAGGCCTGTCAGGGAACCTGAGGGGGTGACCGGGCACAGGAGTTGGTCCCGAAGTGGGATCAGCCAGTGCTATAGAGACCGGTGCAGGAAGCGGAGTAAGAGTCGTGTGGTTGTGGAAGAAGCACTGCGACGCACCGGAGTCCAGCGTGAAAGACAGGCGACGCGTCCGCCGAAGTGGCACTTGGACTAGCGCCTAAACAAACACCTACACTAGCAACGGGCACAGGATCAACACTAGCACCTAAGCTATGAACACGCGAGCAAACAGATCCAGAAGCACTATAGTCAACATCAGCATACATGCACAGATCCTAACAGATCAAGCAAATGAGATGCAGACATGTTCCACAAAGCGGGACCGTGCGAGTGAACAAAAGGGAGCTAGTCAGGTGCAGGGCCGTCCGCGCTGTACACCGCACGAAAAGAGCCGAGGCGCTGACGGGCAGGGCGCCCGTGTCACCAAAACGCATTCGGTCAGCAAGTGTTTGACGAATCGGCAATAGAGGCAAAAAAACACATGGACGCGAAGGGCGCTGACGAGCAGGGCGCAGGGGGCGATGGGCAGGGCGCAACGGGCGCAACGGGCAGGGCTCAACGGACACGACGAGCAGGGCGCTATGGGCGCGGACGGGCAGGGCGCAACGGGCTCGACGGGCTGGGCGCAACGGGCACGACGGACAGGGCGCAACGGGCGCGATGGGCAGGGCGCAATGGGCGCGACGGGCAGGGCGCTACGGGCGGGACGGGCGAGGGCGCAACAGGCGCGACGGGCAGGGCGCTACGAGCTAGGCGCGGCGGGTGCTACAGGCGTTACGAGCGCAACGGGCAGGGCGCGGATCCTAGTCTAACCTATCTGATACCATCTCAGAATGGGAAAAGGATGTTTCATTAGTGTTGGTTGGGGTACATATGCCTAACCCTAAAGGTTGTACCCAATATAACACACCTCACTACAGTCTAACATATTTGACAGGGTGTTGTCAATTGTGAGTATTTCAAATTGTTACGAATAGTGAAATGAGACACGTTACCGTGCATTCATGCTAGTAGCAAGAACGAAGAACACAGACGAGAGTACGAAGGCGAAGGGTCGAACCGACGCGAACGGTTACGTAGCATCTGGACCATCGGAGCAGACAACATCGAGCAGCTACAGGAGAGAGGAATTTTGCGGGAACAGTTTCGTAACTGTATACGCCGCACGGTTGGGTTTGAATTTGAATAAGGGAATGTACCCCTTAGAGTACGTGGCAAGACTAGGACCCTTTGTATTCCCCTGTACTCTTATATAAACCGATATATTCGCATGTTTTAATTATCTCAGTCATTTTTAATCCACTCTGACATGAGGTCAATTTCTTCCGCTGCAACACTCTAATTTTGCGATCCTTTGTGAGGTGATCCTAGGCACGTTCTACCTTTTGATCGCAACATGGTATGAGAGCGGCCCATCGCAACGTCACCCCCGAAATCTTCATCGAGCTACAGTGGCGTCCGGTAGACGCTCGCGCGTAAGGATGGTCAGAGGAGACGACCCGCAAGCCAACCTGGGTGTGACATACGAGGAGACGATGGCAATCAGCACCGCCGCCCTCGCACAACTACTTCAGCGACTCTCAACAATGGAGCAAGGATTCCAAACATTGCGGAATGGCGACGCGGGAACATCTTCCCAACCCTCTCAACCGGCCTCAAACGACCGTGATACCGCCCCGCACACCTTGTCCCTCGAAACAATGGCTCATCTCCCAGGACTCCCCATCCCAGCGATGAAGCACTTCTCTCAGCTTAATCATTGTTTCTAATCATATAAGAAATAAAATATTTTTACACCTAGTGCTTCAAGCTGGAGGTGCTGCTCCAAAACGTGCAGATTTTCCACTATTTCGACGGGAGCTATGCGGAGCCGGCAGAGAACACCGTCGAAGCCAGAACGCAATACTACAGTGAATCTCTTATGACTTACGGTGTCCTACTGCGCAACATGTCGCCAGCGGAGCAGTTAGGAATCCGTTCCTACAAAACCACGTTTGCTCCAGCCCTTGACGCCTGGCGACACCTCAACAGCGTATACCAACCGAAGGATCCGTTCTCATCGAGCGACCTGCTCCAGCAGCTACTGGAGTAAAAAATGTCCCCAAGGGAGAAGGCCAACAGCTACATCAACCGTTGTCGGAGCTTACGCGATCAAATCGCGAAATTGGAGAGCTCGACTTCCGAAGAAATCTTCGTGAACATCGTGCTCGCTGGGCTCGGCCCAGAATGGCGGCCCTGCAAGGCGCTTCTCCGACAGCAGAGGGCGGCCCTATGCGCCGCCCTCGGCCCTACATGGAGCAACCGCACACATACGGTGAAGGCGATTCACGTGTGTGCCAGCTGTGAAAACCCTTCTACGGGATCAAACAGGGGCCCAGGCTATGGCTGCAGCATTTGCACAACATTCTGCTCAAGATAGGCTTCACACAACTGCCTCACGATCCCAGAATGTACCGCCGTGATTTTCTCGGCGACTACATTCTGCTCGCGGTCTACGTCGATGACTTGCTCTATACCGGATCAAGCATTGAGCTGCTCGACCAGTTCGAAAAGAACTTAGACGTGCGTCGACATCACCTATATCCATGACGTTAAACAGTTTCTCGGCCTTGACATCTCCAACGTGCCAGAAGCCATTCACCTCTCAGCAGCCAAGTACGCAGAAGAACTTGGCAAACGCTTCAACATCACACTTGCACCACTTTCCACCCCTTACCGCACTCCGGACCGAACCACAAACCCGACAACAAAGCCCTGTTCTCTGCTGGGATTCAAACTTACCAGCAGCAGCTGGGTTGCCAACTCTTTGATTCAGTAACATGAAGGCCATGCCTCTCCTACATCGCGAACCAGCTAGCTCAGTACTCCCGCAAACCGACTGCTGAGAATCTTCTAGATCTCCAGCGCGCACTGCAGTTCTCATCTCCACACCCAACATTGGGCTTTGCTACTCAAAAGTGACAACCTTGTTCTTCAGTCTCATTGGCTACGTGGGTGCCGATCCTGCCGCTGACTCCGACAATCGACGGTCCAGAACTGGGTTACTGTTCTGCCTTGAGCGAACATGACCGATCTCGTGGAACTCGTAGAAGCAGGAACTGGTTTGTCAACGGCAGAAGCTGAATCCATCGCTGCCACAGCTGCGGTTTGCGAAGGGTTCTACCTGCAGGAACTTCTACAAGAAGCGAAAATCCCAACCTCGCCAACCTTTCGCCTGCACTGCGACAACCGAAGTGCGACCCGAATCGCAAACAAACCAGGATTCGTCAACCGCACCAAACACATTGCGCTGCGGTACTTCTTCGTCAAGGACGAAGTGGACAAAGGCAAGGTTGACTTGACCTACTGCCCGACGGGTGACATGGTAGGTGACTTCCTCATGAAGGGACTGCCCCGTTAGCAGTATCAACACAGCACCAAACTCAGCAGAGTAGTCAAGCGAGTCAAGACCTGCTACGGAGAGGAATGAAGGGGGGTGTTACTTACAGTGAAATGAGAAACGTTACTGTGCATTCCTGTTGGTAGCAAGAATGAAGAACACAGAAGAGAGTACGAAGGCAAAGGGTCGAAGCAACGCGAATGGTTACGAAGCATGTGGACCGTCGGAGCAAACAACATCGGGCAGCTACAGGAGAGAGGAATTTGGCGGGAACAGTTTCGTAACTGTACGCGCCGCACGGTTGGGTTTGAATTTGAATAAGGGAATGTACCCCTTAGAGTACATAGCTAAACTAGGGCCTTTCGTATTCCCCTATACACTTCTATAAACCGACGTATTTGCATGTTTTAATCATCTCGATCATTTTAAATCCACTTTGATCTGAGGGCATTTTCTTCTGCTGCAACACTCTGATTTTGCGAACATTCTTGAGGTGATCCTAGGCACGATCTACTTTTTTATCACAACTCAAATGATCTCTTTATATCTGTCCATCGTCTTGTATTTCCCGTCTAGGAAATTCTGGTCCCAAACGAAGCTCACTTTGGTTGGGGCCTCTCCCTGCCTCCCGCACACTTGGCTTTCCTGCAAATACGTAGAAGTCAGATATAACGTACTGAACCAGCGAACGCATACCTTCCGTATTTCAAAAATCAACTGGTGGTAAGGCGGCCAGGTAATTGTTGACTCTTATGCGTTGGGGTATGATTTAAGGCATTTTTATGCGGCTTATTTACATTTTCAAAAACTTTGATATGGTGTGAAACAAAATCAGAGGTGTTGGTTGGGAGGCAGTGCCTTTGGTGCGCTGAGTTTCCAAAGCGCCTCTCCTGCGTGAGCATCGAGCGACAATCCGGTATGTGCCCCTCTCCACCAATCAATGTCACGCACCCTGCCCGCCTTAGTTGTCCTTCCTGAGTGATTTGCTCCAAACCCACGTATGGAGATTGTTTTCTGCACACATGGCCTCTATTTGCTCGTGTGGTTCGCGTGGTTCTACATTCAACAGATAATTGCTCGAGTGGTCTTGCCAAGGGATTCCCACCGATTTTTTTTTAGCCGGCACATTACCATAGAAGGAAATTTATCCCCGAAAGTTTTCGATCGCACATGTCTGATCATGTCGAATGAGTCAGCATTCTGATCGCGGGCAAAAAAATAAAAACTAAAACCTGCTCAGAAGGCATGCCATTCGGGAGGCATCAACCCTCGAATGACATGTCGTTTGCGATGATTTTTAGATTTTTTTGGGGATAAATACCCTTATCGGCTAATGTGTCAGCTAAAAAAAACTCTGTAGAAAACCCCCCGCAAAACTACTGCTACAATTATCGCATGAAAGCAGAACCATGGGGGCAAATGAAGGCCACGTGTGCAACAAGCAATTTCCAAACCCGTGTCTGGGGGCAAACTGTTAAACTGTATTATGCTTGTAGGCTGTAGTGGGGTAGCCAATATGGGGTACAACCCCAACTAGGGTTTCATATTTGTACCCAAACTTCTGCTAGTTCATTCATTCTTGCCTAGTTACTTTGACATGGTATTCAGAGCAGGAGGTCCCTAGGACCTACCGACCGTTTTTTTTAAGGGCCCACCACCGCTCGCATGCGGTTACCACGCTACCCCGTGCCCTAGCCTCGTAGCGCCCTCGTGCGCCCTCGTTAGCGCCCTCGCGCGCCCCTCGTTAGCGCCCTCGCGCGCACCCTCGTTAGCGCCCTCGCGCGCCCCTCGTTAGCGCCCTCGCGCGCCCCTTGCTAGCGCCCTCGCGCGCCCCTCACTAGCGCCCTCGCGCGCCCCTCGCAGTGTCGCCCGCCCGCCGAGCCGCCCGCTCGCAGCCCGCTCGTCCCGCTGCCCGCTTCGCAGCCCGCCCGCCCGCTCGCTGCCCGCTTCGCGGCCCGCCCGCTTCGCAGCCCGCCCGCCCGCTCGCTGCCCGCTTCGCGGCCCGCCCGCTTCGCAGCCCGCCCGCCCGCTTCGCAGCCCGCCCGCCCGCTCGCTGCCCGCTTCGCGGCCCGCCCGCTTCGCAGCCCGCTCGCCCCGCTGCCCGCTTCGCAGCCCGCCCGCCCGCTCGCTGCCCGCTTCGCGGCCCGCCCGCTTCGCAGCCCGCTCGCTCGCTGCCCGCTTCGCGGCCCGCCCGCTTCGCAGCCCGCCCGCCCGCTCGCTGCCCGCTTCGCGGCCCGCCCGCTTCGCAGCCCGCTCGCCCCGCTGCCCGCTTCGCAGCCCGCCCGCCCGCTCGCTGCCCGCTTCGCGGCCCGCCCGCTTCGCTGCCCGCTCGCAGCGCCGCCCGCCCGCCCGCTACCTGCTTCGCAGCGTCGCCCGCTGCCTCACTGCCCGCTTGCTGCGTCGCCCGCCCGCCCCGCTGCCCGCTTCGCAGCCCGCCCGCCGCGCTTCTCGCCTGCTGCTCCCTGCCTGTGCACCGCCGCTTGCTCCTGCTGTGGCTGCTAGCTTCGCTCTAGCGCGTCCCCTCTGCTGCTGCCGCTGCTCTGCTGTGCCCTCACGCCTGAGCTATGGCCTCTATTCGCGTTCTTTCCTTCGATGCTGAGGGCCGTCCCGTGCAGTTCACTTCCTGGCTCGACGACCTGCAGTTGTATCTTATGAGCAATAGCACGGACCACATCTCCCTCTATGACTACGCGTCTGGTGCTGCCGCTGCTCCTGCTGCCACAGCCGAGCTTAGTGTTCGTTCCCACTGGCAGACTCGTGACGCAGCTGCTCGCCTAGCCATTCGCAGTCACCTGCCGCTAGCTGAGCTCGAGCATTTCGGCGACTGCAAATCCGCTAAGGCCCTGTACGATGCTGTCGTTGCTCGCTACTCCTCGCCTGCCACAGCCGAGCTTAGCCGCCTCATGCTGCCGTACCTGTTCCCCGATCTGTCCACCTTTACTACAGTCGCCGATCTTATCACCCACCTTCGCACTAGTGATGCTCGCCTGCGTGCCGCCCTTCCCACCGAGTTCTGCGCTAAGAACCCCCCTCCACTGTACTGGACACTCCACTTCATAGTCACCCGTCTCCCTGACACCCTCCGCTCAGTTCGAGACCACTTCCTTGCTCGCTGTCCCACTGAGCTCACAGTCGCCCTCCTAGAGGAGCAGCTGCTCGCGGCCGAAAAGAGCATTGTAGCTGTCGGTGCTGCTCGTGGCGCTCCTCGCACCCCCATCTTTGAGGGGTGTTCTCCCTCTCCCCTCGCTCCCTCCTACGCTGCTGCTGCTGCTGTTGACTTCCTTGGTGCTGAGTCTGTTGGCGCTGCTTCTGCTCCTGGTGGGAGGCGCCGCACCGGCAAGGGCAAGGGGGGCAAGGGTGGTGGTGGTGGCGCTGGGGGGGGAGGAGGTGGGGGAGGTGGGGGGGGAGGCGGTGCTGGAGGGAGCGGTGGCGGGAGCGCTGGTGGGAGTGGGGTCGGTGGTGGAGGCGGGGGCGGCGGAGGAAGCAGTGGCAGTAGTGGCGGCGGCGGCGGTGGCGGCGGTGGCGGTGGTGGCGGTGGTGGCGGTGGCGGTCGGAGCGGTGGTAGTGGTGGCGGCGGCGGTCGGAGTGGAGGCACTGGCTCGGGCCAGAGCTCCCAGCAGCAGCAGCGTCCCCAGACGACCCAGCAGCTTCGTGAGTGGCTTGCTCAGCGTGGGACGTCGGGGGGCAGTGGCCGCTGTTCTTATGTCATTCGCACAGGTGACCGCAAGGGACAGACGTGTGGGAGGTTCCACACCCCGTACCGCTGCTTCTCCCGCCTTGACGACGCTTGGCGTGAGGAGATGGGCGCGGATGTTGAGCGCCCCCGCTGGGCTGAGCTCATGAGGGCTGGTGTTGATATCTTTGCTCTTGACTATGATGCTATTATTGCTGCCATGTATGCATTGACTGTTAGTGCTGAGGGAGACTGTTACTTGTGTGTGCCGCCTGACCCAGGTATAGAGCCCGCTGCCCTGGGTACTAGTGAGTCTGCTCTCTCTGGTATGGTGCCCCCTGTACTTGCTCCCCCCAGTGCTGTCCTGGCTGGTTTCGAGTCTGCTCTCTCAGGTACAGCACCCACAGAGACTGCTCTCTCAGGTACCGCACCGGCTGAGGCCTGTCACACCTTCACCCTTGACTCAGGTGCTTCCCGTTGCTTCTTTCGTGACAGTACTGAGCTCACACCGCTTCCTGCACCGGTCCCAGTCTCCTTGGCTGACCCCTCTGGGGGCCCAGTCCTTGCCCAGTCCACCACTGTCCTCCCTTGTCCGGCGGTTCCGTCTGGCTCGTTGTCGGGTTTCCACCTCCCCTCGTTCTCGACGAACCTGGTGAGCAACGCTGTCCTCCAGGATCAGTGGGTTGACACCTTTACCCCTGGCGGACAGCGTGTGGCGATCTGCACGTGCTCCAGGACCGGCCGTCACCTGGCTACGTTTACCCGTCGGCCGGGGTCGAGTCTCTACACACTGACCACTGCGTCTCCTCAGGTCGCTGCTGTCGGTCAGGTGTCTGCGTCAGGTCTGGTAGCCCACGCCTGTGAGTGTCGTTCCCTGTCGCACCAGACTCTTCTCTGGCACCACCGCCTGGGTCACCCCTCCTTGCCACGCCTTCGTGGCATGCACTCTCGCCTCCTTGTGTCTGGTCTTCCCAGGTCCCTCCCTCCCCTCCCTGCCTCGCCTGCGCCGCCTTGCCTTCCTTGCGTCGAGGGGCGGCAGCGCGCCGCTCCTCACTCCTCCTCGTTCCCCCCGACAGAGGCTCCTCTGCAGACCCTCCACCTGGACGTGTGGGGCCCAGCCCGCGTTCGTGGTCAGGGCGGTGAGCGGTACTTTTTGCTGGTTGTCGACGACTACTCGCGTTACACCACGGTCTTCCCCTTGCGCACCAAGGGTGAGGTCCCTGCTGTTCTGATCCCTTGGATCCGCACGGTTCGTCTCCAGCTCCGCCGCCGTTTCCGGACGGATCTTCCTGTCCTGCGTCTGCACTCTGACAGAGGTGGTGAGTTTTCCTCTGATCTCTTGAGGACCTTCTGTCAGGCGGAGGGCATCGAGCAGACCTTCACGCTTCCGGACTCCCCACAGCAGAATGGGGTTGCTGAGCGCCGCATTGGCCTGGTCATGGAGGTCGCTCGTACCTCCTTGGTCCACGCGGCGGCTCCCCATTTTCTGTGGCCGTTTGCTGTCCGGTACGCCGCGCATCAGCTCAACCTCTGGCCCCGTGTCTCCTTGCCGGAGACCTCGCCCACACTGCGTTGGACGGGGGAGGTTGGCGATGCGTCGCGCTTCCGGGTGTGGGGTGCTCGTGCCCTTGTCCGCGATACGTCCGCGGACAAGCTCTCCTCCCGCACGCTTCCCTGTGTCTTCCTTGGCTTTGTCCCTGACGCGCCTGGCTGGCAGTTTTACCACCCCACCTCGCGCCGGGTCTTCGCCTCTCAGGACGTCACCTTTGACGAGTCGGTCCCTTTCTACCGTCTCTTCCCCTACCGCACTGCCCCTCTCCCTCCCCCGCCGCTTTTCCTCGCTCCTGGTCCCCCTCCGGTAGACCCCCTTCCCCCTCAGGGTCCTGCTCCTTCAGGTGTCTCTCAGGTAGACCCTCCTCCCGTCGCTGAGCCTGTCGAGGTCACAGGTGACTCAGGTGCTGCTGCGGGTGGTGCTGCTGGGAGTGCTGAGCCTGGGGGTGCTGAGCCTGGGGGTGCTGGGCCTGGGGGTGCTGGGGCTGCGGGTGCTGGGACTGAGGGTGCTGGAGCTGAGGGTACGGTGCCTGAGAGTACGGAGCCTGGGGGTGCTGAGCCTGGGGGTGCTGAGCCTGCGGGTGCGGGGCCTGGGAGTGCTGGGACTGCGGGTGCTGGAGCTGAGGGTACTGTGCCTGAGAGTTTGCCGCCTGGGGGTGCTGAGCCTGGGGGTGCTGCGACTGGGGGTGCTGAGCCTGCGGGTGCTGAGCCTGCGGGTGCTGAGCCTGGGGGTGCTGCTACTGAGCCTACGGAGCCTCGGGTTACTGCGTCTGGGGGTGCTCCGGTTCGGGGTGCTGAGCAGTCTCTCACACCGCAGCAGCTTCGTGACTGGTACGTCCGGCGCTTTCGCCGTCCTAGTGGCTCGGCTGGAGTTGGGGGTGCTGGGGCTGCTTGTTCTAGGAGTACTGCGACTGGAGCTGCTGGAGCTGGGGACTCTGGCGCTGGCGGTGCTAGCGGAGTTGGAGCTGCCGACTCTGGGGGTGGCGCTGCTGCTGGTGCTGCGGACCCGCCTGGTGGAGCTGCTGCTGGAGCTGAGGACCCGAGCGGTGGCGCTGCTGCTGGTGCTGGGGACCCGGACGTTGGAGCTCCTGCTGGTCCTGAGGACCCGGCCGCTGGAGTCTCTTCTGCTTCTGGAGACGCTGCGCGGCCGCGACCGTACTTCGTACCGCTCCTTCAGCAGGTTCTTGGGCAGGCTCCTCCTCCTTGTCCTCCTCCCTCCGTCGAGTGTCCTCCGCCTGTCCAGCCGCAGTCACAGTTACCGCCTGCCTCGCCTCTCCCTGCTCCCTCTCCGTACGCTGGTCCCACAGGAGGTCTTACAGAGCGTCGTGAGCCTGAGTCTCGTCCTGCGTCGCCTGTTCGTCCTGCTCGCACTGGTAGTCGTGTCCGTCGTGAGCGTCCTCCTCCTGTCCCAGGCACTCACTACATGACTCTGCGTCCCTCTACTGCTCCTCGGCGTGTCCCTCTACCGTCTCCTCCTGCGTCCTCTTTGCCTGCCGTTCCGGACCCTGAGTCTGACCGGTATCGCGCTGAGCACCCTACAGTCACGCGTCTCCTAGCTACTGTTGTCACTGACCCTACCTTTGAGTCCTCGGCTGCGTCTGCTCTGGTCGCTGAGTTGGTTGACTTTGCTGCTGCCTGTCGTCTAGACTACGCTGCTAGCCTTGTTGCTGAGTCAGAGTCTGCGTCTGTCTGTCCTCCGTCCGTCGGAGGTGAGTGTGCTCTTGGCACGGACGTCCTTGAGGACAGGCAGGAGGACTTTGACTCTCTTGCGGCTGCTGTACCTCATCTCGTGGCCTGGTTGCTTGCCCCTGAGGGAGACCCGGATGCACTAGACATCCCCACTCCGCGCACTTACGCAGAGGCGATCTCGGGTCCCTACTCCTCTCAGTGGCAGACAGCCATGGACGCAGAGATGGCATCCTGGAAGTCCACAGGCACCTACGTCGACGAGGTTCCCCCTCCTGGGGCGAACATCGTCGATGGCATGTGGATTTTCAGGGTGAAGCGGCCGCCAGGTTCTCCGCCTGTCTTCAAGGCTCGTTACGTTGCTAGAGGCTTCAGTCAGCGTCAGGGGGTCGACTTCTTCCAGACCTTCTCCCCCACCCCGAAGATGACCACTCTTCGGGTTCTGCTGCACGTTGCTGCTCAGCGTGACTACGAGCTTCACTCTCTTGACTTCAGCACAGCGTTCCTGCAGGGCAGCCTGCACGAGGAGATCTGGCTGCGCCGCCCACCTGGCTTTACTGGGTCGTTTCCCCCTGGTACCCAGTGGAGCCTCCGCCGGCCAGTCTACGGTCTCCGCCAGGCGCCACGTGAGTGGCATGACACACTGAGGACTACACTTGCGGCTCTTGGGTTCGCGCCGTCTACTGCTGACCCGTCGCTGTTTCTGCGCACAGACACGTCGCTGCCGCCGTTCTACATTCTCGTGTACGTCGACGACTTGGTCTTTGCTACTGCTGACACTGAGGCACTCGCTCGTGTGAAGTCGGAGCTGCAGAAGAGACACACCTGCACTGACCTGGGTGAACTGCGTAGCTACCTTGGCTTGCAGATCACCCGGGATAGAGCACGCCGCACCATCACCCTGACTCAGTCACACATGGTGCAGCAGGTCCTTCAGCGCTTCGGCTTCCAGTTCTCCTCACCACAGGCCACACCTCTGGCTACCAGCCACTCACTCTCAGCTCCACCTTCGGACGAGTCCGTAGAGCCGAGTGGCCCGTACCCAGAGCTTGTAGGCTGCCTCATGTACCTGATGACTTGCACGCGACCTGACCTCGCGTACCCTCTTAGCATCCTTGCTCGTTACGTTGCGCCTGGGAGACACAGGCGAGAGCACTGGGAGGCTGCTAAGAGGGTGCTGCGTTACTTGTGCAGTACATCAGGCATGGGGCTGGTGCTTGGAGGACGCGACAGAGTTGTCCTCACTGGTCACTCGGACGCTTCTTGGGTGGACGACCTGGCTACGCAGCGGTCGTCACAGGGTTACACCTTCAGCCTTTGCTCTGGCTCTGTCTCGTGGCGGTCCACCCGCTCTTCCTCTGTTCTCGGCTCTAGTTGTGAGGCTGAGATCTACGCCACAGCCATGGCTGCACAGGAGTTACGCTGGCTCACCTACCTGCTGACTGACTTGGGAGAGCGGCCTAGTTCTCCTCCAGTTCTGTACGGTGACAACAAGGCGGCTCTTGCCTTGTGTCAGGAGCACAGACTGGAGCACAGGACGAAGCACATTGCTCTTCGCTACTTTCTTGCTCGAGAGCTTCAGCAGCGCGGTCAGCTTCGGCTTGTGTACGTGGACTCGAAGGCCAACACTGCTGATATCTTCACCAAGGCGCTCCCGCCTAGTGATCATCAGCGGCACTGTTCTTCTTTAGGCCTTGTGTCCACGTTTCCTCACTTGCTCACTGCTTGACATTCTTTGTACTGTACTTTATATATATCTTGTTGCTTGCTTGCTAGGTTTTGATCACTGTGTTGCTTGTCTTGTACTATATCTAGCACTGCATGTGAACTGGCCTTGTGGCCTCTGCTTGTGCTCGGAGTGTGGTGACGTTGTGATCCACCCTGGGCTTTGCTTTGCTTTGCTGGACTGGTCTTGTGACCCTTTGTTCTCCCCCACTTTGCCTATGGGGGTGTGTTAAACTGTATTATGCTTGTAGGCTGTAGTGGGGTAGCCAATATGGGGTACAACCCCAACTAGGGTTTCATATTTGTACCCAAACTTCTGCTAGTTCATTCATTCTTGCCTAGTTACTTTGACACAAACCTCTCGTCCTTCCTCCATCTGCACAAATGCTCCGCGCACGTGTAACCTGACATCCGTCATCGACGCGGGAGCGGCAGAATACTCAACCCCACAAGGCACAAACAAGACTCGACGTTTAACGTCGTATTGGTTGCGTAGGATTTGCATAATCAAACTAGAAATAATAAAATATAATAAATATAACTAAAGTATAATATAATCACAAATGCAGATCTTGGTGACTGACACTTTGGGATGAGTGAATGATTAAACATTAGGACGTGTTTTGATAACGACGATTTGCTTTTAATATGTTGGATTTTGAGCTATGATATTTTAGATACAACCTCTTAGGAATCGTGATATTTATGCGGTTATATTGGAACAACCTTAAGCTAAACTACTTTGATGCATTTTATTGAGGATCACACAAGTCTGTTCACTTTTGATAAGTTGTCTAAAAAATGATTAATCCACAGGCAGAAGTGTGTCATTTATGTCAATATGATGTGGATTTCACGTGAGCCAAATTTGGCATAGTAAATTTTGGTAGTACAGCCCAAAATTTATTCAAACGTGCCCAAGCCTCTTAGAAGAAATAAAAGTTTAAAGTTGCCACATTTTGCCTTCAAGTTTCATTTCGAAATTGAAACCTACAGCAAGTTTGAACCCACCTCCTTATTCGAGAATAAATGATCCTTCGAAGCGCATCCTCCCTTCCAATCCCTCCTCCTTCCTGCCCAACCATTTTTCCTAACTTCGCCACCAGCTACTCAGATTCAGCTATGCCTCACAAGCTATTCACTAGCATTATTGGCAATTTCTGACAAGCTATTTTCTAGCATTCTTGGCAATTCTCGACAAATTGTGACTTCACAACTTTATTGATTGACGAAGAGTACAAGCACTAGAGATTACTTTCAGAATAGCTAGGCAAGAATGGATGAACTAGCAGAAGTTTGGGTACAAATATGAAACCCTAGTTGGGGTTGTACCCCATATTGGCTACCCCACTACAGCCTACAAGCATAATACAGTTTAACACACCCCCATAGGCAAAGTGGGGGAGAACAAAGGGTCACAAGACCAGTCCAGCAAAGCAAAGCAAAGCCCAGGGTGGATCACAACGTCACCACACTCCAAGCACAAGTAAAGGCCACAAGGCCAGTTCACATGCAGTGCTAGATATAGTACAAGACAAGCAACACAGTGATCAAAACCTAGCAAGCAAGCAACAAGATATATATAAAGTACAGTACAAAGAATGTCAAGCAGTGAGCAAGTGAGGAAACGTGGACACAAGGCCTAAAGAAGTACAGTGCCGCTGATGATCACTAGGCGGGAGCGCCTTGGTGAAGATATCAGCAGTGTTGGCCTTCGAGTCCACGTACACAAGCCGAAGCTGACCGCGCTGCTGAAGCTCTCGAGCAAGAAAGTAGCGAAGAGCAATGTGCTTCGTCCTATGCTCCAGTCTGTGCTCCTGACACAAGGCAAGAGCCGCCTTGTTGTCACCGTACAGAACTGGAGGAGAACTAGGCCGCTCTCCCAAGTCAGTCAGCAGGTAGGTGAGCCAGCGTAACTCCTGTGCAGCCATGGCTGTGGCGTAGATCTCAGCCTCACAACTAGAGCCGAGAACAGAGGAAGAGCGGGTGGACCGCCACGAGACAGAACCAGAGCCAAGGCTGAAGGTGTAACCCTGTGACGACCGCTGCGTAGCCAGGTCGTCCACCCAAGAAGCGTCCGAGTGACCAGTGAGGACAACTCTGTCGTGTCCTCCAAGCACCAGCCCCATGCATGATGTACTGCACAAGTAACGCAGCACCCTCTTAGCCGCCTCCCAGTGCTCTCGCCTGTGTCTCCCAGGCGCAACGTAACGAGCAAGGATGCTAAGAGGGTACGCGAGGTCAGGTCGCGTGCAAGTCATCAGGTACATGAGGCAGCCTACAAGCTCTGGGTACGGGCCACTCGGCTCTACGGACTCGTCCGAAGGTGGAGCTGAGAGCGAGTGGCTGGTAGCCAGAGGTGTGGCCTGTGGTGAGGAGAACTGGAAGCCGAAGCGCTGAAGGACCTGCTGCACCATGTGTGACTGAGTCAGGGTGATGGTGCGGCGAGCTCTGTCCCGGGTGATCTGCAAGCCAAGGTAGCTACGCAGTTCACCCAGGTCAGTGCAGGTGTGTCTCTTCTGCAGCTCCGACTTCACACGAGCGAGTGCCTCAGTGTCAGCAGTAGCAAAGACCAAGTCGTCGACGTACACAAGAATGTAGAACGGCGGCAGCGACGTGTCTGTGCGCAGAAACAGCGACGGGTCAGCAGTAGACGGCGCGAACCCAAGAGCCGCAAGTGTAGTCCTCAGTGTGTCGTGCCACTCACGTGGCGCCTGGCGGAGACCGTAGACTGGCCGGCGGAGGCTCCACTGGGTACCAGGGGGAAACGACCCAGTAAAGCCAGGTGGGCGGCGCAGCCAGATCTCCTCGTGCAGGCTGCCCTGCAGGAACGCTGTGCTGAAGTCAAGAGAGTGAAGCTCGTAGTCACGCTGAGCAGCAACGTGCAGCAGAACCCGAAGAGTGGTCATCTTCGGGGTGGGGGAGAAGGTCTGGAAGAAGTCGACCCCCTGACGCTGACTGAAGCCTCTAGCAACGTAACGAGCCTTGAAGACAGGCGGAGAACCTGGCGGCCGCTTCACCCTGAAAATCCACATGCCATCGACGATGTTCACCCCAGGAGGGGGAACCTCGTCGACGTAGGTGCCTGTGGACTTCCAGGATGCCATCTCTGCGTCCATGGCTGTCTGCCACTGAGAGGAGTAGGGACCCGAGATCGCCTCTGCGTAAGTGCGCGGAGTGGGGATGTCTAGTGCATCCGGGTCTCCCTCAGGGGCAAGCAACCAGGCCACGAGATGAGGTACAGCAGCCGCAAGAGAGTCAAAGTCCTCCTGCCTGTCCTCAAGGACGTCCGTGCCAAGAGCACACTCACCCCCAACGGACGGAGGACAGACAGACGCAGACTCAGGCTCAGCAACAAGGCTAGCAGCGTAGTCTAGACGACAGGCAGCAGCAAAGTCAACCAACTCAGCGACCAGAGCAGACGCAGCAGAGGACTCAAAGGTAGGGTCAGTGACAACAGTAGCTAGGAGACGCGTGACTGTAGGGTGCTCAGCGCGATACCGGTCAGACTCAGGGTCCGGAACGGCAGGCAAAGAGGACGCAGGAGGAGACGGTAGAGGGACACGCCGAGGAGCAGTAGAGGGACGCAGAGTCATGTAGTGAGTGCCTGGGACAGGAGGAGGACGCTCACGACGGACACGACTACCAGCGCGAGCAGGACGAACAGGTGACGCAGGACGAGACTCAGGCTCACGACGCTCTGTAAGACCTCCTGTGGGACCAGTGTAAGGAGAGGGAGCAGGGAGAGGCGAGGCAGGCGGTAACTGTGACTGCGGCTGGACAGGCGGAGGACACTCTACGGAGGGAGGAGGACAAGGAGGAGGAGCCTGCCCAAGAACCTGCTGAAGGAGCGGGACGAAGTACGGTCGCGGCCGCGCAGCGTCTCCAGAAGCAGAAGAGACTCCAGCGGCCGGGTCCTCAGCACCAGCAGGAGCTCCAACGGCCGGGTCCCCAGCACCAGCAGCAGCGCCACCGCTCAGGTCCTCAGCTCCAGCAGCAGCTCCACCAGGCGGGTCCGCAGCACCAGCAGCAGCGCCACCCCCAGAGTCGGCAGCTCCAACTCCGCTAGCACCGCCAGCGCCAGGGTCCCCAGCTCCAGCAGCTCCAGTCGCAGTGCTCCCAGAACAACCAGTCCCGGCAGCTCCAGTACCCCCAGTACGAGCACCCCCAGGACGAGCAGCCCCAGCACCCCCAACTCCAGCCGAGCCACTAGGACGGCGAAAGCGCCGGACGTACCAGTCACGAAGCTGCTGCGGTGTGAGAGACTGCTCAGCACCCCGAACCGGAGCACCCCCAGACGCAGTAACCCGAGGCTCCGTAGGCTCAGTAGCAGCACCCCCAGGCTCAGTACCCGCAGGCTCAGTACCCGCAGGCTCAGCACCCCCAGGCTCAGCACCCCCAGGCGGCAAACTCTCAGGCACAGTACCCTCAGCTCCAGCACCCGTAGTCCCAGCACTCCCAGGCCCCGCACCCGCAGGCTCAGCACCCCCAGGCTCAGCACCCCCAGGCTCAGCACCCCCAGGCTCAGCACTCCCAGCAGCACCACCCGCAGCAGCACCTGAGTCACCTGTGAACTCGACAGGCTCAGCGACGGGAGGAGGGTCTACCTGAGAGACACCTGAAGGAGCAGGACCCTGAGGGGGAAGGGGGTCTACCGGAGGGGGACCAGGAGCAAGGAAAAGCGGCGGGGGAGGGAGGGGGGCAGTGCGGTAGGGGAAGAGACGGTAAAAAGGGACCGACTCGTCAAAGGTGACATCCTGAGAGGCGAAGACCCGGCGCGAGGTGGGGTGGTAAAACTGCCAGCCAGGCGCGTCAGGGACAAAGCCAAGGAAGACACAGGGAAGCGTGCGGGAGGAGAGCTTGTCCGCGGACGTATCGCGGACAAGGGCACGAGCACCCCACACCCGGAAGCGCGACGCATCGCCAACCTCCCCCGTCCAACGCAGTGTGGGCGAGGTCTCCGGCAAGGAGACACGGGGCCAGAGGTTGAGCTGATGCGCGGCGTACCGGACAGCAAACGGCCACAGAAAATGGGGAGCCGCCGCGTGGACCAAGGAGGTACGAGCGACCTCCATGACCAGGCCAATGCGGCGCTCAGCAACCCCATTCTGCTGTGGGGAGTCCGGAAGCGTGAAGGTCTGCTCGATGCCCTCCGCCTGACAGAAGGTCCTCAAGAGATCGGAGGAAAACTCACCACCTCTGTCAGAGTGCAGACGCAGGACAGGAAGATCCGTCCGGAAACGGCGGCGGAGCTGGAGACGAACTGTGCGGATCCAAGGGATCAGAACAGCAGGGACCTCACCCTTGGTGCGCAAGGGGAAGACCGTGGTGTAACGCGAGTAGTCGTCGACAACCAGCAAAAAGTACCGCTCACCGCCCTGGCCACGAACGCGGGCTGGGCCCCACACGTCCAGGTGGAGGGTCTGCAGAGGAGCCTCTGTCGGGGGGAACGAGGAGGAGTGAGGAGCGGCGCGCTGCCGCCCCTCGACGCAAGGAAGGCAAGGCGGCGCAGGCGAGGCAGGGAGGGGAGGGAGGGACCTGGGAAGACCAGACACAAGGTGGCGACGGTGCATGCCACGAAGGCGTGGCAAGGAGGGGTGACCCAGGCGGTGGTGCCAGAGAAGAGTCTGGTGCGACAGGGAACGACACTCACAGGCGTGGGCTACCAGACCTGACGCAGACACCTGACCGACAGCAGCGACCTGAGGAGACGCAGTGGTCAGTGTGTAGAGACTCGACCCCGGCCGACGGGTAAACGTAGCCAGGTGACGGCCGGTCCTGGAGCACGTGCAGATCGCCACACGCTGTCCGCCAGGGGTAAAGGTGTCAACCCACTGATCCTGGAGGACAGCGTTGCTCACCAGGTTCGTCGAGAACGAGGGGAGGTGGAAACCCGACAACGAGCCAGACGGAACCGCCGGACAAGGGAGGACAGTGGTGGACTGGGCAAGGACTGGGCCCCCAGAGGGGTCAGCCAAGGAGACTGGGACCGGTGCAGGAAGCGGTGTGAGCTCAGTACTGTCACGAAAGAAGCAACGGGAAGCACCTGAGTCAAGCGTGAAGGTGTGACAGGCCTCAGCCGGTGCGGTACCTGAGAGAGCAGTCTCTGTGGGTGCTGTACCTGAGAGAGCAGACTCGAAACCAGCCAGGACAGCACTGGGGGGGGCAAGTACAGGGGGCACCATACCAGAGAGAGCAGACTCACTAGTACCCAGGGCAGCGGGCTCTATACCTGGGTCAGGCGGCACACACAAGTAACAGTCTCCCTCGGCACTAACAGTCAATGCATACATGGCAGCAATAATAGCATCATAGTCAAGAGCAAAGACATCAACACCAGCCCTCATGAGCTCAGCCCAGCGGGGGCGCTCAACATCCGCGCCCATCTCCTCACGCCAAGCGTCGTCAAGGCGGGAGAAGCAGCGGTACGGGGTGTGGAACCTCCCACACGTCTGTCCCTTGCGGTCACCTGTGCGAATGACATAAGAACAGCGGCCACTGCCCCCCGACGTCCCACGCTGAGCAAGCCACTCACGAAGCTGCTGGGTCGTCTGGGGACGCTGCTGCTGCTGGGAGCTCTGGCCCGAGCCAGTGCCTCCACTCCGACCGCCGCCGCCACCACTACCACCGCTCCGACCGCCACCGCCACCACCGCCACCACCGCCACCGCCGCCACCGCCGCCGCCGCCACTACTGCCACTGCTTCCGCCGCCGCCCCCGCCTCCACCACCGACCCCACTCCCACCAGCGCTCCCGCCACCGCTCCCTCCAGCACCGCCTCCCCCCCCACCTCCCCCACCTCCTCCCCCCCCAGCGCCACCACCACCACCCTTGCCCCCCTTGCCCTTGCCGGTGCGGCGCCTCCCACTAGGAGCAGAAGCAGCGCCAACAGACTCAGCACCAAGGAAGTCAACAGCAGCAGCAGCAGCGTAGGAGGGAGCGAGGGGAGAGGGAGAACACCCCTCAAAGATGGGGGTGCGAGGAGCGCCACGAGCAGCACCAACAGCTACAATGCTCTTTTCGGCCGCGAGCAGCTGCTCCTCTAGGAGGGCGACTGTGAGCTCAGTGGGACAGCGAGCAAGGAAGTGGTCTCGAACTGAGCGGAGGGTGTCAGGGAGACGGGTGACTATGAAGTGGAGTGTCCAGTACAGTGGAGGGGGGTTCTTAGCGCAGAACTCGGTGGGAAGGGCGGCACGCAGGCGAGCATCACTAGTGCGAAGGTGGGTGATAAGATCGGCGACTGTAGTAAAGGTGGACAGATCGGGGAACAGGTACGGCAGCATGAGGCGGCTAAGCTCGGCTGTGGCAGGCGAGGAGTAGCGAGCAACGACAGCATCGTACAGGGCCTTAGCGGATTTGCAGTCGCCAAAATGCTCGAGCTCAGCTAGCGGCAGGTGACTACGAATGGCTAGGCGAGCAGCTGCGTCACGAGTCTGCCAGTGGGAACGAACACTAAGCTCGGCTGTGGCAGCAGGAGCAGCGGCAGCACCAGACGCGTAGTCATAGAGGGAGATGTGGTCCGTGCTATTGCTCATAAGATACAACTGCAGGTCGTCGAGCCAGGAAGTGAACTGCACGGGACGGCCCTCAGCATCGAAGGAAAGAACGCGAATAGAGGCCATAGCTCAGGCGTGAGGGCACAGCAGAGCAGCGGCAGCAGCAGAGGGGACGCAGCAAGCGGGCAGTGAGGCAGCGGGCGGCGCTGCGAAGCAGGTAGCGGGCGGGCGGGCGGCGCTGCGAGCGGGCAGCGAAGCGGGCGGGCCGCGAAGCGGGCAGCGAGCGGGCGGGCGGGCTGCGAAGCGGGCAGCGGGGCGAGCGGGCTGCGAAGCGGGCGGGCCGCGAAGCGGGCAGCGAGCGGGCGGGCGGGCTGCGAAGTGGGCGGGCCGCGAAGCGGGCAGCGGGGCGAGCGGGCTGCGAGGCGGGCGGGCCGCGAAGCGGGCAGCGAGCGGGCGGGCGGGCTGCGAAGCGGGCGGGCCGCGAAGCGGGCAGCGAGCGAGCGGGCTGCGAAGCGGGCGGGCCGCGAAGCGGGCAGCGAGCGGGCGGGCGGGCCGCGAAGCGGGCAGCGAGCGGGCGGGCGGGCCGCGAAGCGGGCAGCGAGCGGGCGAGCGGGCTGCGAAGCGGGCGGGCCGCGGAGCGGGCAGCGAGCGAGCGGGCTGCGAAGCGGGCGGGCCGCGAAGCGGGCAGCGAGCGGGCGGGCGGGCTGCGTGGCGGGCGGGCCGCGAAGCGGGCAGCGAGCGGGCGGGCGGGCTGCGAAGCGGGCAGCAGGACGAGCGGGCTGCGAGCGGGCGGCTCGGCGGGCGAGCGCTAGTGAGGGGCGCGCGAGGGCGCTAGCAAGGGGCGCGCGAGGGCGCTAACGAGGGTGCGCGCGAGGGCGCTAACGAGGGGCGCGCGAGGGCACTAACGAGGGCGCACGAGGGCGCTACGAGGCTAGGGCACGGGGTAGCGTGGTAACCGCATGCGAGCGGTGGTGGGCCCTTAAAAAAAAACGGTCGGTAGGTCCTAGGGACCTCCTGCTCTGATACCATTTCAGAATAGCTAGGCAAGAATGGATGAACTAGCAGAAGTTTGGGTACAAATATGAAACCCTAGTTGGGGTTGTACCCCATATTGGCTACCCCACTACAGCCTACAAGCATAATACAGTTTAACAATTACATTGCTACTCTTTGAAAAAATTATCCTCATTATCGTTTTAATAATAATCCTCATTTTCCTAGGTGCTGGTGCATTAGGCGCATCGCGAAAATCCAAGGCCCCAAAAGTTGCGTGGTTGCAACTTCAAAGTTGCTTTTCCGCAACTTTGGTTTCGGAGAAAAAAAGTCTAGGTCAAAGGCTTCTGTGGCGGGGTGACTTCGAAGTTGCGGAAAAGCGACGACAAAGCTTCGAAAAAACCACCATATCGCTATACGCGACACAACGAACAGGTGACATCAGAAGTGACATTTGTCGGAAGGTCTTGGGCTTTAAGTCCGCTTTGCCACGTGGATGCCTGAAAGCCACAAGTGAAGATATTTCCTGCCAGCTGTCAAGGTGAATAGTGGACGGGAAAATGTCACATGGACCAATCAAATTTCGGGATGCATATTGGCGCATGCGATACAAATTGTGGATGTACTTCAAGAAATTAAGAGTTTTATAAATATATTTCTCAATTCATCAGACCTGACAAGTCGCACTATCACTATAAACAACATGTTATGGCACAACTAAATAAACTAAATGAAGGTACTTTAACATAAGCAAACATTGCTGCCTTCTTCAACCACTTGAGCATGGAATTATGAAACACAAGTAAAAACAGAAACACCGAATCCAACAAAGACATACTTCTTTCCCTCTTAGCCATGGTACCTGCAAACACTGATGTTAGCCAGGCGAGTACGAATTTAATAGTAGACATATCTGCGGCCACTTACCTGTCAACCGCAGTGGATTACGAATACTTGTGCCGTTTGAGAAGTCAACATGTTTACGAATTACATAGACATAAAAAAGGCACGCAAATGAGGAGCGCACCCCACGACGTTAAAAAAATACACATCTGTACACAATGCGACATAAATCGACCAAGACAGAATGCACTCCCAGCGTTGCCCTCCATTCCATGCACAGCACGGTAAGCACGTCTTCAAGAGTTAGGCAGGAGCATCACATAAAAAAAAAACGTGCGAAATGGCCGTGCAGAACAAAAATATAGAGAGCAACAAGATGGCCACGTACCGAAAAAAGGCCGTTTCAGCGATGTCGAACACCCGCTGTACGGTTGTAAAGCGACTCCGGATCTCCAGTTGAATTGTGACTTCAACCTATACATTGTCACAGCAAAGAGAAAAAAAAAAAAAAAAAAACGATGCAAGAAGACTTTAGGAGAGTGCAAGAATAACATAGGAAAGGAATATGGATCTGGTCTAAGGCAGAAAACGTTGCTGGCATGAAGAGCAGCGCGACTAGGATTGGGTTGGAGATTGATGTGAACAGGAAGGTGAAAATGAGCCACGATGCTAGAATTGATCGAAAGACGGGGAGGTAGAAGGAGGTAGAAGAAGGGTGGGTTGGGAGAATATTCGAGAGGTTCTAGGATAGGAGCTGACGTGGAGATAAGGAATCATGGTGATTGGTGGGCTCAGGTTTGTTCTTTTGTCGATTGGTTGACAACTAGGAGAGTTTTGGCAGTTGGTGGTTGGCGACGTTACCACCAAATTCGGAATACTCGTTGGTGTGAAACATTCGCGCTGCTTTTGAATTGGAGGTTTCACTTCCAGGTTTGAGAAATTTCGATCACACAGGTAACATTTCGTCGGCTGTGCGATTTTGTCGCTAACCTGAAATCCCTTAACCGCACTGTAACGCTCATTACCACGCGGGACACAAAGTGGTTCAGGACATTTGAGGGGCGGAAGCGACATTTCCGTAGCTTTTTTGTCGCGTCATACATGTGGCATTCTTGCAACTTTCACCGATCACAGCCCGGGTGTTTTTCCGAAGGTTTTCCGCAGCTTTTCCGCAAGAAAAGCTACCGTGTACATTTTGTGGCCACATGGAATTTCACGATGCGGCGCTGCACATTGGTCGCTGGCACCTTAAGCACCGGCGGATTTTCGCCTTGAGCGTCGGCGCGTTGGGCGTAGGCGCCTTGCGCTGCCGCCGTTCGGCGCAGGCGCCGTTGGGCGCTGGCGCCTTTGGGCGATTGCACCGTTGGGCGCTGGCGCCTTTTGCTCGCGTCTTTGGGCGCTGGTGCCTCTGCGTGTTGGCACCTTTGTGCGCTGGCGTTGGCGCCTTTGGGCGCTGACGCTAGCGCCTTTGGGTGCTGGCGCTGGCGCCTTTGCGCGCTGGCGTTGGCACCTTTGGGCGCTGTCGCTGGCGCCTTTGCACGATGGTGCCGGCGCATTTTTGCGCTGTGGGCGCTGGTGCCGTCTGCACTGGCAGCATGTGCAATGGCACTGTGGGCGCTTAGATCCTAGGGCAATGTCCCTAGAGCGCTCACACTAGTAAGGCGCTACAGCCTAGGCCAATGGCGCCATGGGTATTCTCTAGCACTATGCCCGCCGGCCTTGTATTCGTTGGATTGGCACTATGCGTTTTCCCTCACGTTCTAGTGCTAAGCGTGAAGGCATCGTATGCACATGCCCTGCGTTTGCTGTTGTCAGGCGCACATGCTGATAACTTTCACCCTCCACTCCCCCGCCCGTTCCCTACACCATCCCTCCAAGAACTTAACTTACGAGGGAGCAGCAACGCGGTGTGCGAGCATTGTTGGCACATGTGAGTGAGAAATTTTAGAGGAATAGAAGATAGGAGATGGGAAGAGAGAGGAAGAGGGCGAGTGAGGAGTGAGGGAAGAGAATGAGAGATAGAGAAGGAAAGGGCAGGGGTTCCCTTTATCGTCACTGCGCTTGGTCCTTTCCCCCATTCTCCTTGCCCTTTTACATCACGAAAGTTCATAGCAACCTTGTGTGGCTCCCTTCTTGCACTTCTTATTACGCTCAAATCATTCACTACCGTGTAAGCCACGCTTGATTCAGAAAACTTTCTAGGAAACGTTTTTTCTAATGAAGAAGAAAAGAAGGACGGCGAATTAATACAATTTCATTTTCTAAACTCTCCTATACGTTTTGTCATATATTTTCACCTCTTCTTACACCTTACCACATTTTTCTGCTACGAGCCAATGCGCACACTCACAGCGACACCTGCCATGCCACCATAATTGTTTTTGGGCTGATTTAGTTGTATTATTAAAATCCAAACATGATCGTTTGCCCATGCATCCTTTTCCTATAATGATAGTTCACCACTTCGTTGTGGTGCTCTTTATCCTCATTGAGCTTGGTCCTTTTCCCCATTCTCCTTGTCTTTCTACATCAGGAAAGTTCCTAGCAACCTTGTGCGGCTCCCTTCTTCCACTTCTCTTCACGCTCACATCCATTGGGGGAGGGAAGGGAAGGGGAGTGGATGTGGTGCTGTAGATTGGGCACCACGTTGAGCAGGTCACAGCCGTGTGTCATAACGGCCACCACTCGCTGGTGGGGCAATGGAGGGAAGTGAGGGGATGGGAGGAAGTGAATATGATCTGTTGCACGTTGGGGGTTGTGTTGAGCAGGCTATGGCCGTGGATCATCAGCTCAGCACATAGCACCAGGCGATATGCATGCCAGCCAGCACACCTCCTAAGATGATGGGATCATGGGATGGTGGAAGAGAGGGGGGGGGGGAAAGGGGTTTGGGAAGGGGCCTGGAGGGGGTGGAGACGGGAAGCGGCATGGATGCATTGCTTGCAGGTTGGGCACGACGTTGAGCAGGTTGTAGATGTATCACACTGCACCGTACCACACTGTACAGTACCGTACCGCACCTTGCCACACTGTACCGTACATTGCCACAAACCCTTCCACCTGTGAGCCGAGAACAGCGATAGCAGCAGCCTGATGATGTGCGAAGGGCTGGGCATGATTGGCAATCATAGGGAATGATTGTGAGGAATGTGCATCGGCATGTGCACATCAATATCTGACTTTTAAGTCGACTCAAACGTCAACTCGGTGCACAACACTTTCTGAACGGAACACCGCCCATCAGACATACACAGTGGTGGCTCACTGCAGCCATGCAGAGTCGTGGCAAAGTCCCTATAGAGTGCAAGCACTGCCATAGAACGTGTGGAGAAACCGACTCATGTAGCACTCACCGGCACATGGGCAGCAGCAGCTGCAGCACTCAGCATGCCATCCTTACCTGAGGGCCAGTGCTGCAGCTACCCAAACCTGAGGGCAGATTCACGCTCTACACCGAATGTAGCAGCGCGGGGATGGGAGCAGTGCTATGCCAGAAGGCAGAAGGAGAAGAGAGGGTGGTGGCATTTGCCAGCCGCAGCTGCAACGCTGCCGAAGCAAACTACAGCCTAGCAGCCGTGTGGGCCGTCTTACACTTTTGAGTGTATCTTTAGGGACGCCAATTTACACTAGTCACTGACCACCAGCCCCTCTTGCGGCGGATGAACAATCACATGCTAACTGGAAGAAACGCACGCTGGGCAATGCGCTAGCAGGAGTTTGACTTTGTCGTCATACACCGCCCAGCCCGCACCTCACAACATGTGGATGGGCTCTCCTGCAATCTGCCTGCAGAGCCAGTGGCAAGCCTGGTCACACTCGCCAGAGAAGTGGATCGCCAAGGAGGAAGGCAGCAGGAAGCCAGAGGCACACATGATGTGTGGGCGGACCCAGAAACGTTGAGGTTGCTCAGGGGAGAGATGGAGGCTGAGGAACCCGTCTCATAGAGAGCAAGGGTACGAGGACAGAATTACCATTGGTACACAGGGAAAGTGCAGCTCATGACAAGGGAAGGGTGGAAATTGGTCCCGGTGCCTGCAGAGCGAAAGGGCATTATCAGAAAGGGTACATTAGCAGCTGAGGCATTATGAGCATGTGAGAACCACACAGCTAGTAAACACAGGTTGGTGGTGGGCAGGCATGGCGTGGCAGATGTGGGAGTATGTGGCTCAGTGCGAGGCATGCGACAAGAACAGGGTCAGCAGAGTCAGCAGCAGCTGCAGTCACTACCGATCAGGGGGCTTGGCTACAGATGGTCGCTGGACATGGCGGGAGAACTGCCAGTGAGCCGCAGAGGCAAGAAGTACATACTAGACATGATTGAGCATGTGAGTAGCAAGAGCGCAAAATTGGTGACGGAGGCGTTCATAGAGCAGGTACTCACCAGGATGTGAGCATGTGGAGAAATTCACAGACCAAGGCACAGAGTTCCGAGGAGAGCGGCTATGACGGCCATTGGCATCACCCACTGGAAAACCTCGCGTCATCATCCACAGTCCGACGGACTCACTGAACGGATGGTGCGGACGCTGAAGAGGGGCTTGTGAGCCTATGGGGAGGCACATCTGCATACATGGGATGGCGATCTTCACTGGGTGGCAGCCAATTACCGCTTCAGTAAACACGCGGCGCTGCGAGATGTCCCCTCGTACTACCTGCTGTATGAGTGGGACCCGATACTTTCGGTGGGAGTAGCACTGCTAATGACGGGAGTCGTGACTACAGGAGCGCCAGAGCTGTAGGTGGTGCTCGCCAAGGTTAGAGGAGATTACCTCCGCACACTGTTGCCTTCTACTCTGGAGAACCTTCACGTGGCTCAACTGCGAGATGCATAGCACTACTAGCAGCGACTCAGAGGGGCTCGGGCGCCCCGTGGGGACCAGCCTCAGGAGGGCCAGGAAGTCTATCGTTGCACAGCTCGACAGAACGTGCTAGACCGAGGGCTCAGCGAGGAGCGCTGGAGAGTGGCATAAATGAGAGACTCTGGCATTCTAGTCCTAGAGTATCAGCAAGGCAGGAGGGTGAGGGACCACGCCACGAACACATGCGAGCTCCCACGAGGAGTGCTGGGCGTCTCGAGTAGGGCTTGATGGAGCCATTGCCAGCTCCAAAGGGGCAAGTGAGTAACTGTCCCTGGACAGCAGGGAGGGAGGCACCAGATTGGAGAATGCCATCTATAGCAGCACAAAAGCAAACCACAGCAAGGACAGACGGCACACAGGGAAGGGAAGGAGAGATACAAAGTTACCAGGAGACATCACCAAGGAAACACAGGAGCAGCACTGCAAGAAGAGTGGAGGTTTCCGATAGATGTCGTGGATTTACATTGACCACCGGCGACATAGAGTGAGGGCAACGTAATTCTGAGACAGCAACTGCTCAGCAGTGGCACAACACTAAGCACCTGAGATAAGTGGTAGTTGTTTGTATCATAAGGGGCCGGAAGTTGTGAAGGATGCACTATATACAGCTCGGAGTCGGGCAAGCAACGAGTCATCTGGTAGTGAAGGAGAGCGAGGGCTGAGGAATCGGAAAAGGTGGTGTGTAGTGACAGTAGTGGTACTCTACATAGTGTGATTTGTGGGATGGAACGTGGGGGTATGCTTGAGTAGAAGGGGTATAGTGTGCATGTTTCTCTTTCGAATGCATGGAGTGTCCCTTTCTGGTAGGGCGAGGTGCTGCTAACGAGGATGAGAGCAGCAACCCGACATTTGGCGAATATTCAAGCGAGCATGCTGGAAGTTGCACTGTTGGCCATATGACTCAAGCAAGTGCCTATGTAGGCACAAGCCGCTGGTGGTCTGTACATAGCTTTGGCACCCCGAACCTCGCGTGAATGTGATGTCTGCTTGTTTGCTTTGCTCAACAGGGAGGACTCGTGCTAGTCTACTGTATTCTGTACATAGATCTGCTCTAACCCCAGTACCCACTGCTTCTTCGAATGTTTTATGCTTTCTGATAATGAAATTCGTTAAACCAAACACAGGCAGTCACTAGGCGAAAGCCATCCAGTCGGCAGTTCATGGGTTAGTGAGTAGCTGTCCCCGGATAGTAGGGACTGAGGCACCAAACTAGAGAATTCCATGTGCAGCAGCACAAAAGCAAATTGCAGCAAGGACAGAAGCCATACAAGGAAGGGAAGGAGAGATACAAAGTAAGGAGACATCACCAAGGCAACACAGGAGCAACACTGCAAGCGGAGTGGAGATTTTCCAACATCACTCCTAGGTTGTATTTTGATGTAGCGTAACGCAATAATTGCGAGACTACACGAACCTAGAAGTTACTTTCACGAATGTATTCTTGCTACAGTGATGACGCTATTCTAATACGAGAGGAACTTCCAACATTGTTGACCGAAGGAATGTTAATGATGTTTTCTTATTGCAAGAATGTGAAATATACAAGCACCTCAGTTGATTCCCTCATTTAACAGGAGAAGGGTACAACAAATAAGACCTTACATAGTCGGAACAAAAAGGTATATAATAATCAGAATAGCTATAGCAAGTACGATCTCACACTGGCCGATGAGGCTCACTCATGATCAACTCCTGGCATGCTTTAGCAGTGAACGATGAGACCGCACACTACTCTACTGTAATCTGTACGATTGTGGGATGCAAGCAACTCACCCAGTGGATAGGGCCACCCACGTGGTTGCAGGTGTCGGAGGAGACATGCTGGCACGTGGGGCCAGAGGAGTTGCGCCAGTCAACGTGCAAGAGGTCTATCACTGTGACCGCCATGGAGTGGCCATCTATGCTCGCCAGCTCCACTGCCATGCTGCCAAACGTTGAGAGATGCGTTATGAGCAGACGGTCGCTGGGAGGGAGAAGCACAGGGGAGGGGAGGGAACACAGGGGAGGAGACAGGAGACAGGGAAGCAAAGGCGTATAGGGGAAGAGAGGGAGCACTAGGGAGATAGGGAACAAAGGGGGGGAGAGAGGTCATGAGGGAGGGAAAGAGCATGCGAATGGATGAGAAGAGGTGCGTTATGAGCAAGCAGACAGTGCTGGAGGGACGACGGGAGGGCGCAGGGGTAAGAATTGGGGGCAGATAGGCAGGGGGTTAGAAGCGGTATGCCTGGGTGGCAGGGCTGCTGCTGTGTTGCCATCTGACGGCCCGTGTGCTATGAGCAGAGCTGACGTTAGTTGGAGGGATCGTGGGAGGGAAGCAGAACACGAAGAGGAGGGACAAGTTGTGAACTAGTTCAATGCAGAGAAGGAGAGTAGCAAGTCAGCTCACTAAAATATCATGGTCAGCTCGCTAAAAGCTCAAGGTCAGCTCACTAAAAGCTCAAGGTCAGCTCACTAAAAGCTCAAGGTCAGCTCACTTAAACCTCAAGGTCAACTCACTAAAACATCAAGGTCAGCTCACTAGAAGCTCAGAAGCCACATGTCCAAGACTGCTGATACCATCTGCTCCTCCTCATGATTCTCTTCCTCCTCATTGGTCAGCCTGACATCCCAAGGGAGCACACTCCCATTAGGAGGGATTAAACAAGTCGGCCAGGTCAACAGAAGTCAGCTGAAGTTACTGAGAGTCCTTTCCTGCATGTGGCAGTGTGAGTATTGGTTCCGCGGTTCTACCCATCATACGAAAAGCAATCATACCCTATTCACAGAAAGAATTGTATTGGATTCAAAGCTCAGAGAAGGGACGCCAACTGCCACACGCTAACATTTTGACGCAAAATGTTTGACGAGCGTTGTACTCTCGCCCTTTTGTTCATGGGCGGACAGAAAAAAACCACAGCCAATGCAAATTATTCCCTTTCCCTAATAAAGAAAAATTATTCTGGGGAACTTCCATTAACAATTTTCATTAGGTGTGCAAGGTTGGGTGCTGGGGGGTTTAGAAGTGGGAAACGCAAATTCAAGGGAGGTGTTTGGAGAGTGGCTTGTAAGAGCTCACCCTACCTACCGCAACAGTTGTTATTTTTTGCCGAATCAGCAAACTTCAAGGAGCACCATGCATTTGGGGACCAGAGTGTTAAAATGCAAAGTTGAAAAACTTGATTCTCGAACAATGAAATTGCTTCGCACTACCGTAACCAGACCTTTGCCCAAACGACAACGCAAAAAGCGCCAAGTGGCATCCTAGGGGCATCCTGGGAGGTGAGGAACAACAGTGGGAGTCAAACAAAGAAACAGAGCTGATCAGTTCAGGTACTTCTTATACAAATGGCCAGAGAACTCTCATGGCAGATAACTCTCACAGGCAGAGAACTCTTAAGAAAAGAGAAAAGGAGACAAAAGGAAAAGAGAAAAGAGACAAAGATAACTCTCACAGGTGCGGAGCAGAGAAAAGGGTGGGGAGCAGAGAAAAGGAACGGGAGTAGAGAAAATTGTGGGGAGCAGAGCAAAAGGTGGAGAGCAGAGAAAAAGGTCGAGAGCAGAGGAAAAGGTGGGAAGCAGCAGATGGAGAAGAAGGAACGACTGAAATGGGGGCAGCAGCACTGAGCAATGGGACTGGGGGAAGGAGCAGAAGGGGAGACTCACTGATGTGAGAGGGACTTATGGGTGTGAGAGGGGTCTCATAGGTGTGAGAGGGGACTCACAGGTGTGAGAGGGGAGGTGGGGGGGAGGTAGTGTGAGATTTTGACTACACAATCGAGCACATGATGAGCCACTGGCAGGTCGCTTGTGTGGGGCGACCAAATATGAAGAGCATTGTTGCAAGAGGAAGAGAAAACAATGGTGTTAGGGCATGCCAAAAACCCACGCAATTCTCTCACAGAACACTCACACAAGTCATTTCGGAGAACTCGCACGGGCAGACAACTCTCACGGGCAAACAACTCTCACGGGCAGACAACTCTCACGGGCAGACAAGTCTCACAGGCAGACAGCTTCACAGGCAGACAAGTCCCACAGGCACACAACTCTCACAGGCAGACAACTCTCACAATCAAACAACTCTCACAGGCAAACAACTCTAAAAGACAAACAACTATCACAGGTAGACAACTCTCACAGGCAGAAAACTCTCACAAGCAGACAACTCTCATAGGCAGACAACTCTTACAGGCAGACAACTCTCACAGGCAGACAACTCTCACATGCAGACAACTCTCACAGGCAGACAACTCACAGGCAGACAACTCTCTTAGGCAGACAAGTCTCACATGCAGACAACTCTCACTGGCAGACAACTCTCACAGGCAGACAACTCTCACAGGCCGACAACTCTCACAGGCAGGCAACTCTCACTGGCATCTCACAGGCAAACAACTCTCACATGCAGACAACTCTCACAGGCAGACAACTCTCACAGGCAGACAACTCTCACAGGCATACAATTCTCACAGGCAGAGATCTCGCTTGGCTTCATCTTGGAGAAGTCTAAATGAACTCACAAACCATCCTCACTCACTTGAAGTGACTTTTGAGTCGCTCAAAAGTCAGCACAGAACTCACAGACCATCCTCACTCACTTGAAGTGACTTTTGGGTCGACTTAAAAGTCACCACAGAACTCATAGACCATCCTCACCCACTTGAGTGACTATTGATTCGACTCAAAAGTCACCACAGAACTCACAAACCATCCTTACTCACTTGAAGCGACTTTTGAGTCAACTCAAAAGTCACCACAAAACTCAGAGACAATCCTCACTCACCTCAACACCCAGGCAGTGTAAGAAATAGGCGAGGTTGGCATGAAAGACAGTGGTAATATTGTCCCACAGTTGGTTGTCTGGGTGCAGTAGGTAGCGTGCCACGTGTGTGTACACCCGACCGTTGGGGAAGAGCTGGTTCAGGCGTGCCTGTGGAGTGGATGGTGGGAGGGAGACGAGAGAGCAAAGAAAAGCACACCCATATGCATCTGGTTATCTGGGTGCAGCAGGTAGCGTGCCACGCATGTGTAGATGTGGCCGTCTGGCTTGTTCCGCCGTGCCCGTGGAGTGGATGGGTGGGACGGAGAAGACGGTGGGAGTGGATGGTGGAAGTAGAAGAACAAGAGTGGAGGAAAAGTCGCACACACACGCACGCACGCACACACACACACGCTTGGTTGCTTGGCTCCAGCGCAGGAGAAGAGGGGCATGGAGGGAGGAAATGAAGGCTCACAGCAATGGAGGGGATGTGGTGGAGAGAGGGCAGGAAGTTGTCGATGCTGGTGTACCAGAAGCGTGCCAATGAATGACCTAGTGCACATTGGATCTACAAAGGGGCATGGAGGGAGGGACTGCTTAGTGGGGGCTTACAGCGAAGGAGGGGACGTAGTAGAGGGAGGAGATGAAGTAGGTGTCGATGCTTGTGTACTAGAAGGTTGCAACACCCATAACGTCCCACAGCTGGTCGCAGAATTTTGAGCCCACCCAGCATTTATGCACGCATCCCCGCGGGGGATGACAAGGGGATGGCAAGAGGATGGTGAGGGGATGGCAAGGGGATGGCAAGGGGACGGTAAGGTGACGGTAACAGGACGGTAACGGGATGGCAACGGGACGGCAAGGGGACGGCGAGGGGACGGCGAGGGGACGGCAAGGGGACAGCAAGGGGATGACAAGGGGATGGCAAGGGGATGGCAAGGAGACGGTAACGGGACGGCAAGGGGATTGAGCGAGCAATACGACGCCCCACAGCAGGTCACAGAACTCCTCCTGCAATCTGCATGCATGCACACAGGTACGTGTGGTGATGGCAGGGATGCGATGTGGTGCGCACATAGGTACGCAGGTGGACAGGAGGGGAATGGCAGGGGGATGGGAGGGGAATGGTAGGGGGATGGTTGGGAAATGGCAGGGGAATGGCAGGGGAATGGCAGGGGAATGGAAGGGGGGTGGGAAGGAAATGGCAGGGGAATGGCAGGGGGGTGGTGGGAGGGGAATGGCAGGGGAATGGGAGGGGAATGGTAGGAGGATGGGAGGGGACTGGCAGGGGAATTCAGGGGGGTGGGAGGGGAATGGCAGGGAGGTGGTAGGGGAATAACAGGGGGATGGGAGGGGAATGGCAGGAGGTGAGAAAGGGGATGGGTGGGGAATGGCAGGAGGGCGGAAAGGGGATGGGTGGGGAATGGCAGGAGGGCGGAAAGGGGATGGGTGGGGAATGGCAGGAGGGCGGAAAGGGGATGGGTTGGGAATGGCAGGACGGCGGAAAGGGGATGGGTGGGGAATGGCAGGGGGGCAGAAAGGGGATGGGTAGGGAATGGCAGGGGAGCGGAAAAGGGAAGGGTGGGGAATGGCAGGGGGGCAGAAAGGGGAAGGGTGGGGAATGGCAGGGGGGCGGAAAGGGGAAGGGTGGGGAATGGCAGGGGGGCGGAAAGGGGAAGGGTGGGGAATGGCAGGGGGGCGGAAAGGGGAAGGGTGGGGAATGGCAGGGGGGCGGAAAGGGGAAGGGTGGGGAATGGCAGGGGGGCGGAAAGGGGAAGGGTGGGGAATGGCAGGGGGGCGGAAAGGGGAAACGGCGGAGAATGGGATCATCATGGAACAGGGAACAAGGGGGTTTCAATGATCTGATAAGGCTTCTGCTGTTCAGGCGCCTTGAGAGCGTAGGACGGGGGATGGAGAGAGGGAATGGTAGGGGATAGGAAAGGGGGATGGCCTCCACCAAACCAGACCAGAGCAGACCAGACAAACAGCCATCCCACACCTGGTCTAGCCATCTGTAGGTCCAGAGCAGAAAAGCAGCCCCACCTGGTCTCCATGTCCAGCCAAACCGTGTCATCCTCTTGCACGTGCCTCCTCATGGCCTCCATCACCCCGTCGCCCCGCGTGCTCAGCTCTTTGGCAAGTGCGCTGATGCTCACATTGGGCCGCCGCAGCACTGTCGACCACACCAGCCTGCCACGAACGTTTTGAAGGGAGGGCAGGGGGAAGGGGAGGGGACAGAAGGGGGGGTATAGGAGGAGATTCAGGAAGGTGCAAGTCAGGAGGAAGGACTGTGAATGCGTGTGGGAAATCTGTCTTGTACATATAATCACTTTCAGCATTGGATGACTGAAATGGCATAGTGGGTGAGTAATCAGCACACGGGGTTCCAATTGCATGACCGCAGTGCAACTTGTTGCTCTGTGAACCTATTGCTACGCAACACGTTACAGATGCACTGCCATGTGATGCACTGCCATGCGATGCACTGCTTTGTGATGCACTGCTATGCGATGCACTGCTATGCGATGCAGTGCCATGCGATGCACTGCTATGTGATGCACTGCCATGCGATGCATTATATGCGATGCACTAGTATGCGACGCATTGCCATGGGATGCACTGCTATGCAATGCACTGCTATGCAATGCACTGCCATGCAATGCAGTGCCATGCAATGAAACCTCTGAAGGACCATCGCTGTGTGACCATTGTCACAGCAGCATAGCAACGATGTATAGGAGTTGCTTTTGAGAGTTCCCAAGAGTATCTCCAATATAGCACAGCAACGTTGTGCTGTGCGCCCTCCACTGCATGGGTGGGATAACCTATATATCTTGGGTCGGACAGTCCAAGTGGCGTTGACGTGGACGAAGGGCTTACAGAAACGGCGAGTGAGGAAGGCAGTCGGCGGTGCGATGATGGCTCGATGGGTGAAAAGACCCAACACGAATGAGATGATGTATGCTATGACCCTGTTGCCTAACCCTGCATGCATCAAATTAGATCAGATCAAATCATATCATATTAGATATGATCAAATCAGACCCAATTGATCAGGTCAGATCAGATCACAATAGAATCAAGGTGATGCAAGTGAGTTTAGGATTTGGGAAGGAGGTCTTATCTAGCGGTGAGGTTGAGGAGAGTGAGGTCTTATCTAGCAGCAAGGTTGAGGAGAGGGAGGTGTTATCTAGTAGTGAAGTGGGGGTTCGTCAATAGACACATAGATTGCAGGCCATGCACGAACTCACTAACAGCATACCCTACCCCTGTCTATAGCACAAATTGAAATGTAGTGACATTGCTTCCTGTCGCGGCCATATCGAGTGATGGTCTCGTTCCTGTGAAGTCGTGAATGATAGGTTGTGAATTTGGGGGAGAAGGGAAGGAACACTTCACAGATGCGCAAAAGGGAAAAGAGGAGGGTTGATGTCATTGTGCATTGAAATTACCTCTATTTACTGATGCACACGATGTGAGCACTGTGAATGTCGAGCGCAGGGAAGTAAATGAAAGGTACACATTAATGCAGTCAAGGATGTTGATGACAGACAGGGGTGTTGATGATGCCCTTATCACACCACATGCCCTTATCGCACCACATGCCCTTATCACACCACATGCTCCTATCCCACCACGTGCCCTTATCGCACCACGTGCCCTTATCGTACCACGTGCCCTTATCGCACCACGGGCCCTTGTCGCACCATGTGCCCTGATCACACCACGTGCCCTTATCGCACCACATGTCCTTATCGCACCACATGCCCTTATCGCACCGCATACCCTTATCGCACCACATGCTCTCATCGCAGCAAGTGTCCTTATCGCACCACATGCCTATATCGCACCACATGCCCTTATAGCACCACGTGCCCTTATCACACCATGTGCCCTCATCATACCACATGGCCTTGTCTTTAAGCCATTACAAACTCTTCAATTCTCGAAACCCCACACACTCCCTCTGCATCGCTTCAAACTCCTCCACTTCATCTCTGAACGCTGCTGACGGAGGGGACTGGTTGGTCTGGATGGGATTAGATCGGGTTGGATAAGATGTTTAGATTTGATATTGAACTGGATCATATCAGATTACAATTGAGTGTAAATGAGTTATCTATGCTCCCAAGTTCATTTCACATCAACAACTGCACCAGACTGCAAATGAATCTCTCTCACGCCATGTGCTATACCCCCTTTTCCCCCTACTATCGTTAGGGTACCATGCTATACATGTCTCCCCCCACTCTCCCCAAGCATGTGCTATAGCCTCCCGCACCATACCCCGGACAAAGGATGTTTCCCCTACACCCTCTATATTACAGATACCGCCCTCACGCCATACCATGTGATACGATACCCCTCCTTTTGTACCATGTGCTCCTCCCTGTTAGAGACTACGGACAGATTCTGGAACGTTTAGGGGCCGAAATATCTCAAAATCGTTGGACTAGAATTCTGGACAGAATTGTCGACTTCACAAGAAACGCCTTCGACGAAAATATAACTGTTAGAATGTTTTTTAACTCGAGATGTTGTAGCCCTTGACAGTGGCTATCTTTCCCAACTTGAATCGTATCAAAAGATGGAGTATAACTCGAGTTATGAATTTCGGCGCACTAGGGGGTATGCTGCCATAGAAACTTAACTTAACCACAATTATCTCACAAGTGCCACAAAGAGAATTAAAGTAACAATAAACCAGGTAGGAGGGAAGAGGAGGACGAGAGGGAAGGTCCCAAGGGAGTCCCCAACCAAGGAAACTCCACAAGCACAAAAGATTCCCTCCCTATAGGAACCCAACTTTCACCCTTGTCATTTTCCCAACCTCCCAAATCCACCTCACCCAACTTGGCCACACTTGCCAACCTGGTTTGGTTTCTCCCAACCACTTGGCATCATCTACAGTGATGGGGACGAATTTCCCAACCCCCAAAAAAATCTATACCCCATATTGAGTCACTCCACAAATTCCCATAGTCGCCGCATCACAATCAAAACTTCGAACGATCATAACTTTCTCGTTCTTGCTCCGATCGCGACGATGAATCATGGTTCGTCGGAAAGCTCTTGAGCAGGGAAGTCATTTCAGATATCTTCTCAATAAAAATATTATTCACACACACACTCACAGAATCCAAACCACACCAAACACAAATTCTTGCATACGCTCACACCACGCATGCAACGCACAAACACATGATGGGAGGCAGACAGACGTGAATGCGAATGATAGCATCACACAACAAACTCCCCCTCTGGCTGCCAACCATCATTCCACATGCCTCAGATCATGCATGCACATTCAATGCACACTCATTCCTGCAAGTTTCATGCCCTTCTAATGCTCGGATTCAGCCAGGCGCTTGGTGAGAATGTCAGCCGCCTGCTGATGGGTCTTCACAATCTCCAGTCGCACCTCCTTGTCCAGGAGCCTCCTCACCCAATGCCACTTGGGCCCGATGTGTTTGGTCAGCCCATGAAGACAAGCATTCTTCGCAAGCTTCACTGCCGACTCATTGTCACAGAATATAAAGCTTAAGGGATTATATTCGGTTACATGCTTGTGAGGTGTAGAGGGGTGTAGCTTGTAGTATTTAGTTTCAGCGAGGGTTGGTTGGGTTCTTGAGGGTGACGTGAAGTTGGTAGTACAGGGAACTGGTGGGTGCAAAGCGGTGGGACTCAGGAAGCCTTGAGAGACAGGAAATCAGAATCAGCCCATCCAGGCTCAGGCGACTCGAGCCCAATTCACTCGCCAAGAAATTGGCAACACGGGTGAAGGTGAATAAAGTAGCCTAGAGTAGCAAACGCAACCTTGTTCTCTCGTTGTTTGCCTCGTATAGTGGATTGAAGTTTCCGTTTCAAGCTAACTCCAGCTAGGTAGCTCTAAGCCACTGTGGGCAGCCATCAAGTGGGAGCGGAAATCTCTCGGTAGTGGCTGAGGATGAAGAAGGGAGCCAGGGGACAGGGACAAGACAGATGCAAGGGCGAGAAGGAGAAAGCAGCAGGTTTTTAAGGACAGGAGCAGGTAACGCAGGAGGGGTTTTCCGACAGACTCATTGTCACAAAACATCACAGTCGGCTCCCTCTGACCAACACCGATCTCCTCCAACAAACGCCTCAGCCACACCACCTCCTTGGCCCCATGATGAAGGGCCATGTACTCTGTCTCACACGAGGACAGCCCCACCTCATTCTGCTTCTTGCTGCGCCAGCTCACTGCACCACCTCCAAACAGGCACACATAGCCTCCAATGCTGGTGCCATCTGCCTTCACAGAGTTGAAGCTAGCATCGGTGTAGCAAGTCAAGAGCATCTCCCCCTTGCTCAAATCAGCTGCACCCCTCTGCAGCTTCTATCTCACAACATTGTACTCCAAACCCACTGATGCTGTAGCGCTCACATAGCGGACCAACCTCTTGGCCGCTTCCAGCTGCTCATGACTGGGGCGTGAAACCACACTGGCAAGCCTGGATGTAGCAAAGGCAATATCAGGCCGCGTGTGGTTAGCCGCATAGTTGAGTGCCCCAACCATGGAATGAAACAGCTTCCTGTCGCTCTCACCCACCACCTCCTCATCAGCACAGGGCCCCATAGTAAACCCTGAAGGCAGTGGGGTTGATGGCTTTCCTCCATCTTGCAGCCCGTACTTCTCGGCCAGCCCCTCACAATACTTCCTCTGGTGCAACCTCAACACTCCCTTGTCAAGGTCCCTCTCCACATGCATCCCCAGATAGTACTTCACATCTCCCATCTTGGAACACTTGAACTGCATCTCCAGCATCTCCTCCATACGTTCAATCATTGCAGATGACTCGGAGAAGAGCAAGATGTCGTCCACATACACCAAGAGCATGAGGAACTGCTCCTTCTCTTGCAGCAGGAACAAGCTGTGATCACACTCGCTCTTCTCAAATCCCCTAGCCAGCAGTGTCTCCTCCAGCTTGTGGTACCATGCACGAGGAGCCTGCTTCAGGCCATAGATGGCCTTCTTCAGCTTGCACACCCTGCCGCTCCCATCATCCAACCCCTCAGGCTGCAGCATGTACAGCTCCTCCAGAATGATCCCATTGAGGAAGGCAGTGGTGATGTCCATCTGCTTGATCCTCCATCCGCGGTTTGCAGCCATTGTCAATGTCACCCGCAGTGTTGTGCCTTTCCCCATAGGAGCAAAGATCTCGTCAAAATCCTTCCCCTTTGTCTGCTGAAACCCCTTAGCCACAAGCCTTGACTTGTAGCGGGTCAGCTCCCCATCAGGTCCGTACTTATGCCTGAAGATCAACTTGAAAGAAATGGCCTTCTTCCTAGGAGGCAGCTCACACAACTCCCACGTCTCGTTCTCCAGTAGAGAGTCATACTCCTCCTTCACACGCTGCTTTCATTTTTCGGCATCAAGCCCACTCAACGCCTTGGTAAGCGTCTTGGGCTCAGGGACGGCTGCCCAGTAGCAGTGCGCAATCTCATCCTCATCACACTGCTCAGCCACACTCCCAGCCCTTACCACCTTTGGCTTGCCAAAATTCGGATAGGTCAGCCGGTTAGGAGGGCGCACATCCCTCCTAGGACGGTCAGCCGGACGTGCGGCACCTTGTGGAGCACCTTGCTGCTGCTGCTGCTGCTGCTGCTGCTGGTGCTGCTGCTGCTCCACCTCGGCTTCTCCCCCATCCTCAGTCACCCCAGAGATCTCCTCCTCTGAAACTGTAACCTCCATTTGCCTCGAAGGCCGCTGCACCTCATCGGCCTCAACGATCAGCGGTGTAGTTGGAAGCTTCTGCTGCTGCTGCTTCCACTCCTTGTAGTACAAGGACTCAAGGAACTTCACATCCCTCGACACAGTCAGCTGCTGGCTGGTCAAGTCCCATAGCAACCAGCCCTTGTGGTCCTTTGAGATCCCCAAATGCACACCCCATCTCCCAGAAGCTTCCAACTTTCCCCTCTTCTCCTTCGGCACGTGAAAAACCACCATGCACCCGTAGGCTCTCAGCATGTTGACTGCAGGTGCACTCCCATACCACTTGGTGTAGGGGACCCACTGCTTGTCCCCCACAGTCGCCAACACTCTGTTCTTCACAAGAGCAACCTGCCCCACTGCAGTCACCCAAAACAGATCCGGCAGCCATGCGCGCCCAAGGAGAGTGCGAGCACCTTCTTGCAGGGTCCGGTTGAACCACCCAGCCACGCCGTTCTGCTGAGGGTTGTAGGGCACTGTGAGCTGATGCTGAATGCCCTTCTTCTTCAGCACCGCCTCAAACTCATTGCCAATGAACTCTCCCCCGTTGTCGGTGCGGATCACCTTCACCTTGTGTCCGCTCTCCCTTTGAGCTCTCGGCATCCACTCCTTAAGAACAGCCGCTGCCACCTCCCCCTTAGTCTTCAGAGGGTACACCCACACCGCACGCGTGTGGTCGTCCACAATGGTCAAGAAATAGCGGCTGCCCGAGAGAGAAGGGGCCCTCGTGGGGCCCACCACATCCATATGCACAAGTGCGAGTGGTACCTTGGCTGGTCCGGTGCTGCCGCTGAAGGGAAACTTCGTAAACTTTGTTTCAAGGCATGTAGGGCAGCTCCCAATCTCCTTCGCTGCCCCCTTCACCTCCAATCCCTTCAAGCTCCCATCCTTCACTAACTTCTGCAGCATAGGAATGTTGATGTGACACAGCCTCTCGTGCCACGTCTCCCAATCGGCCTCACCACTCCCAGGTGAAGCCTTCGCCCATGCAGCTGTCGCATCCACACCAGCAAGCACCTCACCATGTGGCTGCTGTGGCTGCTGCACCTTCTTGACTGCATCCAGGGCCCCATCAGTTGGTGCAGTCTCCTCTCCTCCCGCAGTTGCCTTAGCCGTTGCTGGTGCCGCTGCCGTTGCTGGAGGTTTCCCGTTCCAAGGGATGATGGGCAGCTGCCACAGGTCCTTGATGCAGCTGCTCTTCTCCTCCAAATCCCACAGCAGCAACTTCCCAAGCTTTGCACGGCAGCTGGTTGGGCCAATGGTCACCTTGGCCTTGCTCTTCTGCAGCCGTCGCACAGAGAGGAGGTTAGCGGACAAACCTTCAACCAACAACACATTCCCAAGCCCCACAAGCTTCCCATTAGCTCCCATCACCTTGGCATTCCCAACACCAATCACAGGGAGCAAAGCACCTGAAGTGGCAGCCACAAACTTGATCTTCCCGGGGGGCTTTACCTCGTCAAGAAAATCTGCCCGTGGGGTCATGTGACTTGTGCAACCTGAATCAATCACCCAGTGAGTGAGGGGGTGCATCACAACCTTCCCAACTGAACCCACATCACCCTCACTCCCATTCACATCCTCAACCATAAGAAACATCCCAGGGTCTGCTTTACCCCGTGCACCTTCACCTTGTGCACTTGAACCTTGTACGGCGTCACCTTGTGCACGTTCACCACTTGGCGGCTTCATGCCTGGAGGCGCCCATCCCTCAGGCCGGCTGAAACACTTGAACCATGGGTGTCCAGCCTTCTTGCAGTACCAACATGCACCCTCCATTCGGGTGCTCCCCCTGCCACCAGAGCTCCCATGCCCCTCATTGTAGTCACCCCAGCCTCTCCCTCTGCCAAAGCCTCTCCCACGGCCTCGGCCTCTCCCACCCCCTCTTCCTCTGCTGCCTCCTGCAGCTCCATACCCCTCAGCAGTTTTGTTGGCAGCACCACCATCCGTGTGGAGCCTGCGGAAGTCCTCCTGCAGGATCTGCTGCCGTAGCCACTCAGGCGTCCACTTGTCCTGCTGAGCGTTGAGGGTGGGGATGAGGTTGTCCCACGAGTTGTCGAGCACCGAGATGATCTTGGTGCACTGCTGCATCTCCGACACCTTGCTGCCCGCCGCTGCCATCCTCGCATAGGTGTCCTTGATCTTTTGAAAGACCGGCTTCACATCATCTCCCGGTCGCATGGAGAGGGCAGCCAGCTCCTTCTCCAACACAATCACCATAGACAGCGTGTTGGGTTGAATCACGTCGCGCAGTAGCTTCGACGCTTTAGGGCCGGAGTCGTCCAACTCGACCAAGTCCTTGATGTGCTGGAACATGTCGTTGTTGACCGATTGCAAGATGAGGTCGAACAACACCGCGCTCCGCTCAATCCACCGATCCCGAGCATCTCCTTCCTCGGGCATTTTCTCTTCTCCCATCGCAAGTTTCAGCAGCTTGTAGCGCTTGAAGACGCTCCTCATCCGCCCACTCCATTCCTCGTAGTTGGAGCCATCCAACGCCTCAATCTTGGATGGTGGCGGCTCACTCCTCTTTTCAGCTGCATCTCCACTCCCTTGACTCATCTCCTCTGCTCCCAATCAGAGGTTTCAGCTCCCCCTTTGCTGGTCACAATGTAGATCCACAAAATCTTCACAAGTGTCAGCGCCAACGAAATTTCGGCAGAGTTTCCCCTTAGCGGAAGTCACATCCAACCTTCAGAACACCACTTAGGCACGCCCACAGGCCATGGTGGGTCTAGAAGGGTCTTCACACCTCAGTAGACTCCCCACAAAGTCCTCAATCAGCTCTGATACCACTTGTTAGAGACTAAGGACGGAGTCAGGAACGTTTAGGGGCCGAAATATCTCAAAATCGTTGGACTAGAATTCTGGACAGAATTGTCGACTTCACAAGAAACGTCGTCGACGAAAATATAACTGTTAGAATGTTCTCCAACTCGAGTATGTTGTAGCCGTTGACCGTGGATATTGTAAAACTCGATTCCAATTTGAATCGTATCAAAAGGTGGCGGTAAACTCGAGTTATGAATTTCCCCAAATCGAGATATATATATATCCCACTAGGGGGTATGCTGCCAAAGAAACTTCATTTATCTCACAAGTGCCACAAAGAGAATTAAACCAGAGGGAAGAGGAGGACGAGAGGGAAGGTCCCAAGGGAGTCCCCAACCAAGGAAACCCCATAAGCACAAAATATTCCCTCCCTAAAGAAACCCAACTTTCACCCTTGTCATTTTCCCAACCTCCCAAATCCACTTCACCCAATTTGGCCATACTTGCCAACCTGGTTTGGTTTCTCCCAACCACTTGGCATCATCTACAGTGATGGGGACGAATTTCCCAACCCCCAAAAAAGTTTATACCCCATATTGAGTCACTCCACAAATTCCCATAGTCGCCGCATCACAATCAAAACTTCGAACGATCATAACTTTCTCGTTCTTGCTCCGATCGCGACGATTCTTGGTTCGTCGGAAGCAGGGAAGTTATTTTAGATATTTGCTCGAGCAAAATATCATTCACGCACACACAGAGAATCCAAACCATGCCGAACACAAATTCTTGCACACGCTCACACCACGCATGCAACGCACAAACATATGATGGGAGGCAGACAGACGTGAATGCGAATGATAGCATCACACAACACTCCCCAACTTCTTTCCTTATACAATGTGCTACAAATCTGGCCTTCCACCCACCCCACCTACAGCCTCTTACACCATACGGTGTGCTATAGATGCCTGCCTCACGCCATACCGTGTGGTACAAGTGTCGCTCATTGTGGCTCCAGCACGAGACATCAGTGCGTTGCTGCATCTGGTGCCACATAGCAATTGCATCAAATCTGGTCGGCGAATCCGGCAGCTCAAACACCTGCCTACCAGCGCTGCCATTGCCCGTCAAACCCTTCCCACTGGCACAATCGTTGCTCTGACGGCTGTCAGAGTGAGTGGCTGCAGCAGGGCTCTCACCGTTAGGTCCCAGGGATGAGAGGGTCCCTGATGAGAGCACCGTCTGTAGCAGAGACGGCTGGGATTGAAAACACAAAGGGGGGAAAGAGGGGGGGCGTGGGGAGGGGGAGAGGCGGAAGGGGGTGGCGGCGAGGGAAAGGGAGGGGAGAGGGGGAAGACAAGTAGGGGGGTGGGGAAGGAGTGAGTTGAGAGGCATGTAGCCACTAACTACTTCTACGAAATAAGCTCGTTCTGGGAGGGGGTGTATGGTGTTGGAGGGACCATCGTTTGTTGTGCTGTGTTGATTGCTCCTTTCATTCAAGCTCGCCTCGCTGGACGTTGATGTAACGCCTGTGGGGCTTACACGTAAGGGTTGAGTGCCTCCGCTGCGCCTCAAATATAACCCTCGTTTTGACCCAGTGGGTAGCGAGGTGTTACATTTGGTATCAGAGCATGGGGTTCGATTCCCAGCTGGGTCACATTTCCCGCTAAGAGAGAAAGAAGTTGAATGTGGTAACCCAGTTGCGAACCCAATGAACGATCCGCCGCTGGGCTTGGCTCACCAGCGAATTCGCTGACTGCACATAGTGAAGTTGAGGTCCTTGCGAGGGCTGGCTCCCTGCCCAACTAGGACGTTGGCTCCAGGAGGGGACAAGAATAATGCCTGTGGGGCTTATATGTAAGGGTTGAGTGCCTCTGCTGCGCCTCAAATATAACCCTTGTTTTGACCCAGTAGATAGCAAGGTGTTATAGTTGACCTGCGGAGTTGACTTCAAAGTCGCGTCCTGTTCAATCGCAGCTGCACGTAAAACGGACAGTAACAGGTCGGACCGGGCTGGCGGTAGTCGGCAAAGAAACAACATAGGGTGGGTAGTTGAAGGGGACAGGGCGGGGAAGTGAAACGAAGGGGCGTGCTACGATTGGTGGGTGAAGGTGGGAAAAGGGAACGGAGGAGGGGGGAGGGGGGGTGGGCTGCTGAGGTTGGAATTCTTAATTCTGAACTCGAAGCTTTCTGGATTCTAAGCTTTGGACTCCGGATTCTGAAATTTGTCTTAATTGTTTAATAATTAATTCTATGGCTAGGTTTTCTATGGGCGAAGGGACTGAAGGCAGTGCTGTACAGCAAAAACCTTTTCGGGTAAGAATTTGGTGTAAGGATCCGTGCCGTACGGTACAGCCACAAGCTATCTCCATCGCGGAGAGAGCAAGTGCAAAAAGTGACGGCAATATGACTTTTCCGTCATATTTTGGTGCTCACTTCCTGGGACAAAAATGTGATGGATAGAAGTGCTAAGAAGTGGGGTGACGGAAATGTCATGTCTAACTTGCGTGGACTCGTACAAAAAGTCATGTAGCAGTGACTGGCGAAGTGATGTTCTCGTTACTTTTCTGTTACTTGCCACATGGACAAACCGCGTTACATCTATTTAGATATTTTCCCAGGTGTCTATGTTGGCGATTGGTCGAAATGGACCAATCAAATGTCCGCGACGAGGGCACAAACACAGATTCTGATTGGCTAGCAATCCTAAACAGGGACCCCGCGTTGCACGAATTATCGCATTCTGTATGCCAAAATTTCAGCCCAATTAAACCACATGTGGCAACTGGAGTTTATTTTATTAGTAACACATGCATGCATGGATAATACTGCACATCTACGAACTGGTCTAAAACGCCTAGCTAGAAACATCGTGGTTTGTCCAGGCCGGTGCCCGACCATATTGTCGTGGGAACATGATGAAACCTGCAAAAAAAAAAAAAAAAAAAAACGCCATGAAACCTGCCAAAACATTACTAGCACATGAGATACACAAGCACGGTTAGGAGAGGTTGACATCAGCAAGTGAATGATGCATAAAGGAAAAAAAACTCGCACTAGTCCCGAAATACATCAATCTTGTATCCACTTCAACTAAGTGCTGCAATTTGCTCCCGCAGCTCAATGTCGTTGCACATTCTCAGTGCAATTTACACGACGATTAGAATAACAAGGCCGCGATTAGGCCGACGGTGAAACAACCACGCCTTGCCAAAAACGCACACACTGTCTTTAGAGAACACCAAATCGCAGGCGTCGCTGCATCTCCGTTGTTGCGTCCCGCACACACTGCAAAAAAATGGCACGACATGCTCCTTGATGGTGATGGCTGCGATCTTATTGCAAATTTGCGTACTGTCATGCAGAGAGGAATTAACACAACATGGGGAAGAGAGAGAACTGAGACTTGGGGAAAAAAAAGGGAGTGAAGACGACTATGCTAGCTAATACATACTAGTTATCACAGTGTTGCAACAAGAGACCATTTTACCAAGGACGGGAAACGAGGGTACTATCAACATATTCTTTCGGAGACGCACGAGCCATCCATATCACTGCGCACTGACCTAATCTGTCATACAAAACGACAGACCGCGCACCGGATTTTTTATGCTAGGCATGCGAAGGTTGGTTACGGTGATGCGAAAATGAACTACCTGGGTGGGAGGTTGTGAGGGCAGGGCGGAAGGGGGGTTGGGGGGGTATATTTAGACTGAGATGCAAATGGGAGTAACTTCAGAAATGCAGAAGCATTAGGAATGGGAAGTGTAGGGACCTACACTTCGGGTAGCTTTAGAGATTGCTAGCAGCGGGTGTGGGATGTAAAATCACAATGATGGCGACATTTGCTAACATATCGCCGAGAAGTAGGCCTAAACCCTAGAGCAGGTGAGAATGTCAGAAGCTTTGGGTGATGAGCTAGTGAGTATATCTGAACGAGTAAGGTTTGAAAGAACAATGGCACAGGGAGTGTTCGTATGCTAGAGGGCTTCACGCAAAAGGGAGGGAGGAGATTGGAGGGGAAAGGAGGGCGGGGAGGGGAAGGTTGTTGTGACAGGTTTGATGGTTTGGTTCGGTGTGCTGATGCGTGGATAAAGGAGGTTGAGTGTGTTGTTTCTGATTTTACGCCCTGTTGCGATTGGTTGGAATGAATTCACGAGGTTAACTTATAGGGCATCCCAGCAGCCCCCAACAAGGTCTTAGCCGCCTCGCCAATGGTCCGGTTGGCACGCTCAGCAATGCCGTTCTGCTGCGGTGTTCCAGGGTAGGTCAACTAATGTTGGATGCCATTCCTCTTGAGAAACTTGGTGAATTCCGCTCCAAGGAACTCCCCATCACAGTCACTCCTCAACACCTTCACCAACCGCATCGCTTGCCGCTCCACCATCGGCAACCAATCCTCCTTGATCGCCGCTGCAATATCGCTCTTCTTGGACAATGGACGTGCCCACGTGAATCAGCTCCATTCGTCCACCATACTGAGGAAGTACAACACTCCCCCAATCCCCTCCATCCTCATAGGACCCACCAGGTCCATGTGCACCACCTCCAATGGTGCCTTGGCTGATCCCTCCGCACGTGGAAACGGGAACCGCACAAACTTGTTTTGCATGCACGCCTCGCAGCTGCCAAAGGGAGCGCCATCTCCATCCAGTTACAGGTTGTGCACGCACTTCTCCTTGTGCATCACCTCCAATGTAGATACAGCCACGTGTGCGAGCCATCGATGCCAAGTCTCCCACGTCGGTTGGCCCGAAGTAGCCGACGCCTTCACCGACGCGCTTCCTCCAATCAGCTCATCTCCTTGCACAACTTGCTGCTCCTCCTTGGTGATGCTCTCCTCCATAGAAGGCGCGGCTGCCGCCTTGCCCGATTTTCGCCAACGGATTATCGGGATTTGCCACATCCACTTGTGGACATCTCCCTTCCGCTGCAGGTCCCAAATGAAGCACTCATCGTTGTAGACACGATAGCGCCCCGAGCCAATCGTTTCGGTGTTCACACCCGCATCTTCCAACCGGCCGGTACAAATCCGATTCGCGCACAAGTCCGGCACCCACAGCACGTTTTTCATCCCTACAAGCTCTCCTTCCTCTCCCATGAACTTGGTGCATCCCATGCCCATGACCTTGGCCTTGGCGCCAGCCGCGGATGTGAATGTAGAGATGGGTGCGGGCTGGATCTCGTCAAGTAGGTCCGCACGAGGAGTCATGTGCCAAGAGCTCCCAGAGTCAATCATCCAATGGGTGAGGGGGTTTAGTAGAACCTTGGCAGCCATTGCGGAGTCGGTTGCGCCTTCGTTATCGAAGAAGAACCCGACCTTCTGCTCATCAGATTTGCTGCATTTCGCTTCATCTGTCTCCTCTCCACTAGCTCCCACGACTCCCGCACTCCTCTTTCCACCTTGCTAGTTGCTTGATGAAGGAAGGGTCCAATCCTTAGGCCGTTGGTAGCACTGCGGAGATAACTCTGTCAACGGGAGCTAGACTACGGGCTAGGCACGGGTGTGAGAGTGATCTCTGCGTTCGTTCCTTAGTCGTTTGCTTGTGCTCTCACTACTTGCTGGTTCACGGGGGAATTTGGCAAGAGTTTCACTAGCAAGGCTTGACAATAATGTGGTATAGAATGATAGCAACAATATTGGCAACCCAGACTACATCAGAGCTAGCTAGGCTGCTGGTCGACCTCCAGCGCAGCATAATCGACTGCGGTCCAGCGCAGCAGAGCTCGCACCGCTCCAGCGCAGCAAAGTAGCTTCTTACCAACGTTGCAAGTCTACGGTGTGCCAACGCTGCAGCAAGTCGGTTGCACAGCGTTGCACCTGCAGGACAACGGTGCACCTGCTTCGCAGGTGCATGCAGCTGGTTGGTGCTCCACACCTCGTCACGAGCACAGCGCAGACGCCTAGCAGACTCCACGCTAGCGACTGCGCCCACCAGCCACGTCGACCTCGGGATACCACTCCCGAGGTCGCCTTTGCCGAAACCATCCCGGCGACTTTCGCACATGTTGTCCGGGTATCCTGGACGACTGCGCAACCCTGCCTTGTCGTCCAGGCGCCTAGGACGCCGAGCAGACGCCCAAGTCGGCGTCCAGGCGCCCAGGACGCCGTAAAGATGCCCAGAACGCCGCCCAGACGCCAAGGACGACGTCCACCTGCTCGGCGCCCTTGCATTGGCCCCCGTACCCACTGCTGCAGGTCGGCTGCATCCCCCCGCACACTTGACCACGAGGTCGGCTCCGCCCAAGCGAGGACGGGGCCAAACACTACTCCCGTTGACACTTCCTCCAATGGTGTCCGCGCTTCTTGCAAGAGAAGCACACCTCCTCTTGGACCTCGCCGCTCTCCTCGTGAGATTTCTCATTTCTTTTGCCGTTCCACTTCTTCTTGAAGCCACTTTTTCCACCTAACTCCATAGCCAGCCCCCTCCTCCGAGCGCTCCACACTCCGGCCCCTCAAATCCTTTTTAGGATTTATGCCCGGATATAATCTACGCTCTATTGGGGCTGTTGGGAGTTGAGGTTGATGGCAAGGGCAGACCACGACTCCAGCAGCCGTATTACGATCTCCACACATTACACGAGCTCTGGGCACACCACACCGCTGCCTTGGAGCTTCGTGGAGATGTCACACATCTAGTCCAACGCGGCCTGCATGGGCTCTCCATCAATGAACTTGATGTCGCGCAGCCACCGCGCGAGTAGAATAATGCTGGTAGCGTGTGTCGGTAAGTGCACATCCAGAAACTTCTTCCAAGTTTTGGGTCCATATTCTGGATCACCTAAGAGGTTCTTCATGTGGTCAAGTTGGCATCCTACAACCACTTGCACCATGAGCATGTACGCGTCGAACGATCGCTTCATCCACGCTCATTTCAGGTCCGCGGCCTCCGGCATCTTCTCCTTCCCTCTACCAAGTCCAATAGCTTGTATTGGTATAAATCAGCCTCATGCAGAATCTCTAGTGTTCGTAGTCCTCCCCCATGAATTTCTCCAACAAGAAAGCCTTCACATGATCCACGGTTGTAGGAGATGGTATAGAAGAAGTACGTAGCGTAAAGTTGGCTGGTTGTTGAGTCTCCACTCTGCCACCAGCAACTCCCCCCTGCTCTCCAGCCTCTCTACCTCTAGCCATCTCGCCATTAGCACCTTCGGAGTCCGTACCAGTGATATTGAGGCCTTATGAATAGTGGAAACTTGAGAAATTCTTTGGAGAGAATTCTGCCAGAAATTTTGATTCTACGAAAATTACCGTCGCAAACTGAATACTACGAATTACAATACGGTTTGACCACCAATCAAAAGCTCGTGAGAAGAGCTATTAGAAAATGGTCTCACTCGTTTATTGGTTGAGAATTGATGACAGTTCATCGCCTCAAATCGACTACCCACTCTGATACCACTTGTTGCTCAAGTTCCGTCAATTTGAGAACTTACTATAAATTCACTTCTCAACTAAACACAAATCCGCTTAGTAGGATTATGTGCCGTAGACTGAGCTACCATCTTCAATTTGAATCAGTCATTAATATGGACTCTAGAGTGAGAACGAAGTAAAAACGTTCAGCAGCCGCATCACTAGAATGGTAGAAGAAGTACAAGCATTGAGGCATAAGATTGTTGGAGTTAGGGAATCCAAGAGAACCAAGAGACGGAAGGGGTTTTCCAAGTGCAAAAGAAGGATGGTAGAAACCTTCCTAGTAGCAAGGATGCCACCCTCATCATAAGGTGTCACAAGCAAAATTCAATCTATTTGGATTTTGCCTAAGTGTTGCAACATTTGCAACCCCATGCTAGAAACTTCTAGCTATCCTAATCCAAAAGTCAAAATTGCCTTCCTAACCACCCAACAAAAGATCATTTTATAGTCATGTCCCAATAATTGCCCAAAGTAGATAATATCTTTAAATGGGATAGAATTTCAGAATGTTGGAAATCTTGTAACTTGGGCGATCTTGGTCAGAAAAGAAAAACACGAGTGCATGAACGCAAGTACCTGAAGGCATTGGTTGCAACTCTTGGGCAGAGTGATGGCCATGTGGCAACTCCCTTACCCTCTAGGTTCAAGTGTGTGAAGGGACCAGGGTAGGAGAGCGTTGGCGAAGAGGAGAGGTGTCGATTTCACTCGTTTGTGGGCAGCCTCATGAATGCGGCAGTAAACACCCGACAGGACGCTATCTTTGCTACCGGGCAGCTGGCTAGGGTTGTTCAATGCCCTAATGAGGAGCAGGTAGCAGCTGGAATGAGGGTGGCCAAGTATCTTGGGCAAACGACGACCGTTGGGCTGCATATTCCGCGGCGGATGGTGTTTTGTTTTTCACAACATTCTGATGCCTCTTATGCATCAGAACTAGAGAACATGACAAGTGTCGGAATCTTTATTTGCTGTGTTGGTGAAGGACCAACTGTTAGGAAAGAAAGAAGCAGGTGGATTAAGTTTTCAGCTCGGTGGAGTCCGAGTACATGGCACTCTTCCATGCCATACGGGAAATTGTGTGGCAGTGGCGTTTGTTGGCTGAGTTGGGGGAGGACCAAGCACATGAGAGTGAATTGGCATTGGACGAGGAGCATGATGGCCACTGGTGAAGTTGAATTGCACTACGTAAAGACGACGGCGCAACCAGCTGATGAAATGACCAAAAGGTTGGTGTAACATCAACATTGGAAGTGTTGCAAGCTGGCTGGGATGGCTCTGAACTGAGAGCAACAGATCCTAAGGCCAACAAACCGTGGGGGAGTTTGTCGGTGCAACCCCATGGTTTGCACTCGGCTTGTTGTCCTTGTGCGTGCATGCGTGTGTGCATGGAATGGTATGAGGGCATGAGATAATATATATTTCATGCGTGTGTACATGGAATGGTATGAAGGCATGAAAAAATATTCATCTCATGCGTGTGCCCACTTGAGCTGTGTGCTACCGTCGCTGCTGCCACTACTCGTGGTATTGCTGCAGCCGCTGCCGCCCACCGCCCCCGCCTCCCGCTTCTGCCGTCGCTGCGAGTGCCGCCACTGCTCGAGCTGCGGCTGCTGCACACTACAACTGTGCGTGCCGCCTCTGCTGCTCGCATCTTTGCCGCCGCCGCTGCCGGCCGCTGTTGCGATCACTGCTTCCAGCGTGCCTGCTTCCAGCCATTGCCGCCCATGCTGTCTGTCGAAAGGCTAGGCAAAAACGAGAAACAGGCAAGAAAGGGTTTTGACTAACAAGCATAGGGATACATATAGCAAACCCTAGAAGGGCTGTACTCGCTATAGAGAGTCCCCACTGCAGGCTAGACAACCATCACATTCTGACACACCCCACTGCAGGCTAGACAACCATCATAGTCAAAGTGGGGTACAATCAACACAGCAAGCAGGCAGAGCAGTAGGTTCACAAATACAAGCAAAGCTAGAGGCTATCACAGAGGGCAAGTGAGGAGGAGGAGAAACTGTGGAGGCGAGAAGATGGGAGGCGACGGCTGAAGCTGCAGACACACGGGCAGCAGGTTTGCGCCGCACTGTCGCTACCAGGCTAAACCCGGACTACACGGCGACAGGGGGTCGCAGCTGGCTCGCTGTGCTCCCAGGAGTGCACACACTGTGGCTACCGGGCGCAGAGCCCCGGACTACACGGCCACAGGGGGTCGTGGCTCTCTGGACTTCAGGCGCTGCGGACGACAAGTCGACGGCCTCCTCTCAACTTCCCCCAGCTGTCCCACCCCCTTTTCACACACCCCCTTGCTGCACCCCTAGCTCCACTCCCACGACACCCCCCCTAGTGCCACTCCCTCGGCTCCCACACACCCACCCCCCTCAGCGGCAGCTGCAGCAGTGGGAGACGGAGAAGGAGGAGGAGGAGGGGACGGCGCACACACCCGGCACCCCCATACCCGCCACCCCCAAACCCTAAACGCAGGCGGCGCGTAGGGGCGGCGTGCGAGCGGAAGGGGGGCGGGGCGCGGGTCCCTGGGGAGCTGCTACGGGCGCCGGGTAGGGCGGCTCGCGGGCCCCCAGGGCGCCTCGACGGGCGACGGGAGGGGGCGCAACGCGCGGGCCCCCAGGGCGCCGCGACGGGCGACGGGGGGGGGGGGGACGGGCGCCGTGACGGGCGACGGGATAGGGCGGCCCGCGGGCCCCCAGGGCACCGCGACGGGCGACGGGAAGGGGAGGCGACGCGCGGGCCTGCGGGGTGACGCGACGGGCTCCCGGGGGCGGCGTGACGGGCCTGCGGGGCGACGCGACCGGCTCCTGGGGGCGACGCGACGGGCTTGCGGGGCGACGCGACGGGCTCCTGGGGGCGGCGCCATGGTCGACGGGGCAGAAAACCGCCGCGCGCCTCGGGGCGCACGGCGGGCAGAAAACCGCCGCACCGCCGCGCGCCCCGAGCGCGTGGCGGGAAGAAAAATCCGTCGCGCGCGACACACAGAACAGCAGCGGAAGCTAACGGGCGGGACCACCCACAGGATCGACCCAGGAGGGTCGACCTGCTCTGATAGCATGTCGAAAGGCTAGGCAAAAACGAGAAACAGGCAAGAAAGGGTTTTGACTAACAAGCATAGGGATACATATAGCAAACCCTAGAAGGGCTGTACTCGCTATAGAGTACCCCACTGCAGGCTAGACAACCATCACATTCTGACACTGTCCGCAACCTGGACCGCCGTGCCAGCACTCTAGCCCCAGCATGCGGCCCCTTGTGCCTACCATCTCTCAGCAGTCTGTAGGTATTACTGTGCCTTTCCTTGCACCTCCACTTTTAGGACTGCTATAGTCTGACTCCTCTTGTAGCCATTCTTTTCACCCATTGTGGATGTGCACTGGCTTCTCTTCTTTACTCTGCGCTTATAAATGGCAACCGCCTGTTGACGCATCGGTTAGTCAGGTCATAACATCCAGGAGATACAGTACAACTCACAAAAGGAGGTGATAGATCAAACCCACACAAAAAACTTATATAAGAGAAACATGTATGAGATCTCATACAACTTTCCTCATAACACATTTCTACGAATAAGATTTAGAGTCATCCTTGGAGTTCAACACTCTTACTTTTTTAAGAGGATTATTGTTTTGCAAACCAAACTTCATCCCAGGGCATGTACCAAATCCTGGCATCATCATCCAATCGAGTTTCAATCTGGATCGGCGAAAATTCCTGCACCCACCCTGCACAGATAAATGCATCCCACATAAAACTCCATGCTACTAGTGACAAACTTCTGACAACCTACAACAAAAGTTTCATTCTCACAAACATGGACATGGTTCTTCATTGAAGGACGAATTAGTGAGTATTAGTATCTTGTAAAAGGAGTAGAAGCAAAACACTTAAAAAGAACTAACCTAGGGCGGCGGTTGGTGAAAGGGACGAGGGAGTGAGCATGCATCATGCATCGCCCACCAAGGGATCAGAGGCCCTGTGATCCCCGTGGCAGTCAAAAGCAAATAGCACACCCCTGTGATCCCTGTGGCCGTGGGGTGAAAGATACTCACTGATTTGACAGGGCTGCTCAGGGGGCACATGGATCGGACAAGACCCAATCACAGAGAGCTTCTGACAATCTGTATCAACTAAGGAGCAGACACTTACCCATCTGATAGGGCCGCCGAGTGGGCACATGGCTCAGAGGAAACTGAGCCATGTGTCATCTCATGCAAGTCACCCATCTAATGCAACTCACCCATTTGACAGGGCCGCCAAGGGGGTCACAGGGCTCGGAGGAGACAGGCTCGCACGCGGGGCCGGAGGAGTTGCGCCAGTCAACGCCCAGGCCGCGCATGACTGTGATCGCCATGGAGTGGCCGTCTATGCCCGCCAGCCCCACTGCTGTGCCGCCGAACGTGGAGAGGTGTGTGATGAGCAGACGGTCACTGGGAGGGAGGTGGGGAGGCCAGAAGAAGCACAGGGGAGGGCCGGGAACTCAAGGGTTGGGAGGGAACAGATGGGAGGGGGAGGAACACATGGGACGGGGAGGGAGCACATAAGGGGGGGGGGGGGATGTCGACTGGTGCGTTAGAGGCAGCCGGTCGCTAAGGTGGGGACAGCTGGGATGAGGGGAGTGATGAGGGAAGTGGGAAGAAGGGGTTGCAGATAGGGAGGGGCGGATAGGGAGTTGGCTGGGTACAGGTATGCCTGGATAGCACGGCTGCTGCTGTGCTGCTGATTGATGGCATGTGTGCTACACACAAGTGATTCCTGATGGGAAGCAGAACACAACACAGGGGAGGGAAAGGTTGAGAACCAGTCCAATGAAGGCAAGGCTAGGCCAACACAGTAGCAGCAGCAGCAGCAGCAGCAGCATCAGCAGCAGCAGCAATTCAACACACAAGAATCTCAACGTCAGCTCATTGAGAGCTCTAGATCAGCTCGCAAAGCTCAAGGTCAGCTCACTAAAAGCTCAAGGTCATCTCAGCGAAATCTCGAGGTTAGATCAGCACAGGCTCAAAGTCAGCGGACTGAAAGCTCAAGTTCAGCTCAGCTCGAACTCACCAGAAGCTCAGCACCCACATGTCGACGACTGCTGTTACCATCTGGTCATCATCATGTTTCTCTCCCTTCTCATTGGTCAGCCTGCCATTATAAGGGAGCACACAAGCAGTAGCAGGGAACAAGCAGGGTATGATAGAGGTCAACAAAAGTCAACGACAGGCAGCTTGGGCATGTGAAGAAACTCAGGGCACTTCAGTGGCACCGAGTGGAGCAGCTCGTGCAAGGCACCGTGGATTCTAGAGGGAAGGCCAGGGCTGAGGAGGAGGATGACGACGAACACGGGGAGTACGATGTGGAAGGGGGGAGCGAGTAATGGTTGGATGGTTTGGATGGTTGGACAACATTGATCCCGCATGGGAATCCACCGACGAGGTGGGTGCGGCCGAGGGAGTGGAGAACGAGGACGAGCAGGAGATGGAAGACTTGGAGGCAGAGGAAGGAGGGTGGGGTGGACTGGTTAAGCGGTAGACATGAGTCTCAATAGGGAGGTGGACTGCGAGGAGGAGGAGGAGGAGGAGGAGGAGGAGGAGGAGGAGGAGGAGGAGGAGGAGAGGAGGAGGAGGAGGAGGAGGAGGGTGGGGTGGACTGGTTGGGCAAAATTGGCAAAATCAGTGTCGCAATAGTGAAGTCGAAGTGAAATGAGATGTATCTCAAAAATTTTTATGAGAAATTGACGAATCTGGTCAGCCCAGGAAAAAACCCTCAGCGTTATGCATATTTCCGTACAATCATCATAATGTGAAATGTACTCCAGCATTTATGTCCGAGCCTTTTTTTTCAATCAAGCTCTTCAGACTAGTCATGTCTGTTTGGAGCAGCAGTTATGAAATCGCAAATTCATCCTCCTGCCCAACACATGATCAATTACACTGCCCTGAGACCTTCATGTCATCCCTACTAATAAATCCGATCCTTGAACCGAACATGCTCGAGTTCAAGACGAACAGTTTGCCTGTTTGACTAGCACAACCAAGTGTTCAACGATTTGGTCAAACAGCCGAACACCACTCTTGTTGAAAAATAAACTATAAACTCAAACGGAACATGTTTGGTTCGCATTATCAATGCGTTCGAAACTGTTCGGGCAAACAGGTTCGAGTTTGCCCTCTGCTCATCCCTAATATCAGGTACATTGCTGGTTGTGGTGACGGATGGGATGTACATGCCTCTGGCCTTGGTGTCCCGCTACTGGTGCATATAATTTGAACCTCCAAATCCCCTTCAACCAAGACATAGGTGCATGTCCCATCTGCTTAACCTGGCGGTCCAGCCATCACCGGCTGTGCCCCTGGTGCGTGTGCCCTTCGCCTGCTGCAAGACATGGCCTCGTTCAAGGGCTACTCTCCTGTGCAATCAGGTCGCTTCATGGTGGAGCAGCAGCGCCTTAATCCTGGGAGAGTGTCGCTGAAGCTGGTCAACTATAGTCCGACCACAGTGCGCAGTGCCCGGTGGTCGATCACAGAAAGTGACACACGCTATGGAGAACTTCGCCCAGGTCCAGGTACGACAGCGTATGATTGGGTCTATTGCACGTGCTTGCGTTGCAGTGGCACGTGCTTGCGTTGCAGTGGCACGTGCTTGCGTTGCAGTGGCACGTGCTTGCGTTGCAGTGGCACGTGCTTGCGTTGCAGTGGCACGTGCTTGCGTTGAAGTGGCCGTGCTTGGGTTGCAGTGGCACGTGCTTGCGTTGCAGTGGCACGTGCTTGCGTTGCAGTGGCACGTGCTTGCGTTGCAGTGGCACGTGCTTGCGTTGCAGTGGCACGTGCTTGGGTTGCAGTGGCAAGTGCTTGCGTTGCAGTGGCACGTGCTTGCGTTGCAGTGGCACGTGCTTGCGTTGCAGTGGCACGTGCTTGCGTTGCAGTGGCACGTGCTTGCGTTGCAGTGGCACGTGCTTGCGTTGCAGTGGCACGTGCTTGCGTTGCAGTGGCACGTGCTTGTGTTGCAGTGGCACGTGCTTGCGTTGCTGTGGCACGTGCTTGTGTTGCAGTGGCACGTGCTTGCGTTGCAGTGGCACGAGCCGTGTTGAGCTACTCTTGTGTGGAGCTCATTTTCGCGAACACAAACCCATCTTTCCTTCCTCCTGTTCACGGCTCGACGCGCGGTGACACGAAAAGTTAAGGGCGCTGCGTCTCACTGATGTGCACTGGGAGGGGCTGGAGGTGTTTAAGGGGATCCTTGCCCCCTTCAACGCCCCCGCAGAAAGGTCGTTAAACCGTATGACCTCCACGGTCATTTCCTGCTGCAACGACCTCCTCGGCAGCTCAAAGCGCAGGCGCCGTGGCAGGCAGCCCATCTGAGCTGCTGATGGAGATGACTGCTGTGGCACTGAGAAGTACACGAGCTGCCAATAGCCACGTGCCTGGACCCGACTATGCGGGAGAGGTACTTCTCGGAGTTCGTTTGACTGAAAGGGGGAAACGGGGGTGTCAAGCGAGGGGTCCGGTGACGAAAGAGGAGACTCTGCAACTGGTTCGGGCACGGGTGGAGGCAAATAGACACGCGCAGCAGGAATGGCGCCTGCCCGTCTGTTCCAGTCAAGATTCAAAAATACGTTTTTTTTTTTTTTTTTTCCCCGTAAATTAAGGTCTTTTTCCGGTAATTTTTCAATAATACGGCGTTTTTTTGTTAGGGAACTCTTGTCACGAATAAAAAAAAGGCAAAATCAAGGTCGAATACATTTTCAATCATGCACACACATGCATACATGCAAGAAGGGGTTCGTCCTCTTCATCCAATTTGGTCCCTTTAAATGGCCAATTTTTTCTTCAAACGTTACCTTCTGGAACCGTTTTTTACGGCCGTTTCTTACGGTACCGTTTTTTACGGTAAATAAATAAATAAATAAACGACGTTTTTTTTTTAACCTTGGTTCCAGTGTTGACCTAGGTGATCGCGACAGGCATCGTCCTTGAGGGGGAGGAGCACATAGGGAGCAGACGCCGTTTGATAGCACGCGTTTCCACTTCTAGGGCTGTTGGGGATCTAGACTGTCGGGTGATGAGGTGGACAGATTTGTGGAAGGCACCAATGTTACAGACGTAACCCCCTCTGAGTTCTAGCGCACTGCGAAGAACCTCGCACTTTGAGAGAAAGGCGAGAGATTATTTGGGGATCCCCCCTATCACTGCGGTGTGCGAGCGCGTGCTCTTGCAAAGAAAGAACTTCATCACGTGGCAGCGCCATCGAATGGACACCGAGTGTGTACGTTCATGCATGACCCTCAGCATCCCGGTGCATGACCCTCAGGTCGTGGTATGCAATGCACCCCGGTGTTGTTTGATCTGTTGACCTTGTTTGAGTTTATCTTGACTTGGCGACTCCTTGCTTCTTTATGGAATGTTTAGTTGTTTCATGCTTGTCTTTCAAAAATCGTTACCCACTAGCTGACACACCAAGTATATCTTCATGTCTACCTTCGAGTCAGATTGGAGAAAGCATGAACTAGGCATGAGCAAGGTAACGAACCAGTTGTTATGCCCTTAAAAAACCGAACTGGTTCGTTACCAGACTGAACCGGTTCGTGAATGAACGGGTTTCGTATGGAGCGGATTCGTGGTTAGTTAAAAGAGCCAACGAACCGAGCCGCTTCGTTCGTTTTTCCAGTAAACGTTCAGAGTGGTTTTATCAGCTGGAAAAGTAACCGTGGGAAACACACTAATGTTAGGTGGAAGGGAGATTGTGAGACTACGAAAGAGTTAAAGCTCGAAATGGGCTCCAACACTCTGGGCTATATTCAATTCCACAAGACCTGTGACAGTTTATCGTGGCTCGGTTGGTTGAGAACGATATAATATATATATATATATATATATATATATATCTCGATTTGGGGAAAACCGAACCGAAGCATGGACTCACGTCATAACATCAACCAGAATGCTGCCCTGCACATGGTGATGCAGGTAGTGGTGTTGCATGTCCTTGTAGTGTTGGATGCTGAGCGATGAAATTAACACCCCCATCTTCTTGTTTGAGGACTTGCTGCTTGGCGTTGAGGGGGCATCCTGGGAGGCAAAAAGCAGCGGCACAGCAACAAGTGCAGACAGAAGACATGCAACTGATTTACTAGACCAGCCTACAAGTCACCCGTGACTTCTCGGTTAAGGAGTTGTGTGATGGCGTCCAGTCCAGGGGGCATCATGGTGGTGAGTTCCAAACGGCAGAAGGTATGTGGACAGACGGAGAGAATCGCTGATCTAAACGGCACGGTGGTGGGAGTGGGGGAAGAAAAAATGTGGGGACTTACTGCTGGGTGAGTGGGCGGCAGGTAGTGGGAGATGTTGATAGCGCAGTCGAGCACACGATGCGCCACTGGCAAGTCGATTGCAAAGGGCGACCGAATCTGAGGTGCAAGGCACCAGTAGTTTGTGTGTGGGGGGGGGGAGGGGGAGGGGGGGAAGAGGAGGGGGTGGGGTTGGGGTTTTGTGTGGGTGTGTGATGATGTCAGAAATATATTCAATGAATGCTACAAGTGTGATGGTGTATGCAACCTACATATTGAATGACTGCTTATCAAGCATACATGGACTTGGGTGCCCTTCATGGTCTGGTCTGCACACGAACATACAGGCATGCGATCGTGTATGATGTGACCTCAAGGTTCATATCATGTCTGAGCCATATTCCAAACATTCATCGTGGTGCAGATGCTTGCAGGAAATCCCAAGAATCAAGTCATGTTCTCACATAGGGACACCACTGGACATTTCCACATGTGATTTGAAATGTTGTAAAATGCTAATCTGTGTTTACCCCACTCAGTTCGAAAAACTCCGTCGCGGAAAGCTTGAAAAGACTGTCCAAAGCTTGCTCAGCGCATGAGGTATTTCGGACTCGCTATCTTGTACATTTAGATTCCCCTTTGGCATGGCAGACGATGTAGGTTATCATGAGGCAAGCATGGCTCGCCTAAAACCAGGGACTCGAGGGGTGATGCGGGTTGAAATGGTAAGCAGATTCTGCCACTAGCGATTGTGAGGCGAATTTTACAAATATCTTCTGCATGCGATTCTCACCTGAATGCCCAGGCGGTGCGAGAAGTGGGCGAGGTTGGTGTGGAAGAGGGCAGTGATGATGCCCCATAGCTGGTTGTCGGGGTGCAGCAGGTAGCGTGCCACGTGTGTGTACGCACGGCCGCCTGGAAAGAGCTCGTTCAGGCGTGCCTGTGGAGTGGATGGTGGGAGGAAGCATAATAAGAGAGGGAAGCGCACACGCTGTTTGTTTGCCTGCAACGGGAATGGACGCAAGGCTGGGTGGGTGGGAGGGATACCCAACAATAGCGCATTGCTTGATTTCATACTGATCAGGCCCAGTGGAACAATCAAATCATAGCTCATTGCTCATTGCTCGTTGCTCCTTGGTGTATGAATGAAGGCGGGGACATCGTGGCAGGAGCAACGGCTTGACCTTTTCATAACTCTTAGGTAAATGTGGCAGGAGGAATGGCTTGATTCGGAGCGCAGTAGAGAAGGGGCATGGAGGGACAAAGAGGAGGCTCACAGCGAAGGAGGGACGTAGTAGAGGGAGGGCACGAAGTAGGCATCGATGCTGGCCTGTCAGAAGAAAACAGGTGGGCTGCAGAGGCCTAACTTCCATCAACCCAGTGGGTAGGTCATAAGAGACTTGCTCACAGCGAAGGAGGGGATGTAGTAGAGGGAGGGCACGAAGTAGGCATCGATCTTGGCGAACCAGAAGTGCGCCACATCCATGACGTCCCACAGCTGGTCGCAGAACTCCGCCTGCACCCTGCATGCACGCACGCATGGGTGTGGGGCATGGCACGAAAATGGCAGAATTCGAGATGACGTCCCACAACTGGTCACAGAACTCCGCCCGCACCCTGCATGCATGCATGCATGCATGCATGGGATGCAATATGGCAATCAATATGGTTGCAGAACTACAAGCACATCCTGCACACGTGGTGGTGGATTGAGGACGTGGTAAAAGAGTGCCCATTTTTTAGGATCATGATTGTGTACCGATTCCCACATTCGAATTTGGCGATTGTAACGATCGCCAAGACCAGACGAGCTTCATGTACCGCGTTGGCGCGTAGCGACATAAGAGGCTGTTGCACATGACGACGCAGCAACCAGATTTGCGAAATCTCGACCAGGCAGATAAACAGTGCAGATAAACCCAAGCATTGCGAAATGAAACTGCGCCGCATATTCGTAATAGATTGTCTCTGTTGTGACCAGTTCGTGCATTTTTGTGCTTTGACAGAATCGCGATCGACCACTTCAGTCTTGACGATCAATCGCGAAATTGTGCACAAGCTTCGACATGCATAAAGTGGGTACTGCAGTAGGGTAAAACGGGTAACCAATCCGTACATCGATCGCAGCTGGCGATCAATTGTCAACTTTTACCACGCACTCAGCGTGCCTGCACATACGTGGCGATGGCAGGGTTGAGCATGGTGTGGGAAGGATGAGCGAGAGAGAGGAGCTGCAGAGATGAATTTGCAGTAATGTGCACTGCATGCCATGGTGCGATGTGCACTGCATGCCATGGTGCGATGTGCACTGCATGCCATGGTGCGATGTGCACTCGACAATGTATCAATGCATGTCCAGACAGACAGGTGCCCACCGGTGGTACTTGTCGAGAACAACAGTGCCATCGTCCTGCACGCGCCTCCTCATGTCGTCAAGCACCCCATCGCCCTGCGTGTACAGCTCCTTGGCAAGTACAGTCATCTGCAGATTGAACTTATGCAGTATTGTCGACAGTAGCAGCCTGCACAAGGTGGGGGGGAGGGGAGAGGGGGGGGGGAGGGGAAGGAGAGGGCGTGGGGTTGGGGGGGGGAAAGGGGGAGGAAGGTGAGAGGTGGGGAGAGGGAGCATAGGAGGAGAGGCAGGAAGGTGCGAGCTGGGAGGAAGGACTGTGAGTGAGTGTGCGATGTGATCGATCTCTTATCGAAAACCCGCCTTCCTGGAATCGCACAGTGAGCGACTAATCAGCACACGAGGTTCTCATTGCAAAACCACAGTGGTCTGCAACCCGTTGCTGTGCAACCCGTTGATGTGTGACCCGCTGATTGCGGTGCGAGTGGCTGATGCAGCCCGCCGCTGCGTGTCGTGCACTGCAATGGAGGGTATTATAGGCGGCAGTCGGCCACTGACCTATGGCTGTGCGACCTGCCTTGCACTGGTGGGCCTACTGGTCTGTTAAGGGAGAGACGGTCCATGAGGTGTTGGCGTGGGCGAAGGGGTTGCAGAAGCGGCGAGTGAGGAAGGCACGAGGCGGTGCGATGATGGCTCGATGGGTGAGAAGACCCAAGATGAACGACACCACGTATGCTGTGATCCTGTTGCCCAACCCTGCACATATCAAATCAGATAGAGACAGATCACAATGGAGGCGAGGCCATGCTAGCGGGTTGAGGACTGGAGAGGGAGGTGCTATCTAGCAGAGAGGTTGAGGGGCAGGGAGGTGTTATCTGACAGCAAGGCTGAGGATTGAAGAGGTGCTACCTGGCAGCAAGGTGGGGGTTCATTCATTCATAGACACATAGACTGATGTAGGCCATGCACGAGATCAGTAGCAGCATACCCCTAGGTATATCGTGAATTCCAATATAGCGACATTGCTTCCTGTCGCGGCCATAGCGAGGGATGGTCTCGTTCCTGGTAACTCACGAAGGATGGATTGGGAATTAGGGGGAGAAGTGAAGGAACACAGGAAAAAAAATCAGACAAACAAAAGAACAGTGGAGGTGTCGTAATGCATGGACAATTGTCTTCATCATAATTTGCACCCTGTGAATGTTGGGTGTAGGGGGAGTTTGAAGTAAACGAAAGGTACATAAGCAGATAGACAAAGATGGTGATGATGGCCATGGTGGGCCCTTATCAAACCACGTGCCCATCCCACACCACGTGTCCTTATCACAGCACGCGCCTTTATCACACCACTTGCCCTCCTTATCACACCATGTGCCCTCATCACACCACGTGCCTTTATCACACCACGTGCTCACACCACGCCACGCGCCCTTGTCACAACACATGTCCTCCTTATCACACCACATGGCCTCCTTATCACACCACGTGTCCTCCTTATCACACCACGTGCCCTCCTTATCACACCACGTGCCCTTATCACACCACATGCCCTTATCACACCACGTGCCCTTATCACATCGCGTGCCCTTATCACACCACGTGTGTCGTGCCCTTATCACACCACGTGCCCTTATCACACCACGTGTCCCCATCATACCAGGTGGCCTTGTCTTTGACCCATTCCCAGCTCTCGTCGTCTAGGAACCCTACACACTCCCTCTGCATTGCTTCAAACTCCTTCACTGCAGCTGTGAACGCTGCTGATGGAGGGGACTGGTAAGCCTGGATAGGATTTGGATCGGGTTGGAGAAGATGATTAGATTCGATTTGATGTTGAACTCTCTACTCGTCCAAGTCCGTGCCACCAACCGCACCACCAACCGCCGCACAATGCTTCTCTTCAATGCTGTGTGCTACAGATGTTCCTCCCTCCCACCCCACCCCCTCCTTCAACACGCTGTGTGCTACACGTACTCAATTCTCATACATCATACCATGTGCTACAGGTGCCACTCACACATCACATGCACTACAGGAGCCACTCACACATCACATGGGCTACAGATGCTCCGCCCCCCACCCCCATACCATGCGCTACAAATCCTCCTCCCCTACCTCTCCCCCCACCCCCTCCCTTTCCCCCAATAGAATGTGATACAGCCTCCCACGCCATAATGTGTGCTACAAATACCCTCCCACAGCACAGCATACCGTGTGGTACAGGTGTCGCTCCTGCTGGCTCCAGCACGAGTTAGCCGTGCGGTGCTGTACATGGCGCCATGCTGCAGATGCATCGAACCTGGACGGTGGATTCGGAAGCTGAAACCCCTGCCCACCAGTGCTGCCATTGCCTGCGAAGCCCTTTCCACTGTCATGATTGTGGCTGTGACCACCGTCAGAGTCACTATAACGGGTGGCGTTATAACGAGTAGTATCATTGTGACCACCGTCAAAGTCACTATACTGGGTGGCGTTATAACGAGTAGCATCATGGTGACCACCGTCAGAGTCAATATAACGGGTGGCGTTATAACAAGTAATATCATTGTGACCACTGTCAGAGTCACTATAACGAGTAGCATCATTGTGACCACCATCAGAGTCAGTGAGTGCAGCAGGGCTGTCAGGGGTAGGCTCCAGGGAGGAGAGGGTCCCTGCTGGGAGCACCGTCAGCAGCAGAGACGTCTGGGCGTGAAAACACGAGGAGGGGGGAGGGAAGGGAGAGGGGGTGGCGGGGGAGGAAGGGGCGAGGGGAGGGGAAGGCAGGACGGGGGTTTGGAAGGAGCGAGTTGAGAGGCATGTAGGGACTAGCCACAACTGTCAAGAATGCTCTTTCTGGGAGAAGGACGTTTTGGTTCTGTCAGGATCGTCGTTTTTTGTGCTGTGTTGTTCAATTCTAAGTTCGCCTGCCGCTGACCTAAATTTGAACGCAAACTCGTTAAAAGGACGGAGGCCGGGCAGCATCATAGCACAATTGGGGATGGTGCTTGGCGCGCAAAGCCTCCAGCACAGTTGGGGATGGTGTGCAGAGTGGCGTGGATTTTAGGGCCATTACAGCCCGTCGTAAGCTGCCACGTCGCGCCAACAACTCAGCTATTCAAGAACACCAGTATCGCCAGGCTGGTGTCTGGGTGGCTGGGGGCTCAACAATGAGTCCACGGTGTCACTGTAGAGCTGGTCTGACTCTCCCACCGTGGGCTCATTGTCTTGCACCTGAACGAACCGAAATTTTGTCTTACTCTCTTTCTTTCTTGCTAGAAGCATTCTCTAGCACTGCAGCCTTTCCTAACCATGAGTGGCGACCACTCATTGCTCTCGACAAGTACCACCGTCGGGCACCTGTTTGTCTGGACCTGCGTTGCAACATTAAGTGCACAACACACCGCACATCGCACCATGGCATGCAATGCACATCGCACTATGGCATGCAGTGTACATTTCTGCAAATTCATCTCTGCAGCTCTCTCTCTCGCTCATCCTACCCACACCATGACATGGCAGGTTGAGGTCGTTTGGATTGGAGAGCCTTGTCATTCGGGCGAACCGAATAGGCGTTCTAAAAATTGCTCATGTCTACATGCATGCATGCAGAGTGCAGGCGGAATATTGAATGCCACATCACATCCCACACGCCCATGCATGCGTGCGCAGGGTGCGCTCAGAGTTCTGCGACCAGCTGTGGGACGTGATGGATGCGGCGCGCTTCTGGTTCGCCAAGATCGATGCCTACTTCGTGCCCTCCCTCTACTACGTCCCATCCTTCGCTGTGAGCCTCCTCTTTGTCCCTCCATGCCCCTTTTCCAATGCGCTCCTGATCAAGCCATGTCTCCTGCCACATTTACCAAAGAGATATCAAAAGGTCAGGCCATTGCTCCTGCCACGATGTCGCCTCCTTCATTTTTACAACCAGTCAGCAACTAGCAATGTGCAATAACTGGATCGTTCCTCTGGGCCAGGTCAGTATCAAGCAATGCTCTATTGCCCGGCAAAGAAACAGGCGTGTGTGCTTCCTTCTCTTCTTTTGCTTCTCCCACTCCACAGGCACGGCTGAACGAGCTCTTTCCAGACGGCCGCATCTACACACACGTGGCACGCTACCTGCTGCACCCTGACAACCAGCTGTGGAGCATTAGCATTGCCGTCTTCCACACCAACCTCGCACACTTCTCACACCGCCTGGGCATTCAGGTGAGAATTGCATGCAGAAGATATTTGTGAGAGTTCTCTTAGTCGAATTCGACTGAATAGTGATAAGTTGAGTTCAGGGATCATGTGTGAGGATTCGTGTTTGGAGTGGACAGAATTGGCGCTGCAATCCATAATCACTTCCACTATTTTTCCGGCTGTAGGATGTAGGGTAGACACAAGCAAAGTACTCGCCTCGTCACTAGCCGAGTGTTGCCCCACCTGTTAGTAACAGGCTGTTACTTGTCAGGTTAAATGAGCTGTACAGATACATGGCCGAGTTTCAAAAAATCTCGTTTGAGGGCGAGTATAACTCGCCTCATAGTCTTTGGTGGCAGAATTTCAAGCCCGCAACACCCCTCGAGTCTCTGGATTTAGGTGAGACATGCTTGCGTCACGACATGCTTGCCGCATCATCTGCTGCCAACAGCAATTATCATTGTAGAAGAGAGCGAGTCTGAACTGAAATACCTCGCGCGCCGAGCAAGCGTTGGACGAGCTAAGAAGAACTCAGTTCGCCACGGTCGAGTTTCTCGACCGAGTCCAGCACTCGTAACGTGCAATGTGACTAGTGCTGGGTACGAGCCGAGAGAACTCGCCTCAGTGCTCATGTATAATGTAGTATTCATGCACATTGTATGATGGGATGGGTCAAGGCTGCATGTTTGGTGCATGAAAGTATGATTGGCATTGTTTGTAAGGCTTGGAGGTTCCCAAATCCATAGATAGATTTCAGCACAACGATTTTGAAGTTTGTTCATGAACATGTCGCATATTGACACACACACACACACACACACACACACATACACACACACACACAAAAAAGGATGGTGGGATGAGATGTGAGTCTGATTGCCGTGGTGCAAAAACAAATTCGTGGGCAGCTGTGGAAACAAAATGCAGAAAACAAGTGTCAAATGAGATGTGTCTCAATCACCAGAAATGCCACAATTCCTAAGGTCGCACACTTGCAGGAGCAACAGCCATGGATTTATCAAGAGAATGAACGCATTATGTCCTAGGTTTAAACTGAGTGGGGAAACACAGATGAACTTTTGCAACATTTCAAATCACGTGCGGAAGTGTCCAATGGTGTCCCTACAAGAGAACGTGATTTGATTCTTGGAGTCTTGGCTTCGGGATTCCCTGCACGCATCTGCGACATGATGAACGTTTGGAATACGACAAAAAAAAAACACGCTTGGGACACATGATGAATTGACAACTTACCTTTTGAAACCCGTGATTCGACTTGACACATACGTTTCACATTGTGGTTCTTCATTCAGCCACTCAATTACTATATAACCTTGTTCACAGGGTCAGAGAGATAACCTTGTCATTTCGTGCAATCACTCTCACACATAAGGACAACAAACTGAGTACAAACCTCAGGGTCACATCATACATGATTGCATTCCTCCATATCTGCATGTTCGCGTGCTTGCAAGTTGCAACCCATCAAGTGCACCCAAGTCTATGTATGCTTGATAAGCAGTCATTCCATACGTAGGTTGCATACACCACCACACTTGTAGCATTCGATGAATATTATTCTGACATCATCACACACCCAACCACCCCCCTCCCTCCTCCCCCCCAATCCCCCCCCCTCCCCCTCCACCCCCCACACACAAACTACTGGTGCCTTGCACCTCAGATTCGGTCGCCCTTCGCAATCGACTTGCCAGTGGCGCATCGTGTGCTCGACTGCGCTATCAACATCTCCCACTACCTGCCGCCCACTGACCCAGCAGTAAGTCCCCACATTTTTTCTGCCCACATACCGTCTCCAGTTTAGAGCAACTGTGTTCTGTCATTCTGCCTTGGACGCCATCAAGCTGATGGGGGTGATTTGCAGATGGGGGTGATTTGCAGGCTGATGAATCAGTTGCATGTATTTTGTCTGCACTTGTTGACGCTGGTTCCTACTCCCAGGATGCCCCCTCAACGCCAAGCAGCAAGTCCTCAAACAAGAAGATGGGGGTGTTAATTTCATCGCTCAGCATCCAACATTACAAGGACATGCAGCACCACTACCTGCATCACCACGTGCAGGGCAACATTCTGGTTGATGTCATGACGTGAGTCCATGCTAGGCATGAGTAGGGCACCGAACCGCGGTTCGTTTCAATTTTCCCGCGAATCGAACCGATTTTTTTTTTTTTTTTTTTTTGGTGGTTCTGACGGTTTGTCAACAAACCGAACCGAATTGTCGATTCGATCATTCGCTTTGAACAAACCGAACCGCGATAAACAATCACAGGTCTTGCGGGTTCGAATATATCCCGGAGTGTTGGAGCTCATGTCGAGCTTTAACTCTCTCATAGTCTCACAGTTTCCATTCCACTTAACAATAGTGTGTCCTTTTTGGTTTCAGCTGATAAAACCACAGTGAAATTTTACTGGAGATACGAATGAACCGGCTGGGTTTGTTGGCTGTTCTAACGAACCACAAACCGGCTCCATATGAAACCCGTTTGCTCACGAACCGGTTCAGTTTGGTAACAAACCGGTCCAGTTTTTAAGGACATAACAACTAACCGGTACGGTTTGGTACCATGCTCGTGCCTACTCCATGCTTTCTCCAATCTTTCATGAAGGTAGACATGAGCTCGAACCGAACCCAAACAGGTTTGCGCAAAACTACATAAAACCTTTTCATCTGCCGGACCGATCCTATCCGGTTCGGCCTGATTTTATTATTATTATTATTATTATTAATGGATTTTTTTAATTCGAGTCTCGAGGCTTCACTGTCGAACCGATGATGTTCGGCCGAACTTCTAAATCTTTGATCAAACTTGAAAATAGTTCAGTTCAACATGCATTTACGTTACAGTTTCTTTTTGTTGCTCTTTTTTGCAACGGTTTTGAGGATGTACTTGTGTCAGCTAGTGGGTAACGGAATTTATGAGACAAGCACGAAACAACTAAAGAGTCCAGGAATCGCAAAGTCAACTTAAACCTAAATAACAAGGTCAGAAGACCAAACAACACAATATGAAGTGATCGTACATAAAAACCTTATATGTATGAGCACGATCGCATGAAAGGTGGTCCAGGCACCTAGCAACAACTACACAGCACCACCACCCGGGGCCATGCCCACACCATCAACCACAGCCACAGCCCCTGTCGCCTCCTCCTCCTCCTCCTCCTCCTCCTCCTCCTCCTCCTCCTCCTCCTCCTCCTCCTCCTCCTCCTCTTCCTCTTCCTCCTCCTCCTCTTCCTCCTCCTCCTCCTCCTCCTCCTCCTCCTCCTCCTCTTCCTCTTCCTCCTCCTCCTCTTCCTCCTCCTCCTCCTCCTCCTCCTCCTCCTCCTCCTCCTCCTCCTCCTCCTCCCCCTCCTCCTCCTCCTCCTCCTCCTCCTCCTCCTCCTCCTCCTCCTCCTCGTCCTCAGTCCACCTCCCCCTGCTGCCCCCCCCGCTGCTGCTGCACGGGCGGACTCTGCTTCATCACCGATCTGATCACCGGGGTGGGTCATGCATGAACGCAAACTCTCAGTGTTCAGTCGACCGCGTTGCCATGTGGTCAAGTTCTTTCTCAGCAAGAGCCAAGCTTGCAAGCCGCGATGGTGGCGGGGATTCCCAAATAATCTCTCGCCTTTCTCTCAATGTGCGAGGTTCTTCGCAGTGGGCTAGAACTCGGAGGGGGGTACGTCTGTAACGTTGGTGCCTTCCACAAATCTGTCCACCTCGTCACCCAACAGTCTAGACCCCCCAACAGCCTGAGAAGCAGAACCGCGTGCTATCAAACGGCGTCTGCTCCCGATGTGCTCATCCGCCTCCTCTCAGAGGATGTGCTCCTCCTCGCTCCCCCCTTCCACATCGTACTCCCCGTACTCCCCGTGCTTGTCTTCATCCTCCTCCTCAACCCCGGCCTTCCCTCTAGGATCCACGGTGCCTTGCACGAGCTGCTCCACTCGGTGCCACTGAAGTGGCCTGAGTTTCTTCACGTGCCCAAGCTGCCTGTCGTTGACTTTTGTTGACCTCTGTCATACCCTTCTTGTTCCCTGCTACTGCATGTGTGCTCATAATGGCAGTCTGACCAATGAGAGGGAAGAAAAACATGATGATGACCAGATGGTATCAGCGGTCGTCGATATGTGGGTGCTGAGCTTCTGGTGAGTTGGAGCTGAGCTTCTGGTGAGTTGGAGCTGAGCTTCTGGTGAGTTGGAGCTGAGCTTCTGGTGAGTTGGAGCTGAGCTTCTGGTGAGTTGGAGCTGAGCTTCTGGTGAGTTGGAGCTGAGCTTCTGGTGAGTTGGAGCTGAGCTTCTGGTGAGTTGGAGCTGAGCTTCTGGTGAGTTGGAGCTGAGCTTCTGGTGAGTTGGAGCTGAGCTTCTGGTGAGTTGGAGCTGAGCTTCTGGTGAGTTGGAGCTGAGCTTCTGGTGAGTTGGAGCTGAGCTTCTGGTGAGTTGGAGCTGAGCTTCTGGTGAGTTGGAGCTGAGCTTCTGGTGAGTTGGAGCTGAGCTTCTGGTGAGTTGGAGCTGAGCTTCTGGTGAGTTGGAGCTGAGATGAACTTGAGCTTTCAGTCCGCTAACTTTGAGCCTCTACCAATCTAACCTTGAGATTTTGCTGAGGTGACCTTTATCTTTTTGTGAGCTGACCTTTAGCTTTCAGTGAGCTGATCTAGACCTCTCAATCGCTGACCTTGATATTCTTGTTTGTCGACCCGCTGCTATTGCTGCTGCTGCTGCTGCTGCTGCTGCTGTGTTGGCATTGCCCTGCATGCATTTGACCGGTTCTCAACATTTCCCTCCCCTGTGTTGTGTTCTGCTTTCCTCCAGTAATCACCTGTATATACCACACGTGCCATCGTTCAGCAGCACAGCAGCAGCCGTGCTATTCAGGCATACCTGTACCCAGCCAACTCCCTATCCGCCCCCTCCTATCTGCAACCCCTTTTTCCCACTTCCCTCATCACTCCCCTCATCCCAGCTTCCCCCACCTCTGCCACCGGCTGCCTCTAACGCACCAGTCTTCATTCCCCTCCCTATGTGCTCCCTCGCCGTCCCATGTGTTCCTCCCCCTCCCATCTGTTCCCTCCCATCCCTTGAGTTTCCGGCCCTCCCCTGTGCTTCTTCTGGCCTCCCCACCTCCCTCCCAGTGACCGTCTGCTCATCACACACCTCTCCACATTCGGCGGCACAGCAGTGGGGCTGGCGGGCATAGACGGCCACTCCATGGCGATCACAGTCATGCGCGGCCTGGGCGTTGACTGGCGCAACTCCTCCGGCCCCGCGTGCGAGCCTGTCTCCTCCGAGCCCTGTGACCCCCTAGGCTCTATCGTCAAACTGGTGAGTTGCATCGGATGGGTGAGTTGCTTGCGCCTCCCAAAGAGGCGGTTGGTCTGAGCTGTCTGTGACTGAGTCTCCTCTGAGACATCTTCCTCCTGGGCAGCCCTGTCAAATGGATAAATGTTTGCTCTTTAGTTAATACAGATTGGCATGGGCTATCTTTGACTGGGTATCCCCTGAGGCATGTGCTCCCTAAACAACCCTATCAGATGGGTAAGTGTCTGCCCCTTAGTTGAAACAGACTGTCAGAAGCTGTCTGTGATTGGGCCTCCTTTGATCCATGTGCCCCTGGGCGGTCCTGTCAAATCGGTGAGTTTCTTTCAACCCACAACCACAGGGATCACAGGGGTGTGCCATCTGCTTTATGACCTTGGATCCCTTGGTGGGTGATGCCGGATGCATGCCTTTTACTGCTGATCACTCCCTCATCCCTTTCACCAATCGCCGCCCTAGGTTTGTTCCTTTTTTACATGCTTTGTTTCTCCTCTTTCTACGAAATACTTCCCACTCATATATATTCGTCCTTCAATATAGAACCATCTCTATGTTTGTGAGAGAGTCTTGTGTTGTAGGTTGTCAGATCTTTGTCACCAGTAGCGTCGAGTGTTTTGTGGGGTGCATTCATCTGTGCAGGCTGGGTGCAGGGATTTTCGCCGGTCCCGATTAAAACGGCGGTGGATGATGCCGCCAGGATTTGGTACTTGCCCGAGGATGGGGTTTGGTTTGCAAAACAATAATCCTCTCAAAAGGTAACTGTGTTGAAGCCCAAAGATGACTAATCTTTGTCGTAGAAATGTGTTTGGAGGAACATGTGGTACCATATGATATCCTTTTCGTGTTTCTCTTATTAGCCTGCGGTACCATAAGTGTTTCGTATAGGTCTGATTTATCGATCCCTGTGAGTTACATTGTACCTTGTTAACCTGGATGTTATAACCTGACTATGCAGTACCGTCATGCCCCGGATATGCCCCCAGGTGGGGGTATAAAAAAACCTGGAAAATTGGTTTGTGGGCTTATAATGTGGCATTGTTTATAACCCCATGGGGGAAATAAATGACACTTGGAGAATTATGATTTAAACATATAGAAATGTAGATCTCGTCCTTGCGGTTTCAATCGAGACTACCACAAGAATGTTTGCTTCGAAATTCTCCGAGAATGTGCCAACCTGGCAATAATCCCTGCTATCACGTGCTGAAATATTGCTAACACGTGCGCGCCTGTGGCAATTTCGCCAGGTGGGCCAGGTAAGATTTCGCCAGGCATGTCAGCGGCGATTGCTCCTGGCGCGTTAGTGGCGAATTCGCTAGAAAAACACAGATAGGAGTAAAAATTCATTGGGTGCGCTTATACGAAGATGATCCAAAATTAGGGTGGCCGTATAATCTTCAACCGGCTATAAGCCCACTGGTACGATTATAAGCGCATTGGTGTAACATAGGCCTGGGTGAATATCCGGGGTATGACGGTAGTTGGCGGTTGCTGTTTATAAGCGCAGGGTAATTTGTACCAGACTTATTATAAGGACGTGTGCACGCCCAAAATATCAGGATAGTTTCTGCCCATTTCGGCAACCGCTCTTTGGGAGTTTACCTTTTCCAAACACTGTAGATGGTTTGTTACCCTTTGTCAGATAACATGGTTAATTTGTTGGGCTCAAGAATAGCCTTGGGGTCTTTTAGGGTCTACTCTCGATAAAATGTTGTAGCAGACGTCTGTGAATTATTGTGCTAGTTGAATGAGAGAACAAGAATTGATAATAAAGAAATGGTACTAGGAGTATACACTCTAGCAAATTACCTATTCGGTGATGTACCTAATAGTGAATTGAGTTGACTCTTGAAGCGATACTTTCCTGTGTCACGCAAACAGTCACGAAACTGTTCGCGCTACTGCCTGTAAATCATGCGAAGAGATACCCGCCTTACTTACATGCACATATAATAGTACTTCGATACTACTGTAGTGATCGAACCACTGAATTCTAGAGTTCGAAGTTGTTTCTGGCGTGGCCGAGTCCAGTTAGCAGCATGCAGTACTGGAACTTCGGTCGAGGTAGTTGCTTGGTCAAGTAATCCGCAACCATTTCGCTAGTGGGGCAGTAAGCGAGTTGTAACTTGCCTTGCTCGATTTCGTTCTTGACGAAGAAATAGCGTAGCGAGATGTGTTTGGCTCGATTGGAGAAACCTGATTTTTTCGCGATGCGGATCGCAAAATGATTGTCGCACCAGAGTGAGAACTGTGACATATCCAGCAACTTCGCTTCATCGAGTAACTTCCAAAGGTAAAGTTCTATCTGCGGTGCAGGTAGCAGTGAACTCTGCCTCTACTGACAAAAGCACAATCAGCTCCAGCTTCCATGGCTGTCAGGAAATTGTGCCAACAGGCTCCAGACGGAAGATAAAATCCCGTTCGTGAGCACCTATTTGCAATATCACCCGCGTGAACTGCATTTACGTAGCCGAGTAGTGACAGCGGCGATTTCCGCAACTTGTGATAAGTTAGGCCAATCGTACGTGTGGATATGAAGTAGGCCTTTGCTGCTTCAAGTTCCTGTAAGTTTCTCCCCTTTAGGTTGCTTAAAGAATTGAGCGAGCTGGCTAGCGGAAAACGATAAGTCGGCCGGCAAGTGACGGCCGCGAATAAGAGGCTGTCAAGCAACTGCTGATAGCATGTAATTCCTGCAGCTGATAAGAACTCAGTGTCGGCTGATGAGTTAGAACGGTAAGGAGTAGAGGCTGTGGTTGTCGACAGAGGAAAGCATGTACGAAGCTTCTCCGCGTAGTTTTCTGTTGAGAGATGAATAGAGGCCGATGACTCGGCGATATTGAGGACGAGGTACTGCGTCACTATTGTAGAGATTGTCACTATGAGGTCCTTCTGCATCTCCCCTTCAAAGCGTGCTAGAAGATTTTTGGTGCTCCCGATGTAAGGTAGGTCGTCGACGTAGACGACAAGTAGCATGAATGTGTCAGAATATTATGCTCTAGCCTGTAGTGGGGTGCTCTATAGCGAGTACAACCCTTCTAGGGTTTGCTATTTGTATCCCCATTCTTACTAGTGCAACCCCTCCTTTGTTCATTTCTTGCTTGCCTAGCTAGGTCAACCCTAGCTATGGCTTCTCACTGTCCTTACTATCTTGACATGGTAACAGAGCGGTTACGCTCCTGTCCTGTGGGCCCACCACTTCACTGCTTCCGCTGCTACTGCTACTCCCTGTCCGCCGCGCGCCTCGTGGTACGCGGCGTTGAAATTAGGGTTTTCAGCCCGCCGTGCGCCCCGAGGCGCGCGGCGGTTTTCTGCCCGCCGTGCGCCCCGAGGCGCGCGGCGGTTCTCTGCCCGCCGTGCGCCCCGAGGCGCGCGGCGGGTTTCTGCCCCGTCACACCGCGCGTTGCTCCCGGGAGGCGCTGCGACGGGCGACGGGGACCCGCGCGTCGCCCCCCGTCGCCCGTCGTGGCCTGCGCGCGGCCCGTACAGCCGGCGCGCGGCCCGTACGGGCTGCGCCAGGCCTGCGCGCGGCCCGTACGGGCTGCGCCAGGCCCGCGCGCGGCCCGTACGGGCTGCGCCAGGCCCGCGCGCGGCCCGTACGGGCTGCGCCAGGCCCGCGCGCGGCTCGGGCCGCCTGCGCGCGGTTCGGGAGGCTGTGCCAGACCCGTGGGCGGCCCGTTCTTCGCTGCCCCTGTCCTCCCCACTGTCCCCCGTGCTTCTGAAGGCGCCCCACCCCTCCTTCTGCCCGTACTCCTTGATTAGGGTTTGGGGGTGGGGGGTATGGGGGTGCAGCTTCTGTGTGCCGTTCCCTGCTCCTCCTCCTCCTCCGTCTCCCTGTGCTGCAGCTGCCGCTGAGGGGGGTGGACCTGTTGGAGCCGTCGGAGTGGTACTAAGGGGGGGGTGAAGGGGGAGTGGAGCTAGCGGTGTAGCAGCGGGTGTGTGTCAGGGGGAGTGGGATAGTTTGGGGAGGTTGAAGGGGGTGGCCGCCGTGAAGCCAGCAGCTCCAGTCGCCCGTGAGACCGTTGCGCCAGTCGCCCGTGAGCCCGTTGCGCCAGTCGCCCGTGAGCCCGTTGCTCCAGTCGCCCGTGAGTCCGTTGCTCGTCTGCCGCTACTTTCAGCCGCGGAGCCAGTTACTCCAGTAGCCCGTGTGCCAGTTGCTCCAGTTGCCAGTGTGCCAGTTGCTCCAGTTGCCCGTGTGCCAGTTGCTCCAGTTGCGCCGTATGCCAGAAGCTTCAGCTGCCGCCCACTACCTCCTCTCCTCTCATAGTCTCTTTCCTCCTCCTCACTTGCCCGTTGTGACTACCACTGGCTTTGCTCATAATTGTGAACTTTAAACTATTGCTTCTTGAACTTGTGCTCAGAATGTGTGGTGACATTGTGATCCACCCTGAGCTTGTACTGTTTTGCTTGCTCTGCTGATTACACCCCACTTTGGCTATGGGGGTGTGTCAGAATATTATGCTCTAGCCTGTAGTGGGGTGCTCTATAGCGAGTACAACCCTTCTAGGGTTTGCTATTTGTATCCCCATTCTTACTAGTGCAACCCCTCCTTTGTTCATTTCTTGCTTGCCTAGCTAGGTCAACCCTAGCTATGGCTTCTCACTGTCCTTACTATCTTGACAGAATGCACCGTCGCAATCAAGACGGTACATTCCGTTATTGTGACGACGGACATTGCCCGCGAGAGCGTTGCCCCGACAGCTCGCCCTGTCATGGAACCGGCACTCGACTCGTCAAAGTTTTTGACGCATCATGTTCGTTTGTTGGACTAACCACACCAGTGAAGACGACACTTGGGTCCATCCGCCTCGCTTGAAGCTTCCCCGCTTCTTGGTGATTACCTCGCCCGCAAGCGAGCTGCGGATATTGACCACCTTATTTCAAGGAATTTTCCTTTTATTTATCGGGGTTGATTGCTACGCGTACAACCCCAACCCTTTCGGGCCTTGCACGTTCGGCCGACATCTACGAGTCCGAGGCTGCCTCGTGTTGCCTTGTCTTTCAGCTCGCCAAACCTGCACCCAACCTCGTTTTCCCAAGGTTTCCTCCTAACTAGGGTAGTCACTACTGCGATTAAAAGTTGATCGTAACCAGGATCACTTCGGGAAGGTTCGCACAGAGTGTGTGGTAGTGGTGGGCCCTTGACCTCAAATCAGAGTGAATGTAAAATGATTGAGATGATAAAAAGCATGCAAATACAAGCATATAAATAGTAGTATAAGGGAATATCAATCGTCCTAGCTAGCTACGTACTCTAAGGGGTACATTCCCTTATTCAAATTCAAACCCAACCGTGCGGCGCGTACAGTTACGAAACTGTTCCCGCTATTTTCCTCGTTCCTGCAGCTGCCCGATGTTGTCTGCTCCGACGGTCCAGATGCACTCCAATTGTTTGCATCGCTTCGAGTATTCTGGCTCTTTGTCTCCAACTCCGATATTATGTGCTTCTTTTGCCGCTGTCAGGAGTGCACAGTGCCCTTTCTTAATTTATCATACGTAACACCCCCCTTCACTCCTGACCGTAGCTCGACTTGACCTGCTTGACTACTCCGCTGAGTTCGGAGCAGTGCTGGTACTGCTGACGTGGCAGTCGCTTCGTGAGGAAGTCAGCCGCCATGTCACCTGTTGGGCAGTAGGTCAAATCCACCTTCCCCTTGTCCACTTTGTCCTTAACGAAGAAGTACCGCAGCGCAATGTGTTTGGTGCGGTTGACGAATCTAGGTTTGTTTACGATTCGGATCGCGCTCAGGTTGTCGCAGTGCAGGCGAAAGGCCGGCGATGCTAGAATTTTCGCCTCTTGCAAGATTCTTGCAGGTAAAGGCCTTCGCGAACTGCTGCTGTTCCAGCAATGAAATCAGCTTCGGCCGATGACAGGGCAACCAGCTCTTGTTTTTGCGAGTTCCACGAGATTGGTCCTATCGGCTCAAGGCAAAACTGGAACCCAGTCCTAGACCGTCGATTGTCGGGGTCTGCTGCATGATCGGCGTCCACGTAGCCGATGAGGTTGAAGGATAGGTTGGCATTGTTGAGTAGCAGAGCCCAATCTCGGGCGTGGAGATGAAGAACTGTAGAGCGCACTGCAGATTCATAAGGTTCTCAGCCGTTGGTTTGCGGGAGTACTGAGCCAGTTGGCTCGCGATGTAGGAAAGGTCGGGCTTACAGGTAACAAAGGCGAAGAGCAGGCATCCCAGCTGCTGTTGGTAAGTCTGAATTCCAGCAGGGGATAGGGCTTTGTTGTCGGGTTTGTGATTTGGTCCGTGGGTGCGGTAAGGGGTGGAGAATGGTGCAGGTGCAATGCTGAAGCATTTGCCAAGTTCCTCTGCATACTTAGCCGCTGAGAGGTGAATGGCTTCTGGCGCGTAGGAGATATTGAGGCCTAGAAACTGCTTCACGTCATGGTTGCAGGTGATGTCGACGCGCCCCGCCAGGTTCTTTTCGAATTGTTTTAGCGGCTCGTTGCTTGACCTTGTGTAAAGTAGGTCGTCGACGTAGACTGCGAGCAGAATGTAATCGGCGCGGAAATCGCGGCGGTACATCCCTGGATCGTGGGGCAGTTGCTTGAAACCTATTTTAAGCAGAATGTTGTGCATGTACTGCTGCCAGAGCCTTGGCGCCTGTTTGATCCCATAGAGGGACTTTCGTAGCTAGCACACGCGTGAGTCCCCTTCACCGTACGTGTGCGGCTGCTCCACGTAGATCAATTACCGCATCCACTAATGCGTACAAGAACGCGATTTTCACGTCAATTTCTCGAAGCAACAGGTGCCTCGCGGCGGCGATGGCGAGCAAGATTCTAACGGAAGTGTGACGGCTGACCGTCGTGAACGTTTGATCGAAATCGATGCCGTGCCTCTGATCGTAGCCGCGCACGACCCAACACGCTTTAAAGCGCTCGATCCTACCGTCTGTTGCGGTCTTCACACAGAAGACACATTTGCCGGAGAGGATTCTTCTCCCTTTGATTGCTGCTCGATCAACGAGCACCCAGGTATCGCGGGATTCAAGAGCCCTGATTTCTGCGTCCATTGCCTTGCGCCACTCCTTGCTGTGTGGTCCCGTGACTGCTTGGCGCAGATTCTTGGGTTCGATGACACGTGGCGCCGTTGAAGTGGCAGCTTGGAGCCCTAGCAGTTGCAGTCCTGAGACGGTGCTGTCGTGGCGATGCTGTGGGATGACTTCTTGCACGTCATCGTCGTCGCTCTCCGGTTCAGGTGGCGGTGGTGGAGCTGCGCCTCACCCGCTTCCCCCTGTTCCGCCGACTCCTCCTCCTGAAGGGTCTTCATCGTCATTGTCGTTGCTGTGGCGATCTCCTCCGGTGAATTCGCCTCTGGTGTCTTGCTCCAGGATAATTGCAGCAGCTTTGTCGTCGGGCGTTGCGTAGCTATGCCCGTCGTTGGCATAAACGCGATACGCATTCGTCTGCTCGTCTTCGCGGAATCGCTCGAGGAAGAGCCATTCGTAGACGTCGAGCGCATTCGTGACCTTCTGGCTGATGAGATCCAGGATGAGCCATGCCTTGTGTTCGTGCTGATGCCAAGGTGGATTCCCCAGCGCGCGCGGCTTGCAAATTCCCCGATGGTTGATGTCGGCGAGCGATATTGCACCATGCACCCCCACACGCGGAGCATGGAGGTGTCGCCTTTGGTCCCCGTCCACTTCAGGTGTGGGGACAGGTTGCCGGTGATGGCGGTGGTTGATAGGAGATTGTGCACCCGCACGGCGTGCTGCATCGCGTACGTCCAGTACGTTGGCGGAAGTTTTGACTGCTTCAGAAGTGCGCGCACTTTTGTCATGAGTGTGCGATTTGTGCGCTTGGCAACACCTTATTGCGGGTGTGCGTAGGGGAGAGAGATGTGGTGTTCGATGTCTTTCTGCGTCAAGTAGTCCTGCAGCTCCCTGCTACGGAATTCCGCTGCGCCATCAGACTGCCAGATTTTTAACTTCCTAGATTGCCGCTGCGCATGTGCCAGCCAGAGGCGGAACACCTCGTACGCCCTGTTGCGGAGTTCGACGTTGACTATCCACATGTAGCGAATTCCCGCATCGACAAACGTGAGGGTGTACTGCTCTTCATTCAGCCCGCAGTGGCCGACGACGAGAAAATCGTTGTACACTTTGTGCAGTTTGGGTAGCGGTTGGTTCCCAGCTCCAGCAGGGGGAAGGGTTGGTGGCATAGCACAACTTTAGGGCAGGCGGTGCAGTTGCGCGGCTGTGATGTGCTCCTCACTTTGGAGCCGTCAGGGCGCAGGAGAGCGCCAGGTGCGAACACGCCTGCGTCAATGCAGTTTTTCGGCGTTACGCGCGAGGGGTGACCGAGGCGCTGGTGCTTGAGACCATCGTTGGCACGGAATCCGAAGGTGCACATGTAGCGCGCTCGCACTGTCTCGGGGTCTTCTTCTGGTACTGGGGCAGGTTTTGCTGCTTCTTCAGTTTCTTCTTCTTCGTCGTTCGTCATCACCAGCATCAGCGCCAGAAATTATCTGTCGAGAATTACGAAGAGGGGAATGTTGGTACCGAAGATCGTGCTGGGGACGAAGGTAGGTTCGCGCGGCTCGGGATCGGGTCCATAGACTGTGCGGCACGAAGTCGATGGTTTGTTGCCCCAGTCGATAGTGTCCCAGGGATCGAGGTGCGGCTGGATGTCAGGCGGGGGCAGCGCAGGTGTGGGAAGGCATGGGGGACGGCCGAGAGGAACAATGTGTAGTTCGGCTTCTTCTACTCCCCCCCTTTGTTCTTCTCGCCAGGTGCTCCAGCCTTCACCGGAAATGCCCCATCCGCTTGTGTCACTACCAGTTGCGGCGCCCCAGCCGCCAGTGTTGCTTGTTCCCCAACCGCCAGCGCTCCCCCACCCCCCTCCATTGGAGAAGCTTTCCTTCTCTGCTCCCCAAGTAGCGCAGGCAAATGTCCCGCGTGCTTCGGCGAGGCTTTTTCGGCGAAATTCTTCGGCTTAGTGGCGCGCCACCTCCTCTTCTTGTTCCACGGTAAGTGTCGTCGTGCGGTCGCACCAGTGGGGATACGACTTCATGAATTCTTCTTTTGTGTAGGGGCGCGCCACTCCGCGCGTGCCAAAGGTTCCACGACGCTGTCCGCGCAAGATGTTTTTGAGCTGCTGGGAGGGGGGACCTGCAAGTGGGTTCTGGTTGGGGCCGAAGATGCGCTGAGTGGCTACTTCTAACTCTAGCGCCGACATGCCATTTCTGGAGGCGCGGCTCGTTCGGCTTCGGCGATGGCAGCGAGTCCATGGCCAGCGACATCGCTCGTTGAGGCGGTGGGCGTGCGACAGTCCCTGCAGATGCCGTCTTGGTCAGGATCGTGCAACGCCAGCTCATGCGGGTGCGGCTGATGTGGCACCCATGGCCTGCCATCAGGGTGCTTCTAATCCGAGCGGTGAATATGCTCGAAGCATTGTGGAACGAGGTCGATTAGCTCGTTCGAGTCGCCACTGTAGTCGGGGATGTCAAAATCGAGGAGATACACCCCATTCTTTGAGTGTGCCCGTCCGATCTGCCTGCGTGTTGTTGTCGGCGACGAATAGTGCAGGAGGATATCGCGTGTGCGGGGGTCCGTGCTTAATTCGACGCCGCAATCCATGAGTTGAGCGGCGGATAGCAGATTGAAGCGCAGGTTCTGGACTATGAGCACATTGTTCAGCGTGATGTGCATGCGGCTTCCTCGTGCCTTGAGCACGACGATTCCTTGCGCGCTTGCGCGCAGGCGGGTATTGTTCGCCACGGTCACGTAAGTGACTTTGGGGGTCGGGACGGCGTTGGAGACGAAGCGCTCGGATCCGACCATATGCTACCCGCAACAACTGTCCATGTACCAGGTGTTGTAGCGCTTGTTGTCGTCACGTGCGAGCAGCGCCAATCGCGGCGTGACGATGTGTGGCGTGTCAAACCTCAAGAATTGCTCGCGCAAAATCCAATCGATCGGTGCCGCCCGCAAATCAGGTACGTCCGGGGAGCTTTCAAGCAGCGGTACTGGGAGATTCCAGTCTTGGTTGTCGCCGTCGCTCAAATCGTGGCAGGTGATGAACGTGCTGTTGTTCGTGAACGCTTCGATTGGATGGCGTGCTGGCTCTGGTGACGAGATCCACTCGTCATGGCCATGTTCCCCATGACGTTGCGGACGGGAGCAGGCTGTGATGGCTATTGCTGCTGCTGATGCTAAACCGCTGGGTTCATATTGCGCGATGGGGGTTGGTACCCCTGGGCTTGATGCCTGTCGTTTCGTGCGTTTTGTCGGCCGGACCAGGTGCTCGGATTGGTCTGGCGAGGGCGAGATCGGAATTTACATCGATCTGCCAAGTGCCCGAAGTTTCTGCAGTTTTTGCAGTAAAGGCGTCGCGGCCGTCGGTCTTCTATGTTGTCTGCGTATAAGGCAAGGCGTTCCCGTTCTCGTCGCGGCGCTGGTCGCTGCTGATCCATGTCTCTCGGTTCGACGAGGAGGGCGGCGCATAGGGCGGTTTCCGATAAAACCCCCTGCTGTCGGAGAAGCGCCTTGCGGGGCCGACATTCTGGGCCAAGCCCTTGAAGCACAATATTCACAAAACTTTCCTCGGAAATTCTGCTTCCTAATTTCGCGGTCTGATTGCGTAAGCTCCGACAACGATTGATGTAGCTGTTTGCCTTCTCCCCTTGGGCCATTTTTGTCTCCAGTAGCTGCTGGAGCAGGCGGCTCGATAAAACCGAGTCCTTTGGTTGGTAGACGACGTTTAGATGCCGCCAGGCGTCGAGGGCTGAGGCTCAGCTGCTCCGCCGGCGACATGTTTCGCAGTAGAACACCGTACGCCATCAGGGATTCGTTGTAATACTGCGCCCTGTCGTCAGGCGTGTCTTCAGCAGGTCTCGCGTAGCTCCCGTCAAAATAATAAAATATATGTGCGTTCTGCACCAGCAGCTCTAGCTCGAAGCTCCACGTATAGAAGTCTCTGCCGTCAAAACACACACTTGTCTTTATTTTTGATATGCTCAGGAACCTTGATCGTGCAGAGGAATTGCTTCTTCGCTGGGACGAGGGGTCTTGGGAGTTGAGCCATTCGTTTCGAGGGAGAAGGTGTGCGGGGCGGTATTGTGGCCATTTGAGGCCAATTGAGAGGGTTGGGAAGATGTTCCTCAATGTTTGGAGTCCTTGCTCCAAGTTCGTGAGTCGCTGAAGCAGTTGTTCGATGACAGCGGTCCCGATCGTTGTCGTCGCTTCGTTTGTCGCAGCCGGGTTGGGCTGCGCTTCAGCGGTCAGATTCGTCTGGCCTCCAGATCCTCCGGCCATCCTTATGCGCGAGCGTGTGCCGGACCCCACTTTTCATTCGCCGATTTTTTCGGTGGTGGCATTGCGAAGGATTCCCAAGTCACTCTCATACCATGCTCCAATCAGAAGTTGATCGTAACCAGGATCACTTCAGAAAGTTCGCACAGAATGTGTGGTAGTGGTGGGCCCTTGACCTCAAATCAGAGTGAATATAAGATGATTGAGATGATTAAAAGCATGCAAATACAAGCATATAAATAGTAGTACAAGGGAATATCAATCGTCCTAACTAGCCACGTACTCTGGGGTACATCCCCTTATTCAAATTCAAACCCAACTGTCTGCGTCGCTTCGAGTCATTTCTGGCTCTTCGTCTCGAACTCCAATATTATGTGCTTCTTTTGCTGCTGTCAGGAATGCACAGTGCCCTTCCTTAATTTATCATTCGTAGCAGTCACTATATTCTCACATGTTTTCACTGTATTCTCAGTCACACAATTGTTATTCGTTATTCCACTCAACTTTATTCTACAACTCATAACAACTTCAATCATGTACGGTAAACTTTGCACTCTTCCATGCATTATATGATCTATTGGCTTGCGAACCTCGAATAAGCATCCCAGCTCGTTCCTTCCCGCACGATTTCCACGCAGAAGACTTACGAATGATAAGACCTGATCTGAGCCTGTAACAAATAACCTGACATGCATTTCAGGCTCAGATCAGACCTGACATGCACAACCTTCTCAGCGCGCCTTGGATACATGGCCGGCGCGACCCGATTTGTACTTTTCGTTTGGATACCGTCTAATCCCCCTCCCCACACGATCCCAGTTTTTGAGGGATGGCGTCCTGGTGGGGCAAAGGTCCTCCAGCCCCACATCGGAAACCGCATTTTAGGTTTGACGGACGACCGCATGCGATTGTGTTAGCGACACTCGGCTCTCGGCGATTTACTTCCCGCCCAAACAGGGACGGCATCATTGTGAGGCAGAAGAGCAGTTGTGAAATCTTCGGAAACAGAAACGTTGAGTCTGGGGTCTCGTGCTGTCGTCGGATGAGACGTGGCTTTTGCACTAACTCAACCCTCGCTGCAAACATACTACAGTAGAATCAGTCGTGGCCAGAACAGTCGCAGGAAACAGCCTGCGTCTGTCATTCGCACGTCGTCTCCATAATCGTTTGGGCGACCGATGGTCGCCTCGGCGCGACGGCGAAAGCGCACAGGATCGCGACAATCGCGGAAACAGGAATATGTGGCCGCACGCCGCGAGAGGGATTGTTTGGGCGGCTGTCCTTGCGCTGCTCGTTGTAGCCTCGAATGTGGCTCTCCAGCGGCAGCGACAGCAGGTACAGCGCTGCTTTCTCGATCCATACGGCCATCGACACCAGCGCCTAAGATTAAATTCTGTGTAAATTCCCAATCCATAATTTCACCACCCCCTCATCATCCCCTCGCCACTCCCAACCATCCCCAATCCCCCGCAACCCCGCCTCTCGCCCTTTCCCCTTTCACTTCCTAACGCCCTATCATACGGCTTTGGCCTGCCTCACGTCCTGTCCTAGTCTGACCAGCTTTTGTGGAAGGGCGTCAAAACATTGTGAGTGCAACGGTTTGCGCGTTGGCCCAGGGCTGAGCCGGGCGTTTGGGTTCGAATCCTGGCTGGGTCACATATTATGCTCGTAGCGAGAATCCGAATCTGGTAACCTAGCGAACCCAGCGAAAGATCTACCGCTGGCCTGTGCACACCAGCTAAGTCGCCGCCTGTGGCATCCGGCGAAAATAGAGGTCCCTGTAGGGGGTTTAACCTTAGGGGGTTTAGCCTTAGGGGGGGGTTTAGCCTTAGGGGGTACAACAATTCTTTCGACATTGTACTTATACCCCCTCCCCCCTAATCACACATTCCTATTCTAACATGGTTTCAGAGTAGGTCCCGTTCTAGGACCGTTCTGTTTTAAGGGGTTTATCAAATTAGTTCGTTCCTGCCCGGCGTTCGTTTTTGCCCTGCCCTGCCCGACGTTTCTGCCCTGCCCAGCACGCTATCGCGCTGCTGCCCTGCCCTGCCCAGCGCTCTCGCACTGCCCTGCCCTGCCCTGCCGCGCGAAGCCCGTACAGCCAGCGTGCCGCCCGAGCGCAGCCCGTACAGCCCGCGCGCCGCCCGCGCGCAGTCTGTACAACCCGCGCAAGGCCCGCACGCAGCCTGTACAGCCCGCTCCAGGCCCACGCGCAGCCTGTACAGCCCGCACCAGGCCCGCGCACAGCCCTGCGCCGCCCACGAGCGACTGCCCTACGCTCTGCCGGCGACCCGCGAGCTGCCCGCGCGCTGCACACTGCGCGCCCTGCCAATCCGCAGCTGCTACCTGCTGCTGCCGCCACTGCTGTTGGCCACTGCCGCTGCTACTACAGGCTGCTGCAACTGCTGCCCTGCCTGCACGCGCTGCTCAGCGCTGCCCTGCCCTGCCTGGCCGCCGCCAGCGCTGCCCTGCCAATCCGCAGCTGCTGCCTGCTGCTGCTGCCACTGTTACTAGCCACTGCCACTGTTGCCCTGCTTGCACGCGCTGCTCAGCGCTACCCTGCCCTGCCTGGCCGCCGCCAGCGCTGCCCTGGCAATCTGCAGCTGCTGCCTGCTGCTGGCCCACCGCCCACGGCCCTACGCGTTGCAAGGCTGCACCGTCAGCTCGCGCCCTGCCCTGCCCTGCTTGCGCGCCTGCTGCTGCTACTTCCGTGCCTCCCAATCGAGCAGCCCTACTGAGCTGCCCCTTCCTGCTGCTACTGCCAACTGCCACTACCGCCCTTGCTACCGCCTACGCGCGCTCCTACAGTTGCTATCGCTACTGCTCCTACCACTGCTGCCACTGCACCTACCTTTCCGGCTACCGCCGCTGCAGTCGCTACTTCAGCCCTTGAACCGCTACTGCTGACTGACACTGCCTACCATGGCCACTTTCACTGTTCTGGCGAGTGGCGATCTGTACGGACTCGCGCACTGGTGAGCACTTCGCCACGTTCACTCGGAGACCTAGGTCTGGCATGTACACACTGACTACTGAGTCTGCACTGGTAGTTGAGTCAGTTCAGGTAGCTGTGTCGGTTGAGGTCGCTGCGTCTTGCTCATGTCGTCTCCTCACGCACCAGATTCTCCTTTAGCACCAACGTCTAAGCCACCCCTCCTTATCACGCCTTCCTGGCATGCACTCCCGTCTCCTTGTCTCTGGGCTTCCCAAGTCCCTGCCCCCGCTCCCGAGGTTGCTTGCGCCGCCGTGCCATCCCTGCGTCGAGGGGCGGCAGCGCGCCGCTCCTCATTCCTCCTCGTTTTCTCCGACCACAGCTCCTCTGCAGACCCTCCACATGGACGTGTGGGGTCCAGCACGAGTCCCTGTACAGGGCAGAGAGCGCTACTTCTTGCTGGTTGTAGATGACTACACGCGCTACACCCACCGTCTTCCCCTTGCAGAGCAAGGTGGAGGTCCGCAGTGTCCTGATCCGCTGGATCCGTGCTGTCCGTCGCCAGCTCAATGCTCGGTTTCAGCACAACCTCCCAGTCATGCGACTGCACTCTGACCGAGGTGGTGAGTTTTCCTCTGGTCTCCTCGACGACTTCTGTGGTGCTGAGGGCATCCGCCAGACGTTCACGCTTCCGGCCTCTCCACAACAGAATGGGGTTGCTGAGCGCCGCATTGGCTTGGTCATGGAGGTTGCTCGCACCTCCATGATCCATGCGGCTGCTCCCCCCTTTTTGTGGCCGTTTGCAGTCCGATACGCTGCTGAGCAACTCAAACTCTGGCCCCGTGTCTCCCACCCGGAGACCTCTCCCACTCTGTGGTGGACGGGCGAGGTTGATGATGCGTCGGCGTTTCGGGTCTGGGGTGCCCTTTCTCTTGCCCTTTCCCTTTCCCCCCCCCCCCGCGGGAAAGCTCTCTCCCCGCACTCTTCGCTGCGTCTTCCTTGGCTTCCCTATCGACGCCCCGGGCTGGCATTTTTACCACCCGGGTTCTCGTCGTGTTCTCTCCTCCCAGGACATCACCTTTGACGAGTCAGTCTGCTTCTACCGTCTCCACCCCCACCGCAGTTCACATGTGCCCCTCCTGCCTCTCGCACTGGTCTCCGTCTTTACCGCTGTTGCAGCCTGACGCTATGGACTCTGGTGCTGCAGGAGGTGGTGCCATTGGGGGTGCGGACTCTGGGGGTGCTGGTTCTGGGGGTGCTGAGTGTCCTCTGGGTATATGAGGTACTGGAGGTGCTAGTGCTGGTGGTTCTGGTATGAGTCGGCAGGAGGCTCTCTCGCAGGAGCGGCTTCGCGAGTGGGTTGTCCAGTGGGGCAGCCTTGGTGGCGGAGCTAGCCGTCTTCGAGCGGGCGGTGCTGGGACTACTGGTGCTACTGGAGGTATTGGAGGTGCTGCTGCTGTGGGTGCTGCTACGGGTAGTCCTGGCTCACATTGCCATGAGCCTCTCTCGCCGGAGCAGCTTCACGAGTGGGCTGTCTGTTTGGGCAGTCCTGGTGGTGGCGCTGGACGTGCTGGAGCTGCAGAATCTGGAGGTGCTGGCCCTGGAGGTGCTAGTGCTGGTGTTCCTGGAGTTGGCCGTGCTGGAGGTACTGGTACTGCAGGCACAGGTGCTGCTGGAGGTTCTGGAGGTGCTGGCCCTGGAGGTGCTAGTGCTGGTGTTCCTGGTGTTGGCCGTGCTGGAGGCACTGGTACTGGAAGCACAGGTGCTACTGGAGGTGTTGGAGGTGCTGGCCCTGTAGGTGCTAGTGCCGTTGTTCCGCGAGTTGGTGGTACTGGCGGTGCTGACACTGGAGGTGCTACTGGAGGTACTGGAGTTGGTTGTGCTAGTCGGCAGGAGTCGCTCTCGCCGCAGCAGCTTCGCGAGTCGGCTGTCCGTTGGGGCAGTCCTGGTGGTGGAGCTGGAGGTACGGGCTCCAGGGGTGCTGTTGCTACTGGAGCTGGAGGTTCTGGGGGTGCGACTACTCAGCCGCAGCAGTCTGCGCTTAGTCACCTTCTCAGTCCCCCGCCTGCTGTTACTGAGTTTCCTGTACCCGGCACTACTCCTCCGTTACTGTTTCCACCGCGTGCCCAGTCTCTGCCACAACTACTGCCTCACTCCCCACTGCCTGCTCCTGCTCCACACACTGCACTGACAGAGTCCTTCACTGAGCATAGAGAGGATGCGTCGCGTCCTGTCACGCCTCTTCGTTCTCGCCATGCTGTGCGTCCTCGTCCTCCACCTGTCCCTGGCACGCACACCATGGCACTTCGTCCTTCCTCTGTTCCACAGCGTGTTGCCCTGCCGTCGCCTCCCGCGTCTTCTCTTCCTCACGTTCCTCATCCTGAGTCAGGCCTTGCCCGTACTGCCAGTCCGACCGTCACTTGTCTTCTTGCCACAGTTGTGACTGACCCCTCCTTTGAGTCCGCTGTTGCGTCTGCCTTAGTTGCTGAGCTTGTTGACTTTGCTGCTTTGTGCTGCCTTGACTACGCTGCGAGTCTTGTTTTTTACTCTTCCTGTCCTCCGTCCGTCGGGGGTGAGCTTGCCCTTGGCTGTGACGTCCTTGAGGACAGGCAGTTTGAGCTCGAGTGCCTAGCGGCCGCTGCACCTCATCTCGCGTCCACGCTACTTTGCCCTGAGGGAGACCCGGATGCACTGGACATCCCGACCCCGCGCTCTTACGCAGACGCAATCACAGGTCCGTACTCCTCTCAGTGGCAGACAACCATGGACGCAGAGATGGCTTCCTGAAAGTCCACAGGCACCTACGTCGACGCAGTTCCCCCACCTAGGCCCAACATAGTCGATGGCATGTGGATTTTCAGGGTGATGCGGCTACCGGGTTCTCCGCCTGCCTTCAAGGCGCGTTACGTTGCACGAGGCTTCAGTCAGCGTCAGGGGGTCGACTTCTTCCAGACCTTCTCCCCCACCCCGAAGATGACCACTCTTCGGGTGCTACTGCACGTTGCAGCACACCGTGACTACGAGTTGCACTGCCTCGACTTCTCGACAGTTTTCTTGCAGGGCAGCCTTCACGAGGCTATCTGGTTGCGCCGCCCACCTGGCTTCACTGGGTCGTTTCCTGAGGGTACCCAGTGGAGCCTCCGGCGGCTAGTCTACGGTATGCGTCAGGCACCCCGTGAATGGCACGACACACTGACGACGATACTTGTGGCTCTTGGTTTCGCTCCCTCGACTGCTGACCCTTCACTGTTTCTGCGTACAGACACTTCTCTGCCGCTGTTCTACGTTCTTGTGTACGTCGACGACTTGGTTTTTGCTACTGCTGACACTGAGGCACTGGCCCTTGTGAAGTCGGAGCTGCAGAAGAGACACATCTGCACTGACCTGGGTGAGCTGCGGAGCTATCTTGGCTTGCAGATCACCCGGGACCGAGCACGCCGCACCATCACCTTGACTCAGTTACACATGGTGCAGCAGGTCCTTCAGCCCTTCGGCTTCCAGTTCTCCTCGCCACAGCCCACTCCTCTGCCTACGAGCCACTCGCTCTCAGCTCCACCTTCGGACGAGTCCGTAGAGCCGACTGGTCCGTATCCAGAGCTTGTGGGTTGCCTCATGTACCTGATGACGTGCACGCGACCTGACCTCGCGTACCCTCTCAGCATTCTGGCTCTCTACGTGGCTCCCGGTAGACACCAAAAGGTAAACTGGGAAGTTGCGTTGAGGGTACTGCATTACTTGTGCAATACATCGGGCATGGGGCTCGTGCTTGGAGGACAGGGTCCAGTTGTTCTCACCGGTCACTCAGACGCTTCTTGGGCTGACGACCAGATGACTCAACGGTCGACACAGGGTTACACTTTCAGCCTCGGAGGTGGTTCTGTCTCGTGGAGGTCCACTCGCTCGTCTTCTGTACTTAGTTCCAGCTGTGAGGCCGAGATCTACGCTGGGGCTATGGCTGCACAGGAGCTCCGCTGGCTGACCTACCTGCTGACCGACTTGGGTGAGCGGCCTCGTTCTCCTCCGGTTCTGTACGTCGACAACAAGGCCATGATTGCCTTAAGTCAGGACCAGAGACTGGAGAACAGCACGAAGCACATTGCTCTCTGTTACTTCCTCACGCGAGAGCTGCTGCAGCGTGGTCAGCTTCGTCTTGCTTACGTGGCCACATAGGCCAACACTACTGATGTCTTCACCAAGGCCCTTGGGTCTGGTGATCATCAGCGTTTCTGCACTGCTCTTGGGCTTGTGCCCACTCTGCCTCACCTGCTTGTCTCTTGATCTTGCCTTGCCCTTGTTGTACACTGATATATATAAGTATACCTGCATGCTTACACTTGCTAGGTTGTGATTACTGTACTGCTCTTGCTATTATAAACTCTGCATGTGAACTGGCCTTTTGGCCACTTGCGTGTGCTCGGAATGTGTGGTGATCTTGAGATCCACCTCCAGCTTTGCTTTGCTTTGCTTCTTCTCTTGACTGGTCTTGTGACCATTGCTTGCTCTGGCTATCCCCCATTTCGCCTATGGGGGTGTGTAAAACTTATATGATCATATTGTACTAGGCTGTAGGGGGTTTAGCCTTAGGGGGTACAAAAATTCTCTCGACATTGTACTTGTACCCCCTCCCCTTTGACCTAATAACACATTCCTGTTCTAACAGCACCTTGTGGAGCAGCATCGTCCGTACGGCCTCGACGACCGCGCGCATCTCCCGCTCTGCCATGCTGTTCTGTTGCGGGGTGTACGGGCATGTCAGGTCGTGAACGATCCCCTTTCCGTTGACGAAATCGGCGAACTCTTTCCCAAGGAACTCGCCTGCGCGGTAAGAGCGGAGAATCAGCACCGAATTCATAGTCTGCCGTTCCACGACCGTCAACCAATTCTTGAACATCCGCAGCACGTCGCTCTTCTTGGCAACCGGCCGCACTCACACATCCTTGGCAGCCACCTGAAACGGCCTGCATAAGTCAATGTGCAAGACGGCCAGGGCTTCCTCCGCATGCGAGCCCTTGTCGGGAAAGGTGCGCCGCGCCAGCTTGCCGCCAACGCAGGAGACGCACCGCAGGTCGGCGCTGGCTGGCGCCTTGATGTCCAGGCAAGTGGCGACTTTGTGCTTCGCCGAGCTCTTGACCATGTCGATGCCGACGTGCGCAAGCCATGCGTGCCACATGTCCGGCGTCGAGGCGATCGTCCGCAGAACCGCAATCTCTGTCGACGCCAACGTCGACTTTGTCGAGCAGGGGCGAAGGTCGGTGCAGAGGACTCGGCGTGTATACCGCACCCGAGCAAGCACGTCCCCCGCCGCCAAGACAAGCAGCATCTTATTGTCGTCGTCCTGTAGCTTCACGCTGTTATCCTTCAGCTGGCCGGCCGACAGTAGGTTCGCTCGCAAGCCCGGAATATAGAGTACGTCAGGGATGAGTACCTGCCTCACAGCCTTCCCTTGCAAGGTGACGGTGCTCCGGCATGGCATTGGAAGTCCTGAAGGCCCCCTGTTGAAGCAGTGTACGTGGTGCACGTCGCAACTCAGTTGCATGTCGACGAAGGCCTCCTTCGTCCCCATCAGGTGGTGGGAGCAGCCGTTGTCAAGAAGCACCACAGTCGGGTTCGCCTTCACAGTGGTCGCGACCGCCTTGAAATCCTTGTTGGCCTCCGGCTCCAGCGAGACCGTCGGCTCCACTACGCCGACCATCGAGCACGAGGCCTCTCCGTCGCTTTGTGCCTTGCTGCCAGAGGAGGAGTTGGCGTTCTTTGACGACAACGTCTGTTTTGATGCATGCTTCTTCTTGCACAGATTATCGTCCCAGCGTTAACGACCGTCGGCTGACTCCCCGTAGCCTCCCTTGTGGCCGTCGTCGTCGGAGCCCTCATGTTCGGGACACTCAAAGGAGATGTGGTCGGGGTCGCCACTGACCCAGCACTCCTGCTGTCGACCACCGCCACCACTACTTCTGTCCCGAGTCCAATCGGCGTCCTTCGTCGACTTCCCACCTTTGCTGCCACCTCTGCCTGACTTTGCATGTTGCCCCTGCTGACGTCCCTTCTTCGTCAATGCGAGCCTACGAAAGGAGCTCCATGGACCTCTCAGACTTCTTTGCCTCATCCTTGATGACGTGGATCATCAACGTGTCCTCGTCGAGCGACTCACGCACGCCCGGCATTGCCAACATCCAGCGCATCAGGTTGTAGCCCGACGGGACTCCTTTGACGATGTGCGTGATATAGGACGCCGTCGAGTAGTCGACGTCGGCGATCCGCATGTCGGCCAGATTTCGCCGTGCTCAGTTGCAATAGACCGTCACTGACTCCTGATTGCCCGTCCTGAGGTGAGTCAGTAGCTCTTCCAGTTGGCCGATGTACAGGTTGTCGGTCACCTAGTAAGTTGACATGATGAACTGCCACGCTTGGTGGCCGGCGTCCAGTCAAAGTCGGCAAGGCTTCAGGGCAATCTGCACCATGAAGGTCAGAAAGTGAGCGGCGCGGAATCCGTCCCGGAGCTCGATGTCGGCCTCGCTTGGCGTCTCCATGCCGCCGTTGGCAAAACACTTCAGCCCACCAATTTCCAGCTGGGGCACAATTCACTCCCTCCACGTGATGAAGTCATGTCGACCTTCCAGCAACGCGGGCATGGCGATCTTGTCCGGAGAAAACTTGAAGTACTCGTACGCCAACGGGATACCTCCGTCCCAGCCAGCCGACACGTGGGTCGTTGACGGCGGCCCAACACCGCTTTGTTGGGGAGAGGGACGTCATCGTCGTCGTCGTCACCGTCCTTCGCCCACATGGTGACGCTCGGCCGTCATAGGAGAAGGCATTTGAAAGGGTCTGCAGCTCACTCGGGAAATGGGAAGCGCAATTTCGGACGACCACGGCGAGAGTGGTGGTGATAAGCGTTTCCGTGATGCCGGTACTGCAATTTCAAGCTCAGGTATACCCGCTGCCACCAGACTTCTGGAGAAGGATCGAACGCATCTGACATAACTTCGTCTCGTGGGGCAGAGCGTCTCTGGAGCGCCATTTTGTCCTCTGGAGTTATGATTTAACGTGCAAAATCAGAGCAAACATGGGATTGGGGGTTATAAATCTAAAAGACCGGACCGACAGCATGGCGCTCTATTGTCTAGGGTCAGCAATAGCGGAGAATGGGGGGATGAAGTAATGGATAACAGAATGGGCGGTCTCTTTACCCTTGGGCTGGCCACGCTCTGGGCGCATAAGAGCATCCTTGGTCACTGGAAGAAGGGTAGTGAGAGGTAGAAGGCCACGCTACAAACTTTCTAGAAGAGCAGCAAACCTCGCTGGAGGAGCTGGCGAACAGATGGGAAGCAGTGCTGGAGCGGCTGTGGTTCAACCACCATATACTCTTTCGTGGGAAAAGCCCGTTTGGCGCACAGAGAGGCTCGGACCTGAAAGAGATTAAACTTGGCGACCTGTACGTGAAGGGAGCAGACGGGAACTACACGGAAAAGGCACTGGAGTAGCTGAGCAGCAAGATAGGGGGGAAAACATTTGGATAGTGGATCGAGCGGAAGGTGACAAGCTAGCAGTTAGACTGGCGGACGTGTCGGACCAAGGCGTGTACTCGCCAATCTGGTGTACGAGCCCGATAATGTTGGGTATTCATAGAGTGACGCCTTGGAAGGTGGTGGATGGTGTGCGGATAGGGCAGATGGGGCTACACCTAATTCATCTACAAGAGTCATCCATGTGCAAGGCGGGGAAGCCCAAGTCACTCAAAGAGCTTCGCAAGGGCATCAAAGAGGCAGCCAAGCAACCCAAGCAGTAGGTTGCCTGGGAGGAGAAGCTGGGGAACGAGTGGAATGGAAGAAGGTCATTGCACGCAGAGACTCGCTAGCGGTGCCGGTGAGGTCACGGGAGGTGCTTCTCGGTGCCCACGGCCGAAATCTGCAAGTTGGCTTTCCTGGGAGAGCGCGAAAGGCCCACATTGCGGTGACGTGGAGAGTATGGACCACTGTCTTTTCAGCTGCCCAGTGGTGGGGAAGGTGGTTGGGAAGCTGCAAGCATCGTTGCAGCTGATGGGAGCTTCACAAAAAACAGACTCGGTGGGGGACCTGCTTTTCAGGGAAATGGTCACGAAGACAAGATTTCCGGACCAGACGCTTACGACGATAGCGTAACAACAAATCTGGTTGGAGAAGTGCGGGGCAGCTTTTCGTCAAGAACGTTTTCAACACAAGAGGGTGATGAGGAGGATCCTGGCAATTTCAATAGACACGTCAGGGTGTACAGTAAGAGGGCGCACATGCAGGGGAAGAAAGGGAAGAAACGGAAAGTTGGCAGCAACAACTGGGACACCTTGCAGCCGATGAAAAACGAGCTATGTGCAAGCTGCATGATAGCGACGCTAAGCTGACGTGGAGTGCCAATATACGGCTGATTTGGGAGGACCCGCGAACGCTTTTTAAGCTACCATAAGCCACGAGCGGGAGGGGGGGCTCACTATTTCTATAGTGAGCCTTGCTCTCTAAAGAATCAGTTACATCTCTGGTTGTGTGCTTGTTATCGTGTACATAAAAAAAAAAAAAAAAAAAAAAAAATGTCGTCAGCCGATGTCGCCGTGCGGCAACCCGCAGTCGGGGTCTACCGCTGCACTCGCCCCTATATCCCGCTGACTTCGTCGTTGGCGGCCTTGCTCGCTCCATGAGTCACCCTTGTGCCTCCTTCACTGTCGACTTGGTCAACGCCGTCGACCTGTTTGTCCACGCCCGCCTTTGTTGCGTGCCAGTCGGGGAGAGGCTGACTCGCCATCCGCTTCAGGTCGGGAAGATTGGTCGTGTGCCCACTGCGCACGAGTTACTCGGAGGAGCACCTCCAAGGGAGCCTCGCCGATCTCGTAATCTATGTGGAATCGCCAAACATCAGCCTCCCTTGCCTAGGGGGTATCCGCTACGCCTGCTTCGGCCTCGTGACCTACCATGGTGACTAAGATGGCTGCCGGCCAACAACATAGGTAAGCAATACATCGGTTACTATCTAAAGGTGTCTTGTGGGGCCGTCCACGCTCACCACACCATGCAGAGAGTCACTCTACACTGGTGGGAGCAAGACTACGGGGAAAGCAAAGCTAGTACGAGTGATCGTAGCTTTCCTTGAGTTCTCTAGCACTTGCGTGTTCACGGGGCAAAACGACAAGAGTTTCACTCGCAAAGTTTGATAACAATGATACAAAAAAATGTCAAGAATGACTACATCAGAGGCAAGGCTAACCTAGCAGACGAGCAGGTCGACCTCCAGGCGCTAACCTAGCAAACTCGGCGACCTGCCAACACTGCAAGTTGACAGCGCCAACGTTGTAGAAAGGTGGCTTGCCAACGTAGCAAGTTGGCGGACTGCCAGCTGCACCAAGGTGGCTTGCCAACACTGCAGCAGAGCGGTTGGCCAGCATTCCAACCACAGGTGACAGTAGACGGTTGAGCACGACGTGAGCCGCCACTCACTTTGCGCGGGTGCCATGTCGACCACATGCTTCCACGTCGGTCGGCTTTACCATAGCTACATGGGCAACGTTCGCGCATCCCGGTTGAACCTCGTCACACGGGTTACTCGGTCGAGTGGGAAACCCCCAACTTAGCGTCAACTTAATCGGCGGTAGGAGCCCGCAAACTGATGCATATCCCCGTCAACCGTACAGGTCGACACCACCCGCCGACAATACTAAGCCGGCGTCCCCGCAGGTCGACCAACCCCTCCGTCGACCACACGAGTTGAAGTCGACCGTCGACTTCCCATCATCGACGGCTTTGCAGTAATTCCGCGCAAGTAGACCAAGTCCGTTGACTTGCTCGCCCAAATCAGCGTCGACCACTGCAGGTAGTCAGCTGCACCTCCTGCGCACCCGACGACAAAGTCGGCTTCGCTCAAGCAAGGGCGGGGCCAACTCCCGTCAACAGATGCCACGTGTCGATGTAATTCTTTCAGCATGTCGGCCCAGTAGTAATACCGCTGCAGCTGGTGCTGTGTTTTTTTTACTGCATAGTGTACTAAGGTAACCCCATCATAGTAATAATTCCCGCACCAAGGTGTTTCCCGCTACCCAGATGTGGTCGATGCCAGCTTTTACGTAATACACCCCTCGTGCTGCTACGAGTTGCCGTTAGTGGGTCTGTTTGGTAGCCGCAGGTGAATAATCCTGTGAGCGGTGGGCTGGTCTGGGCGAGCAGTATCGCATGTATCTAGGTAGTCAGGCGGATTAGTGCGTCAACAATGTTGGAGGCACCCTTTTAACAGGTGATCGTATAGTAAATTTTCGAGTTCAAAAAGTATAGACAGCAGATATGTCGTGGGTTGAGGTGGAGTTGCACTTGGAGGTACTGTAGTGAGCGGTGGTCTGTCCTTCCTGTCACATCGGCGCCAGTCAAGTAACAACGCCACAGTTTGAACGCGTGCACGATTGTGAGCATTTCGCGGTCATGAACCAGGTAATTCTTCTCGGGCGGGTGAACTTTTCGTGACTCGTATGCGATGGGCAGCAGGCCGTCGCCGAAGTCTTGTAACAGCACCGCTTCAATGGCAATGTCGCTGGCGTCAATAACGACCTCGAATGGTCGGTGTGGGTCGGCGATGCGTAAAACGAGTGGCGAACACATAACATTTTTCAGGTCAGGAAAGGCAGGATGCTCTTTCTCCCCCCACGTAAAAGCGACCCCCTTCCACGCTAAGTCGGTTAGTGGGCAATTAACCATGCCATGTCGGCGACGAGCCGACATACATAGTTAACAAAACCCAAAGAAAAAAGCTCTCGAGCTTCGTGATATTCGTCAGGGGGTGCCATCCTTTGACATGTCTATTTTTTTGGGATAGTCTCAACTCCAGCCTTCGAAATGAGAAGACATAAAATTTCCAAGTGGCCCTAAAAAAAAACTCGCAATTGGAGCCCTCGTCAGCCGCCGATGCTCGTCTGAATTTTTGCACACTGCTTCCAAGTGTTGTTCCTTATCCTAGCTGTAAACTAAGATGTCGTCGAAGTAGACGATTATGCCTTTATCTACAAGGGGCCTAAACGCACGTTCATGGTCATATGAAAGGTCGCAAGTACGTTGGTCAACCCGAAAGGCATCACGGTGTACTCAAATGACCCGTACTGTGAGGATCTGGTTCAGGAAAGATGATTCTATTGAATGATTCACCTGGGTACAAGGCGAGGCTATATATAGGCTCGACACAAAGGCAGTAACCCGGGTGTTACTAGAAGGTTCCGCGGGTCGCGAAGCGTCCCGAACGGGTCCTTCCCGAATTCGGTAGAAGGCAATTCGGTGGCAACCGAAAAGCCTAGAATTCGGTGCACTCAACCTAGTTCGGTGCCTACAACTATAATAACTATAGTAAAGGCAACGAATCTAGGAAATCAAGCAAAAGCATGCAAGATAAAATGAATCTAAGCTAGTAATAACATAATAAAGTCCAGGCAAGCTAGCAAAGCCAGCATAAGCCGTCGTACTCTCACACGTCCCCCCCTCAAAGCTGGGTGGCGTGAGAAACACCCTGCTTGACAAGATAGTACTTGAGAGCACGGCGTGCGTTGCCCATATCAGCTTCTGCAACTGTCCTCCGATGGGTCATATCCCTTCCAGCGTATCAGGAACTCGAGCGTGTTGCCGTGTGCGTCGATGAGCGAGAAATTTTTCCACCTCGTACTCTGGTTCATCCTGTATGAGAACAGGTGATGGTGGCGGTAGCTGGCGTCCCTGGAACTGTTGGTTGGGGTCCTTGTAGGGCTTTTGTAGCTGAACATGGAAAGCGTTATGAAGCTTCCACGTAGTAGGTAAGCGCAAGCGGAATGTAACTGGTGTCACCTGTGCCTCCACGAGAAAAGGACCACAGAAGCGAGGCCGGAGTTTGGATGGTAGGTGAGACAGGTTCAAGTTGTGCGTGTCAAGAAGCACCTGATCTCCGACTGCTACTGAGTGATCACGTCGCTGGCGATCGGCATACTGCTTCTGGGAGTTTTGCATCGTGGAAAGACGTCGCTGAGTCTTCTCCCATAGCTGCTGCATGGTGGTGACGAAGTCGTGTGCAGCTTGGACGTGTGCCGGTGTGGTTGGCTGCTGTGGTGTAAGTGGTTCCCGTCCGTAGCACAGGAAGAATGGAGATTTCCCTGTGGCCGCATGCGACGCGTTGTTGTAAGCGAACTCAAGTGTCGGTAACTGTGAATCCCAGTGGCTGACGTCGTCTTTGCAAGCTGTGCGCAGTAACTGTTCAACCACCTGATTGAGTCGCTCCGTCTGTCCGTCAGTCTGGGGGTGGTACGCTGAAGACATCGCAAGCTTTGTCCCCAACAATCCCATGAGTTCCCTCCAAAACTTACTAGTGAACTTAGGGTCTCTGTCCGAGATAAGTGTAGCGGGGATGCCGTGGATGGTGATGATGCGGTCGAAGAAGAGGCGAGCAGTTGCTTCAGCAGTAGCCGTGGCATTGGTCGGGATGAAGTGTCCCATTTTAGAGAACTTATCGATCACCACGAGTATAGCTTCATGCCCTCGTGAGGTCGAAGAAAGCCCAGTAATGAAGTCTAGGCTGACAACTTGCCATGGCTGCTCCGGTACGGGTAGAGGCTGAAGTAACCCTACTTTTTTCTGCTTGCTACTCTTCATCCGCTGGCACGTGTCGCATGAAGTGACGAACTGCTGCACGTCTGTTGCCATCCGGGGCCAGTAGTAATACTTTGCTATTCCCGCTAACGTCTTGTTGCTCCCGAAATGTCCCGCGTATGCCACATCGTGAAACTCCTCCTGTACGATCTGTCGGAGCGGGGCATAGTTTGGTACCCAAATCTTTCCTGATCCCTTTCTTACAGCTAGGTCCTTCTCCCACTGTAACAGCTTCTGTTTCTCTGCTGTAGCGATCTCTGCGTCCACGGAGTATCCATGCTGGAATAGACCCTTGAGCAGAGGGTTCATCCCGTCGAGTTGGATGCCTGCTACATGACCGGGGCGGCTCCACGCGTTAGCTTTGTTGTATAGCCCGGGCTTGTAGACGATGTCGTAGTGGAAGTGGGTCTCCAAGAAGTCTACCCACCGCACCTGTCGTCGTGAGAGCGTCGGCTGCGACTTCAGGTATTTGAGGCTGCAGTGGTCAGTGTAAACTGTAGTCTTGGCTCCCTCTAGGTAACACCTCCACGCCTTGAAGGCTGTGACTATCGCTAAGGCTTCCTTGTCATGGATAGGGTAGTTCAGTTCTGCTCCGTGTAGCTTCTTACTCAGATAGGCGATGGGCTGCAAACCGCGTCCGTGATTCTGCATCAGTACTGCTCCGACTGCTTGGTCACTAGCGTCTGCTTCCACCACGTAGTCTCTGTCTGGATTCGGTAGGATGAGTACTGGTGCTGTAGTCAGTGCTGTCTGTAGCTGCTCCATGGCTTGCTGATGAGGAGTATCCCCTGTATCCGTCCACCTTTGCAGCTTCACACGTTTCCTGTTATTGTAGATACACGCCTTCCGGTTGACCCAGTCGATCTCGGGGTTGAACCGCTTCAGAAAATCACGCCCCAAGATGAAATCTAATCCCTTGATGTTCGTGATCGGCAACGTCGGCTTCCACCTTAACGCTCCTATCTGTAGCTGCAGTGTTGACTCGCCGTGGATGGGAAGCTTCGTACCGTCCACCATCACTGCTGTAAACTGGGTCTCTTCTGAGGATTCTTCAATTTTCTCCAACGTCCCGCAGTCGCACACCGAGTGGGACGCACCACTGTCCACCAGTGTCTGGAGGCGTCGCCCGTTGCAGATCACCTCGAGTACTAGTGGCTGTTGCTGCTCCGAGTAGCCGTAGATGGTATCGCTTATAGGATCGTAGGGTACGTCGAATATGTCATCCCTAGGTCCTGCGCTCGAAGATGCAGCTTCAATATCAGGTATCACCTGAGTAGGGTTAGAAGGATTTATCCAAGGCTGGTACGGCTTCTCTTGAGCCTGGAACCTTCCCCTAGGCCTTTGCAGCTGTGTAGGCTTCATCTGTGGGGAACAGGGAGCCTTTAAACAGAGCTGCTGGGAGAGAATATTAACTCCTTGGAACGCACGACCCTTATCAGCGCTCCGGAGTAGGGTCCCCATATTACCCGGTACCGGTTTAATTTCTGACTCTCCCTTAATAAAGGCTTGAAACCCACGAGAAGTAATATTCTTACTTGTCGGGGTGTACGGCTGGAGTTTCCCAGTCGGTGCAGGGTCTTGTTTCGCGGAGTCTCCATTTGTCTCGGCGATTTCCCCTGGTGCCGGCTGGTCGTGACGTTTTAAATTCGCGCCATCATTTTCTCCTTTTTTCGCCCGCTCCGAAGTTGCCACATTGTCCGTTTTCTGCTTCGGGGGTGCCGCACTGTTCTTGTATCTCAGCTCCGCACGCCTTCCCTTCATTTCCCAACACGCCAAGATACGATGTCCTGTAGCGCCGCAAAATTTGTACGTCTCAGTTTTTGCTAGCCGCTGCTCCACATCGCCCTCGTCGTTCTCCATCGGTTCAGCAGTCGTGGGTGGTGCCAATCGCCCCATGCCACTAGTTGGCTTGTTGCGTCGTGTTCCGTAGTAGCTACTGTTCAACGTGTCGAACTGTTCGATCAGTGCTGCCTGAAACTACGCCCACGTCCCTTCGCCCTGGACTATTCTGTTGTTGATCCACTCTAGAGCTGGGCCTTGTAACAGTGTTGCTGTGAGTTGTATGCGCATTGCGTCTTCTGTCGGGGTCGTGCATCCAACGGCTTCGAAGTAAATTTCGAGTTCAGCTACAAATCGACGAACGTCGTTCCCTTTAACTATAGGATCGAACGCCTCCGGTAGCCTCAGCTTCACTGCTTCGAGGTTAACTGTAGCTGCTGCCGTTGTCGCAGGTAGAATTGTCGGTGTCGCCGCTGCTGCTGCTGCTGCTGCTGCTGTCGCTGCTGCATTCGCTGCTGCTGTGGCGGTTGCCGACTGGTTCGCAAGGAGTTTCTCGAGTCGTGGGAGCGCCGCACGTATCTGCTTATGCTCGGCACGTAACTCCGCGATTTTCTGTACTGAAATATCTCTTTTTCCCTCCATTTGGCGATTTACAGAAAGAAGCGCGACGAAAATAATTGATTTATGGGTGCTGGTCGACTTACTGCGAGTCGAATCGACTGTAAAATCGACGAGCGCAAATTCTGAAAGTCGCGTAAATCTCCATTGGTTGAAATTTGTGTTCGATCTCGGCCGTTGAGAAGAAACTCGATCCGACGCTCCAAATTCCAACTTTTTGGGGCGAAATTCTCTGGGCCGTTGAGATGAAACTCGATCGAACGGTCGAAACTCCAACCTTTCCACCAGAAAATCTGAGGGGTGTTCGAAAACCGAATCGAGGGGGACTTAGAAAAATTGCGCGGAACTGGTTTTACATACCCGTATCGGCGCCTTCGTCGTCGCCCCCGCGGTTTTTAAAGGCCGGAACTACGCGGTTGAAGACCTCGCGTGTAAACCCGCTCAGGGATAACCTAGTGTGAGGATCTGGTTCAGGAAAGATGATTCTATTGAATGATTCACCTGGGTACAAGGCGAGGCTATATATAGGCTCGACACAAAGGCAGTAACCCGGGTGTTACTAGAAGATTCCGCTGGTCGCGAAGCGTCCCGAACGGGTCCTTCCCGAATTCGGTAGAAGGCAATTCGGTGGCAACCGAAAAGCCTAGAATTCGGTGCACTCAACCTAGTTCGGTGCCTACAACTATAATAACTATAGTAAAGGCAACGAATCTAGGAAATCAAGCAAAAGCATGCAAGATAAAATGAATCTAAGCTAGTAATAACACAATAAAGTCCAGGCAAGCTAGCAAAGCCAGCATAAGCCGTCGTACTCTCACACGTACCTTGTTCTAAATGTTGTTTTGGCGCAGCTTGTCGGTTCGACTCAAACCTAGTGGTAACCACCGCGTAAGTCAATCTTTGAAAAAACCCAGATGTTTGCAGTTGGTCTGTCAGTTTGTCGGCGTGACGAATGGGGTATCGCGACTTTACGGTAATTCGGTTCAGTGCTCGGTAATCTATGAATAGTATCGGTGCGGCGAACGGCGACGAGCTCGGTCGAATATTTTTTTTTTCTCGAGCAAATAGCTAAATCGCTTCCTGATTTTTTCCAGCTCGGGCTGTGTGAGACGAAATTGTCGCTGTACAGCTGGTGGTGCCCCCAATTCTAACTCTATTTTATGGTCGTGTGGATGCTAAGGTAGCAATCCCTCCGGTAGGTCATTGTGAAAAAACTAAGGGTACCGTTTCTGTAGTTTCCTCAGTTTGGTCAGTGCGGCTGCCAGCACTGTCTGAAAATTGCCGGGCTTCTCGGCTTCTCCCACTTTCGTAATGTCAACAGTGTACACGTCAGCTCCCGAAGCAACGACCCGTTTCATCGTGATGCCGTAGAAGGCTCAGGTGACTGCCACCGAGGTAGCGCGACCTAGTTACCACCGCTTTACATAGTGCAATTGCCTGTTGTCCTGTCAAATCGAGGGCAATATAATTGCAGCCAATCATTTACCAATAAAATGTCGGTCCCATCCAGCGTTGTTGCAAGCATTTCCTATGTAGATCCAATCATCCCCCCACAACAAATCTTCACTCTCTCCACCTTTTCCTGTATTGCTAATGGCGAGCCGTCCACCAATCGTACGTCAATTTTAGGTAAACATCGGCCAAGCGTCAGTTGCGGCTTCCTTGCAATGACGGTACTAACTAAAGGCTTCACTGTTGTTACCTGTATTTTTCGGTGAATCAGTACTCGGCAATCTGTCACTGTACCCTCCTTATTCAACCGAGCCTGATCGATTGCTTGAATTGGCACAGTCACTTGATGAAGGTTAGTGGGGTCGGGCGAGCAGTGAGTCTCATCAGGAATGAGCTCGTACTCTATTGAGTGACGTTTCCCTACCTCCCAGACTCTATCCCTTGCTCTAATTTTTGGTGCTTTAACTCCTCTCAGCATTCGCTCTTGCCTGTTGCACGCGAAGCAGCGTCCCCTAAATGGCGTGACATAGGCATTCGTCGCAACAGCGTGAACCGCGGCGTGCTCAGTCGATCTTGTCTGTAGTGGTAAAACCCTAGCCTTGGACGCCGTAGTATGCCGATCTTCTCAGCGAGCGCCATGATTATGTTGAGACCTCGCGCATAAGAATTTCCTGCACAATTTCCGGGTTTGGAGTTTTGACATGGCGATCCACTCGCTCCGCTTCGTGCATGTAGCTGACCTTTTCACATAGCACGAGAAAACTGCTCGTGTAGTCTAGAATTGAACCAAGCTGTCGCCAAGTGCGTAGCTTCTTGCGTGTTGAGATCAAAGCCGTAATAGACTAAAAGTGCACCCGTAGCCCTGTGCACCACGCGTCCCACGTGTGTTATTGTGCGACTTCGCAGAAAAAAAAAAGTAATAAAAAAATGATGTGACGTAATTTGCATCAAAAAATACTTTCATCGAAACAGGGCAGGTGCTAGGGGTTGAGTGGCATTGGGTCACCAATTTTGTTCTTGCAAACGAATTCCGCAATACTGACGTGAGGACGGACTTTGCGAGGTGTATTCACGCCCTATGCCTCCTTGGTTCGCCCCATGCCCGGCATGGTTTGAGCGACGCAATTACTAGCCGCAGCTGAACGCTGTCCCACACTATCGTGTCCCACGCCATGATGGACTTCCTCGAAACCTAGTTCCAGTACGACATCATCTATAAGCCAAGGCAATATAACAAAGCAGACGCATTGAGCCACCCAGGACATGTAGCAGGCATCCAGCTCGACGGGATGAACCCTCTGCTCAAGGGTCTATTCCAACATGGGTACTTCGCGGACACAAAGATCACTGCAGCACAGAAACAGAAGTTGTTACAGTGGGAGAAAGACTTAGCAGTAAGGAAGGGTTCAGTGAAAATTTGGGTACCAAACTATGCCCCCCTTCGACAGATCTTACTGAGGAGTTTTACAAGGTAGCATACGCTGAACATTTCGGGAATAACAAGACATAGGCGGGAAAAGCTAAGCATTACTACTGGCCCCGGATGGCAGCAGACGTGCAGCAGTTCGTCACCTCATGCAACACGTGCCAGCGGATGAAGAGTAGTAAGCAGAAAAAGCTAGGTTATTTCAGCATGTACCCGTACCGGGACATCCATGGCAACTGGTTAGCCTAGACTTTATTACTGGGCTTCCTTCGACCTCACGAGGGCATGACGCTATACTCGTGGTGATCGGCAGGTTCTCCAAAATGGAACACTTCATCCCGACCAACGCCATGCCTACTTCTGAAGCAACTTCTCGCCTCTTCTTCGACCACATCATCACCATCCACAACATCCCTACTATACTCATCTTGGAAAGAGACCCAAAATTCACTAGTAAGTTCTGGAGGGAACTCATGGGATTGTTGGGGACAAAGCTTGCAATGTCTTCAGCGTACCACCCCCAGACTGACGGACAGACTGAGCGACTCAATCAGGTGGTTGAACAGTTACTGCGCATAGCTTGCAAACATGACATCAACCACTAGGATCTACAGCTACCAAACCTTGAGTTCGCTTACAAATATGCTTCACACACAGCCATAGGAAAAACACCTTACTGCCTATGTTACGGGCGTGAATCACTCACACCGCAGCAGCCAACCACACCGGCATTCGTCCAAGCCGCACAAGACCTCGTCACCACCATGCAACTACTATGGAAAAAGACTCAGCGAAGTCTCACCACGATGCAGAACTTTCAGAAGCAGTATGTCGATCGACAGCGGCGAGATCACTCCGTAGTGGTCAGAGATCATATGCCTTCTCGAAACACACAACTTTGACTTGTCCCACCTTCCGTCCAAACTCAGGCATCACTTCTGTGGTCCCTTTTGCGTTGAGGCGATGGTGACACCAGTTACATTCCGCTTGTGCTTATCGTGTCAAACATTATATGTTTATATGATTGTAGGCTGTAGTGGGTTACACCTTAGGGGGTACACTAGATTAGGGTTTACTACTTGTATCCAACTTTGTGCTAGTACAGTCATTCCAGTCTGTTGATTCTGACATGGTTTCAGAGCAGGTCCTTCGCTAGGACCGTTCTTAGGGCCCACCGCTACCTACCTACCTACCTACCTACCGGCGCCTTAGAGCGCCTCGTTTCTTACGGCCCCTTAAGGCCTCGCGCCCTCGTGCGCCTTTCCCTACCGCGCGCGCGCGACCCGCTAGCTACCCGCGCGCGGGTCCTTTTTTTTCGCGCGCGCGGCTCTGTTTCTCTCGCGCGCGGCCCGCTAGTTGCGCGCGTGGCCCGCTAGTCGCCCGCACGCGGCCTGCACACTGCCGCCCGCCCGCTGCAGCGCCCGCCCGCTCGTCGCCCGCTGCAGCTGCCGCCCGCTCGTCGCCCGCTGCAGCTGCCGCCCGCTCGTCGCTCGCTGCTGCTGCCGCCCGCTCGTCGCCCGCTGCAGCTGCCGCCTGCTCGTCGCCCGCTGCTGCTGCCGCCCGCTCGTCGCCCGCTGCTGCTGCCGCCCGCTCGTCGCCCGCTGCTGCTGCCGCCCGCTCGTCGCTCGCTGCTGCTGCCGCCCGCTCGTCGCCCGCTGCAGCTGCCGCCCGCTCGTCGCCCGCTGCTGCCGCAGCCCGCTCGTCGCCCGCAGGCCCGCAGCTCGCCGCCGCAGCTGCCGCACGCCCGTGCACCGACGCCGCTGCCACCCGTGCGCTGCTGCCGCTGCTGCTTGCGCACCGCTCGCTGCTGCAGCCGCCCGTGCGCATAAGCCGCTGCCGCCCGTGCGCCTCTGCAGCCGCCGCCCGTGAGCTGCCCGCAACCGCTTGTACACCACTGCTTCCGCTGCTGCTTGTGCACCACTGCTGTCCGTGCGCCTCTGCAGCCGCTGCCCGCGAGGCACTCGATCTCACTGCTGTTTATTTTCTACCTACCGCGCACACTGCTACCACTGCTACTGTCACTATGGCTAGTCCTCCCGTTCTAGCTTTCGATGCCGAGGGCCGCCCAGTGAAGTTCGAAACCTGGCTAGATGACCTGCACCTGTTCCTACAGCTCACTGCCAAGGAAGATATCTCACTGTACGACCATGCCCTAGGCCATGCCACTGCCCCTGACTCGTCTGCTGACAGCACTCTGCGTTCCCAGTGGCAGACCCGTGATGCGCACGCTCGCTTTGCTATTCGCAACTCCCTGCCGCTAGACGAGCGCGAGCACTTCGGCCAGTGCAAGACTGCTAAGGACCTCTACACCGCTGTAGTTGCCCGCTACTCCTCACCCGCTTCTGCCACGCTAGGCCGCCTCACTCTCCCCTACCTGTTCCCCGACCTAGCCTCCTTTCACACTGTCGCAGACCTCATCACCCACCTTAAGACTAGTGAGGCCCGCTTTCGCGCTGCTATGCCTGCCGAGTTTCTCACTAGCAACCCCCCCCCGCTCTGGATCACTCTCTACCACATCGTCACCCGCCTCCCTGACTCTCTGCGCGTAGTCAGGGACCACTTCCTCTCTCGCTCCCCCACTGAGCTCACTGTTGCCCTCCTCGAGAAGGAACTGCTTGCAGCTGAGGCGAGCATCGTCGCTGTAGGCACCTCTCGTGGCGACCCCCGCACCCCGTTCTTTGAGGGGTGTTCCCCTTCCCCCCTCCTCCCCTCTGTCGCCTCTGCTGCTGCTGTCGACCTTCTTGGTGCTGAGAAGGTCGGGACCGCGTCTGCTTCGAGCGGGCGCCGCAGGAACAAAGGGGGCAGGGGTGGGGGTGGCGGCGGAGGAGGTGGGGGTGGAGGCGGTGGGAGTGGAGGCGCGGCTGGGGAGACTAGTGGCGGCAGTGGGGGAGGAGACAGCAGCGGTGGGAGTGGTGGTGGAGGCGGCAGCGGAGGCGGAGGTGGTCGTGGCGGCGGCAGGGGTGGAGGTGGCCGGGGCGGCGGCGGTGGGGGTGGTGGTCGTGGAGGCACTGGCGGAGGGCAGAGTCAGCAGCCCGCCCCGACGCTTCAGGCCGCCCGTGAGTGGTATGCGCAGCGTAGCGTTACCTGCACGTACGTCATTCGCACAGGTGACCGCAGCGGCCAGCAGTGTGGGAGGCCGCACCCCACGCAGCGCTGCTTCGCGCGCCTTAACGACGCGTGGCGCACTCAGTTTCCTGCTGCCACTGAGCTGCCGCGCTGGGCTGATCTGGAAAAGAGGGGTGTTGATATTTGGGCTTTAGACTTTGATGCTATTCTCACTGCCATGTATGCGATGTCTATTAGTGGAGAGGGTGCTCAGTACTTGCGTGTTCCGCCCGACCCGGGCATTCAGGCCAGTCCGGCTGCCGCTCTAGGTGCTAGTGCGTCTGCTCCCACAGGTCCTGGTGAGGCCGCTGCCCTAGGTGCTCGTGCGTCCGTGCCCCCTGGTACTGAGTCGACTGCAGCACTGCACACCTTCACACTGGACTCAGGTGCTTCTCGCTCCTTCTTTCGTGACCGCACTGTCCTTGAGCCACTCGCTCGGCCAGTTGCTGTCTCCCTTGCTGACCCCTCTGGGGGTCCGGTCATTGCGACCTCCTCCACTGTCCTTCCTTGTCCGGCGGTCCCGTCAGGCACACTGTCAGGTCTCTACCTCCCCTCGTTCTCTACGAACTTGGTGGCAGGTAGTGCGCTCCAGGACGGGGGTGTTCACCAGTTCACCCCTGCCTACGAGCGCGTGACACACTGCACGTGTGCTCGGACGGGTCGCCACCTGGCTACCTTCACTCGGGAGCCGGGGTCGGACCTTTACACACTGACCACTGAGTCCCTTCAGGTAGCTGCGTCTGCGTCTACGTCAGGTCAGCTGTCCGCCCCCTGCTCGTGTCGCTCTCTGGCGCATGAGACTGTCCTTTGGCACCACCGCCTTGGTCACCCGTCTGTGCAGCGCCTTCGGGCCATGCACAAACGGGACCTTGTTGCTGGTCTTCCCAGGGTGCTCCCTCCCCTTCCCGACTCGCCTGCTCCTCCCTGTATTCCCTGTGTCGAGGGGCGGCAGCGCGCCGCTCCTCACTCCTCCTCCTTTCCCCCGACGACTGCTCCCTTGCAGACGCTCCACATGGACGTGTGGGGCCCAGCCCGCGTCCGTGGTCAGGGTCAGGAGAGGTACTTCCTGATTGTTGTTGACGACTTCTCGCGCTACACCACGGTCTTCCCCTTGCGCGCCAAGGGTGACGTCCCTGATGTCTTGATCCCTTGGATCCGCAGATCTCGTCTCCAGCTCCGTGAGCGTTTCCGCTCCGACTTCCCTGTCCTGCGTCTGCACTCTGACAGAGGTGGGGAGTTTTCCTCTGGCCTATTGGAGGCCTTCTGTCAGCAGGAGGGCATTGAGCAGTCGTACACGCTTCCGGCCTCTCCACAGCAGAATGGGGTTGCTGAGCGCCGCATTGGTCTGGTCATGGAGGTCGCTCGTACCTCCTTGAGCCATGCGGCTGCCCCCCATTTTCTGTGGCCGTTTGCAGTCCAATACGCTGCGCATCAGCTCAACCTCTGGCCCCGTGTCTCCTTGCCCGAGACTTCTCCGACACTGCGTTGGACGGGAGAGGCTGGCGATGCGTCGCGTTTTCGGGTCTGGGGATCCCGAGCTTTTGTCCGCGACACGTCCGCGGACAAGCTCTCCCGTCGCGCTGTCCCCTGCGTCTTCCTTGGCTTTGTCCCGGACGCCCCTGGTTGGCAGTTCTACCACCCCACCTCGCGTCGTGTCCTGGCCTCTCAGGACGTCACTTTTGACGAGTCCGTCCCCTACTACCGCCTCTTCCCCTACCGCACTGCCCCGCTCCCCCCCCCGCCTCTCTTCCTCGCTCCAGGTGCTGAGGTACCAGACCCCCTCCCCCCTCAGGGTGCCGCTCCCTCAGGTGTGTCCCAGGTAGACCCGGGTGAGCCTGTTGAGGTAGCTGTTGACTCTCGTCCTGCTCGGGGTGCTGAGCCTGGGGGTGCTGCGTCTGGGGGTGCTGAGCCTGGGGGTGCTGCGTCTGGGGGTGCTGAGCCTGGGAGTGCTGAGTCTGGGGGTGCGGAGCCTGGGGGTGCTGAGCCAGGAGGTGCGGAGCCTGGAGGTGCGGAGCCTGGAGGTGCTGAGTCTGGGGGTGCTGGGTCTGGGGGTGCTGCGTCTGGGGGTGCTGAGCCTGAGCGTGCTACACCTGGAGGAGCCCTCTCCTCCCAGCAGCTGCAGGAGAGGTACCTCGAGTACTGCCGCCTCCGGAGAGGTGCTGCTGGAGCTCGTCCCGGTACTTCCCCTCCTACCCAGGAGCTCCCCCCCATTCAGCAGATCCGCGAGTGGTACACACGGCGCTGCAGTCTTCGGAGTGGTGCTCCTGGTGCTGCGGACCCTGGGGGTGGCGCTGCTGCTGGTGCTGAGGACTCGGGTGTTGGAGCTGCTGCTGGAGCTGAGGACCCGGGCGGTGGCGCTGCTGCTGGTGCTGAGGAGTCGGACGGTGGAGCTGCTGCTGGTGCTGAGGAATCGGAAGGTGGAGCTGCTGCTGGAGCTGAGGACCCGAGCGGTGGCGCTGCTGCTGGTGCTGAGGAGTCGGACGGTGGAGCTGCTGCTGGTACTGAGGACTCGGACGGTGGAGCTGCTGCTGGAGCTGAGGACCCGAGCGGTGGCGCTGCTGCTGCTGCTGAGGACCCGGGCGTTGGAGCTACTACTGGTGCTGAGGACCCGGCCGGTGGAGCTGCTGCTGGTGCTGTGGACCCGGCCGCTGGAGTCTCCTCTGCTTCTGGAGACGCTGCGCGGCCGCGATCGTACTTCGTACCGCTCCTTCAGCAGGTTCTTGGGCAGGCTCCTCCTCCTTGTCCTCCTCCCTCCGTAGAGTGTCCTCTGCCTGTCCAGCCGCAGTCATAGTTACCGCCTACCTCGCCTCTCCCTGCTCCCTCTCCTTACACTGGTCCCACGGGAGGTCTTACAGAGCGTCGTGAGCCTGAGTCTCGTCCTGCGTCGCCTGTTCGTCCTGCTCGCACTGGTAGTCGTGTCCGTCGTGAGCGTCCTCCTCCTGTTCCTGGCACTCACTACATGACTCTGCGTCCCTCTACTGCTCCTCAGCGTGTCCCTCTACCGTCTCCTCCTGCGTCCTCTTTGCCTCACGTTCCGGACCCTGAGTCTGACCGGTATCGTGCTGAGCACCCTACTGTCACGCGTCTCCTCGCTACTGTTGTCACTGACCCTACCTTTGCGTCCTCGGCTGCGTCTGCTCTGGTCGCTGAGTTGGTTGACTTTGCTGCTGCCTGTCGTCTAGACTACGCTGCTAGCCTTGTTGCTGAGTCTGAGTCTGCGTCTGTCTGTCCTCCGTCCGTCGGGGGTGAGTGTGCTCTTGGCACGGACGTCCTTGAGGACAGACAGGAGGAGTTCCAGTGTCTTGCTGCTGCTTTGCCCCGTCTCGTGTCCTTGCTAGTTGCCCCTGAGGGAGACCTGGATGCACCAGACATCCCGACCCCGCGCACTTACGCTGAGGCGATGGCGGGTCCCTACTCCTCTCAGTGGCAGACAGCCATGGACACCGAGATGGCTTCCTGGAAGTCCACACGCACCTACGTCGACGAGGTTCCCCCTCCTGGGGCGAACATCGTCAGTGGCATGTGGATTTTCAGGGTGAAGCGGCCGCCGGGTTCTCCGCCTGTCTTCAAGGCGCGTTACGTGGCTCGAGGCTTCAGTCAGCGAGAGGGAGTTGACTTCTTCCAGACCTTCTCCCCCACCCCGAAGATGACCACTCTTCGGGTGCTGCTGCACATAGCCGCTCACCGCGACTACGAGCTTCACTCACTTGACTTCAGCACTGCTTTCTTGCAGGGCAGCCTGCACGAGGAGATCTGGCTGCGCCGCCCACCTGGCTTCACTGGGTCGTTTCCTCCTGGTACCCAGTGGAGGCTTCAGCGGCCGGTCTACGGTCTCCGCCAGGCTCCGCGTGAGTGGCACGACACACTGAGGACTACACTTGCGGCTCTTGGGTTCGCGCCTTCTACAGCTGACCCGTCGCTGTTCCTGCGCACCGACACTTCGCTGCCGCCGTTCTACATCCTCGTGTACGTCGACGACTTGGTCTTTGCCACTGCTGACACTGCAGGACTCGCCTACGTGAAGTCGGAGCTGCAGAGGAGACACACGTGCACAGACTTGGGTGAACTGACAAGCTATCTTGGCTTGCGGATCACCCGGGACAGAGCACGGCGCACCATCACCTTGACTCAGTCACACATGGTGCAGCAGGTTCTCCAGCGCTTCGGCTTCACGTACTCCTCGCCTCAGTCCACTCCTCTGCCTACCGGTCACTCGCTCTCAGCTCTGCCTTCGGATGAGTCCGTAGAGCCGAGTGGCCCGTATCCAGAGCTTGTGGGCTGCCTCATGTACCTGATGACCTGCACTCGACCTGACCTTGCATACCCTCTTAGCATCCTTGCACGCTATGTCGCTCCTGGCCGTCACAGGAAGGAGCACATGGATGCCGCTAAGAGGGTGTTGCGCTACTTGTGCAGTACGTCGGGCATGGGGCTTGTGCTTGGAGGGCGAGACCGAGTTGTTCTCACAGGGCACTCAGACGCTTCTTGGGCAGACGACCAGGCCACTCAGCGGTCGTCTCAGGGTTACACCTTCAGCCTTGGCTCTGGCTCAGTTTCTTGGCGCTCTACACGCTCTTCTTCTGTTCTCGGCTCCAGTTGCGAGGCTGAGATCTACGCTACAGCCATGGCTGCCCAGGAGCTACGCTGGCTGACCTACCTGCTGACCGACCTCGGAGAGCCGCCTCGTTCTCCTCCAGTACTGTACGTTGACAACAAGGCTGCCATTGCCTTGTGTGAGGAGCACAGACTGGAGCACAGAACGAAGCACATCGCCCTGCGGTACTTCCTTGCTCGTGAGCTGCAGCAGTGCGGTCAGCTTTGTATTCGCTACGTGGCCACTGAGGCCAACACTGCTGATGTGTTCACCAAGGCGCTTCAGCCTCGTGACCATCAGCGCTTCTGCACTCTACTAGGCCTTGTGCCTACTGGACCTCACTTACTTACCTCTTGACTTTGCTTGTACTGTGATCACTATATATATATCTATACCTGCATGCTTACTCTTGCTAGGTTGTGATCACTGTATCTCTTGCTCTGTTATAAACCTGCATGTGAACTGGTCTTGTGACCACTAGCTTGTGCTCGGAATTTGTGTGGAATCCTTGAGATCCACCCTGAGCTTGCCTTCCTTTGCTTTGACTGGTCTCGTGACCCTGTGGTTGTCTCCCACTGCGCCTATGGGGGTGTGTCAAACATTATATGTTTATATGATTGTAGGCTGTAGTGGGTTACACCTTAGGGGGTACACTAGATTAGGGTTTACTATCTGTATCCAACTTTGTGCTAGTACAGTCATTCCAGTCTGTTCATTCTGACATATCGACCACGTGGAAGCTTCACAAAGCTTTCCATCTCCAGCTACTGAAGCCCTACAAAGACCCCAACCAGCAGTTCCACGGATGACAGCTACCGCCACCACCACTTATTCTCATACACGATGAACAAGAGTACAAGGTGGAACGAGTCCTCGCTCATCGACGCAGACGTGGCAACATGCTCAAGTTTCTGATACGCTGGAAGGGATACGACCCGTCGGAGGACAGTTGGGTTGCAGAAGCTGATATGGGCAACACACGCCGTGCTCTCAAGGATTATCTTGTCAAGCAGGGTGTATCTCACGCCACCCAGCTTTGAGGGGGGGGACATGTGAGAGTACGGCGGCTTTTCTAGACTTAATTTGCGTGATTTTGCTTTATTACGCATTATCTAGCTTAGCTTTATTTTATCTTGCATGCCTTTGTTTAATTTCCTAGGTTCGTTGCTTTACAATTTTTATTTTAGTTATAGCACCGTTCTAGGTTGCATCTACCGAATTCAGTGCTTTTTGGTTGCTACCAAATTTCTTCTACCGAATTCGAGAACGATCCATTCGGGACGCTTCGCGACCCTCGGAATGTTCACGTACCACCTGGTTACCCTGCCTTGTATCGAGACTATATATAGCCTCGTATTGTATCCAAGTGATCATTCGATCATTCATAAAATTTCTGAACCAGTTCCTCAATCCTCACACCACCATGAAGCAGATATGGGAGAAAATGTCAGAATGAACGAACAGGAAATGATTGAACTAGCAGTGAAATGAGTACAAGTACCTAACCCTAGAATTGTGTACCCCCTATAGGCTAACCCACTGTAGCCTAAACAACCACAACATATATAATGTTTGACACACCCTCATAGGCAAAGTGGGGGAGAACAAGGGGTCACAAGACCAGTCAGAGCAAAGCAAAGCACAAGCAAGCTCAGGGTGGATCTCAAGGGATACCACACAAATTCCGAGCACAAGCAAGTGGTCACAAGACCAGTTCACATGCAGTTTGATAATATAGCAAGAGGTACAGTGATCACAACCTAGCAAGTGAAAGCATGCAGGTATATATATAGATCACAGTACAAGCAAAGTCAAGAAGTAAGCAAGTGAGGTCCAGCAGGCACAAGGCCTAGAAGAGTACAGAAGCGCTGATGGTCACAAGGCTGAAGCACCTTGGTGAACACATCAGCAGTGTTGGCCTGAGTGGCCACGTAACGCAGACGAAGCTGACCACGCTGCTGCAGCTCTCGAGCAAGGAAGTAGCGCAGAGCGATGTGCTTTGTTCTGTGCTCCAGTCTGTGCTCCTGACACAAGGCAATGGCAGCCTTGTTGTCGACGTACAGCACTGGAGGAGAACGAGGCACCTCTCCCAAGTCAGTCAGCAGGTAGGTGAGCCAGCGTAGCTCCTGGGCCGCCATGGCTGTGGCATAGATCTCAGCCTCACAACTGGAGCTGAGAACAGAAGAAGAGCGTGTAGAACGCCAAGAAACTGAACCAGAGCCAAGGCTGAAGGTGTAACCCTGAGACGACCGCTGAGTAGCCTGATCGTCTGCCCAAGAAGCGTCTGAGTGCCCAGTGAGAACAACTCGGTCTCGCCCTCCAAGCACTAGCCCCATGCCCGACGTACTGCACAAGTAGCGCAACACCCTCTTAGCTGCATCCATGTGCTCCTTCCGGTGACGGCCGGGAGCGACATAGCGTGCAAGGATGCTAAGAGGGTATGCAAGGTCAGGTCGAGTGCAGGTCATCAGGTACATGAGGCAGCCCACAAGCTCTGGATACGGGCCACTCGGCTCTACGGACTCATCCGAAGGTAGAGCTGAGAGCGAGTGACCGGTAGGCAGAGGAGTGGACTGAGGCGAGGAGTACGTGAAGCGGAAGCGCTGAAGGACCTGCTGCACCATGTGTGACTGAGTCAAGGTGATGGTGCGCCGTGCTCTGTCCCGGGTGATCCGTAAGCCAAGATAGCTCGTCAGTTCACCCAGGTCTGTGCACGTGTGTCTCTTCTGCAGCTCCGACTTCACGTGGGCGAGTGCCTCAGTGTCAGCAGTGGCAAAGACCAAGTCGTCGACGTACACGAGGATGTAGAACGGCGGCAGCGAGGTGTCGGTGCGTAGAAACAGCGACGGGTCAGCAGTAGAAGGAGTGAACCCAAGAGCCGCAAGTGTAGTCCTCAGTGTGTCGTGCCACTCACGTGGCGCCTGGCGGAGACCGTAGACTGGCCGCCGGAGGCTCCACTGGGTACCAGGAGGGAACGACCCAGTGAAGCCAGGTGGACGGCGCAGCCAGATCTCCTCGTGCAGACTGCCCTGTAGGAAAGCAATGCTGAAGTCAAGAGAGTGGAGCTCGTAGTCACGCTGAGCGGCGACGTGCAGCAGAACCCGAAGAGTGGTCATCTTCGGGGTCGGGGAGAAGGTCTGGAAGAAGTCAACTCCCTCTCGCTGACTGAAGCCTCGTGCAACGTAACGCGCCTTGAAGACAGGCGGAGAACCCGGCGGCTGCTTCACCCTGAAAATCCACATGCCACTAACGATGTTCGCCCCAGGTGGGGGAACCTCGTCGACGTAGGTGCCTGTGGACTTCCAGGAAGCCATCTCTGCGTCCATGGCTGTCTGCCACTGAGAGGAGTAGGGACCCCCCATCGCCTCTGCGTAAGAGCGCGGGGTTGGGATGTCTGGGGCATCCGGGTCTCCCTCAGGGGCAACTAGCATGGACACGAGATGAGGCAAAGCAGCAGCAAAGCACTGAAACTCCTCCTGCCTGTCCTCAAGGACGTCCTTGCCAAGAGCACACTCACCCCCGACGGACGGAGGACAGACAGACTCAGACTCAGCAACAAGGCTAGCGGCGTAGTCTAGACGACAGCGAGCAGCAAAGTCGACAAGCTCAGCAACTAAGGCAGACGCAGCAGTAGACTCAAAGGAAGGGTCAGTGACAACAGTAGCCAGAAGACGCGTGACAGTAGGACTAGCAGCACGAAGGGAGTCAGACTCCGGGTCAGCAAGAGCAGGAAGAGAGGACGCAGGAGGAGACGCTGTGGAGCAGCGGAAGGACGCAAAGCCATATAGTGTGTGCCAGGGACAGGTGGAGGACGCTCACGCGGGGCTCGACGACCAATGCGAGCAGCAGGAACTGGCGGCACTGGACGAGACGCAGGCGACACAGGACGAGACGCAGGCTCACGACGCTCCGTAAGACCTCCAGTAGGACCAGTGTAAGGAGAAGGACCAGGGAGAGGGGAGGAAGACGGTAACTGTGACTGCGACTGGACAGACGGAGGACACTCTAAGGAGGAAGGAGGACAAGGAGGAGGAGCCTGACCAAGAACCTGCTGAAGGAGCGGAACGAAGTACGGCCGCGGCCGCGCAGCAACTCCAGAACCAGCAGAGACACCAGCGCCAGGGTCCTCAGTACCAGCAGCAGCTCCAACGCCCGGGTCCTCAGCAACAGTCGCAGCTCCAACTCCCGGACCCGCAGCACCCGCAGCACCAGCAGCACCAGGACCAGTAGTACCGCCAGCAGCAGCAGCACCTCCAGCACCAGGGTCCGCAGCACCAGCAGCAGCTCCAACGTCAGGGTCCGCAGCACCAGCAGCGGCTCCAACTCCAGGGTCCGCAGCACCAGCAGCGGCTCCAACTCCAGGGTCCGCAGCACCAGCAGCACCAGTAGAGCCTCCAGCACCAGCAGCAGCACCTCCAGCAGCTCCAGCACCAGCAGCGCTAGCAGCAGCACCTCCAGCACCAGGGTCCGCGACACCAGGCGCGCCACTCCGGAGAGTGCAGCGCCGCTCGTACCACTCACGGATCCGCTCAAGAGAGGGCAGCTCCCGCTGAGGAGGGGAGGCACCAGCACCAGTCCCAGTAGTACTCCTGGCTCCAGAGGCACCTCTCCTGAGGCTGCAGTACTGTGAGTACCACTCACGCAGCTGCTCCGAGGAGAGAGCTCCTCCAGGTGTAGGACTCCCAGGCTCAGCACCCCCAGACTCAGAACCCCCAGACTCCGGACTCCGCGCCTCAGCAACCCCAGGCTCAGCACCCCCAGGCTCAGTACCCTCAGGCTCAGCACTCCCAGGCTCAGCACCCCCAGACTCCGCACCGCCAGGCTCCGCACCTCCAGGCTCAACACACCTGCAGCCTCCACACCCCCAGGCTCCGCACCCCCAGGCTCCGCACCCCCAGGCTCCGCACCCCCAGGCTCCGCACCCCCAAGCTCCGCACCCGCAGCAGGACGAGAGTCAACAGCTACCTCAACAGGCTCAACCGGGTCTACCTGGGACACACCTGAGGGAGCGGCACCCTGAGGGGGGAGGGGGTCTACCACAGCAGCACCTGGCGCGAGGAAGAGAGGCGGGGGGGGGAGCGGGGCAGTGCGGTAGGGGAAGAGGCGGTAGTAGGGGACGGACTCGTCAAAAGTGACGTCCTGAGAGGGCAGGACCCGGCGCGAGGTGGCGTGGTAAAACTGCCAACCAGACGCGTCAGGGACAAAGCCAAGGAAGACACAGGGAACAGCGCGAGAGGAGAGCTTGTCCGCGGACGTATCGCGGACAAAAGCTCGAGATCCCCAGACCCGGAAACGCGACGCATCGCCAACCTCCCCTGTCCACAGCAGTGTGGGCGAGGTCTCCGGCAAGGAGACACGAGGCCAGAGGTTGAGCTGATGCGCAGCGTACCGGACCGCAAACGGCCACAGAAAGTGGGGGGCAGCTGCATGGATCAAGGAGGTACGGGCGACCTCCATGACTAGGCCAATGCGGCGCTCCGCAACCCCATTCTGCTGTGGAGAGGCCGAAAGCGTGAACGACTGCTCAATGCCGTGCTCAGCACAGTAGGCTGCCAAGAGGTCGGAGGAGAACTCACCACCTCTGTCAGAGTGCAAGCGCAGGACAGGAAAGTCCGAGTGGAAACGCTCGCTGAGCTGGAGACGAGCTCTGCGGATCCAAGGGATCAAAACATCAGGGACCTCACCCTTGGTGCGCAAGGGGAAGACCGTGGTGTAGCGCGAGTAGTCGTCAACAACTATCAGGAAGTACCTCTCCTGACCCTGACCACGGACGCGGGCTGGGCCCCACACGTCCATGTGGAGCGTCTGCAAGGGAGCAGTCGTCGGGGGAAAGGAGGAGGAGTGAGGAGCGGCGCGCTGCCGCCCCTCGACACAGGGTAGACAGGGAGGAGCAGGTGAGGGTGGGAGGGGAGGGAGGACCCTGGGAAGACCAGAGACAAGGTACCGGGAGTGCATGGCACGAAGGCGCTGCACAGACGGGTGGCCAAGTCGGTGGTGCCAGAGGACAGTCTCGTGCGCCAGAGAGCGACACGAGCAGGGGGCCGACAGCTGACCTGACGCAGACGCAGACGCAGACGCAGCGACCTGAGGGGACTCAGTGGTCAGTGTGTACAGGTCCGACCCCGGCTGCCGAGTGAAGGTAGCCAAGTGGCGGCCCGTACGAGCACACGTGCAGTGTGTCACGCGCTCGTAGGCAGGGGTGAACTGGTGAACACCCCCGTCCTGGAGCGCACAACCTGCCACCAGGTTCGTAGAGAACGAGGGGAGGTGGAGACCTGACAGTGTGCCTGACGGGACCGCAGGACAGGGAAGGACAGTGGAGGAGGTCGCAATGACCGGGCCCCCAGAGGGGTCAGCGAGGGAGACAGCAACTGGCCGAGCGAGTGGCTCAAGGACAGTGCGGTCACGAAAGAAACAGCGAGAAGCACCTGAGTCCAGTGTGAAGGTGTGTAGTGCCTCAGTCGACTCAGTACCAGGGGGCGCAGACGCACAAGCACCTAGAGCAGCAGCCTCACCAGCACCTGGGGTAGCAGACACGCGAGTACCTGAAGCGGCATGACACACTAGCACCTAGAGCGGCAGCCTCACTGGTCCTAATGCCCGGGTCGGGCGGAACACACAGGTACTCAGCACCCTCTCCACTAGTAGACATCACATACATGGCAGTGAGAATAGCATCAAAGTCTAGAGCATAGATATCAATCCCCTTCTTCAGGAGATCAACCCAGCGGGGCAGCTCAGTGGCCTGAGGGAACTGAACACGCCAAGCGTCGTTGAGGCGAGCGAAGCAGCGCTGCGTGGCGTGCGGTCCCCCACACGGCTGACCAGTGCGGTCACCAGTGCGAATGACGTACGTGCAGCTAAAGCCACCCGCCCCCCCCCCCGTGCTGAGAGTACCACTCACGGACCTCCTGGGGCGACGGAGTGTGCTGCTGGCTCTGGCCACCGCCAGCGCCTCCACGACCACCACCTCCGCCCCCACCTCCTCGACCACCCCAACCCCTGCCGCCGCCGCGTCCACCGCCACCCCCACCACCGCCCCCGCCCCTGCCACCTCCCCCGCCGCTGCCGCCACCACCCCCACCGCTGCCACTCGCCCCTCCAGCCCCGCCACCACCCCCACCGCCGCCACCGCCCCCACCACCGCCTCCCCCGCCGTCACCTCCGCCTCCCTTGCCCCCTTTGCCCTTGCCGCTGCGGCGTCCGCTCGAAGTAGACGCAGTCCCGACCTTCTCAGCACCAAGGAGGTCGACAGCAGCAGCAGAGGCGACAGAGGGAAGAAGGGGGGAAGGAGAACACCCCTCAAAGAACGGGGTGCGGGGGTCGCCACGAGAGGCACCTACAGCGACTATGCTAGCCTCAGCTGCAAGGAGTTCCTTCTCGAGGAGGGCAATGGTGAGCTCAGTGGGGCAGCGAGCTAGGAAGTGGTCCCTGACCGAACGCAGAGTGTCAGGGAGGCGGGTGACTAGGTGGTAGAGAGTGAGCCAGAGCGGGGGGGGGTTCTTGGCAAGGAACTCATCAGGCATAGCGGCGCGGAAGCGAGCCTCACTAGTGCGGAGGTGCGTGATGAGGTCAGCGACTGTGTGGAAAGAGGACAGGTCGGGGAACAGGTAGGGAAGCGAGAGACGGCCTAGTGCGGCAGAGGCAGGTGAGGAGTAGCGGGCAACGACAGCAGTGTACAGTGCCTGCGCAGTCTTGTGCTGGCCAAAGTGCTCGCGTTCATCTATCGGCAGGGAGTTGCGAATAGCAAAGCGAGCGTGGGCGTCACGAGTCTGCCACTGTGAGCGGGTAGAGCTGTCAGCAGTAGTAGCAGGTGCAGTGGCATGGCCTAGGGCGTGATCGTACAGTGAGATGTCCTCCTTGGCAGTGAGCTGTAGGAAGAGGTGCAGGTCATCTAGCCAGGTGTCAAACTTCACTGGGCGGCCCTCAGCATCGAAAGCTAGCACAGGTGGGCTAGCCATAGGAGCAGTAGGAGCAGCAGTAGTAGTAGCAGTGGGAGCACCCTAGAAGCCGTAAGCAGTGTGAGACAGGTAGGGCGGCTCAGTCCAGAGGGGCTGCTCAGTACGGGCGGCGCGGCTCGGTTCAGGTAGGGCGGCGCGGCTCGGGTAGGGCGGCGGGGCTCGGTTCGGGTCGCGCGGCTCGGCTCGGACTGGGCGGCTCGGTTCGGGCGGCTCGGTCCTGGAGGGGCCGTGGCGGTCGCACGTGGGGCGGCTCGGTTCTGGTGGGGCCGACTGGGCCTCTAAGGCGCGAACGCGGGGCCGACCAGGGGCCTCTAAGGGGGCGGCGACGGGGCCGTAAGGGGCCTCTAGGGGCGAGCGCGGGGCCGTAAGGGGCCTCTAGGAGGCGAACGCGGGGCCGACGGGGCCGCTAAGGGGCGGCGCGTGAAGGCGACGAGGCCGTAAGGGGCGGCGCGCGGGTCGCTAAGGGGCGGGTCGCGGGTCGCGGGGCCTTAGGGGGCCGTGAAAAACGAGGCGCCCTAGGGCGCAGGTAGGTAGGTAGGTAGGCAGTAGCGGTGGGCCCTAAAAAAAACGGTCCTAGCGAAGGACCTGTCAAACATTATATATGTTGGGTTTGTTAGGCTACAGTGGGCTAGACTATATGGGGTACACTATTCTAGGGTTTGTATTTGTACTGCCTTCCCTGTTAGTTCAGTCATTCCAGTCTCGTAATCTTGACATGGTTTCAGAGCAGGTCCTTCCCTAGGACCGTTCTTAAGGGCCCACCTACCTACCTACCTACATACCTATCAAGCGCCCCTAGTGCGCCTCCTATTGCGCCCCTAGTGCGCCTCCTATTGCGCCCCTAGTGCGCCATCTTTTTTTTTACCGCGCGCGATCTGCTAGCCGCCCGCGCGCGGCCTATTTCGTGCGCGCGACCAGCCAGCAGCCCGCGCGCGGCCATTTTTCGCGCGCGGTTAGCTAGCCGCCGGCGCGCGCGGTTATTTTTTTTCTTCGTGCGCGGCCCGTCGCACTGCCCGCGCACCTTGTGTGCTGCGCTCGACCCCCCCGCGCCTTCGTCGCCGCGGTCGGGCCTGCAGCAACAGCCGCGGCAGAGACTGCAGTCGCGGCCGTCGCAACTGCTGCAGCAGCCGCCGCCGCCTCTCCTGCCGCGGCCGCCGCTGCATCTACAGCAGCTGCAGCCGCCGCATCTACTGCAGCAGCCGCCGCTGCAGCTACAGCAGCAGCAGCCGCCGCATCTTCTGCAGCAGCCGCCGCTGCATCTACAGCAGCAGCAGCCGCCGCATCTTCTGCAGCAGCCGCCGCTGCATCTACAGCAGCAGCAGCCGCCGCATCTTCTGCAGCAGCCGCCGCTGCATCTACAGCAGCAGCAGCTGCCGCATCATCTACAACAGCGGCCGCCGCCGCATCTACGGCAGCAGCAGCCGCCGCAATCTACAGCAGCGGCCGCCGCAGCTACAGCAGCATCAGCCGCCGCCGGCCCTGCAGTCCCTACTGTAGCCGAACCTGCAGCAACTGCCGCCGCTGCCCCGGCCCTACCTTGCCCTGCTGCTACTGTCACTACCACGTTTATTACTTACTTTTCCTCCTCCTGCTACCATGGCTACTGCTCCTGTTCTAGCCTTCGACGCTGAGGGCCGCCCAGTGAAATTTGACACCTGGCTCGATGATCTGCACCTTTTCCTACAGCTCACTGCCAAGGAAGACATTTCACTGTACGACCACGCCCTAGGCCATGCTACTGCCCCTGACTCCTCTGCTGCTAGCACACTGCGCTCCCAGTGGCAGACCCGCGACGCACACGCTCGCTTTGCTATCCGCAACTCCCTGCCGCTAGATGAGCGCGAGCACTTCGGCCAGTGCAAGACTGCTAAGGAACTGTACACAGCCGTAGTTGCTCGCTACTCCTCGCCTGCGTCTGCCACCCTAGGCCGCCTCTCCCTGCCCTACCTGTTCCCCGACCTGGCCTCCTTTCACACTGTCGCTGATCTCATCACCCACCTCAAGACTAGTGAGGCCCGTTTTCGCGCTGCTATGCCTGCCGAGTTCCTTGCTAGCAACCCCCCCCCGCTCTGGCTCACCCTCTACCACATTGTCACCCGCCTCCCTGACTCTCTGCGCACAGTCAGGGACTCCTTTCTAGCTCGCTCCTTTACTGAGCTCACCATTGCCCTCCTCGAGAAGGACCTACTTGCAGCTGAGGCGAGCATCGTCGCCGTAGGTGCCTCTCGTGGCGAGCCCCGCACCCCCTTCTTCGAGGGGTGTTCCCCTTCCCCCCTTCTCCCCTCTGTCGCCACTGCTGCTGCTGTCGACCTCCTTGGTGCTGAGAAGGTCGGGGCTGCGTCTGCTTCGAGCGGGCGCCGCAAGAGCAGGGGGGGCAAGGGTGGGGGTGGAGGCGGGGGAGGCGGGGGTGGAGACAGTGGAGGTGGCGGTGGGTCTGGAGAGGCTAGTGGCGGCAGTGGGGGTGGTGACAGCGGCGGCGGGGGTGGTGGCAGAGGCGGAGGTGGCAGCGGCGGCGGTGGCGGTCGTGGCCGTGGCAGGGGTGGAGGTGGCCGAGGCGGTGGCGGTGGCGGTGGCGGTGGTGGCCGTGGAGACGCTGGAGGTGGCCAGAGTCAGCAGCACGCCCCGACCCTCCAGGCCGCCCGTGAGTGGTACGCGCAGCGTGGGTACACTTGCACGTACGTCATCCGCACTGGTGACCGCACTGGCCAGCCATGTGGGAGGTCGCACCCCACGCAGCGCTGCTTCCAGCGCCTGACTGACGCGTGGCGCATCCAGTTTCCTGGGTCTACTGAGCTCCCCCGCTGGCCTGAGCTGGAAAAGAAGGGTGTTGATATCTGGGCTTTAGACTTTGATGCTATTCTCACTGCTATGTATGCGATGTCTATTAGTGGAGAGGGTGCCCAGTACTTGCGTGTTCCGCCCGACCCGGGCATTCAGGCCAGCCCAGCTGCTGCTCTAGGTGCTAGTGTGTCTGCTCCCACAGGTCCTGCTGCAGCAGCTGCCCTAGGTGCTAGTGCGTCTGTGCCCCCTGGTACTGAGTCGACTGCAGCACTGCACACCTTCACACTGGACTCAGGTGCTTCTCGCTCTTTCTTTCGTGACCGCACTGTCCTTGAGCCACTAGCTCGGCCGGTTGCTGTCTCTCTTGCTGACCCCTCTGGGGGTCCGGTCATTGCGACCTCCTCCACTACACTTCCGTGTCCAGCGGTTCCGTCCGGCACGCTCTCAGGTCTCTACCTCCCCTCGTTCTCTACGAACTTGGTGGCAGGTTGTGCGCTGCAGGACGGGGGTGTTCACCAGTTCACCCCTGCCTACGAGCGTGTGACACACTGCACGTGTGCTCGGACGGGCCGCCACCTGGCTACTTTCACTCGAGAGCCGGGGTCGGACCTGTACACACTGACCACTGAGTCCCCTCAGGTAGCTGCGTCTGCGTCTGCGTCAGGTCAGCTGTCCGCCCCCTGCTCGTGTCGCTCTCTGGCGCATGAGACTGTCCTCTGGCACCACCGCCTTGGTCACCCGTCTGTGCAGCGCCTTCGGGCCATGCACAAACGGGACCTTGTTGCTGGTCTTCCCAGGGTGCTCCCTCCCCTTCCCGACTCCCCTGCTCCTGACTGCATTCCCTGTGTCGAGGGGCGGCAGCGCGCCGCTCCTCACTCCTCCTCCTTTCCTCCGACGACTGCTCCCTTGCAGACGCTCCACATGGACGTGTGGGGCCCAGCCCGCGTCCGTGGTCAGGGTCAGGAGAGGTACTTCCTGATAGTTGTTGACGACTACTCGCGCTACACCACGGTCTTCCCCTTGCGCGCCAAGGGTGACGTCCCTGGTGTTTTGATCCCCTGGATCAGCCGAGCCCGTCTCCAGCTAGGCAAGCGCTTTCACTCGGACTTTCCTGTCCTGCGCTTGCACTCTGACAGAGGTGGTGAGTTCGCCTCCGACCTCTTGGCAGCCTACTGTGCTGAGCACGGCATTGAGCAGTCGTTCACGCTTCCGGCCTCTCCGCAGCAGAATGGGGTCGCTGAGCGCCGCATTGGCCTAGTCATGGAGGTCGCTCGTACCTCCCTGACCCATGCGGCTGCTCCCCACTTTCTGTGGCCGTTTGCGGTCCGATACGCTGCGCATCAGCTCAACCTCTGGCCCCGTGTCTCCTTGCCGGAGACTTCCCCGACTCTGCGGTGGACGGGAGAGGTTGGCGATGCGTCGCGTTTCCGGATCTGGGGATCTCGAGCTTTTGTCCGCGACACGTCCGCGGACAAGCTCTCGCGTCGCGCCGTTCCCTGTGTCTTTCTTGGCTTTGTGCCTGACGCGCCTGGATGGCAGTTTTACCACGTCACCTCGCGCCGGGTTCTGGCCTCTCAGGACGTCACTTTTGACGAGTCCGTCCCCTTCTACCGCCTCTTCCCCTACCGCACTGCCCCGCTCCCCCCCCCCCTCTCTTCCTCGCTCCAGGTGCTGAGGTACCAGACCCCCTCCCCCCTCAGGGTGCCGCTCCCTCAGGTGTGTCCCAGGTAGACCCGGGTGAGCCTGTCGAGGTAGCTGTTGACTCGCGTCCTGCGTCTGGGGGTGCTGAGCCTGGGGGTGCTGAGTCTGGGGGTGCGGAGCCTGGGGGTGCTGAGCCTGGAGGTGCGGAGCCTGGGGGTGCTGAGCCTGGAGGTGCGGAGCCTGGAGGTGCGGAGCCTGGAGGTGCTGAGTCTGGGGGTGCTGAGTCTGGGGGTGCTGAGTCTTCGGGTGCTGAGCCTGAGCGTACTACACCTGGAGGAGCCCTCTCCTCCCAGCAGCTGCAGGAGAGGTACCTCGAGAGTTGCCGCCTCCGGAGAGGTGCTTCTGGAGCTCGTCCCAGTACTTCCCCTCCTACCCAGGAGCTCCCCCCCATTCAGGTGATCCGAGAGTGGTACACACGGCGCTGCAGTCTTCGGAGTGGTGCTCCTGGTGCTGCGGACCCGAGCGGTGGCGCTGTTGCTGGTGCTGAGGACCCGGACGCTGGAGCTGCTGCTGGTGCTGAGGACCCGGGCGTTGGCGCTACTGCTGGTGCTGAGGACCTGACCGGTGGCTCTGCTGCTGGTACTGAGGACCCGGGTGTTGGAGCTGCTGCTGGTGCTGAGGACTCGGGCGTTGGGGCTGCCGCTGGTGTCCCTGCTGGTTCTGGAGACGCTGCGCGGCCGCGACCGTACTTCGTACCACTCCTTCAGCAGGTTCTTGGTCAGGCTCCTCCTCCTAGTCCTCCTCCCTCCGTCGAGTGTCCTCTGCCTGTCCAGCCGCAGTCACAGTTACCACCTGCCTCGCCTCTCCCTGCTCCCTCTCCTTACGCTGGTCCCACAGGAGGTCTTACAGAGCGTCGTGAGCCTGAGTCTCGTCCTGCGTCACCTGTTCGTACTACTCGCACTGGTCGTCGTGTCCCGCGTGAGCGTCCTCCTCCTGTCCCTGGCACTCACTACATGACTTTGCGTCCCTCCACTGCTCCGCAGCGTGTCCCGCTGCCGTCTCCTCCTGCGTCCTCTCTTCCTACTCTTCCTGACCCGGAGTCTGACTCCCGTCGTGCGGCCAGTCCCACTGTTACGCGTCTCCTCGCTACAGTTGTCACTGACCCGACCTTTGAGTCCTCTGCTGCGTCTGCTCTAGTCGCTGAGTTGGTTGACTTTGCTGCTCGCTGTCGCTTAGACTACGCTGCCAGCCTAGTCACTGAGTCTGAGTCTGAGTCTGCCTGTCCTCCGTCCGTCGGGGGTGAGTGTGCTCTTGGCACGGACGTCCTTGAGGACAGACAGGAGGAGTTCCAGTGCTTTGCTGCTGCTTTGCCCCATCTCGTGTCCATGCTTGTTGCCCCTGAGGGAGACCCGGATGCACCAGACATCCCGACCCCGCGCTCTTACGCTGAGGCGATGGCGGGTCCCTACTCCTCTCAGTGGCAGACAGCCATGGACGCAGAGATGGCTTCCTGGAAGTCCACAGGCACCTACGTCGACCAGGTTCCCCCTCCAGGGGCGAACATCGTCAGTGGCATGTGGATTTTCAGGGTGAAGCGGCCGCCGGGTTCTCCTCCTGTCTTCAAGGCACGCTACGTGGCTCGAGGCTTCAGTCAGCGAGAGGGAGTCGACTTCTTCCAGACCTTCTCCCCCACCCCGAAGGTGACCACTCTTCGGGTGCTGCTGCACATAGCCGCTCACCGCGACTACGAGCTTCACTCACTTGACTTCAGCACTGCTTTCTTGCAGGGCAGCCTGCACGAGGAGATCTGGTTGCGCCGCCCTCCTGGCTTCACTGGGTCGGTTCCTCCTGGCACCCAGTGGAGGCTTCAGCGGCCGGTCTACGGTCTCCGCCAGGCGCCACGTGAGTGGCACGACACACTGAGGACGACGCTTGCGGCTCTTGGGTTCGCTCCCTCTACTGCTGACCCGTCGCTGTTTCTACGCACCGACACCTCGCTGCCGCCGTTCTACATCCTCGTGTACGTTGACGACTTGGTCTTTGCCACTGCTGACACAGCGGCACTCGCCCACGTGAAGTCGGAGCTGCAGAGGAGACACACGTGCACAGACCTGGGTGAGCTGACAAGCTATCTTGGCTTGCGGATCACCCGGGACAGAGCACGGCGCACCATCACCTTGACTCAGTCACACATGGTGCAGCAGGTTCTCCAGCGCTTCCGCTTCACGTACTCCTCGCCTCAGTCCACTCCTCTGCCTACCGGTCACTCGCTCTCAGCTCTGCCTTCGGATGAGTCCGTAGAGCCGAGTGGCCCGTATCTAGAGCTTGTGGGCTGCCTCATGTACCTGATGACCTGCACTCGACCTGACCTTGCATACCCCCTTAGCATCTTAGCACGCTATGTCGCTCCTGGCCGTCACAGGAAGGAGCACATGGATGCTGCTAAGAGGGTGTTGCGCTACTTGTGCAGTACGTCGGGCATGGGGCTTGTGCTTGGAGGGCGAGACCGGGTTGTTCTCACAGGGCACTCAGACGCTTCTTGGGCAGACGACCAGGCTACTCAGCGGTCGTCACAGGGTTACACCTTCAGCCTTGGCTCTGGCTCAGTTTCTTGGCGTTCTACTCGTTCGTCTTCTGTTCTCAGCTCCAGTTGTGAGGCTGAGATCTACGCCACAGCCATGGCTGCTCAGGAGCTGCGCTGGCTGACCTACCTGCTGACCGACCTCGGAGAGCGGCCTCGTTCTCCTCCAGTGCTGTACGTCGACAACAAGGCTGCCATTGCCTTGTGTGAGGAGCACAGACTGGAGCACAGAACGAAGCACATTGCCCTGCGGTACTTCCTTGCTCGAGAGCTGCAGCAGCGCGGTCAGCTTCGTCTGCGTTACGTGGCCACTGAGGCCAACACTGCGGATGTGTTCACCAAGGCACTTCAGCCTTGTGACCATCAGCGCTTCTGTACTCTGTTAGGCCTTGTGCCTACTGGGCCTCACTTGCTCACTTCTTGACTTTGCCTGTACTGTGATCACTATATATTTATATACCTGCATGTTTACTCTTGCTAGGTTGTGATCATTGTACGTCTTGCTCTATTATAAACCTGCATGTGAACTGGTCTTGTGACCGCTTGCTTGTGCTCAGAATTTGTGTGGAATCCTCGAGATCCACCCTGAGCTTGTTTGCCTTGCTTTGCCTTGACTGGTCTTGTGACCCTTAGGTCTCCCCCACTTTGCCTATGGGGGTGTGTCAAACATTATATATGTTGGGTTTGTTAGGCTACAGTGGGCTAGACTATATGGGGTACACTATTCTAGGGTTTGTATTTGTACTGCCTTCCCTGTTAGTTCAGTCATTCCAGTCTCGTAATCTTGACACGAAGGACCTGCTCTGATACCATGTCAGAATGAACGAACAGGAATGATTGAACTAGCAGTGAAATGAGTACAAGTACCTAACCCTAGAATTGTGTACCCCCTAAAGGCTAACCCACTGTAGCCTAAACAACCACAACATATATAATGTTTGACAGAAAACACTGCGACGTCTCACCACGGTGCAAAATCTCCAGAAGAAGTATATTGACCATCAGCGACGTAATCTGACACAGTCACAGTCGGGCCTGATCATTTTTTAATGCACGCAAGGTGGACTTATCTCACCACCCGTCTGAGCTTCGACATTGCTTCAGTGGTCCCTTTCGCGTCGAGACGATGATAACACCCGTTACGATACGCTTGCGCTTTCCAACCTACAAATACCCCAATCAGCACTACCAGTAACATCAGCTACCACCACCCCCACCTGTTCTCATACAGGATGAAGCAGATACGAGGTGGAACGTGTACTTGCGCATAGATGCCAATGCGGCAACACGCCCAAATTCATGATTCGGTGGAGTGGGTACAAGTCCTTTAGAAGACAGTTGGGTTGTAGAAGCAGATATGGGCAACGAACGCCGCCCTCTCCGAGATTATCTTATCAAGTAGGGTGTTTCTCATTCCACCCAGATTTGAGGGGGGGACGTGTGAGAGTACGCCGTCTGTTTTACATTATTTCTATTTTCTGTTTAGCAGAACCTCCCTAATTTCGTTCCTTTAATATTTTATCATAGTTATTAGACCGAATAGGATTGTGTGCACATAATTAATCTTGCTTCTGAAATTGTCTCGCGTGACCTAGCGTGCGCTTGATCATCACCAGTTTCCTATACCAAATCCGAGAAGGATATATTTTCGTCGATTGTAGATCGTCGAAACGTTTTTGCAACATCTTGGTTACCTGCCTTGTGGCACGCCTATATATAGCCTTGTGTTGTACCCAGGATTCATTATTGAAAATACCGAACTGAGTCCTTCAATCCTCACATGTTCTGTCGTTACCTGCTTTGTCGTCTCTTTCCTCTCTTATTACCGAACCTACTGCTCTTCCCCAGTCTATCTGTGCTCTTGTTGCCGGTGTCGCTAACTTCGCTTCCACCAGCCGCTTTGACTACGCCACTTAGTTGGTCTCTGCTCCTCCCATCCTTCATCCATCAGGGGTGCTCCTGCAATCGATTGCGATGTCCTAGAAGACAGGCTGTTCGAGCCGGCTTTCCTTGCGGTCGCTGCTCCTCATATATGTGCCATGTTGCTAGCCCATGAGGGTGATCCAGACACTTTTGACATCCAGGACTTTTGCACCTATGCTATGACAGTTTTGGTTCCTCTTTGTGGATAGCAGCCATGGACACAAAGACGACATCTTGGAAGTCCACTTGAACCTACATTGACGCAGTTCTCCTCTGGAGGTAAACGTTGTCGGTGACATGTAGATCTTCAAGGTGAAAAGGCCACCTGGAGCGTTGCGTGCTTTCAAGGCGCGAAATGGGGTAGTCTTCTTTCATACCTTCTCCTTCTTTGGGTACTGCTGTACATCATGGCACAGCGCCAACAACGAGCTCCACTCTCCATTGCTTTCTTAAGAGCAGCTTGCATCACCAGATTTGGCTGCGCCATCCGCCTGGCTTCACCGAGTCCTTCCTTGTAGGAACTTAGCGGAGTCTTCGACATCCCGTCTATGGTTCGCGCCAGGCGCCTCGTGAATAGAAAGACAAGTTACGTACTACTCTGGCTGATCTCGGTTTCTTCCCGTCTTCTGCTCATCCTTCACTCTTTGTTCATAATGGCACAACGCCGTTTTATATCCTCATCTACGTCGACGATCTTGTATTCGCTACTCCAAACAGAGTCGCACTGGCCTCAGTGAAGGCCAAGTTGTTAAAGCCAGGATTTCAAGTATGAGATTTGGCCTTCAATTGCAAAACACTTGCAGCTCTCGTTACCCTATTTATGTAGGCGAATTTACTGGCTGGTTAGGAAGTTGAGTCTGCGACACACCCACTTTTGTGCCCCTGGAGCAAATGCAAAACAGATTGCTGGTACATGAGATTGTTTGGGGGTGACGGGAAATTGTAGGTGTTGGAGCTTCGTCACCGAACCAGATTCTGTGCCTCCCTGGTTCGGACTCGAACTTGCGATTTGTCTTCAGTTCGCACCCCTCGCTTCACCCCTCGTCAGACTATCCACCTCGTTCACCAATCACAGCCAAGCCCCCCTCACCAACTGCAAAACAATTTATTTACTTGAGATACTGGCTTTAAGAAGACACACTTTCATCAATCTATGTAAGTTGCGCCGAATCGTGGCCTGCAGATCACTAGGGACAGAGGAGCTTGCACAATAAGTCAGTCACACATGGTGTAGCAGGTCCTCCAGCACGTCGGACTGATCTCCATTGCACAGCCCACCCTTCTGCTTGCTGACCATAAACTTTCGGCCCCTGTCCCTGACGAGGCAGTTGAGCCCAGTGTTCAGTAGTCAGAGCTGGTGGGATTTCTCATTTACCTGATGACCTTCACTCGCCCAGGTTTCGTTCTCCGCATCCTTGCTTGATATAAGACACCAACTTTAGCAGCGGTCGGATTCTAGAAGGTATTGCGCTATTTGGCGAGTACAGCGGGCATGTAGCTTGTGCTCAGAGGGCGACAACCAGTTGTACTCTCTAGTCACACTTACGCATCTTGGGCAGAGGATATGAATGAACTTTGACTTGTCACAACTTTTTTCATTTGGTACATAAGAGAACCAGGTACGTACTACGCAACATTATATCAGATTCTACGAGCACGTAAGGTTTTGCATCTACAATTGTTCCTTACATTTCATACCTGTGCTATGAAATAGATATCAAGATCCGTTCTCAAGAAATGAGATATTCCTTGGTGATGGTGGAGAATGGTGTGTAGTTGTATGGAACATTTTCATAGTGCTGTTATGGCAGAACGTGTCTGCTCAGGCCATGAAATGAATAACGGGTCCTACTTTATCTTATCTGCTCAAACACTGTGTTCCCACCCCATCACCTGCTTGGCGTTTCAGATGAGAGTCGTACGCAACCGCCGAAGCGCAAGCCCGCGTCAGTTCTCGATGTCAGCAGCAGGCTGGATCGTTTCTTCCCTCCGTTTTCCACCGTTCCCGCGTCAGGTTCTGTCTGTCACCTTGAACTGGTCAGCGGTCACCCTCAAGGGTCATGTCAAACGGAAACATGCTCGTGTCTGTGCGATTGGGAGCTGATGATCTATCTTACGGTTACGATCGTCTCCCTGAACCAAGGCTGGGCAGGGCTGCTTCCCCAATCTCGGGAATGCCTCAGCTGGGTTTCTGTTGGAGAGCTGCAGAGGTTTTTTGGCGAGCCTCCTCCTTTCCTTTCCCTTCAAATTGGATTTACAAGTACATTCAAGTCCGCCTACAGAAAAAGGTCTTGATGTCTAGTCTCACTTTCCTAGCTGCAGAACTCGCTGCGTCAGATGAGTCGCTGTCTTATGTGCAAGATTTCTATCCGCAATCAAGTGTGGAGTACTGTGGCTGTATCAAATTGAAAGAATTCGCTGCAGCACTTGTCACTTTTAGTAGAGTAATAGGCTGTTGATGACTTGAACTAGTGCATCTAGTCATAAGTTCTCCCTTCATAATCCGCAACGCTCGGTTCGCAACGGCATGCTCGATCGTGACCTATGTCACACCCTTCAAGCTCACGCGAGCAGAAAGAAAACCAGCGGAACATAACCTCTCCGCGAGCCTTCCGTCGCTCTCTTTCCACTAATTTCGCCAACGATCATTCTTCAGGCGACATTCTGAGCAGCAGCAGCAGCTTCAACAGCACTTGCAGCTTGAGCAGCAGCAATAGCCTAAACAGCTCCTCCGCTTCGAGTATGGACGCAGAGAAACTCATTCCCACGTCGCGCGTGCCTGACGACCGGCAAAAGCTTCTGGCCGGCTCGAGCTCGCACGCGTCGCACGCGATGGACGTGGACGATAGCGTGCGACTGCCGGAACCCGCGAGGCGAACGCCGTCGTCAGCCTACAAGAGCGGCAAGGAGGTACGCGCTGGACGGTTACGATTGAATGGCGGGAGTGAATGCAACCACCAGCAGCGTCAGACGGTTACGAAGATGCACCAGCTGTCCATGCAGCTAGTACCAATGGATATCAAACCAATCGTTGGCGCTGCACTTGCGGGCTCCTCCTGAGCGCGTCTGAGAGCGTTATCACATTGCTACGTGTGTACTTTTCCCCCCTCTCTCTCTGTATCGCCCCTCACTCGCTGTCTCACAGGCATTCCTCGCGGTCCTACACAGTTGGGCGACCAAACGGTTCATGAGTGGATGGTAAGGCGCTCCCTTCCTGCTCCAAACCGTCTGCTCTTTGCTTCCTCTTTGAAGCGTGTTCTTTGCACCCTGCTTTCCGTCAGCTCCATTCTGTTCCGGGTGCCCGTTACCCTCTACGCACTGTGTCGTTCGGTTCGATACCACGTGCTTTCGCTAACCCTCTCTCCACCCAGCACTATCCTAATCCCCATTACCATGCCCTCAACATGACCTGTTGTCTGTTACCGCTCTTCTCGTCCCACTCACCGCTATTCTGTAACCCGTCGCCATACCATCTACATTGTACACTCTTTGCTTCGCCTCTCCCCACCCATCGCCATCCTCCTACCCATCGCCGTCACATTCCATGTGACGCGTTTTTTGCCTTCACTATTCACAACACGTGCTTCCAGCGCCATCGCATTCCCCATAGCCATCACCTTTTACATTACCCGTGGTCTTGTGTCCCGTCCTCCATTCATCTATTCCCCGTCACTCTCTCCCCTCCCTCCCAGCGCTATCCTCTTCCCCTTTTCGATCACCTTCTGCATGGCGTGGTGGTTCTTCGCCTTCGTCCATCCCATTACCATCTCACGCATTCTTTCCTTCCCTTATTCCAACACATGCTCTCTCCGATTCCCTCTCCCTCTCTTCCCCCTCCCAGCGCCATCCTCTTCCCCATAGCAATCACCTTCTATATGACGTGGTGGTTCTTCACCTTCGTCGATGGTTTTTTCTCCCCCATCTATCGCCATGTCTATGGCATCGACATACTGGGTGAGTGGTTTTGACTGCGATGTGGTGAGGCACTGTTTGGCTTCTTCTCGCCCATCTCCCCCGTCTACCGCCATGTGTACGGCATGGACATGCTGAGTGAGTGGGTTGAGCGTGATGTGAAGTGCCAAACAGCTCGGCTTTCTCTCCTCCATCTACCGCCATGTGTACGGCATAGACAATTCTGGAAAAGTGGTTGTGACATATGGTTGAGTGGTTGGATTGTGACGTGGGGGGAAGTTTCACCTTGCTCGTTCACTCCGGTGGTACAGGGCTGACCTCGGGCTGAGACCAGCTGTAGGTCTCGCCTGAGCTTCATCACAATCATTTTGCTCATCTTTTGTGGATGGATCTGTAGTGCATCCCCAATCCACCCCCCGACCTCCCAAAAGCAACCCCCCATTGCATTTGTCACTTGCCTGACAGGCCTCAAATTCGTCACGACCATCTCCCTCATTGTGTTCATGGGAGTGTTTGCCTCGCTTCCTTTCCATTTTGACCCAGCTTCATCCCCTCCTTCCCCTCCCCTCCCCGCGCCGCCCTCATGCAAGAACCTTGGCTTCATAACGACCATCTCCTTCAACTTCTTCGTGGGCGTGTTCGTGTCGTCATGGGTGGGGTCGTCGATGCTGTGCATACTGAGTTCTATGAAGCAAATTCCTATTCTCCTGCTTAACAGGCCTGGGCTTCATCACGACCATCTCGTTCAACTTCTTCATAGGTGGGGTCACTGGTGTTGTCTGTGCTGTCTCTTATTAAGCAAAGGCCCTCCCCCTTCGCTCTCCTGCGTGACAGGCCTGGGCTTCATCACGACCATCTCGTTTATCTTCTTCGTGGGGGTGTTCGTGTCATCCTGGGTGGGGTCGTCGGTGCTGTGGATAGGCGAGTGGATCATCAAGCGCATGCCGCTCATGAAGCACATCTACTCCGCCTCCAAGCAGATCAGCAACGCCATCTCGCCAGGTGGGTTTATCTGAATGCGCTGGGCCCACTTGGTTTGTCAAAATCAGAACTGAAGTGTTTTTTTTTCAAATAGGAGATTATTACCCTGCACCATCCTTTTTTTTTTAAGGTCCTCTTTGAGAATTCTCGAACGCGACCGATAGAAAAATGTCTCCAAACAGGAGGTGGTCACCCTTCACCATCCACATGCCTCCCTTCGCATCCACTCATGTGCACCCATGTGCACCGCGTCGCATCTCATCACGTCTGTGCTGCCCTGTCCTCCACTGCAGACCAGAACGTGAATGCGTTCAAGGAGGTGGCCATCCTGCGCCATCCACGCCCCTCCTCTCTCATCCACACAAATGCACCTCTCTGCACCCCCCACATCTCATCACATCTCCGCCCCTGCAGACCAGAACGTGAACGCGTTCAAGGAGGTGACCATCCTGCGCAATCCATGTCCCTCCTCTCTCATCCACATGGGTGCACGCCTGTGCACCCCAACTCATCTCATCATGTCTGTGCTAACCTGTCCGCCCCTGCAGACCAGAACGTGAATGCGTTCAAGGAGGTGGCCATCCTGCGCCATCCGCGCATAGGCGAGTATGCCTTTGGCTTCATCACCTCCAACGTCACTCTCCAGGTGCCCACTTTCTAATCCGTTCTTGACTGATTATGAAGGGCGTACAGCATTATAGTAGATTGACCGAGAGGGAGAGAGGGCACACACTTTCGCTCCCTCTCACCCTTCAGGTGGCCACACTCTTTCTCACTCTCTCAGGTGCCCACACTCTTTCTCACTCTCAACTCAGGTGGCCACACTCTTTCTCACTCTCCTCTCAGGTGGCCCAGGCCTCTTTCACCCCCCCGTGCCCACACTCTCCCCTCAAATGCCCTCGTGTTCGCCCTCTGCTGCAATAAAGCATCTTCCAGGTGTAGCCTGTTAGACGTCTAATCCCCCTTCATGATCCTTCTACCCCATTCCTTTGGAGCCAAATTCCACCTTAATAGTTGTTTCGGCTCATGCAGGCACTAATCATAGTACGAGGCTTCTCGTGCCACTGTGCAAAAGAGCCTTTTCGCGCTTCCATTCCTTGACTCCGTACCCTGGCTTGCCTTTCCTTGCTCTGCTGTTGGCTCAATGTGCTCCCGTGTTCCCGTACCTTACCAACAGCTGGAGTCGGGAGTGCAGGAGGAGCTGGTGAGTGTGTATGTGCCCACCAACCACGTGTACATCGGAGACACCTTCCTCGTGCCCGAGTCTGACATCATCCGGCCCAACCTCTCCGTGCGGGAAGGCCTCGGTAAGCCTTCTCGTACCATGCCTTGCTACAGCTTAGCTTTCTTTGTTTTTGTTCCGTTGTTTTTGTTCTGGTTTGGCTTGGTTTGGTTTTCTTTTTTGCATGATACAATCCGTTTACAAGTTTGCAGCAGCTCTCTGAAGCGGCTTCCATTGTTCGTGCAGGTACTACTGTGTCAGCAGCAGTTTGTATTTATCTTTTTGTTCTGCTGTGCTGTGGTGCACTGTGCAGAAATAGTGGTTTCTGGGGGAATGTCGATGCCAAAGGTCATCCAGCCTGCATGTAGATCACCAGCAATGAAGGGTATGATTGGATTCAGTTAAATCTTCAAACAAACTTCAGTCCATGCAAAATCCCCTAAGCCCGCCAGTTCTTCTAGATGTATTTCATGGTTTTGAGCCCCTTTTGAGTATGTCCGATCTCGTTTTAGTACACATGTATTTCACACAGATGTATTTCATACCGTACTAGGGATAATCAACAGCGTTTCGTGTGACAAAAAATTACAGAAACTAATAGGGACCCTGTTTTTGAATTAAGTCGGATTTTCGGATTTGTATCAATCTGAAATACCATCAGTCCTTAGTTATCCGCGTTATTTGCGTTAGGCTTGGCATGGCATGCAGTGTAGCAGCGTGATCTGAACACACTGGGATCGCGAGTCCCTCCCTCCCAGAATTTACGGAAGAAACACACAGCAGCAGCTCGAGCCAGTCAGTCCCCTCATCCACCCATTGGCGGCATCTAGATTCTGAATCAACGGTCGCTAGGACTTTGTCGAATCCGTTCAGTGTCTCGCCATTGCAATATCTAGTAGTTTATATTTCGTGGCAATTTTTGTCAGACGGTGTTCAAATTAGGTCGACGTCGGGCCGTACTATATAGAGAGTGTGACGTCGGATGCTGAAAGCGCGACTCCGATGTGATGTCTGCCGGCGAAGCATTACGATCTAGTTCTACGCCTACGGTTACAGTACAATCGTTTGATATCGAACCGATGCTTCTACTACTAGCAGTAACACTTGCATCTCCATGTACTGACCCAGAGGTGACCCTCAAGTAACTTTCAGGCGAGATTAGGGTCGTTTGAGAATCTGACCCAAAAGTGACTTCGGGGTCAGGTACGGGTCAGGTACGGGTCAGGTACGGGTCAGGTACGGGTCCGTTTTGTAGCTTCGAGGTCAGGTGACATGTGACTCAGGTCAACCTAGGTGTGAGAGAGGTTCACTCTAAATGAGATTAGGGTGCGTAGCGTTTGCGATTGCGCGTCGGATCATCACGAGTACGCATGGGTACGCTGGAGCTCGACAGGCGGAACGGTGCCACTGCGCGGTACTCATTTTGGCATTGGCTCTCGTCGCGACGGTCGCCAGCGGCCAGGCACGCAGCGGCGAGGGTCTGAGCAGCGACGACGCAGGGGTAGGCGGCGCAGGGAGCGAGGGAGCGATGAGCGGAGGAGCAGGCAGCGAAAGAGCGGGGAGGGTACTAGAAAGCAACGGGGGCGGTGGCGGGAGTAACATGGTTCGCGGGTTTGAGCTGCCGGATCCGCCGTCCAGATTCGACGCATCTGCGGCGTGGCGCCACACGCTGTATCGCACGGCTGACTCATGCTGGAGTCAGCAGGAGCGACACCTGTACCACACGGTATGGCGAGGAGGTGTCTGTAGCACACGGTATGGCGTGAGAGGGTGTCTGTGTACACGGTATGGCGTGAGAGGGTGTGTGTACCACACGGTATGGCGTGAGAGGGTGTCTGTACCACACGGTATGGTGTCGCAATGCGGTACGCTGTGCTGCTTGTGCTGTGCTGTTTGTGCTGTGCTGCTTGTGCTGTGCTGCTTGTGCTGTGCTGTTTGTGCTGTGCTGCTTGTGCTGTGCTGCTTGTGCTGTGCTGCTTGTGCTGTGCTGCTTGTGCTGTGCTGCTTGTGCTGTGCTGTTTGTGCTGTGCTGCTTGTGCTGTGCTGCTTGTGCTGTGCTGCTTGTGCTGTGCTGTGCTGTGCTGCTTGTGCTGTGCTGCTTTTGCTGTGCTGCTTGTGCTGTGCTGCTTGTGCTGTGCTGCTTGTGCTGTGCTGCTTTTGCTGTGCTATGCTATGCTGTGATTACCGCATAACTTATGCTGTGCTGTCTCAGGCTCTGAAACCTGTCGTCCTGTGCGTGCAGGCCAACACCGCCCCCCCTTCCGACGCATTCTTGAGCGCAGTGGGGGCCTGGGAGGCGATGCAGAGGGAGTGCGTGGCGCAGGGAGGCACAGAGCAGTGGGCGTGGGTGGGCAACAAAGCAAAATGGTATGATTGGATTGGCATAGGGAAAGGTAGGGCAAAACTGTATGGGAAGTGACGAATATCGTTTACTGGTGGAGCCAGGTGTATTGCGTACGCCGCTATTGGCCATCAGACTTGAACAAGAAAGCGACAAGGAACGGATACTAGGTGTTAGGTGTGGGAGGGAAGGCACAGTTGTTGGCTCAAGTGCGATGCTTTTCCTCGCCTCGCCTCAACCCTCTTCATCCTCCCTGCCTCATTCTGCTATTTACCCACCTGTATGATGTGTTACGGCAAAACATGTGGCTCGCAGCACATGCTGAGTGCACACATCGTGATTCCACATACTGACATGGTGACTGCACATGCTGACATGGTGACTGCACATACTGACATGGTGACTGCACATACTCACATGGTGATTCCACATACTGACATGGTGACTGCACATACTGACATGGTGACTGCACATACTGACATGGTGATTGCACATACTGACATGGTGATTGCACATACTGACATGGTGATTGCACATACTGACATGGTGATTGCACATACTGACATGGTGATTGCACATACTGACATGGTGATTGCACATACTGACATGGTGATTGCACATGCTGACATGGTGATTGCACATGCTGACATGGTGATTGCACATGCTGACATGGTGATTGCACATGCTGACATGGTGATTGCACATGCTGACATGGTGATTGCACATGCTGACATGGTGATTGCACATGCTGACATGGTGATTGCACATGCTGACATGGTGATTGCACATACTGACATGGTGATTGCACATACTGACATGGTGATTGCACATACTGACATGGTGATTGCACATACTGACATGGTGATTGCACATACTGACATGGTGATTGCACATGCTGACATGGTGATTGCACATGCTGACATGGTGATTGCACATGCTGACATGGTGATTGCACATGCTGACATGGTGATTGCACATGCTGACATGGTGATTGCACATACTGACATGGTGATTGCACATACTGACATGGTGATTGCACATACTGACATGGTGATTGCACATACTGACATGGTGATTGCACATACTGACATGGTGATTGCACATACTGACATGGTGATTGCACATGCTGACATGGTGATTGCACATACTGACATGGTGATTGCACATACTGACATGGTGATTGCACATACTGACATGGTGATTGCACATGCTGACATGGTGATTGCACATACTGACATGGTGATTGCACATACTGACATGGTGATTGCACATGCTGACATGGTGATTGCACATACTGACATGGTGATTGCACATACTGACATGGTGATTGCACATGCTGACATGGTGATTGCACATGCTGACATGGTGATTGCACATACTGACATGGTGATTGCACATACTGACATGGTGATTGCACATACTGACATGGTGATTGCACATGCTGACATGGTGATTGCACATGCTGACATGGTGATTGCACATGCTGACATGGTGATTGCACATGCTGACATGGTGATTGCACATGCTGACATGGTGATTGCACATACTGACATGGTGATTGCACATACTGACATGGTGATTGCACATGCTGACATGGTGATTGCACATGCTGACATGGTGATTGCACATGCTGACATGGTGATTGCACATGCTGACATGGTGATTGCACATACTGACATGGTGATTGCACATACTGACATGGTGATTGCACATACTGACATGGTGATTGCACATGCTGACATGGTGATTGCACATGCTGACATGGTGATTGCACATGCTGACATGGTGATTGCACATACTGACATGGTGATTGCACATGCTGACATGGTGATTGCACATGCTGACATGGTGATTGCACATGCTGACATGGTGATTGCACATGCTGACATGGTGATTGCACATGCTGACACGGTGATTGCACATGCTGACACGGTGATTGCACATGCTGACACGGTGATTGCACATACTGACACGGTGATTGCACATACTGACATGGTGATTGCACATACTGACATGGTGATTGCACATACTGACATGGTGATTGCACATACTGACATGGTGATTGCACATGCTGACATGGTGATTGCACATACTGACATGGTGATTGCACATACTGACATGGTGATTGCACATACTGACATGGTGATTGCACATACTGACATGGTGATTGCACATACTGACATGGTGATTGCACATACTGACATGGTGATTGCACATGCTGACATGGTGATTGCACATACTGACATGGTGATTGCACATACTGACATGGTGATTGCACATACTGACATGGTGATTGCACATACTGACATGGTGATTGCACATACTGACATGGTGATTGCACATACTGACATGGTGATTGCACATACTGACATGGTGATTGCACATGCTGACATGGTGATTGCACATGCTGACATGGTGATTGCACATGCTGACATGGTGATTGCACATGCTGACATGGTGATTGCACATGCTGACATGGTGATTGCACATGCTGACATGGTGATTGCACATGCTGACACGGTGATTGCACATGCTGACACGGTGATTGCACATACTGACACGGTGATTGCACATACTGACACGGTGATTGCACATACTGACATGGTGATTGCACATACTGACATGGTGATTGCACATACTGACATGGTGATTGCACATACTGACATGGTGATTGCACATGCTGACATGGTGATTGCACATGCTGACATGGTGATTGCACATGCTGACATGTGACATGGCGATTGCACATGCTGACATGGTGATTGCACATACTGACATGGTGATTGCACATGCTGACATGGTGATTGCACATACTGACATGGTGATTGCACATACTGACATGGTGATTGCACATGCTGACATGGTGATTGCACATGCTGACATGGTGATTGCACATGCTGACATGGTGATTGCACATGCTGACATGGTGATTGCACATGCTGACATGGTGATTGCACATGCTGACATGGTGATTGCACATGCTGACATGGTGATTGCACATGCTGACATGGTGATTGCACATGCTGACATGGTGATTGCACATGCTGACATGGTGATTGCACATGCTGACATGGTGATTGCACATACTGACATGGTGATTGCACATACTGACATGGTGATTGCACATACTGACATGGTGATTGCACATACTGACATGGTGATTGCACATACTGACATGGTGATTGCACATACTGACATGGTGATTGCACATGCTGACATGGTGATTGCACATGCTGACATGGTGATTGCACATGCTGACATGGTGATTGCACATGCTGACATGGTGATTGCACATGCTGACATGGTGATTGCACATACGGACATGGTGATTGCACATACTGACATGGTGATTGCACATACTGACATGGTGATTGCACATACTGACATGGTGATTGCACATACTGACATGGTGATTGCACATGCTGACATGGTGATTGCACATGCTGACATGGTGATTGCACATGCTGACATGGTGATTGCACATGCTGACATGGTGATTGCACATGCTGACATGGTGATTGCACATACTGACATGGTGATTGCACATACTGACATGGTGATTGCACATACTGACATGGTGATTGCACATGCTGACATGGTGATTGCACATGCTGACATGGTGATTGCACATATTGACATGGTGATTGCACATGCTGACATGGTGATTGCACATGCTGACATGGTGATTGCACATGCTGACATGGTGATTGCACATGCTGACATGGTGATTGCACATGCTGACATGGTGATTGCACATGCTGACATGGTGATTGCACATACTGACATGGTGATTGCACATACTGACATGGTGATTGCACATACTGACATGGTGATTGCACATACTGACATGGTGATTGCACATGCTGACATGGTGATTGCACATGCTGACATGGTGATTGCACATGCTGACATGGTGATTGCACATACTGACATGGTGATTGCACATACTGACATGGTGATTGCACATACTGACATGGTGATTGCACATACTGACATGGTGATTGCACATACTGACATGGTGATTGCACATACTGACATGGTGATTGCACATGCTGACATGGTGATTGCACATGCTGACATGGTGATTGCACATACTGACATGGTGATTGCACATGCTGACATGGTGATTGCACATGCTGACATGGTGATTGCACATGCTGACATGGTGATTGCACATGCTGACATGGTGATTGCACATGCTGACATGGTGATTGCACATGCTGACATGGTGATTGCACATGCTGACATGGTGATTGCACATACTGACATGGTGATTGCACATACTGACATGGTGATTGCACATACTGACATGGTGATTGCACATACTGACATGGTGATTGCACATACTGACATGGTGATTGCACATGCTGACATGGTGATTGCACATGCTGACATGGTGATTGCACATACTGACATGGTGATTGCACATGCTGACATGGTGATTGCACATGCTGACATGGTGATTGCACATACTGACATGGTGATTGCACATACTGACATGGTGATTGCACATACTGACATGGTGATTGCACATACTGACATGGTGATTGCACATGCTGACATGGTGATTGCACATGCTGACATGGTGATTGCACATGCTGACATGGTGATTGCACATACTGACATGGTGATTGCACATGCTGACATGGTGATTGCACATACTGACATGGTGATTGCACATACTGACATGGTGATTGCACATACTGACATGGTGATTGCACATACTGACATGGTGATTGCACATACTGACATGGTGATTGCACATGCTGACATGGTGATTGCACATGCTGACATGGTGATTGCACATGCTGACATGGTGATTGCACATGCTGACATGGTGATTGCACATACTGACATGGTGATTGCACATACTGACATGGTGATTGCACATACTGACATGGTGATTGCACATACTGACATGGTGATTGCACATACTGACATGGTGATTGCACATACTGACATGGTGATTGCACATACTGACATGGTGATTGCACATACTGACATGGTGATTGCACATACTGACATGGTGATTGCACATACTGACATGGTGATTGCACATACTGACATGGTGATTGCACATACTGACATGGTGATTGCACATACTGACATGGTGATTGCACATACTGACATGGTGATTGCACATACTGACATGGTGATTGCACATACTGACATGGTGATTGCACATACTGACATGGTGATTGCACATACTGACATGGTGATTGCACATACTGACATGGTGATTGCACATACTGACATGGTGATTGCACATACTGACATGGTGATTGCACATACTGACATGGTGATTGCACATACTGACATGGTGATTGCACATACTGACATGGTGATTGCACATACTGACATGGTGATTGCACATACTGACATGGTGATTGCACATACTGACATGGTGATTGCACATACTGACATGGTGATTGCACATACTGACATGGTGATTGCACATACTGACATGGTGATTGCACATACTGACATGGTGATTCCACAAACTGACATGGTGATTCCACATGCTGACATGGTGATTCCACATGCTGACATGGTGATTCCACATGCTGACATGGTGATTCCACATGCTGACATGGTGATTCCACATACTGACATGGTGATTCCACATACTGACATGGTGATTCCACATGCTGACATGGTGATTCCACATGCTGACATGGTGATTCCACATACTGACATGGTGATTCCACATACTGACATGGTGATTCCACATGCTGACATGGTGACTGCACATTACTTTTGTTGTTAATCGTGTGGCAGGAGCAAGAACCTGCCACGTCATGGGCCTGACCGGGAGCCCTGCCGCTACATTGTGATAGAAGACATGAAACGAGGTGAGGTTGGTGCATACCTCCCTTGTGTGCAGCAATGCCATGCCATGGTCGAGAGCGATGCCATGCCATGGTCGAGAGCAATGCCATGCCATGGTCGAGAGCAATGCCATGCCATGGTCGAGAGCAATGCCATGCCATGGTCGAGAGCAATGCCATGCCATGGTCTAGAGCAATGCCATGCCATGGTCGAGAGCAATGCCATGCCATGGTCGAGAGCAATGCCATGCCATGGTCGAGAGCAATGCCATGCCATGGTCGAGAGCAATGCCATGCCATGGTCGAGAGCAATGCCATGCCATGGTCGAGAGCAATGCCATGCCATGGTCGAGAGCAATGCCATGCCATGGTCGAGAGCAATGCCATGCCATGGTCGAGAGCAATGCCATGCCATGGTCGAGAGCAATGCCATGCCATGGTCAAGAGCAATGCCATGCCATGGTCGAGAGCTCGCCCGGCCACACTCTTCAGCGGAATGGTGCAACAGGGCATTCCCTAGACAATCTGAGCTGTTTGACTTGTGAGGCGCCTCAAAACCTCAGAAGCCGCTGAATGGTGCGACAGCGCATGCATTTCAACACGGTGAGTGAGCTATGGGTGAGTGAGTTACAAGCGAGTTACTAGCCAGTGCGCAATTGTCGCCTTGCCATGACGTGCCACTACATTGCGTTTCAAGGGACAAGGTGATTACTAACAAAGCGAGGATCCTTTGTGGTTGTGATACAGCTAGCGTTTGAATGCGGTGAATCGTTCCTTCGAACTGAAGCATAGGCTCACTTCAACTAAGCCCTTCAAAAGAAGGTGAGCCAAGTGTAATCAGCTGAGCCCCTCACAGCAAGACGAGTGACAGCAGTGCATTCCTTTTTCACTTCATGTTCACTCTACAGCCTCATTCTCATTCTCACATCCATTCTGCAGGCGTGGGAAACAAAATCACAGCATACGTGGTCTCGTTCATCTTGGGTCTTCTCACCCACCGAGCCATCATCGCACCGCCGCAATCCTTCCTCACTCGCCGCTTCTGCAACCCCTTCGCCCACGCCAACACCTCATGGACCGTCGACTCGCACACCTACGAGTACGTCCTTCCGTATCACAACTCACAGGTGTACACGACTCGCACGCCCACCCCTGAGATCATTCCCTCACATCGCTCTCACTTGTCATTGTTGACAGCCGTAGGTAGCATGGGTGCATGGCATGCATGAGCAACGAGCGAACCGAATTTTTGCTCATGCGCTGCATGCAACCTGTAGGGTTGCACAGTCTCGCTCCACTCTGATTGCACTTTGATTGATTGCAGCCATCGTTCCACAAACGCACACTTGTGACATGGCAAGTGTGCTGCATTGGCTTGTGCTGCTCGCCTCCTAAAGGAACCGGGTGATTGGTGTGGCAGTTGGTTGAACTGCCTTCTGTATGCTGTGGTGCTCAGAAGGTCCTGAGAACCCGAATCAGTGCTCCTAATCAACACCCGGACGCTTATTACTGCCTTCCCCATCCACTGCGTCCTCACTGCAGCTTATTCCTGGGCACAGTGTTTCAGAAGCCACGGCTGCTACTCACCAGCATGGCAGAGCAGCTGAAGGCAACGCAAGGAGGGGCACGCACGGACCTGCCATGGCAGGTGGTCAGCAAGGGCGCCGTGTGGATGGACCTGTATCGCAAGTGAGTGGTGGATGGACCTCTACCGCAAGTGAGTGGTGGATGGACCTCTACCGCAAGTGAGTGGTGGATGGACCTCTACCGCAAGTGAGTGGTGGATGGACCTCTACCGCAAGTGAGTGGTGGATGGACCTCTACCGCAAGTGAGTGGTGGATGGACCTCTACCGCAAGTGAGTGGTGGATGGACCTCTACCGCAAGTGAGTGGTGGATGGACCTCTACCGCAAGTGAGTGGTGGATGGACCTCTACCGCAAGTGAGTGGTGGGTATCGATTCGACTCACAATAGCTCGGCTTGGTGTGGAGGGACATGTACGGCAAGTGCGTGAGTGTTGGATGGCGCTTGCGTGATCTCAATATCAACGAGTTTCTTTCTGCACAGCGAAACAAGGGGCTTGTGTACCAAAGCTGCTGCAATGCCAGATTGTACACACTGGAAGCCTTCTGAGCTGCTGACATGCGCCCAGCTGTTATATGAATCACCCCTGTTTCCCGTGCTCGCCCTGGTCTCCAACCGCCAGGACCTGGAACATGTGCCGGAGCGACCTGTGGTCCTGTGTGGAGCACTGCTGCCCCCACGCTCTTCAGTGAGGGGCTTGACTTCCCCTCTTCCCTGGTTTCAGTGAGGGGCTTGACTTCCCCTCTTCCCTGGTTTCTTATCCAGCAAGGGCACATCACATCATGGCCTCCTACCTCACCTCACCGTGTTCTCCAACCGCCAAGACCTGCAACATGTTCTGCAGTGGCCTGTGTGGAGCGAGCTCTGCTGCTGCTCTGCCAGCTGGCACACTGGATACAGGTTGTGCTGCTGCTCTGCCAGCTGGCACACTGGATACAGGTTGTGCTGCTGCTCTGCCAGCTGGCACACTGGATACAGGTTGTGCTGCTGCTCTGCCAGCTGGCACACTGGATACAGGTTGTGCTGCTGCTCTGCCAGCTGGCACACTGGATACAGGTTGTGCTGCTGCCGTGCAGTGCACTGCACCCAGCTGTTGTAACACCCCCCCTTTCCCCCGCGCTGCCCACCGCCAGGACGTGGAACATGTTCTGCAGCGACCTGTGGAGCACTGCTGCTCTCGCGCCCTTCTGGCTGGCCGGCATCGATTCTTACACCATCCCCAGCCTGCACTATATCCCAGAGTTCGCTGTAAGTACGAAATGTACTCTTCACGTGCAACCACGTGTCTTCTGTGGAATTCTGCAAGGTGGTGGCAATCCAAAGTCGACGAGATTGAAGCGTCACCTGTGGTAGTGGTTTGGTAACATGGCTGGCCCAATCTCTCATGCCCAGGCAAGCAGACCAGTCACTTCTCTCCCAAAATTTTCGTTTTCAACCATGCAGCACCCATGCAGCTCCCTTCCTCATGCTCTGTTGCACCTCTTAACCATCCATCACCCCATCCATCAACAACCTAGTGATCCCCCATTACTCCCCTGTCGTAGGACCGAGTACGCTAGTTGTTCATGCTTCCTCATGCACTCATAACACGTATGCCCGTGCAACCATCCCGATTCAAAACCCGCCCATCACAGGACCATCCGACTGTCCACGTGAGTTGTTCCCTGATGGTCATGTGTCCACCCATGGAGCTCACCCCTCAAGCACACATAACACGTGTGTCCATGCAACCACCTACCGCCCTCCACCACCCTCCATCCCAGGGCTGTCTACGCGAGCTGTTTGCCGATGGTCGTGCGTTCACCCATGCATCACGCCCCCTCATCCATCCAGACAACGAGTGGGCGCAGTTGGCCACTTCTCTCCACCGCTCCCCCCATCAAACCCTCCTCCCCCATCTAACCCTCCTCCCCCATCAAACCCTCCTCCCCGTCCTTCATCACAGGACCGTCTGCGTGAGTTGTTCCCTGATGGTCGTGTGTTCACCCACGCAGCGCGCCTCTTAATGCATCCAGACAACGAGCTGTGGGCGCAGATCACCACCGCCTTCCACGCCAACCTCGCCCACTTCTCCCACCGCCTCGGCCTGCAGGTGGGGTGGGAGAGGGGGGAAGGGTGGGGAGGAGGGGGGGATGGTGGTGTGTAAGGTGGATTTGAGTACATGTGGGGTGTGAGGCTGCTGGTACAAGTCTCCTTGTGCGTGTGTCAGGTGGGCACTGCTCCACCCCCCATGCAACAAGTGCCCACTTGTCCCACCACCTCGGCCTGCAGGTAAGGGTGGGTCCACTCTGATCTGATTCGCTTATGGGTGGGGTGTGATGCTGGGATGATGGCCGGCAGGGCATGGTGCTGCGTTGATGGCCGGTGGAGCATGGTGCTGCGTTGATGGCCGGCGGGGCATGGTGCTGCGTTGATGGCCGGCGGGGCATGGTGCTGCGTTGATGGCCGGCGGGGCATGGTGCTGCGTTGATGGCCGGCGGGGCATGGTGCTGCGTTGATGGCCGGCGGGGCATGGTGCTGCGTTGATGGCCGGCGGGGCATGGTGCTGCGTTGATGGCCGGCGGGGCATGGTGCTGCGTTGATGGCCGGCGGGGCATGGTGCTGCGTTGATGGCCGGCGGGGCATGGTGCTGCGTTGATGGCCGGCGGGGCATGGTGCTGCGTTGATGGCCGGCGGGGCATGGTGCTGCGTTGATGGCCGGCGGGGCATGGTGCTGCGTTGATGGCCGGCGGGGCATGGTGCTGCGTTGATGGCCGGCGGGGCATGGTGCTGCGTTGATGGCCGGCGGGGCATGGTGCTGCGTTGATGGCCGGCGGGGCATGGTGCTGCGTTGATGGCCGGCGGGGCATGGTGCTGCGTTGATGGCCGGCGGGGCATGGTGCTGCGTTGATGGCCGGCGGGGCATGGTGCTGCGTTGATGGCCGGCGGGGCATGGTGCTGCGTTGATGGCCGGCGGGGCATGGTGCTGCGTTGATGGCCGGCGGGGCATGGTGCTGCGTTGATGGCCGGCGGGGCATGGTGCTGCGTTGATGGCCGGCGGGGCATGGTGCACTTCACTTCACCTTCCTCGTGCGTCTGTCTGTGCCTGTCTCCCTCACGCCCCTTTTCTCCCTCACGCCCCTTGGGTCAGATCCGTTCGCCTGATGGCATTCACCTGCCCCTCTCTGCTCGCATCCTCCAGTGTGGGGCTGCTGTCGCTCACTACCTGCCGTATACTCAGCCGTACTCACAGGTGAGAGTGCTGATGCTCCTAGTTCAGCAGTCCCTTGTGTGGGGCTGCTGCTTCTCTCGCTCTCTGCCTTACACACGACCGTACAAGCAGGTGATGGTGTTGCCAGTGCTAGCGACCAAGAATAGGCACATGGAATAGGACTAGCTTTCCTGTGACAGGGCTAGCTAGCTGACATAGCCATGTGACAGGGCTAGCTAGCTGACATAGCCATGTGACAGGGCTAGCTGACATAGCCATGTGACTTGTAATAGTGGTAGCTTTCCCGCCCACGTACTCTCTCGAGCATGTGACCTTCGCCATTGCAGTCTCTTGTGCATGCCTTAACTCTCTCCGGAATTCAACATTATGAATCTCCGGAGCTCTAGTCTCACTGAATCCACACGGCTTCTGGTGATAAGGAGTTGGACAGCAGTCCTATCACACAAGCCGCTTTTTGTTTCCATCCTGCATTCATCCAGGCTGTGTCTAGTCTGGCAGTGTGACAGCCCTTCGTTTCTGCAAGCTCAATTCTGCACATCTTCAACCCTTCAATCTGGCACATCTTCAACCCTTCAATCTGGCCTGCATTCGCCCAGACTCTGTTGGAATCCGCCAACACGGCAGCCTCACATGCCTCACATGCCTCACATGCCTCACATGCCTGACATGCGTGAAGCACATGCTAGAGTCCAGCATAAAAGCGACCCGCTGGTCTTGCAAGCTCAACTCGTGCACGTCATCCTCCCCGTCACTCATTTCGCCCATTCCCCTTCGCCCTGTTATCCAGACCCTGTTGGGGACCAGCAGTAAGGCAGCCTCACATGCGCCGCACACAACGATGGGCGTGTTTGTGTCGTCTCTGACAATGAAGCACATGTTGGAGCTGCAGGCTCACTACACGCTCCACATGCCCATCGGCAACACACTCGTTGCCTTCTGGTCGTGAGTGCACCTTGACATTTCCCACCATTTTCACGCCGCGCATTCATCCAGCCAGGCTCCGGTACACTTGGGCAGTGAACTTGTTACCACCCCCCGAGCCCACCCTACCCACCCCCCGAGCCCACCCTACCCACCCCCCGAGCCCACCCTACCCACCCCCCGAGCCCACCCTACCCACCCCCCGAGCCCACCCTACCCACCCCCCGAGCCCACCCTACCCACCCCCCGAGCCCACCCTACCCACCCCCCGAGCCCACCCTACCCACCCCCCGAGCCCACCCTACCCACCCCCCGAGCCCACCCTACCCACCCCCCGAGCCCACCCTACCCACCCCCCGAGCCCACCCTACCCACCCCCCGAGCCCACCCTACCCACCCCCCGAGCCCACCCTACCCACCCCCCGAGCCCACCCTACCCACCCCCCGAGCCCACCCTACCCACCCCCCGAGCCCACCCTACCCACCCCCCGAGCCCACCCTACCCAGCCCCCGAGCCCACCCCACCCACCCCCCAAACCCACCCCACCCACACACACACCTCACCCTGCAAATATAGAATTGTAGTCTTGGGGGACTTGGCCTCGTTCTTGCTTATCGATATAGCAGTAACTTTTCGAAGCCTTTCAACCCCATGCACACATGTTCCGTGGCAGGCTAACGAGTGAGGAGGTGGAGAACAGGGACGAGCAGCACCTCGTTGCCACTGTCATTGAAATCTGGCTCCTCAGCTTCTGGTAAGCTGTGCCTTTGGTAAACTGTGCCTTGTGAGAAACTGAAGTGTTGGTTTGATTAGAATGATGGTGGGTACATATAGGAGATGAAAAGTATGGGGAACTAGGTTGGGTACCTGCAACATTATTGGTGAGCCAATAGGAGTGGCCACCAATAATGTTTTGGAGGTAGCTGCCAATTATTGGGGGATGTGGTTCACCCCGCCAATTATGGCAGAGTGGGGTTGGGACGCGTCCAACCAAAACTGGTTGGGGCGCTTTGGCCCAAGGTGTACACCCATGTTTGGGTGTTACACTTGCACATTTACAACCCAACTGATGCTATAATCTAACACAACCCCTTAGCAGAAGAAGGGTTTAAATGTGCACAACCCCTGAATCTTCAAGCCGGGAGAGGGGGAGAGGGGGGGAGGGGGGGGGAGGGGGGCTGCTGCAGGTGAGGAGGCAAGTCAACCGAACGTGCCGCGGCTGTGACGTCGCACGCCAGCTGGGAGCGGGGGCTGCTGCATTTGAGGTGGCACGCCAGCCGAAGGAGGGGCTGCGGCGGATGATGCGGCACGCCAGCCGAAGGAGGGGCTGCGGCGGATGATGCGGTACGCCAGCCGAAGGAGGGGCTGCGGCGGATGATGCGGCACGCCAGCCGAAGGAGGGGCTGCGGCGGATGATGCGGCACGCCAGCCGAAGGAGGGGCTGCGGCGGATGATGCGGCACGCCAGCCGAAGGAGGGGCTGCGGCGGATGATGCGGCACGCCAGCCGAAGGAGGGGCTGCGGCGGATGATGCGGCACGCCAGCCGAAGGAGGGGCTGCGGCGGATGATGCGGCATGCCAGCCGAAGGAGGGGCTGCGGCGGATGATGCGGCACGCCAGCAGAAGGAGGGGCTGCGGCGGATGATGCGGCACGCCAGCCGAAGGAGGGGCTGCGGCGGATGATGCGGCACGCCAGCCGAAGGAGGGGCTGTGGCGGATGATGCGGCACGCCAGCCGAAGGAGGGGCTGCGGCGGATGATGCGGCACGCCAGCCGAAGGAGGGGCTGCGGCGGATGATGCGGCACGCCAGCCGAAGGAGGGGCTGCGGCGGATGATGCGGCACGCCAGCCGAAGGAGGGGCTGCGGCGGATGATGCGGCACGCCAGCCGAAGGAGGGGCTGCGGCGGATGATGCGGCACGCCAGCCGAAGGAGGGGCTGCGGCGGATGATGCGGCACGCCAGCCGAAGGAGGGGCTGCGGCGGATGATGCGGCACGCCAGCCGAAGGAGGGGCTGCGGCGGATGATGCGGCACGCCAGCCGAAGGAGGGGCTGCGGCGGATGATGCGGCACGCCAGCCGAAGGAGGGGCTGCGGCGGATGATGCGGCACGCCAGCCGAAGGAGGGGCTGCGGCGGATGATGCGGCACGCCAGCCGAAGGAGGGGCTGCGGCGGATGATGCGGCACGCCAGCCGAAGGAGGGGCTGCAGCGGATGATGCGGCACGCCAGCCGAAGGAGGGGCTGCGGCGGATGATGCGGCACGCCAGCCGAAGGAGGGGCTGCGGCGGATGATGCGGCACGCCAGCCGAAGGAGGGGCTGCGGCGGATGATGCGGCACGCCAGCCGAAGGAGGGGCTGCGGCGGATGATGCGGCACGCCAGCCTAAGGAGGGGCTGCGGCGGATGATGCGGCACGCCAGCCGAAGGAGGGGCTGCGGCAGATGATGCGGCACGCCAGCCGAAGGAGGGGCTGCGGCGGATGATGCGGCACGCCAGCCGAAGGAGGGGCTGCGGCGGATGATGCGGCACGCCAGCCGAAGGAGGGGCTGCGGCGGATGATGCGGCACGCCAGCCGAAGGAGGGGCTGCGGCGGATGATGCGGCACGCCAGCCAAAGGAGGAAGACCCTGAGGAGGAGGAGGCGAGGGCTGGAAGGCCCTGAGGAGGAGGAGGCGAGGAATGGAAGGCCCTCAGGAGGAGGAAGCGAGGGGGGGGAGGAGGGCTGCACGGCCCTGAGGAGGAGGAAGCGAAGGGGGGAGGAGGGCGGGAATGCCCTTAGGAGGAGGAAGCGAGGAGGGAGGAGGGCTGGAAGGCCCTGAGGAGGAGGAAGCGAGGGGGGAGGAGAAGTGGAAGGCCCTGAAGAGGAGGAAGCTAGGGGGGAGGAGGGGTGAGTGCCTTGAGGAGGAGGGAGCGAGGGGGGGGAGGAGGGCTGAAATGCCCTGAGGAGGAGAAAGCGAGGGGGGAGGAGGGCTGAGAGGCCCTTAGGAGGAGGAAGCGAGGGGGGAGGAGGGCTGGACGGCCCTGAGGAGGAGGAAGCGAAGGGGGAGGAGGGCGGGAATGCCCTTAGGAGGAGGAAGAGAGGAGGGAGGAGGGCTGGAAGACCCTGAGGAGGAGGAAGCGAGGGGGGGGGGAGGGCGGGAACGCCCGTAGGAGGAGGAAGCGAGGAGGGAGGAGGGCTGGAAGGCCCTGAGGAGGAGGAAGCGAGGGGGGGCGGAGGGCGGGAATGCCCTTAGGAGGAGAAAGCGAGGAGGGAGGAGGGTTGGAAGGCCCTGGGGAGGCGGAAGCGAGGGGGGAGGAGGGCTGGAAGGCCCTTAGGAGGAGGAAGCGAGGAGGGAGGAGGGCTGGACGGCCCTGAAGAGGAGGAAGCTAGGGGGGAGGAGGGGTGGGATGCCTTGAGGAGGAGGAAGCGAGGGGGGGAGGAGGGCTGGACGGCCCTGAGGAGGAGGAAGCGAAGGGGGAGGAGGGCGGGAATGCCCTTAGGAGGAGGAAGCGAGGAGGGAGGAGGGCTGGAAGGCCCTGAGGAGGAGGAAGTGAGGGGGGAGGAGGGCGGGAATGCCCTTAGGAGGAGGAAGCGAGGGGGGAGGAGAAGTGGAAGGCCCCGAAGAGGAGGAAACTAGGGGGGAGGAGGGGTGAGTGCCTTGAGGAGGAGGAAGCGAGGGGGGGGGGGGAGGGCTGGAAGGCCCTGAGGAGGAGGAAACGAGGAGGGGAGTAGGGCTGGAAGGCCCTGAAGAGGAGAAAGCGAGGGGGGAGGAGAAGTGGAAGGCCCTGAAGAGGAGGAAGCTAGGGGGGAGGAGGGGTGAGTGCCTTGAGGAGGAGGAAGCGAGGGGGGGGAGGAGGGCTGAAATGCCCTGACAAGGAGGAAGCGAGGGGGGAGGAGGGCTGAGAGGCCCTCAGGAGGAGGAAGCGAGGGGGGGAGGAGGGCTGGACGGCCCTGAGGAGGAGGAAGCGAAGGGTGAGGAGTGCGGGAATGCCCTTAGGAGGAGGTAGCGAGGAGGGAGGAGGGCTGGAAGGCCCTGAGGAGGAGGAAGCGAGGGGGGGCGGAGGGCGGGAATGCCCTTAGGAGGAGAAAGCGAGGAGGGAGGAAGGCCGGAAGGCCCTGGGGAGGCGGAAGCGAGGGGGGAGGAGGGCTGGAAGGCCCTTAGGAGGAGGAAGCGAGGAGGGAGGAGGGCTGGACGGCCCTGAAGAGGAGGAAGCTAGGGGGGAGGAGGGCTGGACGGTCCTGAGGAGGAGGAAGCGAAGGGGGAGGAGGGCGGGAATGCCCTTAGGAGAAGGAAGCGAGGAGGGAGGAGGGCTGAAATGCCCTGAGGAGGAGGAAGCGAGGGGGGGGGGAGGGCGGGAATGCCCTTAGGAGGAGAAAGCGAGGAGGGAGGAGGGCCGGAAGGCCCTGGGGAGGCGGAAGCGAGGGGGGAGGAGGGCTGGAAGACCCTGAGGAGGAGGAAGCGAAGAGGGAGGAGGGCGGGAATGCCCTTAGGAGGAGGAAGCGAGGAGGGAGGAGGGCTGGAAGGCCCTGAGGAGGAGGAAGCGAGGGGGGGGGGAGGGCGGGAATGCCCTTAGGAGGAGAAAGCGAGGAGGGAGGAGGGCCGGAAGGCCCTGGGGAGGCGGAAGCGAGGAGGGAGGAGGGCTGGAAGGCCCATAGGAGGAGGAAGCGAGGAGGGAGGAGGGCTGGGCGGCCCTGAAGAGGAGGAAGCTAGGGGGGAGGAGGGCTGGGATGCCTTGAGGAGGAGGAAGCGAGGGGAGGAGGGCGGGAATGCCCTTAGGAGGAGGAAGCGAGGAGGGAGGAGCGGGGAGAGGAGGAGGCGGTGGGAGTGTGGAGTGAGTTGGCAGCGGCTAGTAGTCGTGGCCGCAGAGGTGAGAGCGGCGGTGACGTCGTCGTAAGGGTCGCGGTAGCAGCAGGCGGCGTCGATGGTACATCGCGACGGCGTGAGGCCGCGACATGAGACCACGGCGGCTATGTAAGGGTGTGGTGGCGAAAGTGATAGCAGCTGTTGCAAGAGGCAACGAAAGCAGGTCGCGTGGGCGGAAGATTGCTCCGCGTCGGCGAAATGCAGTGGCAGCGTCGGATTGCTCCGCGTCGGCGAAAGGCAGTGGCGGCGGCGGATTGCTCCGCGTTGGCGGAAGGCAGTGGCGGCGGCGGATTGCTCCGCGTCGGCGGAAGGCAGTGGCGGCGGCGGATTGCTCTGCGTCGGCGGAAGGCAGTGGCGGCGGCGGATTAGGTCACGACGAGCGCCCACGTTCGTCGTGGCAGTGGCGCCCGTCCGCGATTTAGGTCACGACGGTCAACGTGGCCGTCCCGTCGGTCGCGCTGATCGTGCCGACGGTCGACGTGGCCGTCCCGTCGGTCGCGCTGACCGTCCCGACGGTCGCGCTGGCCGATCCGACGGTCGGTGTGGCCGTTCCGACGGTCGCGCTGGCCGTTCCGACGGTTGGCGTGGCCGTTCTGACGGTCGGCGCGTTCGTGGGAGAGAGGGGAGGGCCGTGAGAGGCGGAATTGACCGTAGGAAGGGGGGGAGGGGCGCTGGAATTTAGCGCAGGGGGAGGGGGGCCGCGACGGCGTAGGAGCGCACTAGGCGCGAAGAGCGACGTAGTGTCGCGTGAGGGAGGGGGGGCGTGATGCGGCACGTGGTAGGTGCGGTCCTTAGGATCTAAGATGGTGTGAGCCGTAGTTGCTCTGAATACCATGTGAGAAACTGAAGTGTTGGTTTGATTAGAATGATGGTGGGTACATATAGGAGATGAAACGTATGGGGAACTAGGTTGGGTACCTGCAACATTATTGGTGAGCCAATAGGAGTGGCCACCAATAATGTTTTGGAGGTAGCTGCCAATTATTGGGGGACCTGGTTCACCCCGCCAATTATGGCAGAGTGGGGTTGGGACGCGTCCAACCAAAACTGGTTGGGGCGCTTTGGCCCAAGGTGTACACCCATGTTTGGGTGTTACACTTGCACATTTACAACCCAACTGATGCTATAATCTAACATGCCTTTGGTAAGCTGTGCCTTTGGTAAGCTGTGCCTAAGCTGTGCCTTTGGTAAGCTGTGCCTTTGGTAAGCTGTGCCTTTGGTAAGCTGTGCCTTTGGTAAGCTTTGCCTTTGGTAAGCTGTGCCTTTGGTAAGCTGTGCCTTTGGTAAGCTGTGCCTTTGGAAAGCTGTGCCTTTGGTAAGCTGTGCCTTTGGTAAGCTGTGCATTTGGTAAGCTGTGCCTTTGGTAAGCTGTGCCTTTGGTAAGCTGTGCCTTTGGTAAGCTGTGCCTTTGGTAAGCTGTGCCTTTGGTAAGCTGTGCCTTTGGTAAGCTGTCTTTGGTAAGTTGTGCCTTTGGTAAGCTGTGCCTTTGGTAAGCTTTGCCTTCGGTAAGCTGTGCCTTTGGTAAGCTGTGCCTTTGGTAAGCTGTGTCTTTGGTAAGCTGTGCCTTTGGTAAGCTGTGCCTTTGGTAAGCTGTGCATTTGGTAAGCTGTGCCTTTGGTAAGCTGTGCCTTTGGTAAGCTGTGCCTTTGGTAAGCTGTGCCTTTGGTAAGCTGTGCCTTTGGTAAGCTGTCTTTGGTAAGCTGTGCCTTTGGTAAGCTGTGCCTTTGGTAAGCTTTGCCTTCGGTAAGCTGTGCCTTTGGAAAGCTGTGCCTTTGGTAAGCTGTGCCTTTGGTAAGCTGTGCATTTGGTAAGCTGTGCCTTTGGTAAGCTGTGCCTTTGGTAAGCTGTGCCTTTGGTAAGCTGTGCCTTTGATAAGCTGTGCCTTTGGTAAGCTGTGCCTTTGGTAAGCTGTCTTTGGTAAGCTGTGCCTTTGGCAAGCTGTGCCTTTGGTAAGCTTTGCCTTCGGTAAGCTGTGCCTTTGGTAAGCTGTGCCTTTGGTAAGCTGTGCCTTTGGTAAGCTGTGCCTTTGGTAAACTGTGCCTTTGGTAACCTGTGCCTCTGGTAAGCTGTGCCTTTGGTAAGCTGTGCCTTTGGTAAGCTGTGCCTTTGGTAAGCTGTGCCTTTGGTAAGCTGTGCCCCTACGTAGCACTGTGCTTTGTTTGTCAAAACTAGGAGTGTCGATGGATTCGTGGGGTTCGAATAACTCTTGCTTGTAGCTTCAGAAGCCTTGACACAAGCGTTGACCCACACAACGCAGAAAACTCGAAACACAGCCAGTGTAAAGCTGCAAGAACAAACTTTCCCTGCTGCAAATACGCTAGTTCCCAACTTCAAGCACACCCTCTCTTCAGCCATCTCATAGCACAAAGTTGACTATGTGCTGAGATACGACCATGGATGTGATGAAGGCTTTGCTTTGAAAGCACCCTTGCTCATCGATCAAAAGCTTGCACTTCAGGGCCAAGCTGGTACAGACTTTAGGCTCTGCTGTAACCGCACCCTCCCACATCCCTTTCAGAAACCTGTCCCCATCACCCCCCATTTCCTCCCCCTCCCCCCCCCCCCCCCCTATCCCACCCAGTGGCCGGCTGCTCATAACGAACTCACCTGTCGTCATCATGGCCCTGACACCCCCTGCCCCCATGTCCCCACCTCAGCGACCGCCTGCTAAATGGCATGATCAAATGGCCCGACCCGACCCGACCCGACCCGACTTGGGCGGGCCAGCCGGGTTCCGGGTCGGGTCAGGTCGGGTCGGATCATCAAAGATCTCTGGCCCGACCCAGGTATCGGGTGCCGGGTCAGGCTTGACCCGCCCCCGGGCCGGGTCGGGTCGGAGCCGGGTCGGGTTGGGTCGAGCCGACTCCCATAGGCAGGGTTAGAGGTTCTCTTAAATACTGTGCAGGTTCGCTGAGGGTTAGTGTTCCGTTATAAAAAAACGATTGGCTGAGTACTAACTAAACAAAATCGCACGTTATAGGGTAGATTAGTACGCCAATGTTGCTGGGTGGGTGGCTGCTGGCGTCACTAGCTAGGTAACTTAACTTAATCCAGATCGAAATGCTAGTCGTTGGGAAAACAAGCATGCGCGACTGCGATCTGGATAACATTGTCGAGAGGAAACCCTCGGGTCGGGCCAGATACCCGACCCGACATAGGGCGCGGTACCCGAAACCGGGTCGGGTTCGTAACGGGTCAAAACCCGACCCGACCCTACCCGACCCGGAATCGGGTCACGAGTCGACCCGACCCGGCCGGGTATACCCGACCCGACCCGGCCGGGTCAGCGGTTCAGAACTCCTGACCCGACCCGGGTCAAAACCCGGGTCGGGTCGGCCGGGGCGGGATGCTGATGCGTACTGCTCATCACCCACCTGTCCTCGTTGGGCCGCGTGGCAGCGGGGCTGGCCGGCATGGATGCCTTCTCCTCTCCTCTCCTCTCCTCTCCTCTCCTCTCTTAGCATGGACTGGCCATCACTTCCCTATCCCCCAACACATCCCTCCCAGTGAGCGCCTGCTGATCACACTCATGTCGCCGTCACTCCCTCCCACCCACCCTGCTCCCCTACCCCCACTGGCCCCACCTCAGCGACCGCCTGCTCATCACGCACCTGTCCTCGTTTGGTCGCGTGGCAGTGGGGCTGGCGGGCATGGAGGCCTACTCCATGGCCATCACGGTCGTCACCATGCGCCACGTGGACTGGCGCACCTCCCCTGGCCCTGTGTGTGAGCGCGTGCCGTGTGAGCCGTGTGACACCGGCGGTGGCAACGTGAAATGGGTGAGTGGTTCAATGGGAGGGTTGCTGCACTGCGCCTCTCATTCTCGCGGTCGTCAAGATGCGGCAGGTGGACTGGCGCTCCTCGCCTGGCCCCATGTGTGAGCGCGTGCCGTGTGGACTGTGCAACACCGGTGGCAGGAACATGCAGTGTAGTCTTGAGATGCCTCAAAGGAGAGAGTAGTGCCATGGGAGGGTGCTGTCATGGGAGGGTGCTGGCATGGGAGGGTGCTGGCATGGCATGGGAGGGTGCTGGCATGGGAGGGTGCTGGCATGGCATGGGAGGGTGCTGCCATGGGAGGGTGCTGGCATGGCATGGGAGGGTGCTGCCATGGGAGGGTGCTGGCATGGCATGGGAGGGTGCTGGCATGGGAGGGTGCTGGCATGGCATGGGAGGGTGCTGCCATGGGAGGGTGCTGCAATGGGAGGGTGCTGCCATGCATGCACCTCACATCTCCATACATGCCCAGTCCGCACGTGGCATACCCCGATATCACACTTCCCATCCCTTCCCCCACACCACACACGCCTCCCATCCGCCCCTTGCTTCCGTCTTCTCCGCCCCACCAGTCGGGGTGCAGTTGGGACTTCAATCTCCGCAGGCTGGCACACGGGTGGGAGCGGCCGGCAGGGTTTGGCTTGTGTGCCGGCTTCCAGTTCGGCCTGCAGGACCTCACCCCCTTGGCGTCCCAACCTCCACAATAAATCCCTTGCTACGAGGGGAAAGCTGCAGCACACCACACACATACATGCCTCAAGCCATCCAGGTTTGGCTTCCAGCTCGGCTTTCAGGACCTCAGCCTGCTCGTCTCTCAACGGCCACCATAGTTCCTTCCTCTGCCAGGAGGGGCAAGGTGCAGCATACCGCGCACCACGCACGCACGTAGGAGCCTCAAGCCAGCGAGGTTTGGCTTCTGCACCGCCTTCCAGTGTCGCCTCCAAGGCATCGGCCTGTTCGCCTCACAGATGCCGTAGCGCTTGTGTGCCGGCTTCAATGATATGGCACCATACCAATGTGGGTGCAAGCAGTAGAGCTCAATGCAGGGCATGAATGCATGACCACAGCCCCTTTCCCTCCCAACGTAACCGCCACACCGGTGCTTTCGTTGCTCCTAGTGGCAGCACGACCATGCTGGTGCAAGCTGTACCATACACCCCTGTAAGCACGGATACGGCTTAGGCAGCGCAGGAGTAGCTTTTGTGCTGGCTTCTATAGTGGCCTATGAAGATTCTTTCCTGCCATCTCAAGCGCAGCACGGATCGAAATCCCTGCGATTAGGCGGGTGGCTTGCGGGGATTCCGACTGAGCGCAGAAATGGTTTGGGATTTGGCTTAGCTGTTGCCATGGTAGCTTCGAAGACGGGTAAAAGCTGGACAACGAGAGATGTCCAGCAAGTGCCACTCTGCTGTTGGCAAATAAATTATGTTTCCTAAACCGACTCAAATAGTGTTTCAAATTGTTTATATTACTACTACTACCGTATTTACCCTTGTGAGAGTTTCCTTCACAACTCTGATGCATGATTGACCAGCGACAAAAAAAAGTATTCCGCGTGAAGTGTCAACGGGAGTTGGTCCACTGTTCACCCTCAGTAAACTTGAAAACCAAGTTGTACTTACGTGCAGCCATATTGAGTCTAGCACACGTAGTGCGCTCCGCTTTTCTAGACCACAAGAGCGCGTAATATCGCTTTCAGACAATGGCGGCGTGATGTCTAGAACCTTGCAGCAGTCTGACGGTTTTCCCCCCCAACGAAATTAATATTAGCCAGCAACAAGAAAAGCGTCACCCGTCACGCCCAAATCTACAGGGTCGATGGAGCTCGCATGTTACGTTCGAAGCGCACGGATCAAGCGCACGGAACGGGCCCTAGCCTCACATGTACGTTCGACGCACCCGTCGCACCCTCTTACGCCCATCAAACTACCTCCCGCCGTCGCCCTACTGCCCGTCGCTCTCCCTAGCGCTCGTCGCACTCACTTCCGCCGTCGCCCTCCCTTCCGCCGTCACCTTCCCTTCCGCCCGTCGCACTCACTTCCGCCGTCGCCATGCCTTCCGCCCGTCACCCTCCCTTCCGCCGTCGCCATCCCTTCCGCCCGTCACCTTCCCTTCCGCCCGTCGCACTCACTTCCGCCGTCGCCATGCCTTCCGCCCGTCACCCTCCCTTCCGCCGTCGCCATCCCTTCCGCCCGTTGCCCCCCTTTGTCTCGTCGCGCTCCCTGCTGCTCATCGCCCTCCCTCCGGCTCGTCCCCTCGCAATCCCCGTATCTCTCTCCCCTCGTCGCCCTGGCATTCCCGTCACTGCTTCCCCCGTGTCCCTTCTCTGCTTCCCCCCATGTCCCCGTCCCTGCTTCCCCCCACGCCCTTCCATGCTTCCCCCCATGTCCCCTTCCCTGCGTCCCCATGTCCCATTCCCTGCTTCACCCCATCCCCTTCCCTGCTTCCCCGTGTCCCCTTCCCTGCTTCACCCCATCCCCATTCCAGGTTCCCCCCAGCCCCTTCCCTGCTTTCCCCCATCCTTCTCTGTGCTTCCCCATGTCCCTTTCCCTGATTCCCCCCATCCGCATCCCTTCTTCCCCCCATCCCCTTCCGTTTTATTCCCCCATCCCCTTCCCTGCTTCCCCATGTCCCCTTCCCTGCTTCCCCATAACCCTGGGTGTAAATTTAATAGACCCGGGGTCTAATCCTATGTGCATTTAAAGTTTGAAAGTCATGTAAAATACCAGTGTTCCAGGCCCAGAAACGAGAATTCCAATGTTGAGTCAGGGAAATTTTGACCACAGCCTGACGCGAGGCACTCGCGCGTCAGATTCTGCAGTCAAGTGAGTGAAATTTCGCTACAGCAAGTTGTCCCTTCCTACATTCTCGCTAAAAATAGAGGTGTATACAGTGAGGGGGGTCTAATCCGAATTCGTTACGAAAAAGGGGGGTCTATTACAAAAGTGCACATAGCATTAGAACCCCCCCCATTTAACGACCCAGGGGTCTATAATTATGGGGGGTCCATTACCCGGGTAAATACGGTAATACATACATACCGTGTGTATGATCCATTCAACTACCCAAAGTGGAGAGGAGACTGCACTGCCCCACACCTTTGCCTAGGGGTTCTGCCGTGTGCTTCTTCGTCATTCTGTGGTACCGACAGCTGGCTGATTCTGCACTGGCGACGAAATTCAAAACATGTACCACCGTACCGTATCATTCACATTTGTACCTAAACCTATGAACGCCTCAGTGGGTTTAGGAACGAAGTCGAGATGGCTATAGATGCACTATTTGAACCACTACAACAGTCTACCCAACAAAATACAAGTGCATCATACACACTGCTTTCGAATCTCCTGCATGTTTGGGCAGAGACACAAGACTCTAGAGGACTTCACTTGGCTCGATGTTCTCAGCATTCTCTTGCCTTGATCTGCATCAGCCCACCACATTCCATGCGCACAGCCACACGTTTATGCACGGGGAGGGAGCGCAAACAGAGATGTCGTAAGACCTTAACAACTTTTGTCAACCTCACAATCTGCCGTCTGAGAACATGCACGGACAACAGCGTGGGTTTACCCCCAAGCCCACCCACTCAAGTCCCCCCCAACCCAATCCCACCCACTCAAGTCCCCCCCAACCCAATCCCACCCACTCAAGTCCCCCCCAACCCAATCCCACCCACTCAAGGCCACCGACTCAGCTCACCTCATCGATGCTCCTGCGCTCTTCCCCCTTGCCACACTGGCAGCAGCACCCCTCGACCTGCCCCCATTGGCAGCACCAGGCGCAGCTCTGCTGAGCCCGGCAGCACCGGAGGAGGGGAGGGACGGCACGGTGCGCGTTACAGTTGACACGCCGTCGATGAACTTGGTGCGGAAAATGACATTTTCATTGTTGAACATGCCCTCCTTGACCATTATGAACTGCCGGAACGAAAGATGGGAGAAATGAGTGTGGAGGCAGGTGGTGGGGGCACGGGGACGGTAGTGAGGCAGAGTGGAATATGTGATTCTACAGAGGTGATTCTACCGAGGTGATTCTCTTATGGTAAGTCTATGGGCTGAAGTGCCGTGTTCAAAGATTGAGAGCCGGAAACGCAGCGTGCAAAATAAGGCATGAAACCAGGATTTTGACAACTCTCGTGGGGTGCGCATGTACCTGGGAGTGCGGGAAGTGCTGTTTGATCATGTGGCCTATGTACTGCGTGTGGTTCAGATCCAACGCTGCATCCACCTGCCCAGGGGAGAAACAGAGCAACACATGTTGACGATAGCCAGTTGAGTGAGTTCACCAAGTCACAAGAGGCAAGGACTAAATGCGATGGAAATATCTTGGTGATGAAAACATGCTCTGGCTCTCCACACATAACACACACTCTCACCGCACCCATGCTGTGCAGAGGCATCACTCTCTCACCGCATCACAAGCTGTGCAGATGCCTCACTCGCTCACCTCGTCCAGAATGTAGAGCGGCGCGGGCTTGAAGAGCAGGAGGGCAAGGATGAGGGAGAGGGCGAGCAGGGAGCGCTGGCCGCCAGAGAGCTCGGAGAGGGAGTGCTTCCACACGCCGCCGAACGCCACCTTCACCTCCAACCCCGCCAGGAAGTCCTGCCCCTCGGGGGGGTCCAGCTTGGCTGTTGTGCCGGGCAGCAGAGTGGAGAATATCGACCCGAAGTCCCTGCGGGTGGGAGGGCGAGGCGAGGTGGGGAATGTGGATCCCAGATCATGGGGAAACGAGGTTAGGATGAAAGAAGTGCTAGGAGAAGTGGATTGTGGTGGCAAGGACATGAGGCGACAGTGCCATGAGGGGGTGGATAGTGAACGGGCTCCTTCAACGCCCTCGCTTCCCAGCTGTAAACGGGCTGACGTACTTGCCAGAGGACATCTTAACAGAAAACGATTGGCTTCACAACAAACACTGTTCTTTCCTCACCGCACATCCGTTCCTCCTGTACTCCCCCCATCCCCCATCCCTCATCCCCCATCCTCCCTTCTCCTCCCCCACATTCTTCACCGTCCCGTCTGTCTTTCCCCCAATCCTCACCCCACCATCCCTCCCTGCTCTCTTCCCTCCACCCTCTTCAGACTACCGCCTCAACTACCATGTTGGGGAGAAGGATGCTATATGCCATGAGTGACTCGTTGTAATACTTTGCTTTCGCGCCGTCAGTGTCGCTAGTGGGGCCGGTTTAACTTCTGTCGAAGTAGCAGAAAATTTGTGCGTTTTGAAGAAATAGTTCGAGCTCAAAATGTCAGAATCAGTGAACGAGAATGAATGAACTATGAAAGAGTTTGGTACAAGTACTAACCCTAATTGGGTTGTACCCCATATTGGCTACCCTACTACAGCCTACACAACACAATATTCTGACACACCCCCATAGGCAAAGTGGGGGAGTACAAGGGGTCACAAGACCACTCACTAAAAAGCAAGGCAAGCCCAGGGTGGATCACAAAGTCACCACACAGTCCGAGCACAAGCAAATGGCCACAAGGCCAGTTCACATGCAGAGTTATAAAAGAGAACAAACAGTACAATGATCACAGTACAAGCAAGATCACGCAGTGAGCAAGTGAGAGAATGCAGGTACAAGGCCTAGAGCAGTACAGAGACGCTGATGATCACTAGGCGGAAGTGCCTTGGTGAAGATATCAGCAGTGTTGGCCCGAGTGGCCATGTAAGCAAGCCGAAGCTGACCATGCTGCTGCAACTCTCGAGCAAGGAAGTAACGCAAAGCGATGTGCTTCGTTCTGTGCTCCTGACACAAGGCAATCGCGGCCTTGCTGTCTATGTACAGAACCGGAGGAGAACGAGGCCGCTCTCCCAAGTCGGTCAGCAGGTAGGTGAGCCAGCGTAACTCCTGTGCAGCCATGGCTCCTACGTAGATATCAACCTCACAACTGGAGTTGAGAACAGAAGACGAGCGAGTAGACCGCCAAGAAACAGAACCGGAGCCAAGGCTGAAAGTGTAACCCTGTGACGACCGCTGCGTAGCCAGGTCGTCAACTTAAGAAGCGTCTAAGTGTCCAGTGAGGACAACGTCACCCCGTCCTCCAAGCACGAGCCCCATGCCCGATGTACTGCACAAGTAGCGCAACACCCTCTTAGCGGCCTCCCAGTGCTCTCTCTGGCCGGTATCTCCCGGGCGCAACGTAGCGTGCCAGGATGCTAAGAGGGTACGCAAGGTCAGGTCGAGTGCAGGTCATCAGGTACATGAGGCAGCCTACAAGCTCTGGATACGGGCCACTCGGCTCTACGGACTCGTCCGAAGGTGGAGCTGAGAGCGAGTGACTGGTAGGCAGAGGAGTGGACTGTGGCGAGGAAAACCGGTTGCTGAAGGACCTGGTGCACCATGTGTGACTGAGTTAGGGTGATGGTGCGCCGTGCTCTGTCCCGGGTGATCTGCAAGCCAAGGTAGTTGCGCAGCTCACCCAGGTCTGTGCACGTGTGTCTCTTCTGCAGCTCCGACTTCACAATGGCGTGTCCCTCCGTGTCAGCAGTGGCAAAGACCAAGTCATCAACGTACACGAGGATGTAGAACGGCGACAGCGAAGTGTCGGTGCGCAGAAACAGCGACGGGTCAACAGTGGAAGGAGCAAACCCAAGAGCCGCAAGTGTCGTCCTTAGTGTGTCGTGCCACTCACGCGGCGCCTGGCGGAGACCGTAGACTGGCCGTCGGAGGCTCCACTGGGTACCCTCAGGAAACAAACAAGTGAAGCCACGAGGACAGCACAGCCAGGTCTCCTCGTGCAGGCTGCCTTGTAAGAAAGCTGTGCTGAATTCAAGAGAGTGAAGCTCGTAGTCACACTGAGCGGCAATGTGAAGCAACACCCGAAGAGTGGTCATCTTCGGGGTGGGGGAGAAGGTCTGGAAGAAGTCAACTCCTGTCGCCGACTAAAGCCTCGTGCAACGTATCGAGCCTTGAAGATAGGCGAAGAACCCGGCGGCCGCTTCACCCTGAAAATTCACATGGCGTCGACAATGTTCGCCCCAGGAGGGGGAACTGCGTCGACATAAGTGTCTGTGGACTTCCAGGATGCCATCTCTGCGTCCATGGCTGTCTGCCACTAAGAGGAGTAGGGACCCGAGATCGCCTCTGTGTAAGAGCGCGGGGTCGGGATGTCCAGTGCATCCGGGTCTCCCTCAGGTAAAAGCAACATGGCCACGAGATGAGGTACAGTGGCTGCAAGACACTCAAAGTCCTCTTGCCTGTCCTCAAGGACGTCCGTGCCAAGAGCACACTCACCCGCGTTAGACGGAGGACAGACAGACTCAGACTCAGCAACAAGACTAGCGGCGTAGTCTAGACGACACGCAGCAGCAAAGTCAACAAGCTCAGAGACTAAGGAAAACACAGCCGTGGACTCAAAAGGAGGGTCAGTGACAACAGTGGCGAGGAGACGCGTGACAGTAGGGCTGGCAGCACGAACCAGGTCAGACTCAGGGTCGGGAACGGTGGGAAGAGAGGACGCAGGAGGAGACGGCAGGGGGACACGCTGTGGAACAGAGGAAGGACGAAGTGCCATAGTGTGCGTGCCGGGGACAGGTGGAGGACGAGGACGGGGAACACGACGAGCACGGCGAACAGTGCGAACTGGTGAGGGCGGACGAGACACAGGCTCACGACGCTCTGTAAGGGAGACTGGCTGCTCAGTGTAACGAGGAGGGGCAGGCAACGGTGAGTCTGGAGGAAGGGCAATGGACGAAGGAAGACCAAGAACCTGACGGAGGTAGGTTGTAGCAGTGACAGCTGCGGCGGCGGCAAGAAAAACGGTCGCTGCTGCACAGTGCCTCCAGCACCAATACTGCCAGCTCTAGTGCCTCCAGTGTCAGCACCTCCAGCTCCAGGGTTAACAGCTCCAGCGCCTCCAGCACCAGCGCCTCGCCCCACTAGCTCCAGTATCTCCAGCACTAGTACCTCCTGGACCAGCAACACCAGTACCTCCAGTACCTCCAGCTCCAGTACCTCTAGCTCCAGTACCTCCAATACCAGCAGCCCCAGGACCTCCAGCTCCAGTACCTCCAGCGCCTCCAGCTCCAGCGCCTCCAGTGTCAGGGCCTCCAGCTCCAGGGCCTCCAGCTCCAGCGCCTCCAGCTCCAGTGTCCACAGCGTCAGTGCCTCCAGCTCTAACGCCTCCAGCGGCAGTGCCTCCAGCTCCAGCAGCGCCACTCCGAAGGCGGGTGCGCCGAGCAAACCACTCGCGCAGCTGCTATGGTGAAAGAGGCTCCCACCAGCTATACCGCTGCAGCGAGGCACCCTTAGGACCTTCAGCAGACGCAGCACCTCTAGGCTCAGCACCCCCAGGCTCCGCACCCCCAGACTCAGCACCCCCAGGCTCCGCACCCCCAGGCTCCGCACCCCCAGGCTCCGCACCCTCAGGCGTAGCACCCCCAGGCTCCGCACCCTCAGGCTCAGCACCCCCAGGCTCCGCATGCTCCGGCTCAGCACGCTCAAGCTCAGCACCCCCAGGCTCCACACCCGCAGGCTCAGCACCCCCAGGCGCAGCACCCCGAGCAGCACCACCCCCAGCAGCACCAGAGTCGCCAGTGACCTCGACAGGCTCAGCCAAGGGAAGTGGGTCTACCTGAGACACACCTGAAGGAGTAGGACCCTGAGGGGGGAGGGGGTCTACCGGAGGGGGACCTGGAGCGAGTAGGAGCGGAGGGGGGGGGAGAGGGGCAGTGCGGTATAGGAAGAGATGGTAAAAGGGAACCGACTCGTCAAACGTGACGTCCTGAGAGGGCAGAACCCGGCGCGAGGTGGGGTGGTAAAACTGCCAGCCAGGCGCGTCAGGGGGAAAGCCAAGGAAGACGCAGGGAATGGCGCGAGAGGAGAGCTTGTCCACGGTGGTATCGCGGACAAAGGCACGAGAGCCCCCGACCCATAACCGCGACGCATCACCAACCTCCCCCGTCCAACGCAGTGTAGGCGAGGTCTCCGGCAAGGAGACACAAGGCAAGAGGTTGAGCTAATGCGCAGCGTACTGGACCGCAAACGGCCACAGAAAATGGGGAGCAGCCGCATGAATCATGGAGGTACGAGCCACCTCCATGACTAAGCCAATGCGGCGCTCAGCAATCCCATTCTGCTGTGGGGAGGCCGGAAGCGTGAACGACTGGAGGATGCCCTCCCCACGACAAAAGTCCCGCAAGAGGTCGGAGGAGAACTCACCACCCCTGTCAGAGTGCAGACGCAGGACGGGAAGGTCCGTGCGGAACCGCTCGCGGAGCTGGAGACTGACATCGCGGATCCAAGGGATCAAGACATCAGGGACCTCCCCCTTGCTGCGCAAGGGGAAGACCGTGGTGTAACGCGAGTAGTCGTCAACAACCAGCAGGAAGGTTGGTCACATTCAGTACCGCTCGCGACCCTGTCCACGGACACGGGCTGGGCCCCACACGTCCATGTGGAGAGTCTGCAGGGGAGCAGTCGTCGGGGGAAATGAGGAGGAGTGAGGAGCGGCGCGCTGCCGCCCCTCGATGCAAGGAAGGCAGGGCGGGGCAGGCGAGGGCGGGAGGGGAGGCAGAGACCTGGGAAGACCAGAAACAAGGAGGCGGGAGTGCATGCCACGGAGGCGTGGCAGGGAGGGGTGACCAAGGCGGTGGTGCCAAAGGAGAGTCTGGTGCGACAGGAGTTGAGTTGAACAGGGGGCGGCTACCTGACCAGACGCGGACACCTGACCGGAAGCAGCTATTTGAGGAGGCTCAGTAGTCAGTGTGTACAAACTCAACCCAGGCCGACGGGTGAACGTGGCCAGGTGACGGCCCATCCGTGTACACGTGCAGATCGCCACACGCTGACCCCCAGTAGTGGTGGTAGTGACCATCGCATCCTGGAGGGCAGCGGTACTCACCAAGTTCGTAGAGAACGAGGGGAGGTAAAGACCTAGTAGTGAGCCAGACGGAACCACCGGGCACGGGAGAACAGTGGTGGAACGTGCAAGAACTGGGCCCCCTGAGGGGTCAGCCAGTCTAACTGCAACAGGTGCAGGGAGTGGTGTGAGTGTGGTACTATCGCTGAAGGTGTGCAAGGCCTCAGCAGGCGCAGTACCAGAGAGAGCAGACGCACTAGCACCTAGAGCAGCAGCCTCTATACCTGGGTCGGGCGGCACACACAGGTAACAGTCACCCTTAGCACTAACAGTCAAAGCATACATGGCAGCAAGAATAGCATCATAGTCAAGAGCAAAGATATCCACATCGGTCCTAACGAGGGAGCTCAGCCTTGTTGCCAAACTCTGCGCGCCAGGCGTCGTCAAGACGGGAGAAGCAGCAGTACTGAATGTGACCAACCTTCCTGCATGCCTGACCAGCCCGATCACCTGTGCGAATGACGTACGGGCAGCGAACACTACCCCCAGACGCCCCACGCTGAGCAAACCACTCACGAAGCTGCTGGGGTGAAGGGGTCTCGCGCAGACGCTGCTGCTGCTGCCTCTGGCCACCGCCAGAACCTCCCCTCTGAACGGCTCCACCCCGACCACCACCACTGTCGCCGCCACTACTCCCACTGCCGCCACCACCGCCGCCACCACTCCCACTGCCGCCACCACCACCACCACCACTCCCACCGCTGTCGCCACCGCCGCCACCAACGCCTCCACTCCCGCCACCACTCCCACCGCCACCTCCGCCACCTCCACCACGTCCACCGCCTCCACCACCACCCCCCTCGCTGCCACCTCCACCACGCTTGCCTCCCTTGTCCTTGCCGCTGCAGCGCTTCTCACTGGGAGCAGAAGTAGTGCCGACCTCCTCAGCACCAAGGAAGTCAACAGCAGCAGCAGAAGCGTAGGAGGGGGCAAGGGGGGAGGGGGAACACCCCTCAAAGAAGGGCGTGCGAGGAGTGCCACGAGCAGCACCTACAGCGACTATGCTAGTCTCAGCTGCAAGGAGGTGCTTCTCGAGCAGGTCGACAGTGAGGTCTGTGGGGTCAAGTGCTAGAAAGAGGTCCCTGACTGCGCGAAGAGAGTCAGGGAGGCGGGTGACTATGAAGTAGAGCGTGATGTACATCGGGGGCGGGTTCTTGTTTAAGAACTCGGCTGGGAGGGCGGCGCGTTAGCGAGTGTCGCTAGTGCGAAGGTGGGTGATGAGGTCCTCAACTGTGGCAAAGGAGGACAACTCAGGAAAAAGGTAGGGCAGTATAAGGCGGCCGAGAGCAGCAGTGGCAGGGGAAGAGTAACGAGCGACTACAGCGGCGTACAAGGCCTTAGCGGTCGTGTGCTGGCCAAAGTGAGCGCGTTCGGCTAACGGCAGGTGGTTGCGAACGGCTAGGCGAGCAGCAGCGTCACGGGTAAGCCACTGTGAGCGAGTGAGACGATCAGCTGTGTCGGGAGGAGCGAGAGAGGAACCAGACGTGTGGTCAAACAGTGAGACGCCGTCTTTAGAATCGCTCGGTAGGTACAGCTATAAGTTATCGAGCCATGTATCAAACTGGATCGGACGGCCCTCAGAATCGAAGGTAAGAACGCTGAGGATAGCCATAGCTAGCAGACCAGAGTGGCGCGTAGGGTAGGAAAGGGCAGCACGCGGCTAGCAGGGCAGCGCATGGGCAGGAAAGGGCGGCGCGCGGCTAGCAGGGCAGCGCGCGGGCAGGAAAAGGGCAGCGCGGCAGGCTGCAGGGCTGCGCGCGGCCATGAACGGGCAGCGCGCGGCCAGCAGGGCAGTGCGCGGGCAAGAAAGGGCGGCGCACTGGTAGGAAAGGGCTTGCGCGGGGCGGCGCGACGCAGGGCAGGGCGTGCGCGGGCGGCGCGACGCAGGGCAGGGCGTGCGCGGGCAGCGCGACGCAGGGCAGGGCGTGCGCGGGGCGGCGCGGCACAGGGCAGGGCGTGCGCGGGGCAGCGCGACGCAGGGCAGGGCGTGCGCGGGGCGGCGCGACGCAGGGCAGGGCGTGCGCGGGCGGCGCGACGCAGGGCAGGGCGTGCGCGGGCAGCGCGACGCAGGGCAGGGCGTGCGCGGGGCGGCGCAACGCAGGGCAGGGCGTGCGCGGGGCAGCGCGACGCAGGGCAGGGCGTGCGCGGGGCGGCGCAACGCAGGGCAGGGCAGGGCGTGCGCGGGGCGGCGCAACGCAGGGCAAGGCGTACGCAGGCGGCGCGACGCAGGGCAGGGCGTGCGCGGGCAGCGCGACGCAGGGCAGGGCGTCAGCGGGGCACGCGACGCAGGGCTGGGCGTGCGCGGGGCAGCACGACGCAGGGCAGGGCGCGCGCGGGGCGGTGCAGCGCAGGGTAGGGTAGGGCAGGACGTGCGTGGGCGGCACTAGGGGTGGGGCAGCGCTACGCGCAGTGTGCTAGTCGGTGGGCCCTAAGAAACGGTCCTGGGACAGGACCTGCTCTGAAACCATGTCAGAATCAGTGAACGAGAATGAATGAACTATGAAAGAGTTGGGTACAAGTACTAACCCTAATTGGGTTGTACCCCATATAGGCTACCCCACTACAGCCTACACAACACAATATTCTGACACAAAACTCCAGGTGTAAAGTCTCGCCTGTTAAACGCGGTGCTGGTGCGAATCTTGGAGATAGTCAGAAACTTGTTCTGAGCTGTGAGCATGGCTTCGTCACTTGGACGGGAAGCTTTTGGAGCAGAAGTATTCAATCCGTGGTCGAAGGTGGTTGGGCTTGGTTCCTTGTTTGGAGCAACTGGTTGATCGGGTTGCTGCGAGGTGCCCAGGTGGCCGCTCTTCAATCGTTGAATCCAGATTCCGGCGTGGTGATTCGCTGGATGAGTTGCTCCAGAAGCGCATTGCTGATGGTGGTGTTGCCTGTGGAGTTTGCGGTTGGGTTGGCGGGGGCTTCAGTAGTAGGAGCTGCCTGCCCGCCAAATCCTCCAGCCATGTTTCGACGGGAGCGCGTACCAGTCGCCACCTTGGATTTGTATTTGAATCAAAGGTGGTGATGCGAAGAATCCTGAGTGGCTCTGACACCATGTTAGAATCTGAAGTGACTTATACAGGATCGTCTCAGGTTGATCGCACTTAGTGTAGCAGCGGAAGATAATGTCTGGTACGGACCCTGTCAAAAGAAGAAGAAGATTTGAATCTCGACAGAAGAAACTAATGCAATGCGGTACAAGGGTTTATATAGGGATGCAGTGGAATACGAAAGGTCCTAGCTAGCCATATACTCAGAAGGGGTACATTCTGCGAAGATAACTACTACAACGGGAGCTAGACTACGGGCTAGGCACGGGTGCTCGTGTGATCTCTGCGTTCGTTGGTCCTTAGTCGTTTTCCTAGTGCACACACAGCTTGCTAGTTCACAGGGAGAATTGGCAAGAGTTTCACTAAAGAAAGCTGACAACAATGGTACAATGAAGTTGGCAAGACTAGACTACATCAGAGCTAGCATGCAAGCAAGTCTACTGCCAGCGCAGCACGGTCGACCGCGTGCCAGCACGACTTGGTCGACCGCGCTCCAGCAGTGCAGAGTCGCGGCTTGCCAGCGCTGCAAGTCGACAGCGTGCCAACGTCGCAGGTTGATGGTGTGCCAACGTTGCTCCCGCAGGACAGCAGCGCACCCGCTTCGCAGGTGCTCGCAGATGATTGGCGTGCAGTGCCTCGTCACCTGCACAGCGCACACACCAAGTCAACCTGGCGCTGACAACTGCATCTGATCAGCCACGTCGACCTCGGGATACCACCACCGAGGTCGGACTCGCCAACTTCGCCTGGGCGACCGTCGCACTCCTCCGCAGAACCTCGTCACCCAGGTAACCTGGTCGACCGGGCAACCACGTCGACCAGCTGCTCCTGTATGTGCCGGTCGACCTCCCAAGTCGACGGCCACCTCCAGTCGACCTCCCCAGGTCGACCACTATGTTCGGTCGACCACCAGGTCGACTTCACGCCTGGTCGACCAACCACCAAGTCGACCAGAAGGCCTGGTCGACGTACCAGGTCGACCAGAAGGCCTGGTCGACCAACCAGGTCGACCAGAAGGCCTGGTCGACTTACCAGGTCGACCAGAAGGCCTGGTCGACGTACCAGGTCGACCAGAAGGCCTGGTCGACCAACCAAGTCGACCAGAAGGCCTGGTCGACTTACCAGGTCGACCAGAAGGCCTGGTCGACCAACCAGGTCGACCAGAAGGCCTGGTCGACTTACCAGGTCGACCAGAAGGCTTGGTCGACCAACCAGGTCGACCAGAAGGTCTGGTCGACCAGAAGTTCTGTCAGCCGACCACCCAAGTCGGCTACCCCAAGTTGGCGTCACCAAGTCGACGCCCTCCGCAGGTCGACTTCCCAGGCCGACCTTCCTGAAGTCGGCGCCATCCTGAAGTCGGCGCCCATACAGCGGCACCCGTGCAGGTCGACTTCCTCGTCGACCAGCTCGCCCACTGCTGCAGGTTGGCTGCACCCCTACACCCGACCACGAAGTCGGCTTCGCCCAAGCGAGGACGGGGCCAACACACAACTCCCGTTGACACTCCCCTGCCACGTTCACGCTTGGGCCCCCAGCCCACACGGCAGTACTTCTTCGGAGAAAAGCTCGTCGACGTGCACCCAACACACAGCACGCCGTCCACCGCACCAGCCATGCAAGAGGGCATGGCACCTACTGCTGCACGTCGTCGTCGCCCACGTCGGCCAGGCGCACTTGGCCGATTGCAACGGAGCACCGGTTGAAGGCCGGATAGTGCAGCGCCTTCGTCAAGAAGTCGGCCGGCTGCTCAGCAGTCGGGATGTACTGCAGCGAAAACTTCCCCCGCTTCACCATGTGCTGCAGCCAGGCCTGTCGCCGCTCCATGTGCTTGAGGTTGCCCGTCAACCCCATGCCCTCGGCGACTGTGATAGTTGACTTGTTGTCCACTCGCAGGACAGTCGGCTTCCCAGCATCCAGCTGCCGGAACTCTGCCAGGAGGAAGCGAAGTCGGCGTCCCTCCTTGCCGGCTTCGACGGCCGCCACGTACTCCGACTCGGTTGACGACAGCGTCGCGCACTTGATGCGCTGGCTCGACCAGGAGACTGCGGCCCCTCCGTAGACGAACACGTAGCCACCCGTGCTCGTCCGGTTCTGCTTGTCGCCGGCGTTGTCGGCGTCAACGTAGCCGACTAGCTCCAACGACTCAGGTCCACCGCCGAACTCTAGGGCGGTGTCACGCGTGTTGGCGAGGTAGGCAAGGCAGCGGTCGACCTCGCGCCAGTGCTGGTCGCTCCTCACCGTGAGTCCGCTTCCTAGCTTGCTGCAGACAAAGGCGATGTCCGGCCTTGTCGTCGTCGCCGCGAACTGCAGCGAGCCGACCTTCTGCCGGTACTCCTCCTCCTGGTGCTCCTGCGCCTCCTCGTCGTCGAAGGTGAGCTCGGTGTAGGCGTCGACCGAAACGGGCGTCTTGGGGGTGCGCCCGGTCTGCTCCTGGTCGAGGAAGCGCCTACGCAGCTTGTCGACGTAGCCCTGCTGGTGCAGCCACAGCTTCCTCTCCGACCTATCGCGCACGATCTCCAGCCCGAGGTACTTCTGCACCGGCGAGATCTCGCGCAGCTCGAAGGCGGCCTCTAGCAGCTCCTTCAGCTCCTTCAGCATCGCGGTACTGCTGCTGGCGGCGAGCAGGTCGTCGACGTAGACCAGCACCCAACAGGTCACCTTGTCGACGCCGACCTTGAAGTAGAGAGCCTCGTCGACCTGGCTCTTCTTCCAGCCAGCGCCGACCAGCACGTCGTTGAGAGCCTTGTACCACAGCAGCGGCGACTGCTTCAGCCCGTAGAGGCTCTTCAGCAGCTTGCACACCCGGCCGGTCCCGTCATTGAAGTAGTCCGGCTGGTACATGTACAGCACGCGGTCGAGCTTGCTCTGCAGGAAGGCATTCTTCATGTCGAGCTGCATCAGGTTGAGGTCGAAGACGGCGACGATGCTGAGGAAAATCCGCAGCGTGACGTAGCTGCTCACCGGCGCGTACGTCTCGTCGTAGTCGGCGCCATACACCTGCGTGAAGCCCTTCACGACCAGCCTCGCCTTCTTGCGCTCGACGGTGTCGTCGATGTGGTACTTCGTCGTCAACACCCACCGGTTCTTCATGATGTTGACCCCGGGTGGGCGTTCGACCAGCTCCCACGTCCCCATGCCGATGAGGCTGCGGATCTCCTCCTCCATGGCGGCCTTCACCGCCGGACCCTTCCAGCTAGCCAGCGCCTCCTTCACCGTCATCGTGGAGATATCCCAACGGTGCTCGGGATCGGCGTGCATGTCGGGGTCGAGCTCCAGCAGGTCTTCATCCTCATCGGCGTCGTCGTACAGCAGGTCGTCGTCCTCGTTGACCACGTCATACACCGTGGTGAAGGCAGCCGGGACGAAGAAGTCGGGAGGCCTCCGAAGGCGGCCTGTACGCCGTGGTCCAGCCTGGGCCTCTCCCACGTCACTGTCGGTGGACTCCTCGTCGCCCAACTGCTCCCCTTCATCGTCCTCGTCGTCCTGCTGCACCTCGGTCGGCGTCCCGACCGATTCCTCCCCTGCGGTCAGCTCCCCTGCCGACTGCCAGGTCGCCGACTGCTCCTTGGTCGGCCTTGTTGCTGCCTGCTCCCCTGTCGGCGTCACCCTAGTCGGCTGCACCTCCTCGACCTGCTCCTCCCTTATCCACGTCGACTTTGTTGAGATAAGCGGTAGTCTTAGGAGCCATAGCTAGGAGAGTCCTAGCTAGGCAAGAGAGTTTAGGCGAAAGAGAGGGGTTGCACTAGCAAGAATGGGGATACAAATAGCAAACCCTAGAAGGGTTGTACTCGCTACAGAGCACCCCACTACAGGCTAGAGCATAATATTCTGACACACCCCCATAGCCAAAGTGGGGTGTAATCAGCAGAGCAAGCAAAGCAGTACAAGCTCAGGGTGGATCACAATGTCACCACACATTCTGAGCACAAGTTTAAGAAGCAATAGTTTAAAGTTCACAATTATGAGCAAAGCTAGTGGTAGTCACAACGGGGAAGTGAGGAGGAGGAGGGCTGGCGAGAGGAGAGTAGATGGGAGGCGACGACTGAAGCTGCAGTCACACGGGCAACAGACGGCTCTGGTGCGACACAGTGGCTACCGGGAGTGAGTGCCCCGGAGTACAGGAGTAACAGGCTCCGCGGCTAAGACGAGCAGCAGGAGCAACGGACCCACAGGCGACGGCGCAACCGGCTCTCTGAGCTACCGGGAGTGAGTGCCCCGGAGTACAGGCGCTGCGTACGACACGACGGCAACCTCCCCTCAACCTCCCCCAACAGTCCCACATCCCTCGACACACACCCGCTGCTACACCGCTAGCTCCACTCCCCCTTCACCCCCCCTTAGTACCACTCCGACGGCTCCAACAGGTCCACCCCCCTCAGCGGCAGCTGCAGCACAGGGAGACGGAGGAGGAGGAGGAGCAGGGAACGGCACACAGAAGCTGCACCCCCATACCCCCCAACCCCAAACCCTAATCCAGGAGAACGGGCAGAAGGAGGGGTGGGGCGCCTTCAGAAGCACGGGGGACAGCGGGGAGGACAGGGGCAGCGAAGAACGGGGCGCCCACGGGCCTGGCACAGCCTCCCGAACCGCGCGCAGGCGGTCCGAGCCGCGCGCGGGACTGGCGCAGCCCGTACGGGCCGCGCGCGGGCCTGGCGCAGCCCGTACGGGCCGCGCGCGGGCCTGGCGCAGCCCGTACGGGCCGCGCGCGGGCCTGGCGCAGCCCGTACGGGCCGCGCGCAGGCCACGACGGGCGACGGGGGGCGACGCGCGGGTCCCCGTCGCCCGTCGCAGCGCCTCCCGGGGGCGACGTGCCGAGTGACGGGGCAGGAACCCGTCGCGCGCCTCGGGGCACACGGCGGGCAGAGAACCGCCGCGCGCCTCGGGGCGCACGGCGGGCAGAAAACCGCCGCGCGCCTCGGGGCGCACGGCGGGCTGAAAACCCTAGTTTCGACGCCGCGCACCACGGGGCGCGCGGCGGACAGGGAGTAGCAGTAGCAGCGGAAGCAGTGAAGTGGGCCCACAGGCCAGGAACGTTAAGCTCTGATGCCATGTTGAGATAAGCGGTAGTCTTAGGAGCCATAGCTAGGAGAGTCCTAGCTAGGCAAGAGAGTTTAGGCGAAAGAAAGCGGTTGCACTAGCAAGAATGGGGATACAAATAGCAAACCCTAGAAGGGTTGTACTCGCTACAGAGCACCCCACTACAGGCTAGAGCATAATATTCTGACAGACTTCACTCCCACATCAACTTGCTGCCCGTCACGTCGGCCACCGGCGATGCTCTTGGCCGCAGGCGACGTCCCACTACTCCCCTCATCGCCGGAGGCCGACACCGGAGTCAGTCCACGCAGGTCGGCCACGAAGGGAGAAACATGGGTCGTGGGAGGAGGGGAAGGAGGATGGTCGACCTCGATGTCCCCAGCAGCAAGCTCACCGACCTCCGCGAGCAGAGGCAGCGTCGCCTGCGAGGTGTCGGTTGGCGGGGTGGTCGGTGTCCGTCCTGACACCGGCCCGTGCTCCGACTTCCACACCTCCAGCGACATGTCCTCGTAGAACACCACGTCCGACGTGGTGACCACCCGGTTGTCGGCGATGTCGAGGAGCTCCCAGCCCTTGCTCGCCTCCGACACGCCAAGGTGAAGGCCCCACTTGGCCTTCGGCTTCAGCTTCCCACCACGCTGCTGCTCGGGGACGAGGAACTGCGCCATGCAGCCCCACACGCGTGCCAGCGACAAGTCGGGCTTCTTCCCGGTGAGCAACTGGTACGGTGTCGTCCCCGGCGTCGCCGACCTCTCCAGGCAGTTGCGGACCCAGACAGCCTGCCGCAAAGCGAGGTGCCACCAGTGGTGCTGGACGCCCATGTGCAGCAGCATCGTCCGCACCGACTCCACCACCGTCCTCATCTCCCGCTCCGCCATGCCGTTCTGCTGCGGAGTATACGGGCAGGTAAGGTCGTGGAGGATCCCCTTTCCGTCCACAAGGGCGGTGAAGTCCTTCCCGAGGAACTCCCCTCCCCGGTCAGAGCGCAGCATCAACACCGACTTCGTCGTCTGCCGCTCAACCGTCACCAGCCACTGCTCAAACTCCCGCAGCACGTCGGACTTCCGGGAGACCGGCCGCACCCACACGTATCGGGTCGTGCGGTCTTTCAGTAGCAAAAGGTACAGGCTGCCATCCTTGGCGGCCACCCGGAATGGCCCGCACAGGTCGATGTGCACGACGGCCAGCACATCGTCGGCGTCGGAGCCCTGGTCGGGGAAGGTGTGCCGCGCCAACTTTCCGCCGACACACGAGACACACGGTGAGTCGGTGCCCGACGTCGACTTGAGGTCCAGCCCAGTGGCGACCTCGTGCTTCGCTGAGCTCAGGATGGTGTCCATGCCGACGTGCGCCAGCCGCGCGTGCAGCCTGTTCGGCGTCGACTTCGTCGCCGAGACGATCGCCCGCAGGGCCACGGCCTCCGTCCTGGTCGACGTCGACCTCGTTGAGCAGGGACGCAGGTCGGTGCAGAGGACTCGCCCAGTGTAGGACGCCTGACCGAGGACGTCTCCCGCCGCCGAGACGAGCAACATCCCGTCGCCGTCCTCCTGCAGCTTCACGCCGCTCTCCTTCAGTTGGCCGGCTGAGAGCAGGTTCGCCCGTACACCCGGGACGTACAGTACGTCGGGGATGAGCACCTGCTTCCCGGCCTCGCCTTGCAGGGCGACAGTGCCGCGACCCTGGACGTCCTGCAGCGCCCCATTGAAGCCACGCACGTGCTTCACGTCGCCGCTCGGTCCCAAGTCGACAAAGGCGTCCTTCGTCCCCATCAGGTGGTGGGAGCAGCCGCTGTCGAGCAGGACCACCGCCGGATTAGCCTGCACAGCTGCTGCCACCGCCTGGAAGTCCTCGCCGGCCTCCGGCGCCAGCGAGACGGTCGGCTCCACGACGCCGACCAGGGAGCACGACGCCGACTTGTCGTCACGCCCTTTTCCGCCAGCAGAGGAGTCGGCGTCCTTCGCCGAGGTCGATGACTTGGTCGACTGCTTCTCCTTGCGCGGCTGGTTTCCTCCTGGACGAGGACGACGACTGCCAGACCTTCCACGGCCTCCCTTGGCGTCGTCGTCGTCGGAGTCACCGCGGTCGGGGCATTCGAAGGAGAGGTGGTCGGGGTCGCCGCACAGCCAGCACTCCCGACGTCGACTTCCTCCTCCTCGACCGCTGTCCTTGGTCGACTTCTTCTTGTCGACTTCCTTGGCCGGCTTCGAGCCACTGCTACCACCGCTGCCAGACTGTCCACGCTGCCCCGGTCGACCACCTTGCTTCGCCGGGGCGACGTAGTTTACCTGCGCCAAGAGCTCTTGGGACCGCTCGGCCTCCTGCATTGCCTCGTCCTGCAGGATGTACGAGGTCAACGTGTCCTCGTTGAGCGTCGCCCGCGTGCTTGGCGCCATCGACAGCCGCTTCAGCAGGTTGTAGCTGCTCGGGAGTCCCTGCATGACATGGGTGACGTACGACGCCGTCGAGTACTCCGCGCCGGCCATCCTGATGGTGGCGAGAATCCGCCGAGCTCGGTTGCAGTAGTCTGTCGCAGTCTCTTGGTCGCCCATACGCAGGTGCGTCAGCTGCCCTTCAAGCTGGGCGATGAACAAGTCGTCGGTGACTTGGTAAGTCGACTCGATGAAGTGCCACGCCCGGTGGCCGGCGTCGAGGTGCTCCCTGCACGACTTCAGGGCGATTTGCATGCCCGGCGAGCAGCACCGCGAGATGACCGTGAAGGTCAGCAGCTGCACGGCGCGAAACTCCGCACGCAAGTCGGGGTCATCCGGCGTCGCCACGGTACCACGAGCAAAGTTGATCAGCCCAGCCATCTCCAGCTGGGGCTCGATGGCTTCCTTCCAGGTAAGAATGTCGGGTCGACCAACCAGCAGGGGAGTGACCAAGATCCTATCCGGCGTGAACTTAAAGTAGCCGTAGCTCGGTGCAATCCCGCCTGCTGTCACCTGGGTCGCCGACATCGGCAGAGACCCACTTCGTCGACCTCCGACGTCACCCTGCGAGGAGCCTGCAGCCGCCGACGACCGCATCCCTCGCACCTGAACGCCGCCGACTTCATCGGCGTGAATCACACCACGCTGCCTCGACGACATGCCTCCCGCACTGCTGCCGACTTGGTCACCACCGGCGTTGACGCCCACGTCGACGCCGCCCTCGGTGTTCACCGGTCGAGGAGATGCAGGCCGAGAAGGAGGGTGCTCCGCCAGCCTCGACGACCGCCCAAGGCAGGTCGCCGAACTCCTTCGCCTCATGGCGTCTCCTCGCGCTCTCCAGCCGTGCCTCCAGGGTGTCCACCACCCCCGTGTCACCTACGGCGCCTACCATAGTGACTACTGCACAGCTGCCGGCCTACGAACAACTTAGGTAAGGTGCAACTAAGTCGACTAGACTGAAAGGTAAGTCGGGTGCCGTCCACGCTCACCGCACCATGCGAAGATAACTACTACAACGGGAGCTAGACTACGGGCTAGGCACGGGTGCTCGTGTGATCTCTGCGTTCGTTGGTCCTTAGTCGTTTTCCTAGTGCACACACAGCTTGCTAGTTCACAGGGAGAATTGGCAAGAGTTTCACTAAAGAAAGCTGACAACAATGGTACAATGAAGTTGGCAAGACTAGACTACATCAGAGCTAGCATGCAAGCAAGTCTACTGCCAGCGCAGCATGGTCGACCGCGTGCCAGCACGACTTGGTCGACCGCGCTCCAGCAGTGCAGAGTCGCGGCTTGCCAGCGCTGCATGTCGACGGCGTGCCAACGTCACAGGTTGATGGTGTGCCAACGTTGCTCCCGCAGGACAGCAGCGCACCCGCTTTGCAGGTGCTCGCAGATGATTGGCGTGCAGTGCCTCGTCACCTGCACAGCGCACACACCAAGTCAACATGGCGATGACAACTGCATCTGATCAGCCACGTCGACCTCGGGATACCACCACCGAGGTCGGACTCGCCAACTTCGCCTGGGCGACCGTCGCACTCCTCCGCAGAACCTCGTCACCCAGGTAACCTGGTCGACCGGGCAACCACGTCGACCAGCTGCTCCTGTATGTGCCGGTCGACCTCCCAAGTCGACGGCCACCTCCAGTCGACCTCCCCAGGTCGACCACTATGTTCGGTCGACCACCAGGTCGACTTCACGCCTGGTCGACCAACCACCAAGTCGACCAGAAGGCCTGGTCGACCAACCAGGTCGACCAGAAGGCCTGGTCGACTTACCAGGTCGACCAGAAGGCCTGGTCGACGTACCAGGTCGACCAGAAGGCCTGGTCGACCAACCAAGTTGACCAGAAGGCCTGGTCGACTTACCAGGTCGACCAGAAGGCCTGGTCGACCAACCAGGTCGACCAGAAGGCCTGGTCGACTTACCAGGTCGACCAGAAGGCTTGGTCGACCAACCAGGTCGACCAGAAGGCCTGGTCGACCAACCAGGTCGACCAGAAGTTTTTTCAGCCGACCATCCAAGTCGGCTACCCCAAGTTGGCGTCACCAAGTCGACGCCCTCTGCAGGTCGACTTCCCAGGCCGACCTTCCTGAAGTCGGCGCCATCCTGAAGTCGGCGCCCATGCAGTGGCACCCGTGCAGGTCGACTTCCTCGTCGACCAGCTCGCCCACTGCTGCAGGTCGGCTGCACCCCTACACCCGACCACGAAGTCGGCTCCGCCCAAGCGAGGACGGGGCCAACACACAACTCCCGTTGACACATTCCCCTTAGGGCTAATCTAGAATAGGAAACCAACCGTGCGCTTCGGTAACTGCAAGAGCCACGGTAACTGTTTGAAAGTTTTCCTGTGCTTAGCACTTCGAATTCTTCCTGCTTGCAACCGTCTTCGATAACCGCTTATGTCGCTCAGTCTTCGTCCTCGCTGCAGTCATCTTCGCGTTAAGAGTGCGTTACTCTAGGAATGTTATTTAACAATTCCATATCGTAACAGGTTTCACCTGCCAAACTACGCTCCTACCGTTTTTGTTATGTGGAAATGTTGATCGCTGCTTGTGTTGTTAACGTCGATTTCCTCCTGTTTGCATGTATCTTATGGCATGTTTGACGACACTATGGCTGTGGCGATATCAGTACGACATGCTCCTTGATGTCCTGGATGCGAACCTGCGTTCGCCAGACGTCTCGCTGCTGTGCAGGGACCTGTCTACAAGGGCTTTGAGCAAGCTTCAGCGCCACATGGGGGGGGGTGAGCGAGGAGGTGGCGATTGCCACTTTCCTCGATCCGCGCCTCAAGACCGCGACCTTCAGGCTAAGGGCCTGGGGGGCGAGGTGTAGTGCGCCCATTGTGGTGGAGGCGGGGTGAAGGTGCTGGTACGCGAGCGCCTTCCACCGTACCAGGCAGCGGCATGTGCAGTGGTAGAGGCACGCCTTGGGGGTGAGGTGACGAGCGCTAGGGGAGTGGCGAGCAAGGGCGCGGCAGTGGTCGGGGCTGCAGGGCGTAGGGGGGCTAGGTCACGTGTTGTGTTCGACTTTCAGGCTATGCTGTTTGCTAAGCTAGCAGATATGGAGGCGGAAGAGGGGGTGCGGGCACAGGACGAGGTGGACCAGTACTTGGCTGAGGCGAGGCACCGTCTGAGCCCACAGCAGAAGCGTGCGGCCATGATGATCAAGACGACGGCAGGTCCGAGCGGAGCGGAGCTTTCCTTGTTGTTTCCGGCGGTGTGGTGGTATGGCGTGGAGATGGTCGCCGACGTCTGTCCGAAACGCTTTGCGATGGTGTCAGGCGTATTTAGCGCGCTGAGGTAGATCGCGTTTTCTCTGTCTCTGATGTTGAGCCCCAGGTATTGGGTTACGGTAGATGAGACGGTGAGGGTGAGGTCCTTTTGTAGCTCCCCTTCAAACCAGGTTGTGATGCCGCCTCTGGAGCCTATGTAGAGCAGGTCATCTACGTAGACGATGAGCAGAATGTAGTCGGCGCCTTTTGTGAGTCGATACATTCCCTGATCGTGTGGTAGTTGGCGGAACCCGATGCAGATTAGTCGGGCGTGTAGGTAACGCTGCCACAGTCTCGGAGCTTGTTTGATGCCGTACAGAGACTTCAGTAGTTGACAAACTTGATTGGGGTCTGTGTCGGAACCTTGTGGTTGTTCGACAAAGATTTCAGCATCGACGGGAGCGTAGAGAAATGCGTTGGCTACGTTGATTTGACGGAGCTTCTTCCATTCATGGCGGCTATTGCGAGGAGAATTCGGAGAGAGGTGTGCCGGCTGACAGGTGCGAAGGTCTCGGTGAAATCTCTGCCATGTTCTTGGTCGAAACCGCGCACGACCCATCGTGCTTTGAACTTGTCGATTGTTCCGTCTGCTTTCGTCTTCACGCGAAACACCCATTTTCCGGTAAGTATGGTCTTGTTGCGTGCCACTCCGATGGGTACTATTTTCCAGGTATTTCTGTCTTCCAACGCATTTAATTCATTGTCCATAGCTTCGCGCCATTTTTCCCTGTGCTCCCCCCCCAGAGCCTGCTGAACTGTGGCAGGCTCCTTAGGTGGCGGCGATGTTCCGTGGACGGCGGTGACGAGGCCGAGTATCTGCAGGCCGCTCTGCGAGACTCGGGGGAGATTTGCATCCTCGGGATAAACTGCTTCGTCTCCCGCTTCTGGATCAGGTAAGAAATTGGGGCCGATACGGTCGGAATCATTGGTGTTGACGGGCTATGGTGTGACGTAACCGTTGTCGGCGAAGTCGTAGTAAACTTCGGCGTAGATGCTTTCGCGCGGGTTGTCTTCATCCATCGGGATGGGTACCGAGCAGTAGGGCAGAGGCCCAGCTTCTTCCGAAGCTCCGTCCAAGTTCTGCTCGTCCCTGTCAGCTTCCTCTGCTAACGAGGCGAAGGCTCGATTGCCGCGGATGCCACATGTGGGGTCTTGGTTTGCCCGCAGGTTGGCCAGGTACGTGTGAAGGGTGAGTCTCTCGTAGAAGATAACATCACTTGCTGCTACTATTTCCTTCGAGTGGACATAAAAAATCTTCCACGCGTTGTAAAGTTTTTCGATGCCCAGGTGTAGTCCCCACTGTGCGCGTTGTGAAAATTGTCGAGCTCATGCAGTGTGCGGTCGGTACTGTACCATGCAGCCGAAAACTCGTAACATTTTTGTGTTGCCCAATTTTCCTGTCCACAGCAGATGCGGTGATGCGTTGTTTGGGAGTGACGACAACGAAAGCAGGTGCAGCATGACAACATGGTCCATTGCTGCAGGCCACTGGTGGTCGGGTAGCAGCATGCCACGTAGCAGTTTGCGCATGGTGTTCTGGAGGGTCCTGTTCATCCTTTCTGCTACGCCTTGCTGTTGATGGGCGTAGGGGAGGGAGATGAGTCGCTTGATGCCTCTCTCTGCCAGGTACTCCTTGAAGCGTTGTGACTGATATTCTCACCCCCCGTTTGACTAAAAACTTTTCAACTTCTCGCCAGACTCTCTTTCTGCTACCGGGAGCCATGCGACAAAGGCTTCGAAGGCCATGTCGCGACTTGGCAGGTTGGCGTGCCAGACGTATCTGGTTGCGGCGTCGATGAAGGTGATGACGTAGTTGAAAGCCCCTTGTCCGCTTTCGCGGTTGTACAGTATGTCGCTGTACACTTTCTCCAGTGGTGCGTATGCTGGTGCGCTTGGGTTGTGGTGAGAGACGAACGGCTGATGGGGTAAGTCGACTTCTGGGCAGGTAAAGCAGGTTCCACGAACTCGTTGAAGTTCTCTGCCGTCGAGTAGTGGTAGTGAGTCTTTCTCGAGAACGCCTGCTCTTATCGTTTTGTTTAACGTTGTGTTGCTGGGGTGTCCTAACCTCTCGTGCCACAGTGATTCGCTGCCGCGATGTCCAGGTGATCGTCTGTACAGGTCCGAGTTGGAGTAGAAGCCGGCAATGAAGTTAGCACCTCGGTGAACGGTTCGTGGGACGGGAGTCAGTTGTTGTGCTGGAGTCGGTGTCGGCTCGTCAAGAGGAGGTGGTGCCGTTGAAGGACCTGCAACAGAGAGGTTTAGCGTTGGTGCTGTTGCTGTCTCTGCTGCTGCCGATGTTGTTGCCTATGCTGTTGCCGATGTTGTTGCCTCTGCTACTGCCGATGTTCTTGCCTCTGCGTTTTGTTGTATCACACCCGGTGGTTGTACGCGAGCTCGGTGGAGTTTCCGTATCCGCGATAAGACCGAACGTTCTGCTGCTCGTTTGCCGTTAAGTTTCGTAGGAGAATCGTGTACGCCATCAGTGACTGATACGTGTACTGTTGCTTGTCGTACTGTGTTCCGTGCGTTGGATATGGCAGGGAACCGTCGAAGAAGCCAAGGATTTGAGCGCCTTCCATCTCGAACTCGAAGGACCAGGTATAGAAGTCCTTGCCATCGAAAGGTGTTGTTGTTTGTAGCTTCAGAACGTGTGCAAACTGTGACTGCAACTGAAGCACGTCCATTGGCTTTGTTTCTTGTCCACGTGTGGCCGAAAGTCGATTTGGCATGAAGCTGATGGAGCCGCGTTGAGGCTCGTACGGCGCGAAGGCAGGCTGCTGCTGATTTTCGCGCGCGAAGAATGAGCCGTCAAGACTCATGGGGGTAACACCGTTGTTGTTGTCGTTGTTGTTTGATTGCGCAAGTGCTGCTTGCTGGTGTTGTTCATAGAACGACATGAAGGAGAAGAACTTCTCTATCATCTTTGGGTCAAAGCCAGTTGCCTGGTTCGTAGGAGTTTGAGTAGACTGAGCAGCTGGTCTTGTTGCCGTGCCTCCCTCTGTCTGTATTCCAGAGGCTGGAGGTGGAGTAGGAGTAGTACCGGGAGATCCGTTAGAGGAACTTCTCTCCTTCTGCGTTGCCATGCCTTCTGTTGTTGTAGGAGTTTGAACAGAGTTGAATCTTGCCCTGTCTGCTCTCGTACCATGTTGGGTTGAAAAGGGCCCTTAGAGTCGTTCAAGGCTAAGATTCAGAGATGTGATGTAATCGCGCAAGCGTTCTTAATGAACTTGTTGAACCACCTTGAGCTAGTATGTGAGAACAAAATGAGTTGATTAAAACAAAAGAGATACAGGTTTATATACGATTACAGGAAATATAAAGAATATAACTAACTGCTGCTGTTGCGGTTCGATACAGCGACGACTCGGGCAACTGCTCAATAGCGAGTCTACTGTGTGTCCTTGCTGTCGCGCTGCTTTTCGGCAAGTCAAAGGTCGTTGACCTTTGACCTTCGCTTAACCTCTTGCTGTTGCATTTTGTCAACCTCTTCGGTTGACTCGTTGCTTCGCTGTAGTTCGCCTTGCTTACGTTGTAGTGTTTGATACTTCTGAAGCGCTAACTATACTGGTTCCAACATTTGCAACCTTCATATATCTTGTACTCCTTGTTATTGCAAAACCCCCTTTTGGCCATTCCCTCCCTCTCTATGCTCCTAGTCCAAGGCTAGGGTTTCTCCTAGCCGAAGTTTCTAAGTTTAACACGAAAGCTCGACCAAAAGTTTGAGCACGGACCTCAAAGACACGCGCCCTAACCACTAAACTTGAGAAAGGTCTCAATAAAGAGGTTCCTGAAATCGGCGTTCGACTTTTCATTTCCAGTTTGGCGGGGCTTCATACCAGGAGAACCATGGTCCTGTACAATACATTTTGTCAATAAACCAATTAGTGGAGAAGGATATACCGTATATGTTAGAATAACTAGGCAGGAATGAATGAACTAGCAGCATGCAGGAGTACAAGTAGTAAACCCTAATTGGGTTGTATTCCATATGGGCTACCCCACTACAGCCTACACCCATATGCAGCATATATAATTTGACACACCCCCATAGGCAAAGTGGGGGAGACCAAGGGGTCACAAGACCAGTCAAGAAAAGCAAAGCAAGCTCAGGGTGGATCACAACGTCACCACATACACTGAGCACAAGCAAAGGGCCACAAGGCCAGTTCACATGCAGAGGTATATATGCAACAAGAACAGTACAGTGATCACTACTTAGCAAGAGCAAGCATGCAGGTATATATATATGGATCACAGTACAAGCAGAGTCTACAGCAAGTGTGGAAACGTAGGCACAAGGCCCAACAAAGTACAAAAGCGCTGATGGTCACCAGACGGAAGTGCCTTGGTGAATATATCAGCAGTGTTGGCCTGAGTGGCCACGTGTGCAAGACGAAGCTGACCACGCTGCTGCAACTCTCGAGCCAGGAAGTAACACAGAGCGATGTGCTTCGTTCTGTGCTCCAGTCTGTGCTCCTTACACAAGGCAATGGCGGCCTTGTTGTCGACGTACAGCACTGGAGGAGAACGAGGCCGCTCTCCCAAGTCAGTCAGCAGGTAAGTGAGCCAGCGTAACTCCTGAGCAGCCATGGCAGTGGCGTAGATCTCAGCCTCACAACTGGAGCTGAGAATAGAAGACGAGCGAGTAGAACGCCAAGAAGCAGAATTGGAGCCAAGGCTGAAAGTGTAACCCTGTGACGACCGCTGTGTAGTCTGGTCGTCAACCCAAGAAGCGTCTGAGTGCCCAGTGAGGACCACGTCTCTCTGCCCTCCAAGCACGAGCCCCATGCTCGATGTACTGCACAAGTAGCGCAACACCCTCTTTGCGGCATCCCAGTGCACCTTTCAGTGTCAACCAGGAGCCACGTAGCGTGCCAAAAGGCCAAGAGGGTACGCAAGGTCAGGACGAGTGCAGGTCATCAGGTACATGAGGCAGCCCAAAAACCAAGTCGTCGACGTACACGAGGATGTAGAACGGCGGCAGGGAAGTGTCAGTGCGCAGAAACAGCGACGGGTCAGCAGTGGAAGGAGCAAACCCAAGAGCCGCAAGTGTAGTCCTCAGTGTGTCATGCCACTCACGGGGCGCCTGGCGGAGACCGTAGACTGGCCATCGGAGGCTCCACTGGGTACCAGGCGGGAACGACCCAGTGAAGCCAGGTGGGCGGCGCAGCCAGTTCTCCTCGTGCAGGCTGCCCTGCAAGAAAGTCATGCTGAAGTCAAGAGAGTGAAGCTCGTAGTCACGCTGAGCGGCAACGTGCAGCAGCACCCGAAGAGTGGTCATCTTTGGGGTGGGGGAGAAGGTCTGGAAGAAGTCAACTCCCTGTCGCTGACTGAAGCCTCGAGCAACGTAACGAGCCTTGAAGACAGGCGGAGAACCCGGCGGCCGCTTCACCCTGAAAATCCACATGCCATCGACGATGTTCGCCCCAGGAGGGGGAACCTCGTCAACGTAAGTGCCTGTGGACTTCCAGGATGCCATCTCTGCGTCCATGGCTGTCTGCCACTGAGAGGAGTAGGGACCCGCGATCGCCTCAGCGTAAGAGCGCGGGGTAGGGATGTCAAGAGCATCCGGGTCTCCCTCAGGGGCAAGCAGCATGGCCACGAGATGAGGCGCAGCGGCCGCAAGACACTCAAGGTCCTCCTGTCTGTCCTCAAGGACGTCCGTGCCAAGAGCAAACTCACCCCCGACGGACGGAGGACAGATAGACGCAGACTCAGCAACAAGAGCAGTGGCGTAGTCTAGACGACATGCAGCAGCAAAGTCAACAAGCTCAGCGACCAAGGCAGACGCAGCAGCAGACTCAAACGACGGGTCAGTGACAACTGTGGCTAACAGACGCGTGACAGTAGGGTGCTCAGCACGAAACTGGTCAGACTCAGGGTCCGGAACAGCAGGCAGAGAGGACGCAGGGGGAGACGGCAGAGGAACAGACTGCGGAGCAGAGGAAGGACGACGGACTACGAGGTGTGTGCCGGGGACAGCCGGCTGACGCGGACGAGGAACACGACGACCGGAACGACCAGAGGGGACAGGCGAGACAGGACGCGACGCAGGCTCACGACGCTCAGCAAGACCCCCAGTCTGCTCAGTGTAAGGAGAAGGAGCAGGCAGTGGGGAGCCAGGCTGTAACGGAAGACCAGTAGACGACGGTAGGCTAAGAACCTGGCGAAGCACAGAGTCAGGCGGTGGCGGGGACGACGAAGACGGCGGAGCGAAGAACAGTCTCGGCTGCGCCGTGGCACCAGCACGAGCAGCTCCAGCGCCCCCAGTAGCTCCAGAACCTCCAGCGCCAGCTCCTCCAGGACCAGCTCCACCAGCAGCAGCACCCCCAGAACCAGCACCTCCAGTCCCAAGGTCTCCAACCGCAGTGTCTCCGGCAGCAGCACTCCCAGAACCGGCACCTCCAGTCCCAGGGTCTCCAGCCTCAGCGTCTCCAGCAGCAGCACCCCCAGACACAGCACCTCCAGTCCCAGCAGCTCCAGTACCTCCAGTAGACAAAGTACCAGCACCACTCCTAGCTCCAGCGACGTCAGCAGAAGCACCTCCAGTTGAAAAGCCCCGAGCTCCAGCAGCGCGAACCTGACGGCGACCGTACCAGTCGTGCAGCTGCTGTGAGGTGAGAGGCACACGCGGACGAAGGCGGCCACTCCAAGGAGACCGCGCACCAGCAGTCGCAGTACCCTCAGGCGCCGCACCCCCAGACTCAGCACCCCCAGACTCCTCACGCACAGGCTCAGCACCCCCAGACGTAGTACCTCCAGTCTCCTCACGCTCAGGCTCAGCACCCCCAGACTCAGCACTCCTAGGCTCCTCACGCTCAGGCTCAGCACCCCCAGTCTCCGCACCCCCAGGGACAGCGCCGGCTCTAGTGCCTCCAACACCAGCGCCCCCCGCAGCAGGGCCCCTAGCTCCAGCAGCTCGACCCTGACGGCTAACGTACCACTCACGCAGCTGCTGTGGGGAGAGAGGGAGACGACGACGAGAGTGCAGCGGCGAGGCACCAGCGGAGCGACTACGGAGACGGTCGCTCGAGGGAGACTGCTCACCAGACGCCCCAGCGCCCCTAGGTGCAGCACCCCCAGACGCAGTACCCCCAGGCTCAGCACCCCCAGGCTCCGCACCCCCAGGCGCGGCACCCCCAGAGGCAGCACCCCGAGCAGGACCACCGTCAGCAGGACCTGAGTCACCAGTGACCTCAACCGGCGCAGTCAAGGGAGGAGGGTCTACCTGAGACACACCTGAAGGAGCAGGACCGGGAGCGAGGAGGGGGTCTACCTGGGGAGCACCTGGAGCGAGGAAGAGCGGCGGGGGGGGGAGAGGGGCAGTGCGGTAGGGGAAGAGACGGTAAAAGGGAACCGACTCGTCGAACGTGACGTCCTGAGAGGGGAAGACACGACGCGAGGTGGGGTGGTAAAACTGCCAACCAGGCGCGTCAAGGACAAAGCCAAGGAAGACACATGGAACAGCGCGGGCAGAGAGCTTGTCCGCGGTGGTATCGCGGACAAAGGCACGAGCACCCCAGACCCGGAACACCGACGCATCGCCAACCTCCCCCGTCCACCGCAGTGTGGGCGAGGTCTCCGGCAAGGAGACACGGGGCCAGAGGTTGAGCTGATGGGCGGCGTAGCGGACCGCAAACGGCCACAGGAAATGGGGGGCAGCCGCATGGACCAAGGAGGTACGAGCGACCTCCATGACCAAGCCAATGCGGCGCTCAGCAACCCCATTCTGCTGCGGAGAGGCCGGAAGCGTGAACGTCTGGCGAATGCCCTCCCCACGACAAAAGCTCTGCAGAAGGTCGGAGGAAAACTCCCCACCTCTGTCAGAGTGCAGACGCAGGACGGGAAACTCCGTCCCGAACCGCTCGCGGAGCTGGAGACGGGCAGCGCGGATCCAAGGGATCAAAACATCAGGGACCTCACCCTTGGTGCGCAAGGGGAAGACCGTGGTGTAACGCGAGTAGTCGTCGACAACCAGCAGAAAGTACCGCTCGTGGCCCTGTCCAGTGACGCGGGCTGGGCCCCACACGTCCATGTGCAGGGTCTGCAGGGGAGCAGTCGTTGGGGGAAACGAGGAGGAGTGAGGAGCGGCGTGCTGCCGCCCCTCGACACAGGGAAGGCAGGGAGGAGCAGGCGAGGGTGGGAGGGGAGGGAGAACCCTGGGAAGACCAGAGACAAGGACCCGGCGGTGCATGCTACGAAGGCGCTGCACCGAGGGGTGACCAAGACGGTGGTGCCAAAGGAGGGTCTGGTGCGACAAAGCGCAACACGAACAGGGGGCCGCTAGCTGACCTGACGCAGACGCAGACGCAGACGCAGCGACCTGAGGGGACACAGTAGTCAGTGTGTACAGACTCGAGCCAGGCGCACGAGTAAACGTGGCCAGGTGCCGGCCCGTCCGGGAGCACGTACAGTGGGTCACGCGCTGACCTCCAGGAGTGAACTGGTCAACCCACTGGTCCTGGAGGTCAGCACCACTCACCAAGTTCGTAGAGAACGAGGGGAGGTGAAGACCTGACAGGGAGCCAGACGGGACCGCCGGACATGGCAGGTGCGTGGAGGAGTGCGCAAGGACTGGACCCCCAGAGGGGTCTGCCAGGGAGACTGCAACCGGCCGACTGAGCGGCGTGAGGGTGGTGCTGTCGCGAAAGAAGGAGCGGGAAGCACCTGAGTCAAGCGTGAAGGTGTACAAGGCCTCAGCAGGTGCAGTACCAGAGAGAGCAGACTCACCAGCACCTAGAGGAGTAGACGCACTAGCACCTAGAGCAGCAGCCTCACCAGCACCTAGAGCAGCAGGCTCTATACCGGGGTCAGGCGGCACGCACAGGTAACAGGCACCGTCAGCACTAGTAGGCAACGCATACATGGCAGTGAGAATAGCATCATAGTCAAGAGCAAAGATATCTACCCTCTGCCTAAGCAGCTCCAGCCAGGTGGGGAGCTCAGTTGCGTCGCCAAACTCGGTACGCCAGGCGTCGCTCAGACGGGCGAAGCAGCGGGACTGTGTGTGACCAAGCGTCCCGCAAGCCTGACCAGCCCGATCACCTGTGCGAATGACGTACTGGCAGCGAACTGTACTCTGAGACCCTCTACTCTGAGCGTACCACTCATGAAGTTGCTTGGCCGTAAGTGTCTCTCGTGGGCGCCGCTGCAGCTGCAGCTGGCCACACCCAGACGCTCCCAACTGACCAGCTCCAAGGCGACAGCCACGACGGCTACCGCCACAACCCCAACTAGTGTACCACTCACGAAGCTGCTGGGGCGTGAGAGACTCGCGCGAACGTCGCTGGAGCTGCATATTGTCACCGCCAGCAGCAGCACAAGTGGTAGGAGCAGCAGTAGCAGCAGCAGGCGCGGCAGGCAGGCAGGCAAGCAGGCAGGCAGGCAGGCAGGCAGGCAGGCCGGCAGGCAGGTAGGCAGGCAGGCCGGCAGGCCGGCAGGCAGGCAGGCAGGTAGGCAGGCCGGCAGGCAGGCAGGCAGGCAGGCCAGCAGGCAGGCAGGCAGGCAGGTAGGCCGGCAGGCAGGCAGGCAGGCAGGCAGGCAGGCAGGCAGGCAGGCAGGCAGGCAGGCAGGCAGGCAGGCAGGCAGGCCGGCAGGCAGGCAGGCAGGCCGGCAGGCAGGCAGGCAGGCAGGTAGGCAGGCCAGTAGGCCGGCTGGCAGGCAGGCAGGTAGGCCGGCAGGCAGGCAGGCAGGCAAGCAGGCAGGCAGGCAGGCAGGCAGGCAGGCCAGCAGGCAGGCAGGCAGGCAGGTAGGCCGGCAGGCAGGCAGGCAGGCAGGCAGGCAGGCAGGCAGGCGACGGGCAGCGCGACGGGCTGGCAGGGCGCGCGCGGGGCTGCGGGTCAGCGGGACGGGCGGCGCGCGGGGCCGCGGGGCAGCGCGACGGGCTGGCGAGGCGCGCGCGGGGCTGTGGGGCAGCGGAACGGGCGGCGCGCAGGGCTACGGGGCAGCGCGACGGGCAAGGGCAGGGCGCGCGCGAGGCCGCAGGGCAGTGCGACGGGCAGGCAAGGCAGGCAGGCTCAGGTAGGGCGTGGGGTAGCACGGTAACCGCAGGCAGTAGGTGGTGGGCCCTAAAAAAAACGATCCTAAGGTCCTAGGGACCTCTTTCTCTGATACCATGTTACAATAACTAGGCAGGAATGAATGAACTAGCAGCATGCAAGAGTACAAGTAGTAAACCCTAATTGGGTTGTATCCCATATGGGCTACCCCACTACAGCCTACACAATATAAACATGCAGCATATATAATTTGAAAAAACAGTGTTGGAGCTTTTCCTATACCAACCTAGGAAATGCTTTTCCATCATTCACAATAAGATTGAACACCTAACTGTCTAAAGGGTTTACATAATGAAGCCGAGTAGGCTGCAGGAACACCATCACAACAATGTACCCGTCATAACGCGGATATAACCGCCACCCGCGGATAAGCGCCTGGCGCTTTTAATCGGCGCCCGGCGCTTATATCCGGTGCTCGATTATAAGCGCACCCCCCTGAAAAAACTTGTTTTATTATAAGAGTGAAGTGGACTGCCTCGGTCAGTGGGAGAAGGTCGGTCAGGGCGAGGCAGGCAGCGGCGTCACGAGACTCCCACACGTCGCGAGCAAGAAACTGGCGCTGGTACTCGGCCTCCTGCTCAGGAGTAGGCGACGGGGTGGTGGGCAGCGGCCTAGGCTGAGGAGGGGCGGTCTGAGTACCGGATGCGTGTGCGAACAGGTGCACGCCATCCTGCCGCTGGCTCTTAAGGTGGCGCTGCGCCTGCGTAAGCCACGTACTAAAATCAATCGGTCTCCCCTCAGGGTCAAATCGAAGTACTCGAGTGGTCGCCATAAGGGGCGAAAAACGAGAGAGCGCGGCTACCAGCCGCAGGAGGGTGAGACAGTCAGTGGCACGTGGGCAGGCACGCAGGCAAGGAGGCAAGGAGGCGAGGAGGCAGTGTAAGAGGCGCACAGGGGGGCAGCACGGCGCGCTGGCCGGTGGGCGGCGCGGCGCGCTGGCCGGCGGGCGACGCGGCGCGCTGGCCGGCGGGCGACGCGGCGCGCAGGCGGACGGGCGGGGCGGCAACGCAGCGCTGGCGGTGCGCTGGCGTGGTGCGCTGGCGTGGCGCGCTGGCGTGCGCGCTGGCGTGCGCGCTGGCGTGGCGCGCTGGCGTGGCGCGCTGGCGTGCGCGCTGGCGTGGCGCGCTGGCGTGCGCGCTGGCGTGCGCGCTGGCGTGGCGCGCTGGCGTGGCGCGCTGGCGTGCGCGCTGGCGTGGCGCGCTGGCGGGCCTGCTCGCTAAGGCGCTAGCGGGCCAGTTGGCTAAGGCGCTGGCGGGCCTGCTGGGGAGGGGGGGGGGGGAGAGCCTAGAGCGCTGGCTAGGGCGTTGTCCAGGGCGGTAGCTAGGTCGTGGGCGAGGGCGCTGGCTAGGGACGGCATAGGACTAGGAACGGAGGTGACTAAGGCCTAGGAACAACGAACCTACTGCTGATACCATCTTAGTAACTGAGAACAGCGGAATGGCTTGCATTGATTGAGTTGGGGTACAAGTACCTAACCCTAATTGTTTGTACCCCATATAGTATGACCCACTAAGGGCTATAACATTTGACATTATAGGGCGAAAACTGTCAGAATCGAATGTGTTGCATTGACAATGTTGGTTGGGGTACATAAACCTAACCCTAACAACTGCACCCCGTATGACATGCCTCACTATAGGCTACAACATTTGACAAAAACTAAGGGCATGTTCCTACGACCCCTTATCAGCCACCTCTTATCAAACTTGCCTGGCAAATGCGCGAAGGGTTTAGGGTTCACGCAAGTTTCAGTGTGATTTTTTTCGAGCTTGATAAGAGGTGGCCTGATAAGGGGTTATAGGAACATGCCCTAACTAGGCGAGGACCTCGTGACGTCCGTGGTTTGGAAATGTCGCAATTGGTGCGGGGTGACTCGGAATGTGGTTTGGGCCGAAGTGTACCGGTAGGCTGAATCCAAACTAATGCAAAGTGTTCGGGTTGTTCTCGCTAGGAGCAGACTCTACAGTAATAAATTCTGATTCATTGAAAAAGGCGCGAAAATTACATTGTAAATGTTACCGTATGCGTTATTGAGGCCCAAAATTGTTACCATTATCATATTTCCCCTCACATATTTTTCACAAGCGTAATTCATTGAGCCCTGTGTAGCAATAGACATTCGATTTTACATTTGTTAGTTTTGTTTTTACTCACAACTTGGAAAATATTTTTGTTGTGAGAGCGACCGGTCTGTCATACAATGAATCTCACTGAACCGCATATGAACGGACATCCACAAACTCGTCCTCCCTCGGCTCTTGTTATGACCAACTGATTTCTTAGGCACGTGATTTCCACTCCCCTCTGTCACCAGCTCGAGGGTGGGAGCAAGTCAAACAGAGTCTGTTCTCGGCTTACTGGTTTTTTTCAGAACGGTCCCACTCCACCCTGTTTCTCGCCATAGGGTAGTAGTACTGCAGCATAGTTTCACGGGACCACACTCGCTTGATGCGGATGCCGTTTTTTTTTTTTTTTTATGTGGAATATATTTGTCTCATGCATTCTTTCAACCATCCAAATTCGACTCGACGGTGGTACCTACACCCTGTTTCGCGCCACACTGACATTCGCCATACTGACAAGCCGGATGTACTGACATGAATGCGTCCAAATTGGTCCCAGAACATACAATATAGGCACATTTACCGTATGCAACCGAACGCAAAGACACGTTTCTTTCCATGAACCGTTGTTTACCGTTCTCCCGAAGTGCATAACGGCTACAAGCACCAGCCCGCTGAATCCAAGCACACGTGCGCACTGTAGCCGGGGCTCCCGATTGTCCGAACTTCGAGAAACAGGGTGTACACCTGACCCCAGATTGTGTGTTGTCGAGAATACTGTACAAATAGAGCTGACCACATTCTTGTACAGTACACTTATCCGCGCCACGCCACTGTTGCGAGGTCCTGCCATGTCGTTCGTCAGTTTTCTGTCCACGCTGAAGTTGTTGGCATCTCTAATAGTAAAATCACAGAAATGTGGCAGGCCACATCGCGGAAAAGGGAAATGTCGAATTTGGGGGTCCGAAGGTTTTTCTACGAAAAGCCTGCGTCTGAGTTGCGGAAAGTGTACAAAAAATAGCGCACGCAAAACGCAGCATTCCGGACACCAGATAGGGCAGAATATATTTTGAACATAATCTGGGCTTCGCGTGAGCAAAATTCCACAAACTCATACTGTTTGAGTGAAGGGTCCTTTTTTGAGTTGAAAGGCTGGTGGTTTTCGATAGTTGATGAGGTGACATTCGCTTCATCCAGCTTCCTGGCAGTTAACCATCGAATGCGCTCGGATTATTTCTGCAGATTGTCGAACGCATTTCTAGTAATTTACCACCACCCCTATCTACTACATCCTATTCTTTAGCCATAGGAACTGATTTCATCGCGTTAGCACAACCAGGCAGCTCGTGGTGCATGTTTGTACGTCTGCTGGCCTGAATCTGTGCAAGGATAGGCCTGTGCGCAACATGTCACTGCGCCAACGTCTGAATGTTTTTTTTACGACTATTTCTTCAGACATTTCTCTAATACGTCCTATTCTCTAGCCATAGGAACTGATTTCTGTTAGAAGAACTAGGCAAGAATGATTGAAAGGAGAGGAGGTTTCACTAGCAGCAGTTGGGGTACATATAGCAAACCCTAACTGGGTTGTACTCGCTATAGAGCACCCCACTACAGGCTAGACAATAATAACATTCTGACACACCCCCATAGCCAAAGTGGGGTGTAATCAGTACAATGAGCAGGCATAGCAATAGTTCACAATTATAAGCAAAGCTAGAGGTGATCATAGAGGGCAAGTGAGGAGGAGGAGAAACTGTGAGGGCGAGAAGATGAAAGGCGCCGACTGAAGCTGCAGACACACGGGCAACAGGAGCGGCGCGCACAGTGGCTACCGAGCGCACGAGGGCACCGGACTACGGGAGTATCTGGCTCCGCGGCTACGACGAGCACACACAGGAGCAACGGACCCACAGGCGACTGGCGAAGCAGGCTCGCTGGGCTACCGAAACGCGCGAGGGCATCCGGACTACTGGCGCTGCTGGCGTCACGACGGCTACCTCCACGCAACCTCCCCCGACCGTCCCACGCCCCTCTCACACACCCCCTGCTGACACCCTAGCTCCACTTCCACGACACCCCCCTTAAACCCTAAACCTCGGCTCCCACACATCCACCCCCCTCAGCGGCAGCTGCAGCAGTGGGAGACGGAGGAGGAGGAGGAGCAGGGGACGGCGCACACACACGGCACCCCCATAGCTGCCACCCCCACACTCCTCACCCCCAAACCCTAAAAACGGGCGGAACGGGGGAAGGAGCGCGGGGGACGGCGAGGGGGACGGCGCTCGGCCCCCAGGACGCCACCACGGGGCAGCGAGGGGCCGCGCGCGGCTCCCCAGGGCGGCGCGACGGGAAATCGGGGCCGCGGGGGGTCGCGCGCGGCTCCCCAGGGCGGCACGACGGGAAAACGGGGCCGCGGGGGGTCGCGTGCGGCTCCCCAGGGCGGCACGACGGGAAATCGGGGCCGCGGGGGGTCGCGCGCGGCTCCCCAGGGCGGCGCGACGGGAAATCGGGGGGGGGGGGGGGGGCCGCGGGCGACGGGATCGGAGGGCCGCGGGCGACGGGATCGGGGGGCCGCGGGCGTCCCCCACGGTAGGAAACCGCCGCGCGCCTCGGGGCGCACGGCGGGGAGAAAACCGCCGCACGCCCCGAGCGTACGGCGGGATGAAAAATCCGTCGCACGCCACGGGGCGTGCGACACAAAGAGTAGTAGGAGCAGCGGAAGCAGGTGGTGGGGCCCACCCACAGGATCGACCCATCTGGATCGTCCTGCTCTGATAGCATGTTAGAAGAAATAGGCAAGAATGATTGAAAGGAGAGGAGGTTTCACTAGCAGCAGTTGGGGTACATATAGCAAACCCTAACTGGGTTGTACTTGTCAGAATAGCTAGGCAAGAATGATTGAACTAGCAGAAGTTTGGGTACAAATATCAAACCCTAGTTGGGGTTGTACCCCATATTGGCTACCCCACTACAGCCTACAAGCATAATACAGTTTAACACACCCCCATAGGCAAAGTGGGGGAGAACAAAGGGTCACAAGACCAGTCCAGCAAAGCAAAGCAAAGCCCAGGGTGGATCACAACGTCACCACACTCCGAGCACAAGTAAAGGCCACAAGGCCAGTTCACATGCAGTGCTAGATATAGTACAAGACAAGCAACACAGTGATCAAAACCTAGCAAGCAAGCAACAAGATATATATAAAGTACAGTACAAAGAATGTCAAGCAGTGAGCAAGTGAGGAAACGTGGACACAAGGCCTAAAGAAGTACAGTGCCGCTGATGATCACTAGGCGGGAGCGCCTTGGTGAAGATATCAGCAGTGTTGGCCTTCGAGTCCACGTACACAAGCCGAAGCTGACCGCGCTGCTGAAGCTCTCGAGCAAGAAAGTAGCGAAGAGCAATGTGCTTCGTCCTGTGCTCCAGTCTGTGCTCCTGACACAAGGCAAGAGCCGCCTTGTTGTCACCGTACAGAACTGGAGGAGAACTAGGCCGCTCTCCCAAGTCAGTCAGCAGGTAGGTGAGCCAGCGTAACTCCTGTGCAGCCATGGCTGTGGCGTAGATCTCAGCCTCACAACTAGAGTCGAGAACAGAGGAAGAGCGGGTGGACCGCCACGAGACAGAACCAGAGCCAAGGCTGAAGGTGTAACCCTGTGACGACCGCTGCGTAGCCAGGTCGTCCACCCAAGAAGCGTCCGAGTGACCAGTGAGGACAACTCTGTCGTGTCCTCCAAGCACCAGCCCCATGCCTGATGTACTGCACAAGTAACGCAGCACCCTCTTAGCAGCCTCCCAGTGCTCTCGCCTGTGTCTCCCAGGCGCAACGTAACGAGCAAGGATGCTAAGAGGGTACGCGAGGTCAGGTCGCGTGCAAGTCATCAGGTACATGAGGCAGCCTACAAGCTCTGGGTACGGGCCACTCGGCTCTACGGACTCGTCCGAAGGTGGAGCTGAGAGCGAGTGGCTGGTAGCCAGAGGTGTGGCCTGTGGTGAGGAGAACTGGAAGCCGAAGCGCTGAAGGACCTGCTGCACCATGTGTGACTGAGTCAGGGTGATGGTGCGGCGAGCTCTGTCCCGGGTGATCTGCAAGCCAAGGTAGCTACGCAGTTCACCCAGGTCAGTGCAGGTGTGTCTCTTCTGCAGCTCCGACTTCACACGAGCGAGTGCCTCAGTGTCAGCAGTAGCAAAGACCAAGTCGTCGACGTACACAAGAATGTAGACTGGCGGCAGAGACGTGTCTGTGCGCAGAAACAGCGACGGGTCAGCAGTAGACGGCGCGAACCCAAGAGCCGCAAGTGTAGTCCTCAGTGTGTCGTGCCACTCACGTGGCGCCTGGCGGAGACCGTAGACTGGCCGGCGGAGGCTCCACTGGGTACCAGGGGGAAACGACCCAGTAAAGCCAGGTGGGCGGCGCAGCCAGATCTCCTCGTGCAGGCTGCCCTGCAGGAACGCTGTGCTGAAGTCAAGAGAGTGAAGCTCGTAGTCACGCTGAGCAGCAACGTGCAGCAAAACCCGAAGAGTGGTCATCTTCGGGGTGGGGGAGAAGGTCTGGAAGAAGTCGACCCCCTGACGCTGACTGAAGCCTCTAGCAACGTAACGAGCCTTGAAGACAGGCGGAGAACCTGGCGGCCGCTTCACCCTGAAAATCCACATGCCATCGACGATGTTCGCCCCAAGAGGGGGAACCTCGTCGACGTAGGTGCCTGTGGACTTCCAGGATGCCATCTCTGCGTCCATGGCTGTCTGCCACTGAGAGAAGTAGGGACCCGAGATCGCCTCTGCGTAAGTGCGCGGAGTGGGGATGTCTAGTGCATCCGGGTCTCCCTCAGGGGCAAGCAACCAGGCCACGAGATGAGGTACAGCAGCCGCAAGAGAGTCAAAGTCCTCCTGCCTATCCTCAAGGACGTCCGTGCCAAGAGCACACTCACCCCCGACGGACGGAGGACAGACAGACGCAGACTCTGACTCAGCAACAAGGCTAGCAGCGTAGTCTAGACGACAGGCAGCAGCAAAGTCAACCAACTCAGCGACCAGAGCAGACGCAGCCGAGGACTCAAAGGTAGGGTCAGTGACAACAGTAGCGAGGAGACGCGTGACTGTAGGGTGCTCAGCGCGATACCGGTCAGACTCAGGGTCCGGAACGGCAGGCAAAGAGGACGCAGGAGGAGACGGTAGAGGGACACGCCGAGGAGCAGTAGAGGGACGCAGAGTCATGTAGTGAGTGCCTGGGACAGGAGGAGGACGCTCACGACGGACACGACTACCAGTGCGAGCAGGACGAACAGGCGACACAGGACGAGACTCAGGCTCACGACGCTCTGTAAGACCTCCTGTGGGACCAGCGTAAGGAGAGGGAGCAGGGAGAGGCGAGGCAGGCGGTAACTGTGACTGCGGCTGGACAGGCGGAGGACACTCTACGGAGGGAGGAGGACAAGGAGGAGGAGCCTGCCCAAGAACCTGCTGAAGGAGCGGTACGAAGTACGGTCGCGGCCGCGCAGCGTCTCCAGAAGCAGAAGAGACTCCAGCGGCCGGGTCCGCAGGACCAGCAGGAGCTCCAACGTCCGGGTCCCCAGCACCAGCAGCAGCGCCACCGCTCGGGTCCTCAGCTCCAGCAGCAGCTCCACCAGGCGGGTCCGCAGCACCAGCAGCAGCGCCACCCCCAGAGTCGGCAGCTCCAACTCCGCTAGCACCGCCAGCGCCAGAGTCCCCAGCTCCAGCAGCTCCAGTCGCAGTGCTCCCAGAACAACCAGTCCCGGCAGCTCCAGTACCCCCAGTACGAGCACCCCCAGGACGAGCAGCCCCAGCACCCCCAACTCCAGCCGAGCCACTAGGACGGCGAAAGCGCCGGACGTACCAGTCACGAAGCTGCTGCGGTGTGAGAGACTGCTCAGCACCCCGAACCGGAGCACCCCCAGACGCAGTAACCCGAGGCTCCGTAGGCTCAGTAGCAGCACCCCCAGGCTCAGTACCCGCAGGCTCAGTACCCGCAGGCTCAGCACCCCCAGTCGCAGCACCCCCAGGCTCAGCACCCCCAGGCGGCAAACTCTCAGGCACAGTACCCTCAGCTCCAGCACCCGTAGTCCCAGCACTCCCAGGCCCCGCACCCGCAGGCTCAGCACCCCCAGGCTCAGCACCCCCAGGCTCCGTACTCTCAGGCACCGTACCCTCAGCTCCAGCACCCTCAGTCCCAGCACCTGCAGCCCCAGCACCCCCAGGCCCAGCACCCCCAGGCTCAGCACCCCCAGGCTCAGCACTCCCAGCAGCACCACCCGCAGCAGCACCTGAGTCACCTGTGAACTCGACAGGCTCAGCGACGGGAGGAGGGTCTACCTGAGAGACACCTGAAGGAGCAGGACCCTGAGGGGGAAGGGGGTCTACCGGAGGGGGACCAGGAGCAAGGAAAAGCGGCGGGGGAGGGAGGGGGGCAGTGCGGTAGGGGAAGAGACGGTAAAAAGGGACCGACTCGTCAAAGGTGACATCCTGAGAGGCGAAGACCCGGCGCGAGGTGGGGTGGTAAAACTGCCAGCCAGGCGCGTCAGGGACAAAGCCAAGGAAGACACAGGGAAGCGTGCGGGAGGAGAGCTTGTCCGCGGACGTATCGCGGACAAGGGCACGAGCACCCCACACCCGGAAGCGCGACGCATCGCCAACCTCCCCCGTCCAACGCAGTGTGGGCGAGGTCTCCGGCAAGGAGACACGGGGCCAGAGGTTGAGCTGATGCGCGGCGTACCGGACAGCAAACGGCCACAGAAAATGGGGAGCCGCCGCGTGGACCAAGGAGGTACGAGCGACCTCCATGACCAGGCCAATGCGGCGCTCAGCAACCCCATTCTGCTGTGGGGAGTCCGGAAGCGTGAAGGTCTGCTCGATGCCCTCCGCCTGACAGAAGGTCCTCAAGAGATCAGAGGAAAACTCACCACCTCTGTCAGAGTGCAGACGCAGGACAGGAAGATCCGTCCGGAAACGGCGGCGGAGCTGGAGACGAACCGTGCGGATCCAAGGGATTAGAACAGCAGGGACCTCACCCTTGGTGCGCAAGGGGAAGACCGTGGTGTAACGCGAGTAGTCGTCGACAACCAGCAAAAAGTACCGCTCACCGCCCTGACCACGAACGCGGGCTGGGCCCCACACGTCCAGGTGGAGGGTCTGCAGAGGAGCCTCTGTCGGGGGGAACGAGGAGGAGTGAGGAGCGGCGCGCTGCCGCCCCTCGACGCAAGGAAGGCAAGGCGGCGCAGGCGAGGCAGGGAGGGGAGGGAGGGACCTGGGAAGACCAGACACAAGGTGGCGACGGTGCATGCCACGAAGGCGTGGCAAGGAGGGGTGACCCAGGCGGTGGTGCCAGAGAAGAGTCTGGTGCGACAGGGAACGACACTCACAGGCATGGGCTACCAGACCTGACACAGACACCTGACCGACAGCAGCGACCTGAGGAGACGCAGTGGTCAGTGTGTAGAGACTCGACCCCGGCCGACGGGTAAACGTAGCCAGGTGACGGCCGGTCCTGGAGCACGTGCAGATCGCCACACGCTGTCCGCCAGGGGTAAAGGTGTCAACCCACTGATCCTGGAGGACAGCGTTGCTCACCAGGTTCGTCGAGAACGAGGGGAGGTGGAAACCCGACAACGAGCCAGACGGAACCGCCGGACAAGGGAGGACAGTGGTGGACTGGGCAAGGACTGGGCCCCCAGAGGGGTCAGCCAAGGAGACTGGGACCGGTGCAGGAAGCGGTGTGAGCTCAGTACTGTCACGAAAGAAGCAACGGGAAGCACCTGAGTCAAGGGTGAAGGTGTGACAGGCCTCAGCCGGTGCGGTACCTGAGAGAGCAGTCTCTGTGGGTGCTGTACCTGAGAGAGCAGACTCGAAACCAGCCAGGACAGCACTGGGGGGAGCAAGTACAGGGGGCACCATACCAGAGAGAGCAGACTCACTAGTACCCAGGGCAGCGGGCTCTATACCTGGGTCAGGCGGCACACACAAGTAACAGTCTCCCTCGGCACTAACAGTCAATGCATACATGGCAGCAATAATAGCATCATAGTCAAGAGCAAAGACATCAACACCAGCCCTCATGAGCTCAGCCCAGCGGGGGCGCTCAACATCCGCGCCCATCTCCTCACGCCAAGCGTCGTCAAGGCGGGAGAAGCAGCGGTACGGGGTGTGGAACCTCCCACACGTCTGTCCCTTGCGGTCACCTGTGCGAATGACATAAGAACAGCGGCCACTGCCCCCCGACGTCCCACGCTGAGCAAGCCACTCACGAAGCTGCTGGGTCGTCTGGGGACGCTGCTGCTGCTGGGAGCTCTGGCCCGAGCCAGTGCCTCCACTCCGACCTCCGCCGCCACCACTACCACCGCTCCGACCGCCACCGCCACCACCGCCACCACCGCCACCGCCGCCACCGCCGCCGCCGCCACTACTGCCACTGCTTCCGCCGCCGCCCCCGCCTCCACCACCGACCCCACTCCCACCAGCGCTCCCGCCACCGCTCCCTCCAGCACCGCCTCCCCCCCCACCTCCCCCACCTCCTCCCCCCCCAGCGCCACCACCACCACCCTTGCCCCCCTTGCCCTTGCCGGTGCGGCGCCTCCCACCAGGAGCAGAAGCAGCGCCAACAGACTCAGCACCAAGGAAGTCAACAGCAGCAGCAGCAGCGTAGGAGGGAGCGAGGGGAGAGGGAGAACACCCCTCAAAGATGGGGGTGCGAGGAGCGCCACGAGCAGCACCAACAGCTACAATGCTCTTTTCGGCCGCGAGCAGCTGCTCCTCTAGGAGGGCGACTGTGAGCTCAGTGGGACAGCGAGCAAGGAAGTGGTCTCGAACTGAGCGGAGGGTGTCAGGGAGACGGGTGACTATGAAGTGGAGTGTCCAGTACAGTGGAGGGGGGTTCTTAGCGCAGAACTCGGTGGGAAGGGCGGCACGCAGGCGAGCATCACTAGTGCGAAGGTGGGTGATAAGATCGGCGACTGTAGTAAAGGTGGACAGATCGGGGAACAGGTACGGCAGCATGAGGCGGCTAAGCTCGGCTGTGGCAGGCGAGGAGTAGCGAGCAACGACAGCATCGTACAGGGCCTTAGCGGATTTGCAGTCGCCAAAATGCTCGAGCTCAGCTAGCGGCAGGTGACTACGAATGGCTAGGCGAGCAGCTGCGTCACGAGTCTGCCAGTGGGAACGAACACTAAGCTCGGCTGTGGCAGCAGGAGCAGCGGCAGCACCAGACGCGTAGTCATAGAGGGAGATGTGGTCCGTGCTATTGCTCATAAGATACAACTGCAGGTCGTCGAGCCAGGAAGTGAACTGCACGGGACGGCCCTCAGCATCGAAGGAAAGAACGCGAATAGAGGCCATAGCTCAGGCGTGAGGGCACAGCAGAGCAGCGGCAGCAGCAGAGGGGACGCAGCAAGCGGGCAGTGAGGCAGCGGGCGGCGCTGCGAAGCAGGTAGCGGGCGGGCGGGCGGCGCTGCGAGCGGGCAGCGAAGCGGGCGGGCCGCGAAGCGGGCAGCGAGCGGGCGGGCGGGCTGCGAAGCGGGCAGCGGGGCGAGCGGGCTGCGAAGCGGGCGGGCCGCGAAGCGGGCAGCGAGCGGGCGGGCGGGCTGCGAAGTGGGCGGGCCGCGAAGCGGGCAGCGGGGCGAGCGGGCTGCGAGGCGGGCGGGCCGCGAAGCGGGCAGCGAGCGGGCGGGCGGGCTGCGAAGCGGGCGGGCCGCGAAGCGGGCAGCGAGCGGGCGGGCGGGCCGCGAAGCGGGCAGCAGGACGAGCGGGCTGCGAGCGGGCGGCTCGGCGGGCGGGCGACACTGCGAGGGGCGCGCGAGGGCGCTAGTGAGGGGCGCGCGAGGGCGCTAGCAAGGGGCGCGCGAGGGCGCTAACGAGGGGCGCGCGAGGGCGCTAACGAGGGTGCGCGCGAGGGCGCTAACGAGGGGCGCGCGAGGGCGCTAACGAGGGCGCACGAGGGCGCTACGAGGCTAGGGCACGGGGTAGCGTGGTAACCGCATGCGAGCGGTGGTGGGCCCTAAAAAAACGGTCGGTAGGTCCTAGGGACCTCCTGCTCTGATACCATGTCAGAATAACTAGGCAAGAATGATTGAACTAGCAGAAGTTTGGGTACAAATATGAAACCCTAGTTGGGGTTGTACCCCATATTGGCTACCCCACTACAGCCTACAAGCATAATACAGTTTAACAGTACTCGCTATAGAGCACCCCACTACAGGCTAGACAATAATAACATTCTGACAATTTCATCTCGTTAGCACAACTACGCAGCTCGTGGCGCATGTTTGTGCGTTTTCTTGCCTGAATCTGCGCAAGGATAGGCCTATGCGCAACATGTCACTTCGCCAACGTCTGAATGTTTTTTTTACCACTATTTATTCACACAGTTCTCTAATAAATCCTATTCCCTAGCCATAGGAACTGATTTTATCGCGTTAGCACAACCAGGCAGCTCGTGGTGCATGTTTGTGCGTTTGCTGGCCTGAATCTGTGCAAGGATAGGCCTGTGCGCAACATGTCACTGCGCCAACGTCTGAATGCCTTTTTTACCACTATTTCTTCACACAGTTCTCTACTACATCCTATTCCCTAGCCATAGGAACTGATTTCATCTCGTTAGCACAACTACGCAGCTCGTGGCGCATGTTTGTGCGTTTGCTGGCCTGAATCTGTGCAAGGATAGGCCTGTGCGCAACATGTCACTGCGCCAACGTCTGAATGCCTTTTTTACCACTATTTCTTCACACAGTTCTCTACTACATCCTATTCCCTAGCCATAGGAACTGATTTCATCTCGTTAGCACAACTACGCAGCTCGTGGCGCATGTTTGTGCGTTTGCTGGCCTGAATCTGATCAAGGATAGGCCTGTGCGCAACATGTCACTGCGCCAACGTCTGAATGCCTTTTTTACCACTATTTCTTCACACAGTTCTCTACTACATCCTATTCCCTAGCCATAGGAACTGATTTCATCTCGTTAGCACAACTACGCAGCTCGTGGCGCATGTTTGTGCGTTTGCTGGTCTAAATCTGTGCAAGGATAGGCATGTGCGCAACATGTCAGCCCGCCAACGTCTGGATCTTTGTTAACCAATATTACTTCACATAGTTCCCTACTACATCATATTACCCAGCCATAGGAAGTGGTTTTACCTCGTTCGCACAACTATGCAGCACGTGGCACACGTTTGTGCGTTTGATGGGTGTTGGTGTGCAAGGATAGGCCTGTGCGCAACATGTCACTGTTTCAACGTCTGAGTGTTGTCTTTACCTCTATTTCTTCACATAGTTCCCTACTACATCCTATAACCTAGCCATAGGAACTGGTTTGACCTCGTTCGCACAACTACGCAGCACGTGACGCATGTTTGTGCATCCGCTGGCCCGAAACTGTGCAAGGATAGGCCTGTGCGCAACATGTCACTATTTCAATGTCAGGGTGTTGTTTTTACATCTTTTTCTTCACAAAATTCCCTAGTATATCCTATTTCCTAGCCATAGGAACTGGTTTGACCTCGTTCGCACAACTACGCAGCACAAGGGACTACAAAACGACCTAGACTAGCCATGTACTCTAAGGGGTACATTCTCTTATTGCAGCGAATCCTAATCGATCCGAACAGTTACGAACCTGTTCCCGCCACAATCCTGGCCACTGCAACTGCCCGATGCTTCTGTTCCGACGGTCCAGATGCTACGTAACCTGACGCGACTCTTCGCATCATTCCGTCTTTTCGCCTTCGTACTCCTTACTGCATGCTTCAATTGCTACTGATGGAGTGCACCGTCCTTTCACAATTCATTATTCGTAACAGATCTTGCATAGGATCACCTCAGGAAGGTTCGCGCAGAGTAAGTTGCAACGGAATTATTGATCTGATGCCAGAGTGAATATAAAATGAGTGAGATTATTATAACAAGCACATAGATAGGCTTATAGAATGGGAATGCACAGTTCTGTTTATTATTCCTAACAACCATTGTGTAACTGGACCACAATTCATTGAGATTAATATGGCAAATCATTGATTGACAAAAGGGATCAAGTGAGTTCAGTAAACAACACGGTATACAGATGGCAAATATTAACTTAACAAATTGTACAGCATTCAACAATTGATTCACGAGGCTGGTTCGAAGCTCGGCTTAGAAAGGCCCGGGAGGTTCGGATTGGCTAGCTGGAAAGCTACGTTCCGCAACTTCAAGCTCGAACCTTGGGCTGGTTGCGCGTCAGCTTTGAAACATGCCCTCAACATGCGCTCAACCTGCGCTGAACTTGCGGCAACGTACCGCGCACCTACGCTCGACTTACCCTGGACCTGCGCCATAGCAATGAGGTGCAAACGTAGGCTTTTCAGAACCTACTTCACACACCTCACCATTTTTGGGATGTATTGCTATCGTCGCGAAGTTCTCCGGTAATGCTATCGCAACCTCCCATTCCCCCGTGCAGATCGGAGTCTTTCAACCTTAGCGTGGAGGACAGGCGTCCCAGTTTAGCAAAAGCACTTGGTCGGCAGCTTTATCTGTCAGATATGTATTTGAATTGCTGGTGATGTGTTCATTCCCATTTAGGAGATGTATTGGCCTACGTCTCTTCTTCACCGGTCTATAAAGTCATCAGCATGGTAACGCCCTGTCTCGTGTGGTTGCACATCTATATCGTTTTTTTTTTTTTCGTATGTTTCAGGACTTCTGCAGACCCGTCCTTATTACCGTTGCGACCAACACCGTCAGGATCTTGTCAGAATGTTATTATTGTCTAGCCTGTAGTGGGGTGCTCTATAGCGAGTACAACCCAGTTAGGGTTTGCTATATGTACCCCAACTGCTGCTAGTGAAACCCTCTCTCCTTTCATTCATTCTTGCCTAGTTCTTCTAACATGGTATTCAGAGCAGGACGATCCAGATGGGTCGATCCTGTGGGTGGGCCCCACCACCTGCTTCCGCTGCTCCTACTACTCTTTGTGTCGCACGCCCCGTGGCGTGCGACGGATTTTTCATCCCGCCGCGCGCTCGGGGCGTGCGGCGGTTTTCTCCCCGCCGTGCGCACCGAGGCGCACGGCGGTTTCCTACCGTGGGGGACGCCCGCGGCCCCCCGATCCCGTCGCCCGCGGCCCTCCGGTCCCGTCGCCCGCGGCCCCGCGATCCCGTCGCCCGCGGCCCCCCCCCCCCCCCCCCCCCCCCCCCCCCCCCCCCCCCCTCGATTTCCCGTCGCGCCGCCCTGGGGAGCCGCGCGCGACCCCCCGCGGCCCCGATTTCCCGTCGTGCCGCCCTGGGGAGCCGCACGCGACCCCCCGCGGCCCCGTTTTCCCGTCGTGCCGCCCTGGGGAGCCGCACGCGACCCCCCGCGGCCCCGTTTTCCCGTCGTGCCGCGTTGGGGAGCCGCACGCGACCCCCCGCGGCCCCGTTTTCCCGTCGTGCCGCCCTGGGGAGCCGCGCGCGACCCCCCGCGGCCCCGATTTCCCGTCGCGCCGCCCTGGGGAGCCGCGCGCGGCCCCTCGCTGCCCCGTGGTGGCGTCCTGGGGGCCGAGCGCCGTCCCCCTCGCCGTCCCCCGCGCTCCTTCCCCCGTTCCGCCCGTTTTTAGGGTTTGGGGGTGAGGAGTGTGGGGGTGGCAGCTATGGGGGTGCCGTGTGTGTGCGCCGTCCCCTGCTCCTCCTCCTCCTCCGTCTCCCACTGCTGCAGCTGCCGCTGAGGGGGGTGGATGTGTGGGAGCCGAGGTTTAGGGTTTAAGGGGGGTGTCGTGGAAGTGGAGCTAGGGTGTCAGCAGGGGGTGTGTGAGAGGGGCGTGGGACGGTCGGGGGAGGTTGCGTGGAGGTAGCCGTCGTGACGCCAGCAGCGCCAGTAGTCCGGATGCCCTCGCGCGTTTCGGTAGCCCAGCGAGCCTGCTTCGCCAGTCGCCTGTGGGTCCGTTGCTCCTGTGTGTGCTCGTCGTAGCCGCGGAGCCAGATACTCCCGTAGTCCGGTGCCCTCGTGCGCTCGGTAGCCACTGTGCGCGCCGCTCCTGTTGCCCGTGTGTCTGCAGCTTCAGTCGGCGCCTTTCATCTTCTCGCCCTCACAGTTTCTCCTCCTCCTCACTTGCCCTCTATGATCACCTCTAGCTTTGCTTATAATTGTGAACTATTGCTATGCCTGCTCATTGTACTGATTACACCCCACTTTGGCTATGGGGGTGTGTCAGAATGTTATTATTGTCTAGCCTGTAGTGGGGTGCTCTATAGCGAGTACAACCCAGTTAGGGTTTGCTATATGTACCCCAACTGCTGCTAGTGAAACCCTCTCTCCTTTCATTCATTTTTGCCTAGTTCTTCTAACACATCTCACCCGTCCTTTTTGCAGGCTTACTGTCAACCAGAACAGCGATTTGTTTATTTCTTTTTTTTATGGTTAAAGCATAGTCCGGGAAAACTAACCCTAATGGTGAGTGACTTGTTTTGTAAATTTTATATTTCCTCTAATCCTTTCACGTTACATCCGTTTTCTAACTTGCAGAGTTTGCAGCATTTTATCAGTGAAATGTGCGTAGTGACTGTATTGTCGCTGTGTAGAACGCAGGCCCAGAAGCTCAGCAGTGCAGTGTAGAGTGGTCCGGGGTGTAGAAACAAAGTGTACAGTTTGTGCATGCATTGTAACTTGTAATACAGTAATTAAGAGACTCGTTACCGTACACCTATTGATACCGACGGGAATTGTCGCATGGCTTTTTACCGGCAATCGTACCCAAATCGGAAATTGTTTCTGCACACCCGAAATCAGGCTCTGATTGGTCCAAATGGCTAATTTGTGTGCGTCGATCTGATTCGAATCCGACGGTTGACGTTAAAGTACAAGAACAGCCACGTCAGCAGGTACGGTTTCATCTCGCGTACATCTCGTGCCACGTGGCGTATTCATGACACTGTAGCACGATTTGCTCAAATGTGACGGAAAAGTCGGGAAAATATGCCACAAGTAACAATCATGTGACCCCGTAACGTCAATGGTAAAAAAAAAATGCGTACGGTAACTGTATCGGGTATCGTGACGGGCTTGGTAAGTGGGGTCACGGAATCAGTCACTAGCAACAGCTAAAGAATCACGCGAATGGTAACACATGAAACTCCCGCCTGAAATTCCTGAAACCAGGCCGATTTCCCGCTCGCGCCAAACCGTGCGGAGAGAGGTTTGATGCACGCCTGTACCGTCGAGCCTCCAGCCCACCGTAACCAAACCACGACCCTACATGCTGTACACCCCCCTGCCCGCTACGGTTCCAACCAAGCACAGAAGCTTGACCCCAGCGGAACTCACTCACTTCCCGCCATCAGCTATTACTCACGCGATTACTAGTAGCTATAGCTTTCGCCAGCTGCCTTCCCCGTCACTCATCCTGGGCATTCGTTAGCAGCACCTGACGTCTATCAACGGTGCGTGCCTTAGCCCAAAAGCCTTTTCCCATCCGTTCACGTTTAGTCCCTTGTTACTCGATAAATACTAATAATATACATTACAAAAAAAAAAACACAAACAAAACTCGATCAGACCGCTGTCGCGATGCGCCCAGCGGCTGGCGCGCCGCTCCGCGCATCGCGCCTATCGGGCCCGGTCGTCGCGCGATGCAGTGCGGCCACCTCGCCGCTCGACGCATCGAGACGATCAAAAGCAGCCGCCGCCGCGATGCGCATTGCGGCCAGCGTTTGGCCGCTCCGCGCATCGCGCCGACCGGGCCGCCGCCGTCGCAATGCGCAATGCGGCCAGCTTTTGGCCGCTCCGCGCATCGCGCCGACCAGGACGCCGCCGTCGCGATGTGCAATGCGGCCACACTGCTGGGCGCATCATGACGATCCGCCAAGCCAAAAGCCCGCCACTCAGTGCGTCGCGCCTCTCTGTCCACCGCCGAGACCAGTGTGCCCATGCACTCTCGTCTAGCCTCCCCTCTCGTGCTCCCTTGTCTCCTACCCATCTTTCTCTCGTGCTCCCTCGCATGCCGTGTTATCCCCGGCCAAAGCCTCGATTATGGCAATTCCCTCTCTCGTGCCAGGCCACTCATTCCCTCTCCATCCCTCTCGCACACCCCCTCTCATACACACTCATCCCCTCTCCATCCCTCTCGCACACCCCCTCTCATACACACTCATCCCCTCTCCATCCCTCTCGCACACCCCCTCTCATACACACTCATCCCCTCTCCATCCCTCTCGCACACCCCCTCTCATACACACTCATCCCCTCTCCATCCCTCTCGCACACCCCCTCTCATACACACTCATCCCCTCTCCATCCCTCTCGCACACCCCCTCTCATACACACTCATCCCCTCTCCATCCCTCTCGCACACCCCCTCTCATACACACTCATCCCCTCTCCATCCCTCTCGCACACCCCCTCTCATACACACTCATCCCCTCTCCATCCCTCTCGCACACCCCCTCTCATACACACTCATCCCCTCTCCATCCCTCTCGCACACCCCCTCTCATACACACTCATCCCCTCTCCATCCCTCTCGCACACCCCCTCTCATACACACTCATCCCCTCTCCATCCCTCTCGCACACCCCCTCTCATACACACTCATCCCCTCTCCATCCCTCTCGCACACCCCCTCTCATACACATTCATCCCCTCTCCATCCCTCTCGCACACCCCCTCTCATACACACTCATCCCCTCTCCATCCCTCTCGCACACCCCCTCTCATACACACTCATCCCCTCTCCATCCCTCTCGCACACCCCCTCTCATACACACTCATCCCCTCTCCATCCCTCTCGCACACCCCCTCTCATACACACTCATCCCCTCTCCATCCCTCTCGCACACCCCCTCTCATACACACTCATCCCCTCTCCATCCCTCTCGCACACCCCCTCTCATACACACTCATCCCCTCTCCATCCCTCTCGCACACCCCCTCTCATACACACTCATCCCCTCTCCATCCCTCTCGCACACCCCCTCTCATACACACTCATCCCCTCTCCATCCCTCTCGCACACCCCCTCTCATACACACTCATTTCCTCTCACACCCTCTCATCACTTCTCGTTCCCTCTCATCCCCTCATCCCCTCTCATCCCCTTTCATATCCACTCTCACTCCCTCTCACACACTCTCATACAGTCTCATCCCCTCTCATCCTATCTCACACACTCTCATCCCTTCTCATTTCCTCTCATACCCTCTCATCCACTCTCATATACTCACTTACACACTCTCATCCCTCTCATTCCCTCTCATACACTCTCAGCCCCTCTCATCCTCTCTCATACACTCTTATACACTTTTATTCACTGTCATCCCCTCCCATCCACTATCGTATACACTCGCATCCCCTCTCATACACACTCATACCCCCTAATCCCCTCTCATCCCCTCTTATTTGCTCTCATACACTCACTTACACACTCTCATCCCTCTCAGTCCCTCTCATACACTCTCAGCCCCTCTCATCCTCTCATACACTCTTATACACTTTTATTCACTGCCATCCAGTCTCATCCCTTCGCAACCCCTCTCATCCACTCTCATCCCCTCTCAACCCCTCTCATTCACTCTCATACACTCTCATCCCCTCGCATACACTCTCATAGACTCTCAACCACTCTCATTCACTCTCCTTTCACTCTCATTCACTCTCATCCCCTCACAACCACCCTCATACACTCAATGACACTCTCATACCCTCTCATACCCTCCCATACACTATCATGTCCACTCTCACTCCCTCTCACACACTCTCATATAGTCTTATCCCCTCTCATCCTATCTCACACACTCTCATTCCCTCTCATTTCCTCTCATACCCTCTCATCCCTTCTCGTTCCCTCTCATCCCCTCTCATCCCCTCTCATCCCCTCTCATACACTCTCATACACTTACTTACACACTCTCATCCCTCTCATTCCCTCTCATACACTCTTAGCCCCTCTCATCCTCTCTCATACACTCGTATACACTTTTATTCATGGTCACCCCCTCCCATCCACTATCGTATACACTCTCATCCCCTCTCATACTCACTCATACCCCCTAATCCCCTCTCATCCACCCTCATACACTTCCATACACTCTCATACACACACATTCCCTCTCATTCCCTCTTCTCCCTCATATGCTCTCATCCACTCTTATTTACACTCATCCACTCTCACACACTCTCATACACTCTCATCCCCTCTCATGCACTCTCATACACTCTTGTACACTCTCATCCCCTCTCATACGCTCTCATACACTGTTCCCCATCTCCTCCCATCATCAACCCGTCCCCTTTGCAGCCCTCTATTTCACACAAAAATTTAGTTAGATGTGACATTCTCTCTTGTCTCCTCATCATGCCCCTAACTCTTGTTTGGCGCTTAAATTTCCCCCTTACAATTTCTCTCACGCACAATACTACACTTTATACACCCTGCATGGTCTTATTGTCCAACAGAGCTTGTGGCGGTCGTGAGGAACAACATGTTTCGCCTCATACGTTCAAGGTGGGAGGTTGATGTAGAATACCGATGTTAACCATCAAACAAGCTGAAGTGCATTGTTAATATCAACCATCATTCATTTCCAATCAAGAATTTTTCACGTTAACTTGCAAACTTCCATGTGGTACCCCCCCAACTGTTATCTTTTGGTCTTTTAGCAATTTTGATGTGCAGGAAGATGATGCTGTCAACATTTACAAGGGGAAGCTCTACCCAACTGCTGTAGCAGCAAGGGAGGAGGTGCGGTTGTACTGTAGGCAGCAGACGTTTGCTCCCTATTTCCGCTATAATCGGTCGAATCTCATTGAGGTGTGGTGCAAGTCCATGGAGGGCAAGGTATGGCCTCGTGGGGAGGTGCACAGCGGAGAAGGGATGTGTCCATTTCGTGTTGTCATACGGGGACCGCGCTATAGTAACCTGCGGGTCACGGTGGCTAGTTTGGATCACGCCGATATGTGTGTCACCGAGGCTGCAAGGATTCGGAGGGATGAGGTCAAAGAGGTTGCGCGTGAGATGCTAAAGCATGGCGACGTGAGACCTCATGCGTTGATCAGTCGTGTTAGGGCGGTTTTACGTGTGGAGTGCTCGTACACGGTTGCGCGCGAGGTGCTTTTTGAGCTAAGGAATGCGGATCCGTTTTGTGGAGACGATGGGTTTCAATACATGGAGGACCTGTTAGATAAGTTCAAGGATGATAATCCTTCATCTGTCGTGTCCATGGTCAGACGGGGAAATAACTTCTACCGTGCGGGAATTATTTTTCCAGGGGCGAGAGATGCGGTCATGAACTGCCTGCCGATCATTTTTGCGGATGGATGTCATAATAAGACCGCATGGGGGGGATACACTTTGAACATATGCATGTTGGATAGCCAACACAAACTTGTTATGTTGGGATGCGCATGGGTGGAGGGTGAAAACAAGCATGCATGTGCCTTCTTATTCAATCTCCTGTTGGAAGCCGTTCCGGAGGTGAACTCCTCTAACTATGTTATGATGCATGATAGGGGAGGGGCATGGATATCCGCCACATCCACTTGTCTCCCCCTCATACGGGAGTCCTTTTGCATCACCCATTTGGTTCGAAACTTCAAAAATAAGTTCAGGACAGATCTGGACGGACGAATTCTTGCAGCAGCAGCAGCCTTGACACCGCATGTGTATCTCAAGACAATGGAAAAGATTGAGATGGAATGTCCCGGTGGATCCTCCTACCTTGTCGACAATGGATTGGGTGTTAAGTGGGCGACAACTTATTTTGGAGCACCGCGTTACGGATGCTTGTCTTCTAACCCCGTTGAGTCTCATCATGCGTCGCTTTCGGGATTGCGGGATAAGAATCCGCCGCAGGTGCTGCTGGGCTTGGCGGAAAAGCTATCGACGAAGATCGAAAAGAGGCGCCGACTCTATTCCGAGATGACAGCCGCTGACTTCCCTCCTAGGACAAAGCCAATAGTCATTGGGAATCGCGATGAGAGCAGAAGATACAGGGTGGCTGAATCGGGAGAGAACGAGTACATAGTACGCGAAGGGGAGGAGAGGCGAGTCGTGACCATAAACCCCGAGGATCCTGCAGCCACCCACTGCTCATGTGGCTACACCAAGTAAGTGGTGGTTAGGTTCTGTTTCTACCATTGCTAGCATATGTTTCACTGGAATATATACTTGATCCAACTCAACCATGAATATTGCGCCAATTAGGTTTTTAAATATCATGCAAGATCAATCCTCATCATGCACCCACTCTAAATTTCAGCCCCTATTTATCCCAAAAATAGAGGAATTTGGGGACAATAAAGACTGCGTAACTTCCTGCTCATTTATCCCAACATTAGGGATATTCGGAGCGGCCAAAGGGCCATGCAATCCTTGTTCCTGCTGCAATTATTTTGTTTCCTACAACCTTATGCCAATTTATCCCAGCCTTGTACCCTCTCTCACTTTTGTGCCCATGTGTCCAAGCAATAGGGGCATTCCCCGTGCGATATGGGGAACATGGCGATAGGCGATATCCTGTTTAAACATAAATTTCTAGTTGCCTACGACTCAAAGAACCTTCCCTATCCCTCTGACCATCTACCTTGCCCATGCAGGGTAATTAGGTCGACAAAGTGTCGTGTGTACATTTGCTTGCCGTAATCGTATTTGCTGAATGTGGGCTTCTTTATGCCATGTGTTCATCCCGCACCTCTCCTCGCCCACCGATATACCCAGCACTCTTGGTGGATCCGTCATCGTCATGGTAATTTACCGTCTCCCTTGTTATCACTCCGACTGCTTTCCTCCTAGCTCTCCTAGCACCAGACGTACATCGGACGTCATGCCTCAAACTAGCTAGCGAGACCTTCATGGTACCGCTATTGGACCCTTGTATGACAATGCGAAAGGGACATAGCGCATCTTTGCTGCCTACCTCTCCACCTTGCCAACTCAAATTCTGCATCGAGTCGCGTCGTACATCGATAAGGTTTTTGCGACTATAATAGTAGAACTCCCGAATAAGATTTTGCCGACAATACAACCGAACATCCTCCCTTGCTTCTGCGGCAGATGGATAATCCTTCCCCTTGAATATGTTGCAAACGTGTTAGTCCTGCGGATTGACATAACTGGTACACCAAACAAAATAGAGTTCAAGCAACAACACATTGCAAATTGTTTGTGAGATGTGGCATAACAATGGAGCGTATGTAGCCTCGCAATGTAAACCACGAGATAGGATCTGCAAATGACAACCCTAAATCTATAGGCCAGACCTCACCTGGCTTGCAGTGGGTGAGACATGACGCTGATTACAAGTGCCACGAGCTTTGATGGATAATGAGCACGGGAGGATAACAGGGAATGCGAGGGGTTGATAGGAACGGGGAATCAAGACCAGAGAGATGATGAGTGGATGAGAGTGAATGGGCGTGGATCAAAAGGAATGAGAGTGTATGAGGGTGCACGAGAGGGACTGAGAGTGTGTGAGAGGGTATGAGGGGATGAGGTTGAATGAGAATGTATGAGGATGAGCGTGGATGAGAGTGGTTGAGAGGGGACGAGAGTGTGTGAGAAGGGATGAGAGTGTATCAGAGTGTCTTGGAGTGTGTGAGAGGAAATAAGAGGGGATGAGAGGGGATGAAAGTGAATGAGAGTGTATGAGAGTGTATAAGAGGGGATGAGAGGGGATGATAGGGGATGTGTGTGTATGAGAGTGTAAGAGAGGGGATGAGAGTGTTTGAGAGTTTATGAGGAGGGATGAGACTGGATGAATGTGTATGGGAGAGTATGAGAGGGGATGAGAGAATATATGATAGTGGATGGGAGGGTATGAGAGTGAATGAGAGAGTATGAGAGTGCATACGAGGGGATGAGAGGGGATGAGAGGGGATGAGAGTGTACGAGAGTGTATGAGGAGGGATGAGACTGGATGAGTGGGTTTGGGAGAGTATGAGAGGGGATGAGAGTGTATATGATAGTGGATGGAAGGGTATGAGAGTGTATGATAGTGTATAAGAGGGGATGAGAGGGGATGAGAGGGGATGAGAGTGAATGAGTAAGAGAGTGTATGTGGAGGGATGAGAGTGTATATGATAGGTTATGAGGGGGGATGAGAGGGGATGAAAGGCGATCAAAGTGAATGAGAGGGGATGAGAGTGGACAAGAGTGTATATGATAGTGGATGGGAGGGTATGAGAGTGAATGAGAGTGAATGAGAGTGGATAAGAGGGTATGAGAGGGGATGAGAGGGGATGAGAGGGAATAATAGTGTGTGAGATTGGATGAGAGGCGTTGAGAGTGTATGAGAGTGGATGAGAGGGAAAGAGTGGGGCTGAAAGAGGATGAAAGTGAATGAGAGGGAATGAGAGGGAATGAGAGATGATGAGAGGGAATGAGAGCGGATGTGAGGGAATGAGAGAGAATGAAAAGGAATGAGAGGGAATGAATAGGAATGAGAGGGATTGAGAAGGAATGAGAGTGATGAGAGGACATAAGAGGGGATGAGAGGGGATGTGAGGGGATAAGAGGGGATAAGTGTGAATGAGAGTGTATGGAAGTGTATGAGAGTGGATGAGAGCGGATTAGGAGGTATGAGTGTGTATGAGAGGAGATGAGAGTGTATGAGAGTGGATGAAGAGGGATGAGAGTGTGTAAGAGAGTGTATGAGAGTGTGTGAGAGTATATGAGAGGGGATGAGAGGGGATGAGAGGGGATGAGAGGGGATGAGAGGGGATTCGAGGGGATGAGTGTGAATGAGAGTGCATGAGAGTGTATGAGTGTGTATGGGAGTCTATAAGAGGGGATGAGAGTGTATATGAGTGTATATGAGTGAGTACGAGAGGGTATGAGAGTGGATTAGAGGGAGTGACATGGGATGAGAGGGGATGAGAGGGGATGAGAGCGTATGAGAGTGAATGCGAGTGTATGAGAGTGTATAAGAGTGTATGTGAGGGGATGAGAGGGGATGAGAGGGGATGAGAGGGGATGAGAGGGGATGAAAGAGAGGGAATGAGTGTGTATGAGAGGGGGTGTGCGAGAGGGATGGAGAGGGGATGAGTGTGTATGAGAGGGGGTGTGCGAGAGGGATGGAGAGGGGATGAGAGTGTATGAGAGGGGGTGTGCGAGAGGGATGGAGAGGGGATGAGTGTGTATGAGAGGGGATGTGCGAGAGGGATGGAAAGGGGATGAGTGTGTATGAGAGGGGGTGTGCGAGAGGGATGGAGAGGGGATGAGTGTGTATGAGAGGGGGTGTGCGAGAGGGATGGAGAGGGGATGAGAGTGTATGAGAGGGGGTGTGCGAGAGGGATGGAGAGGGGATGAGTGTGTATGAGAGGGGGTGTGCGAGAGGGATGGAGAGGGGATGAGTGTGTATGAGAGGGGGTGTGCGAGAGGGATGGAGAGGGGATGAGTGTGTATGAGAGGGGGTGTGCGAGAGGGATGGAGAGGGGATGAGTGTGTATGAGAGGGGGTGTGCGAGAGGGATGGAGAGGGGATGAGTGTGTATGAGAGGGGATGTGCGAGAGGGATGGAGAGGGGATGAGTGTGTATGAGAGGGGGTGTGCGAGAGGGATGGAGAGGGGATGAGTGTGTATGAGAGGGGGTGTGCGAGAGGGATGGAGAGGGGATGAGTGTGTATGAGAGGGGGTGTGCGAGAGGGATGGAGAGGGGATGAGTGTGTATGAGAGGGGGTGTGCGAGAAGGATGGAGAGGGGATGAGTGTGTATGAGAGGGGGTGTGCGAGAGGGATGGAGAGGGGATGAGTGTGTATGAGAGGGGGTGTGCGAGAGGGATGGAGAGGGGATGAGTGTGTATGAGAGGGGGTGTGCGAGAGGGATGGAGAAGGGATGAGTGTGTATGAGAGGGGGTGTGCGAGAGGGATGGAGAGGGGATGAGTGTGTATGAGAGGGGGTGTGCGAGAGGGATGGAGAGGGGATGAGTGTGTATGAGAGGGGATGTGCGAGAGGGATGGAGAGGGGATGAGTGTGTATGAAAGGGGGTGTGCGAGAGGGATGGAGAGGGGATGAGTGTGTATGAGAGGGGGTGTGCGAGAGGGATGGAGAGGGGATGAGTGTGTATGAGAGGGGGTGTGCGAGAGGGATGGAGAGGGGATGAGTGTGTATGAGAGGGGGTGTGCGAGAGGGATGGAGAGGGAATGAGTGGCCTGGCACGAGAGAGGGAATTGCCATAATCGAGGCTTTGGCCGGGGATAACAGGGCATGCGAGGGAGCACGAGAGAAAGATGGGTAGGAGACAAGGGAGCACGAGAGGGGAGGCTAGACGAGAGTGCATGGGCACACTGGTCTCGGCGGTGGACAGAGAGGCGCGACGCACTGAGCGGCGGGCTTTTGGCTTGGCGGATCGTCATGATGCGCCCAGCAGTGTGGCCGCATTGCACATCGCGACGGCGGCGGCCTGGTCGGCGCGATGCGCGGAGCGGCCAAAAGCTGGCCGCATTGCGCGTTGCGACGGCGGCGGCCCGGTCGGCGCGATGCGCGGAGCGGCCAAACGCTGGCCGCAATGCGCATCGCGGCGGCGGCTGCTTTTGATCGTCTCGATGCGTCGAGCGGCGAGGTGGCCGCACTGCATCGCGCGACGACCGGGCCCGATAGGCGCGATGCGCGGAGCGGCGCGCCAGCCGCTGGGCGCATCGCGACAGCGGTCTGATCGAGTTTTTTTTTGTGTTTTTTTTTTTGTAATGTATATTATTAGTATTTATCGAGTAACAAGGGACTAAACGTGAACGGATGGGAAAAGGCTTTTGGGCTAAGGCACGCACCGCTGATAGACGTCAGGTGCTGCTAACGAATGCCCAGGATGAGTGACGGGGAAGGCAGCTGGCGAAAGCTATAGCTACTAGTAATCGCGTGAGTAATAGCTGATGGCGGGAAGTGAGTGAGTTCCGCTGGGGTCAAGCTTCTGTGCTTGGTTGGAACCGTAGCGGGCAGGGGGGTGTACAGCATGTAGGGTCGTGGTTTGGTTACGGTGGGCTGGAGGCTCGACGGTACAGGCGTGCATCAAACCTCTCTCCGCACGGTTTGGCGCGAGCGGGAAATCGGCCTGGTTTCAGGAATTTCAGGCGGGAGTTTCATGTGTTACCATTCGCGTGATTCTTTAGCTGTTGCTAGTGACTGATTCCGTGACCCCACTTACCAAGCCCGTCACGATACCCGATACAGTTACCGTACGCATTTTTTTTTACCATTGACGTTACGGGGTCACATGATTGTTACTTGTGGCATATTTTCCCCGGAAAAGTCACCCATGAGGTTGCTTTCTGTACACCAAGGCGATTGCGTAAAAGTGCAGTTTGTGGGCGGAAAGTGACGGAAAAGTTGAGTCGCAAGTCACTTGAGCTACCACTGTTTACGAGTTAGACTTTTTTCTTGCGAGACGAAAGTAACCCTAAAGTGACGGAAAAGCAAATTTTCAGTTGCTCTTCGCACTTCCCTTTTCCGCGATGCAGGTTTCAACCAACTTCACCACCTGACCTTCCGTGAAAAACGAGTTTCAATTTTCCGGGTCGGGCCGGGCTCGGGCCAGATTCTAGAAACGGCCGGCCCGACCCGGGCCAACTGACTCGGGTCAAAGGGGACCCGGGTTCGGGTTGGGCCGGGTCGGGCCAGGTAGACCCGCCCCTTTAGGGGGGGCTAGGTGTGAAATGGACAAGCGCGAAATGGAGTACTTGCAGCCAGAATCGTACATCTAGGCAAGTAACTTAAAGTACTAGCATTCGGGTGGGGAAGCCTAAGTTATGAGGTAGTCTTAGGCACTCTAGCTATTAGTCTAAGTCCACTAGCTGCTGGCGAGGGCGAAATGTAATCGACGGGGAAAAATCCCCTCGATTTACATTTGTGCTAGGGTTTCGGCCCTAACCAAGTCGAAATCGGGTCGCGCACCTGGCCCGACCCGATTTTGACATATATGGCCCGAAATCGGGTCGGGTCAAACCCGCCTCGACCCGGCCCGAAATGGGCTCTCGGGTAGGGTTTCTACCCGGGTCGGGTCGGGTCGGCCCGTACGGGGCAGGGTTTCGGAACCCTTGACCCGACCCGGGCAAAACCACGGGTCAGGTCAGGTCAGCCCAACCCGAGCGGGGCATCTGCTCAACTCTAGCTCAGGTGCTCTCATGCTCAGGTGCTCTCCTGCTCAGGTGCACTCCTGCTCAGGTGCTCTCCTGCTCAGGTGCTCTCCTGCTCAGGTGCTCTCCTGCTCAGGTGCTCTCATGCTCACTGGTGTGCCATGTCTGGTTGTGGAGTGACAACCTCGCCGCAATGACACGCATGATGCTTCTCTTCCTTCCACGACTAGGATTTGGAATCCTAGTCCCGAGTTGACCTACTTCTCCACCAATCCTAATCTCTCGTACTAGTCCCTCGTCAGAGTACCCTTGTTCACTGCCCTTCCAAAGTCTATAAAGGATAATCACCACAATCTTCCTTTCTCCGTTCTCTTTTTCCACCGCCCTTTTGCTCCTTCCTTCGTTCCCGTCCCTGCTCCCTTCCCCCGTTCCCTTCTTTCCCGCAGCCTGTGCGCACAGGCCTGCCATTTCCCAGCTACAAAAAGCACATCCGCTGCTGCCATTGGCCTCCCTCGTTCAGCCTTGCCTCCCTTCCCTCGGCATCCCATGCTCCGCATTCCCTTCCCGCATTCAGCGTTGCCATTCTCCTCCCGTTATTTCCCTCACTTTCTCACAGCCTGTATTCCCAGGGCGGATGCCGCCCGCACGCCAGCTACGAGTGCCGCCCCAGACCGTAAGTCCGCACCCAATTAGGGGCTGACTCAAACCCTTGCACTGCTCATGCTCTTTGTCCTTACCCTCTACCCTCAAAGGGTATGACGCTCACCACTTTAAGCAGCACTCCTTCCATCCTATCCGTCCAGCCAGTTCCCTCTCCCCCTCCCCTCCTCCACCCACTCCCACACTTTTTTTTGTTGTTGTCCACCCTGAGAAGTTTCTCGTCTTGCCTAGGAAGCTCTTGGGGTGCTTTGGACCACTGTCCACTCCACCTCTCCATGCCCCCATACCATGATATCACCTCGCTGTTCCTCTTTTCCTCTCCTTTTCTCTCAACGTCCCTTTTCCTTTCCTGCTTGTTTTTCTCCCCCACTCTGTTCCTCTCCTCTCATTTTCTTTTCTTTCGCCTTTTCTCGTCATCTCTGGTCCTTATGAAACCTGGCAGACTCATGTGTGATAAGAAATTGTGGCGCCAATGCGGTGTGCGTGAAGGAGAAGGGCAACGCCACCTGCATCTGCAACCTTGGATTCGCCATGACCCCTAAAGGCTGTGTCGGTGAGTGCTGCTGTGCTGCTTGTTGACTTGAGTGCTGCTGTCGGGTTGACTGCTGCTGTGTCAGGAGCCTGTCAGGTGTCAGGCTAGACTCCATCCTGTAGAGGCTTGCCATGTGGGTGGGCTAGTCATTTTCCTTCTCCTGTTATTTTCAGTCCAAATTTCCTCACTTGCTCATCCCCCTTCCCTGCCTTCTCCAGACACATGTATGCTCAAGAAGTGTGGAGGCAACGGCACATGCACCAAGGACAGTGCTGGAGTGGCCTCTTGTGTTTGTGACACTGGCTTTGTTCTTCAAACTGACAACAGGACATGCACTGGTACGTGCTGTGCGCGTGTGTTTCCCTTTTTTAAAATGCTGCTGCTCTGTTACTTCTACGGTCCACCTCTGCCCCTTCACACACAAATGCCCGATAACTCACTGTTTCTATTCCTGCACTTGTTGCCCTTCCCATTGAATATTCCTTGTGACTCCTTGCATTGGCAGACACATGTGTGCTCAAGAGGTGTGGTGGCAACGGCACGTGCACCAAGGAAAGCGATGGAGTGGCTTCCTGTGTTTGTAACGTGGGCTTTGTTCTTCAAGCTAACAACAGGACATGCACCGGTATGTGCTGCTCTGTCCTTCTCTTCTTACACAATCTGCTGCCACCCGAAATACTCTCGAACTTCTACGGTCCACCTGTCCCCTTTCCCACACACATGCCCGATAACTCATTGTTTCTCTTCCTGCACATGTTACCCTTCCTTCCTATTGACTGTTCCTTGTGGCTCTTTGCATTCGCAGACACGTGTGTGCTCAAGAGGTGTGGTGGCAACGGCACGTGCACCAAGGACAGTGTTGGAGTGGCCTCCTGTGTTTGTGACGTGGGCTTTGTTCTTCGAAGTGACGGCAGGATATGCACTGATACGTGCTGCTGCGTGTGTGCTCCTTTCCTCGTAAATGCTGCTTTTACCTGTGATAATCACTCTGTTCCTTCTACGGTCCACTTCTCTCCCTTCACATACGCATGCCTCATAACTCCCTTATTCTCTTCCAACACATGTTGCTGTTCCCGTTGACTTTTCTTGGTTGCTCTTTGCTCTGGCAGACACATGTGTGCTCAAGGCGTGCGGTGGCAACGGCACGTGCACCAAGGACAGTGCTGGAGTGGCCTCTTGTGTTTGTGACGTGGGCTTTGTTCTTCAGACTAACGGCAGGACATGCACCGGTAAGTGCTGCTGTAGGTGTGCTTCTCTTCTAATTCAAACTTCCGCTACCTGTCATACTCACGCTGTTCCTTCTATGGTCCACCACCCCCCTTCATATACACATGCCCTTCCGTTTGCCCTTCCCCATGAATTTCCTTGTGGCTATTCGCCTTGGCAGACACATGTGTGCTCAAGAAGTGTGGTGGAAACGCCACGTGCATCAAGAGCAGTACAGGAGTGGCGTCCTGCGTGTGTAACACTGGCTTCATGCTGCAGCCTGGTGGCACCACATGCACCGGTATGTGCCATGACATGCGCTGTGGCGTGTGTGCGGCATGTGCTATGCCATGTCTGTGCCATGTGCCACACCGTGCCTAGTGCTTTGCCATGTGCATGGCTTATGCTATTAGGGTAAATGCTCTTAAAAAGTGGAATCTCTATTGCCCTGCTTCCTCTGCCCTAGACACATGTGCACTTAAGGCGTGTGGCGGCAACGGCACGTGCACCAAGGACAGTGCTGGAGTGGCCTCCTGTGTTTGTGACACTGGCTTTGATCTTCAAAGTGACGGCAGGACATGCACTGGTATGTGCTGCTGTGGGTGTGCTTCGCTTGTGTATATGCTGCTGCTACCCGTCATTCTCACTCTGTTCATTCTAAGGTCCTCCTCTCCCCCTTCACACACACCTGCCCGATAACTCACAGTTTCTCTTCCTGCACATGTTGCCCTTCTTATTGACTTTTCCTTGTGGCTCTTCGCCTAGGCAGACACATGTGTGCTCAAGCGGTGTGGTGGCAACGCCACGTGCGTGAAGAGCACTGCCGGGGTGGCGTCCTGTGTGTGTGACTCTGGCTTCGAGATACAGCCTGATGGCACCACATGCACTGGTATGTGCTGTGCCATGTGCGACGCCATGAGCTATGCCACGCGGCATGTGCTATGCTATGTGCGATGCCATGTGCGATCCCATGTGCGATGCCATGTGCGATCCCATGTGCTATGCCATGTGCGATCCCATGTGCTATGCCATGTGCTAAGCCATTTGCTATTCCATGTGCTATGCCATGTGCCATGCCATGTGCTATGCCATGTCCTATGCCATGTCCTATGCCATGTCCTATGCATGTCCTATGCCATGTCATGTCCTATGCCATGTCCCATGCTATGTGCTACATCGTGAAAATTCATTTGGTCTGCCCCGCCTTTCCAGAATCATGTGCGCTGAAGGCGTGTGGCGGCAACGGCAGGTGCACCAAGGACAGTGCTGGAGTGGCCTCCTGTGTTTGTGACGTGGGCTTTGCTCTTCAAACTGACGGCAGGACATGCACTGGTACGTGTTGCCACCCGTCATACTCACTCTGCTCCTTCGACCGATCCATGTGCAATAACTCCCTGCTTCTCTATATACGCATTTTCCCTTTTCATTTACTGTTACTGTGTGTGCTCCGCCTCCGCCTTGGCAGACACATGTGTGCTCAAAAACTGTGCCGGTGACACCAAGTGCGTGAAGAGCGCTGCAGGAGTGGCGTCCTGTGTGTGTGACACTGACTTCGTGCTGCAGCCTGATGGCGTCACATGCACCGGTATGTGCGTTGCCATGTGCTGTACCATATTTCATGCCATGAATTGTGCTACGTTATGCCATATGATATGCCAGGGACATGTGGATTGGTCAAGTCGGGTTTTACCTGACTCGTTTAGACGAGCTTCAAATGGCTGTCGAGTTTTTTAGCAGAAATAACAATCGAAGCCCGGCACTCAATTCGTGTTTTTTTTTTTCCACTCAAGTGCGAGGGGAAAGAAACTCGACCGAGTTGAGTTAAAGTCGAGAGTGAGAATTTCGAGTCGAGTTTTGGCTCGAATGAAATGATCGTTTCTAATATGCCATGTGGTATGCAATATGGCATGTTCTATGCCATATACTACAATGGGTATGTGTTGCTGTGTGCTGCTGTGTGGTCACTTATGCTTGTTGTATGTATGTGGTGCTATGTGTGGAAACCTGTTCATGCTGTACTGACTACCTGTTCTGCAGAGATCCCCACTCCCTCTTTCCCAGCCACATGCAAATCAAAGGCCTGTGGTGGGAACAACACTTGCGCCATGAACAGCACTGCTTGGCAGTGGGCTGTGTTTTCCATTCGATAAGATCAATTGGAGTGAGCAGCGGTAACCTCATCGTGATGTAGCATATCCCGCCTGCCTCAAGTCATGTGCCTGCTCGACTCATTCGTTCATTCCTCTCCCTCCATCTACTTGGTTCCTCTACCTCCATCCCACCTTCATGCAGACACCTGTGCCGTCAAGAGCTGCAACCTAACGGTCTCCGTTTGCATGAAGGACGCTGCAGGCATGGCCTCCTGTGTTTACAAGACAGGCTATCAGAATGTATCGGGTAAGTTGTACCAAAAACCGAATAAGCATATCGCAGCTAGACCCAGAATGTCGTGAGCCCACTCCATATCTGTTCATGAGCTCGTTCGCGCGTACTGAAGCACGCAGCGACGTCTGTCCCATACTGCATCACCTCGCATGAGACGTCTCAAAAGATCACTTTTATCACTTTGCTTTCACTGTTGCATTCGACGACGCCCATCCCACACTGCATTCACATCTGCTGACCTGACCCTGTATGCTCCCCTCTTCCCCACCTCCACAGCACCTGCCCCGTGTGGGGTCTGCCCTGCAGGTGCCAGCTGCACTGTGCGCCGAGCAGCTAAGCCGCCTGCTGCCTGGATGTGTGCATGCACCATCTACTGTCTCACTCTGTATGCTCCTCTCCTCTCTCCCTAACCACCACAGGTCCTTCCACGTGTGGGGTCTGCCCAGCAGGCGCCAGCTGCATTCCAGTTTCGTACAGCAATGCCGCCTACTGCCTCTTTTCTCCCGGTTCTGGCATGACCGCCGTTGGTTGCGTCCTAGGTACGCCATTGTTTTGAGATAGTTCCTAGGAAATGAGAGAAATGTTACGAGATCAGGTTTAAGCATTTCCGCCTTGACATTGTCTTAGCCTCGTTTTCGCTTCATTACGCTTCCAAGCATTGGCATAACGCCCAAGGAACCTTGACGCTCAATGCACCTTTCTTCCCTTCCCCTTTCAGATGCCACCCTCACTGTCTCCTCCACCAGCTTCACCTACTACACGCTCCCAAGCTTCCTCATAACCCTGTGTCATCAACCCTCATAACAATTTACCACCCTGTGTCATCAACCCTCATAACAATTCACCACCCTGTGTCATCAACCCTCATCACAATTCACCACCCTGTGTCATCAACCCTCATCACAATTCACCACCCTGTGTTGCCACCCCCTTCCAGACGCCACCCCCACTGTCTCCACAACAAGCTTCACCTTCTACACGCTCCCAAGCTATGGCGTAACGCCTGCCACCTACACCACCCGCCTCACCTACAACGGCTGCACCAACCTCACAGCCTCCAGTGCACGGGACATCCAGTCGTATGGAAGCGTGCAGGACGCCCCTGGAGGAGTGGGGAGCTGCCTTGAGATCCGCGCTTACTACCAGGCGGGATGCATCGGAAAATATAATCTGTTTCCTGTCGCGAAAGGAAGTCTGAGCACTTCGAGTGTTCCGTGAGCCACTGAACCAACCTGCCTGCCACCTACTGCACTGCGTTTGTGTGTGTGTGTGTGTGTGTGTGTGTGTGTGTGTGTGTGTGTGTGTGCGTGTGTGTGTGTGTGTGTGTGTGTGTGTGCGTGTGTGTGTGTGTGTGTGTGTGTGTGTGCGTGTGTGTGTGTGTGTGTGTGTGTGTGTGTGTTTTTGGCACTCATTTCCGCATGCGGACATATACCGATTTACACCTACTTGTCCGTTTGCTTGCGTTTTCATGCAACAGGAATTATTACGGGTATCCCTTCCGCTCCTTCGGCTGCTCTATCTTTGGTGAGCGCTGCTGTGTTGGCTGGTGGGGGCCGTTGTTTTGGTGGGGGGCATTGTGTTGGTGGTGGGGGCCGTTGTTTTGGTGGGGGGCATTGTGTTGGTGGTGGCCATTGTGCTGGTGGGGGCCATGGTGTTCCTTTCTTTGCCCCTGTATTAGCTGTTCCCTAGTTAACAACTTGTAGTCAATCATCGGCATTTCTTTGCTGAGAAAGCACTTTGAGATCACATGTCATTCTGCATCTGACACCTTGAGTCAACAAGACACAGTTACGTGTTTTCTCCGAAGAGATATTCTTCTGCACACTTCGCCTGAGGTGCAAAAGGCCCACACGTGCCCTGCAACCTTCCAACCCACAAACTATGCCATGCGCACAAGCTGCTTGCATGTCCATCCATACCAGAGTTCCCTTCATGCTGTCCCCTCTCACAGAGAAATGCGCTCTCAACAGCTGCGGGGCAAACGGCAAGTGCGTGCAGGACAGTGCAGGAGTGGCCTTCTGTGCTTGTGACGCTGGCTTTGTTCTGCAGCCCGACGGCAGGACGTGCGCTGGTATGTGCTGTGCTGCTATTGTGACAATCCGTGTAAGAATAGAGCTCAGCCGTCATTTGGATTACAAATCAGGGAAGTTTAAGTCGCTGTGGAAAGAAGGGGAGATTGGCTGATTGGGATCTTGGCCCAGATATCATGGTCCTAATGAACAACGAGGGAGTGTTAACGCCCAGCATAAAGCTTCCGTGTTTTTTACATGTACACATGCCAATAATCTCCTGCCACGGTCTGACTAACAGCCAGATGAGTAGGCCAAGGGTGGAACCAACCCCCAAAGGGTGAATTGTAGTTGTGCACCTAAGCCAGGCTAGGTTGACTATCTCTACTATCTCTACTGTTCCAAATGTTGTGCTCTTCTGTGCTCTGCTGTGTGCTTTTGTGTGCTGTTCTGTGCGCCATTGTGTTGCTGTATGTTTCTCCATGCCGTGCTCTCTCTCCCCTTTCACGTGCCTTACTCTTCTGCCCACACCACTCCCCTCTCATCTCGTCCCGCAGTGGGCTGTGGGTCCAAGATCTGCGATCCAACAACTGACTGTGTGAGGAACGCTGCAGGCAGTGCGACCTGTGTGTGCAAGGCAGGCTATCGGAACATCTCCGGCACTTGCCTCGGTACGTGTTGGTGCCGGCGACTTAAAAACCTTCTATGAAAAGCCTTTTTTTTTGTTCTTGTTTTTTTGTTTGTGTCTTCCAGTCAACCTATAAGTCACTCCAAGTTGGTGTGTGAATAGTGGGCTCATCTCATCCTAGCTGGCTGGAATACGACCAGTTCTGTTTTTACCTTACTGCAAGTGGGTGCCATAGCCACTGCATCCTGTGTGTGTTCCATCAGTGTAATGTGCCACTACACATCGACATAAGACCTGTTTTTTGAGAATATCAAACCAGCTCTTGCTGTGCACTGTGCTACACTTCGACATAAGATTCCTCCGACTTCTGTCACAACTCACAGCATTGGATCTCTGTGCTGCTCCCTGCTGCGTTGTGCTGCCCTCTGTGTTTCCATTTCTGTTTCCTCTGTGACTGATCATATTGTTTTGTGATGATCCATTGTATGTTATGTGGTGTCGTGCCATGCTCCTCCGTGCCGTGCCATGTATGATGTTCAGTGCTGTGCTATGCTGTGTTGTGCAGTGCTGGCTGAGCGCTGATGGTTTATTCTTCTCACTTCTTCACCTCCCCAGGCCCCACCACATGTGGAAACTGCCCTACTGGAGCCACGTGCACGGTTGCGTTGTTGTTCCCTGCTGTGCTGTGTTGTGCTGTGTCATTTTCTTTTCTTCTCATCTGCTCCCTCTTTCCCACCCCAGGCCCCGCCACATGTGGGAACTGCCCTACTGGAGCCACGTGCACTGTTGCTTTCGGCTACATTCCATACTGCATCTGCCCTCCCGGCTATGGCATGACCAGCACTGGCTGCATCAGTGGTAAGACCAATGCCCCTTGCGTTCTAAGTATGGCTAATGCTGCTTGCCGTCCAGGTATGAGCAATGTTTATTGCACAGTGTGCTGAACGCCCCTCTGTTATCTTTCCTTCAGCAACACATCACCCGTCTTTGCAATGCGCAAAAGGCAAGATAGAGCTCATTGGCTGTACTGGAACGCAATCATAGCTCATTGGCTACCAGCAGCGAGAACATCAATAGCTGGACTGGAAACTGAGTTGAAATGCCCCCGGCATGGTTTGTTCAGCTTCTCTACTTCTGCTTTTGGCACTGAACTCGTTTTCACTTCACTGCTGAGCATGTCTGCTGCGGTTGAACCTTCTGCAGCCCCATTCTAAGGAACGGTGAGAACCCACATATTCGAGTATTTTTCTAGTAGAGCAGTCCGAGCCGAGCCACTGACGAGCCCGGTAGTGGTCGAGTCGAGCCGCAATCTCACAGCCAGGCCAGCCGGGGCCGGGCCAGCCAGGCAAGTTGGGCTAGCCAATGACAAGCCGAGCTGGCTCGGGAGTACCCAGGCGAGCCAATGAGGATTCCAAATGTTCCCCGACTTATTTTGTGGAGTAGATCTGTCAAGCCAAAGGTAGCTCGTTGACGAGCCAGAGGTTCAACCAGAGCATTGGCCTCGTCATTTATTTGTGACGAGTCTATAATCCAGAGAAAGGCTCACTAAGTCTCGGCTCGATTCGACTCGACTTGTCCGAGCCAAAAATAGAGAATCGGGCTCTACTTGTGTGTTCAACTCGACCTGTGCGCATGCGTATTACGTACAAAATGAATCGGGTTGAAGAGGGAAAGGAGGACGATGTGATGGAAATATACCAGATCTTCAATGTTGGGTTGACATACTGGTTGGACTACAAGGGATCCCAAAATGAGGTCCCATTTGTGCTATTGTGCCCTCTTTCCCATCCCACCACCAACACCTTCTGTACCCCCAAATCTCCTGTACCTTCTGTACCCCCAAATCTCCTGTACCTTCTGTACCCCCAAATCTCCCTTCCCCTTCCCCAGCCTCCCCGCCCATCCCTCCCGCTCATTTTTTGCATGCCCCCTACCATGCCATGTGTAACTTCTCCCTCCAGCTGCCGTGCCCACCGTCTCCTTCACCAGCGTCACCGTATTTCTTCGCTTCCATACCATGCCATGCCGTTCTGTTTCCCTAGTGTTATCGTCCTCTCTCTCCCTTTTCCAACATTGCCATGCTGCTCTGCTCGCCCTTGCTTGCAGGTGCCGTCCCCACCGTCTCTGACAACAGCTTCACCTTCTACGACCAGAGCAACTACACCATCACGCCTAACACCTACACCATGCGCCTCGAATACAACGGCTGCACCACCATCCCTTCCTCAACTTCCTCAAAAATCCGGTCAATTTGGAATGTACAGAAGGTGTCCGGAGGGGTGGGGAACTGCATTTCTGTGAATTATTACACCCAGGAGGGGTGCGTTGGAACGTACATTTCGTTCCCTTCCTCTGGTGGAACAGGAATGAGTGGCTCCGGATACATGTGAGTCACCAATTGCCACCTGTTGCTATCTAAGACTGAAATGCACATGTGAAATGTAGATGCACGCAGAGAACATGCACACGCACATGTGAGATGCGCACACGCAAGCATGTCGCATGCAAGCATGTCACATGCACGCACGTTTACGATATGAGCACAACACAAGCGTCACCTACACCCATGTCTGTGACATTGGAATACATTCTGTATTCTACCATGAGCTTCTTGGCCCCATCCGTTCCTCCCCCCCCCCCTTCTCTCCCTTGCATTCTTGCTCCCTCCCCCCCCACCAAATCAATCCATCTATTTCGTTTCTCAGAGCTTTGCCTCAAGTTTTTTTGGTCTTACCTTCCCGTATGCTTACCCCTCCATCAACAGAAACTACCCTACATATCCGTACCGCTCCTTTACCTGTGTTCATTAAGCTCATCTTTACAGCTGCTACACAAGCAGCTGGAGCGGTGGGGAATGAATCTGCCATCTACATTTGGTCTCCAAGGCTTTATGCTGTTCTCATGTAAAATATGGTTATCCTTGTAGATTGAGCTTGGTTCAGGCCTTGGATTTGTTTAAGAATCCTGTGGACCAGATCTTTCTCAGTTTGTACCAAATTTGTATATTGTATTTTGTCATGGCAACGTGCTTTTTTCAGTTGGCAATTATATCAGCTTTGTCCATCGCTTTTTTAACATCATTCTCTGGATATACTGTCAGAATCAACAAGGAGGAATGTGTGTATTGAGTGCAAGGTGGGTACAAGTACTAACCCTAACTTTGGGTTGTACCCCATATGGGCTACCCCACTATAGCCTACACAGAACTAACACACATATATAGTTTGACACACCCCCATAGGCAGAGTGGGGGAGAACAAGAGGTCACAAGACCAGTCAAGAAAAGCAAAGCAAGCCCAGGGTGGATCACAACGTCACCACACACTCTGAGCACAAGCAAAGAGCCACAAGGCCAGTTCACATGCAGATTTCTGTATATATGCAATAACAACAGTACAGTGATCACTACCTAGCAGGAGTAGGCATGCAGGTATATAATATAGATCACAGTACAAGCAAAGTCAAGAGGTAAGCAAGTGAGCAAACACTGGCACCAGGCCTAAAGCTGTGCAAAAGCGCTGATGGTCACAAGGCGGAAGTGCCTTGGTGAACACATCAGCAGTGTTGGCCCTGGTGGCCACGTAAGAAACACGAAGCTGACCACGCTGCTGCAACTCTCGAGCAAGGAAGTAACGCAGAGCGATGTGCTTTGTTCTGTGCTCAAGTCTGTGCTCCTCACACAAGGTAAATAGCAGCATTGTTGTCTACGTACAGGATTGGAGGAGAACGAGGCCTCTCTCCCAAGTCGGTCAACAGGTAGGTGAGCCAGCGTAACTCCTGAGCAGCCATGGCTATGGCGTAGATCTCAGCCTCACAACTGGAGCTGAGAACAGAAGACGAGCGTGTAGACCGCCAAGAAACAGAGCCGGAGCCAAGGCTGAACGTGTACCCCTGCGACGACCGCTGCGTAGCCAGGTCGTCGACCCAAGAAGCGTCGGAGTGTCCAGTGAGGACAACGTCACCCCGTCCTCCAAGCACGAGCCCCATGCCCGATGTACTGCACAAGTAGCGTAACACCCTCTTAGCAGCCTCCCAGTGCTCTCGCCGGTGTCTCCCGGACGCAAAGTAGCGAGCCAGGATGCTAAGAGGGTACGCAAGGTCAGGTCGAGTGCAGGTCATCAGGTACATGAGGCAGCCCACAAGCTCTGGATACGGGCCACTCGGCTCTACGAACTCATCCGAAGGCAGAGCTGAGAGCGAGTGACCCGTAGCCATAGGAGTGGACTGTGGCGAGGACCAAGTGAAGCCGAAACGCTGAAGGACCTGCTGCACCATGTGTGACCGAGTCAGTATGATGGTACGGCGTGCTCTGTCCCGGATGATCTGCAAGCCAAGGTAACTACGCATTTCACCCAGGTCCGTGCACGTGTCTCGCTTCTGCAGCTCCGAATTCACAAGGGCGAGTGCCTCAGTGTCAGCAGTGGCAAAGACCAAGTCGTCAACGTACACGAGGATGTAGAACGGCGACAGCGAGGTGTCGGTGCGTAGAAATAGCGACGGGTCAGCAGTGGAAGGAGCAAACCCAAGAGCCGCCAGTGTCGTCCTCAGTGTGTCGTGCCACTCACGAAGCGCCTGACGGAGACCATAGACTGGCTGCCTGAGGCTCCACTGGGTACCAGGAGGAAACGACCCAGTGAAGCCAGGTGGGCGGCGCAGCCAGATCTCCTCGTGCAGACTGCCCTGTAAGAACGCTGTGCTGAAGTCAAAAGAGTGAAGCTCGTAGTCACGCTGAGCGGCAACGTGCAGCAGCACCCAAAGAGTGGTCATCTTCGGGGTAGGGGAGAAGGTCTGGAAGAAGTCAACTCCCTGTCGCTGACTGAAGCCTCGTGCAACGTAACGAGCCTTGAAGACAGGCGGAGAACCCGGCGGTCGCTTCACCCTGAAAATACATATGTCATCGACGATGTTCGCCCTAGGAGGGGGAACCTCGTCGACGTAAGTGCCTGTGGACTTCTAGGATGCCATCTCTGCGTCCATGGCTGCCTGCCACTGAAAGCATTACTAACCCGAAATTGCCTCTGCGTAAGAGCGCGTGGTCGGTATGTCCAGTGCATCCGGGTCTCCCTCAGGAGCAAGCAGCATGGCCACGAGATGAGGTGCAGCGGCTGCAAGACACTCAAAGTCCTCCTGTCTGTCCTCAAGGACGTCTGTGCCAAGAGCACACTCACCCCCGACGGACGGAGGACAGACAGACTCAGACTCAGCAACAAGACTAGCAGCGTAGTCGAGACGACAAGCAGCAGCAAAGTCAACAAGCTCAGCGACCAAAGCAGACGCAGCAGCGGACTCAAACGAAGGGTCAGTGACAACAGTGGCTAACAGACGCGTGACAGTAGGGTGAGCAGCACGAACTAGGTCAGACTCAGGGTCCGGCACAGTAGGAAGAGAGGACGAAGGAGGAGACAGCAAAGGAACGCGCTGTGGAGCAGAGGAAGGACGAAGTGCCATAGTGTGAGTACCTGGCACAAGAGGGGGACGCAGACGTGAAACTCGACGAGCACGGCGAACGGTGCGAACAGGGGAGGCAGGACGAGATGCAGGCTCACGACGCTCTGTAAGCGAGTCAGTGTGCTCAGTGTAAGGAGAAGGAGCAGGCAGTGGTGAGCCGGGCTGTAACGGGAGGCCAGTAGAAGACGGGAGGCTAAGAACCTGGCGAAGTACGGAGGTAGGTGGTATCAGAGACGACGGCGACGGTGGAGCGAAGAACAGTCGCGGCGGTGCAGTACCACCAGCACCAGTACCAGCAGCAGCTCCACCGTCCGACTCCTGCAACTCCAGAACCTCCAGCCCCAGCGCCTCCAACGTCAGCACCTCCAGCTCCAGCGTCACCAGCAGCAGCACCCCCAGAACCGGCACCTCCAGCCCCAGGGTCCACAGCACCAGCGCCAGGGCCTCCAGCTCCACTGCCTCCAGTAGCAGCACCCCCAGAACCGGCACCTCCAGCTCCGGGGTCTCCAACTCTAGAGCCGGCAGCACCAGCTCCAGAGTCTCCAGCTCCAGTGCCTCCAGGACGAGCACCTCCGAAACTAGCAGTGCCAGCACCACCAGCACCAGCAGCACCACCAGCTCCGGCAGCTCCAGTACCTCCAGGACGAGCACCTCCGGGACCAGCAGTGCCAGCACCACCAGAACCTCTAGCACCAGCAACACCACCAGCTCCGGCAGCTCCAGTACCTCCAGGACGAGCACCTCCGGGACTATCAGTACCAGCACCACCAGCACCTCCAGCTCTAGCAGCACCACCAGCTCCGGCAGCTCCAGTACCTCCAGGACGAGCACCTCCGGGACCAGCAGTGCCAGCACCACCAGCACCTCCAGCACCAGCAGCACCACCAGCTCCGGCAGCTCCAGTACCTCCAGGACGAGCACCTCCGGGACCAGCAGTGCCAGCTCCTCCGGTACCAGTAGCTCCACGGCCTCCAGCTCCAGCAGCTCCACGCGGAAGGCAGTAGCGCTGAGTGTACCACTCGCGCAGCTGCTGTGGTGAGAGAGGCTCCCATCGGCTAGACTGCTAGGGCGTGGCCCCGGGAGAACCGCCAGGACCAGTAGACGTAGCACCACCAGGCTCAGCACCCCCAGAAGCAGCACCCGTAGGCTCAGCACTCCTAGGCTCCTCCCGCTCTGGCGTAGCACCCCCAGGCTCAGCACCCCCAGGCACAACACCCCCAGGCCCCGCACGCTCAGGCTCCTCACTCGCAGGCTCAACACCCCCCGGCACAACACCCCCAGACGCAGCACCCCGAGCAGCACCACCCTCAGCGGCACCTGAGTCACCAGTGACCTCGACAGGCTCAGGCAAGGGAGGCGGGTCTACCTGAGACACACCTGAAGGAGCAGGACCCTGAGAGGGGGGGGGGGGAGTCAACCGGAGGGGAACCTGGAGCGAGGAAGAGGGGCGGCGGGGGGAGAGGGGCAGTGCGGTAGGGAAAGAGGCGGTAGAAGGGAACCGACTCGTCAAACGTGACGTCCTGAGAGGCAAACACCCGACGCGACGTGGGGTGGTAAAACTGCCAGCCAGGTGCGTCAGGGGGAAAACCAAGGAAGACGCAAGGAATGGCGCGAGAGGAGAGCTTGTCCGCGGTGGTATCGCGGACAAAGGCACGAGAACCCCAGACCCGGAAGCGCGATGCATCGCCAACCTCCCCCGTCCAACGTAGTGTGGGCGAGGTCTCCGGCAAGGAGACACGGGGCCAGAGGTTGAGCTGGTGCGCAGCGTATCGGACCGCAAACGGCCACAGAAAATGGGGAGCCGCCGCATGGATCATGGAGGTACAAGCGACCTCCATGACTAAGCCAATGCGGCACTCAGCAACCCCATTCTGCTGCGGAGAGGCCGGAAGCGTGAATGACTGGAGGATGCCCTCCCCCTGACAAAAGTCCCGCAAGAGGTCAGAGGAGAACTCACCACCTCTGTCAGAGTGCAGACGCAGGACGGGAAGGTCCGTGTCGAACCGCTCGCGGAGCTGGAGACGCACAGCGCGGATCCAAGGGATCAAAACAGCAGGAAATTTACCCTTGCTGCGCAAGAGGAAGACCGTGGTGTAACGCGAGTAGTCGTCGACAACCAGCAGAAAGTACCGCTCGCGGCCCTGTCCCTAGACGCGGGCTGGGCCCCACACGTCCAGGTGGAGAGTCTGCAGGGGAGCAGTCGTCGGGGGAAACGAGGAGGAGTGAGGAGCGGCGCGCTGCCGCCCCTCGACGCAAGGAATGCAGGGCGGGGCAGGCGAGGGCGGGAGGGAAGGCAGAGACCTGGGAAGACCAGAGACCAGGTAGCGAGAGTGCATGCCACGCAGGCGTGGCAAGGAGGGGTGACCAAGGCGGTGGTGCCAAAGGAGAGTCTGGTGCGATAGGTGACGACATTCGCTGGGGGGGCTACCAAACCTGACGCAGCCACCTGACCAGACGCAGCAACCTGGGGAGGCTCAGTAGTCAGTGTGTACAGACTCGACCCAAGCCGATGGATAAACGTGGCCAGGTGACGGCCCATCCGTGCACACGTGCAAATCGCCAGACGCTGGCCTCCAGGGATAAAGGTATTAACCCACTCATCCTGAAGAGCTGCGTTACTCACCAAGTTCGTCGAGAACGAGGGGAGGTGGAGACCTGACAGCGAGCCGGACGGAACCGCCGGACACGGGAGCACGGTGGAGGAACGTGCAAGAACCGGACCCCCAGAGGGGTCAGCCAGGGAGACTGCAACCGGTCTAGGGAGCAGTGTGAGTGCGGTACTGTCGCAAAAGAAACAGCGGGAAGCACCTGAGTCAAGCGTGAAGGTGTGCAAGGGCTCAGCAGACGCAGTACCAGAGAGAGCAGACTCACTAGCACCGAGAGCAGACGCACTAGTACCTAGAGTAGCAGCCTCTATGCCAGGGTCGGGCGGCACACAGAGATAACAATGACCCTCAGTACCCACAGTCAGAGTATACATGGCAGTAAGTATAGCGTCCAAGTCGAGAGCAAAGACGTCCACCCTGTGGCGAAGCAGCTCCAGCCAGCTGGGGGGCTCAGCCTCGTCGCCAAACACCTCTCTCCAGGCGTCACTCAAATAGGCGAAGCAGCGGGGCTGTGAATGGCCAGGTGTCCCGCAGGACTGCCGGGCCCGAGCACCTGTGCGAATGACGTACGGGCAGCGACCAGTACTCGGAGACTTCCCACGCTGGAAATACCACTCACGAAGCTGCTGGGGCGGAAGGGTGACGCGCGGACCTCGCTGAAGCTGCAGCTGGCCACCACCAGAACCTCCCCACCGAACAGCTCCACCTCGACTGCCGCTGCGGCCGCCTCCACCACTCCCACCGCTGCCCCCACCGCCGACACGACTCCCACCACTACCACTACGAGAAGCCATAATGGGCAGAGGAAGGAGGTAGGGCAGGGCAAGGCAGGAACGGAGACGCACGGGCTGCAGAGGGCGTCGTGTAGGTGGGCAGGAGGTGAGCGCGCGGGCTAGGAGAGCGGCGCGCTGGCTGGCAGAGCGGTGCACAGGATTCGGGATGGCGTTCTGCAGGGCAGGGCGGGCGTAGGGCAAGGCAGGGCCGGGTGAGCGGGCTAGCAGAGCGCTGTGCGGGCGGACAGGGCGGCGCGCAGGCCGGCAGGGGCGGCGCACTGGCTCTGGGGCGGCGCACGGCAAGGGCAGGGGCCGCGCGCAGGCTCTGGGGCGGCGCGACGGGCAGGCAGGGCGTCGCGCGGGTCCTAGGGCGACGCGACGGGCAGGGCAGGGCGTCGCGCGGGTCCTAGGGCGACGCGACGGGCAGGGCAGGGCGTCGCGCGGGTCCTAGGGCGACGCGACGGGCAGGGCAGGGCGTCGCGCGGGTCCTAGGGCGACGCGACGGGCAGGGCAGGGTGTCGCACGGGTCCTAGGGCGACGCGACGAGCAGGGCAGGGCGCCGCGCAGGTCCTAGGGCGACGCGACGGGCAGGGCAGGGCGTCGCGCGGGTCCTAGGGCGACGCGACGGGCAGGGCAGGGCGTCACGCAGGTCCTAGGGCGACGCGTCGGTCAGGGCAGGGCGTGCGCGGTCAGGGCAGGGCGTGCGCGGGGCAGCGCAACGCGGGGCAGGGCAGGGCGTGCGCGGGGCGGCGCGACGCAGGGCAGGGCGTGCGCGGGGCAGCGCAAATCAGGGAAGGGCAGGGCGTGCGCGGGGCGGCGCAACGTAGGGCAAGGCAAGGCATGTGCTGGCAGCGCGATGCAGGGCAAGGCATGGGGTAGCGCAGTAACCGCAGTCGGTCACTTGCTAATGGTGGGCCCGGAAAAAAAAACAGTCCTACGGACCTACTGCTCTGAAACCATGCCAAAATCAACGAGCAGGAATGTGTGTATTGAATGAAAGGTGGGTACAAGTACTAACCCTAACTTTGGGTTGTACCCCATATGGGCTACCCCACTATAGCCTACACAGAACTAACACACATATATAGTTTGACATATACGCCCGTAGGAGAGTCGACGGATTAGAGTTAACAATGAGGTGTCAAGAACTGAATGATGATTAGGTTGGTTGGGGTACATAAACCTAACCCTAACTGTTGTACCCCATATGACACACATCACTAAAGGCTACAACATTTGACACACCCCCCAAAGCAAAACCAAAACCGTACAGTCACTAGACCAGTCACAAAGAAACAAAGCTCAGGGTGGATCACAACGTCACCACACAGTCTGAGCACAAGCAAAAAAAACCACAAGGTCAGTCAAGAGTTCACAGAGGTATATGTAAAACGTACAAACAAAGCAAGCAGAGAACTCAAGACTACGTAAGACGAGAACCTGTATCAACGAGAACTAACTGCACACAATACCTCTGGTGGTCACAAGGCGGAAGGGCCTTGGTGAAGATGTCTGCAGTGTTGGCCTCGGACTCCACAAAGTCGAAGCGAGCCTGTCCACGCCTCTGCAACTCTTGCAGAAGAAAGTACCTGACGTTGATGTGCTTCACTCTGCTCTCCAGTCGCGGCTCTTGTTAAAAGGACTAGGATTGAATGATGAACTAAGGCAAGAATGTGATACAAGTATGAAACCCTAAAGGGGCTAATTGTACCCCTTAATGGCTACCCCACTGTAGCCTACAAAACACAAACAACAAATATAGTTCAACAAACCCCCATAGGCAAACTGGGGGAGATCAAGCGGTCTCAAGACCAGTCAAGAAATGCAAAACAAGCTCAGGGTGGATCACAACGTCACCACACACTTTGAGCACAAGCAAAGAAAGGCCACATGGCCAGTTCACATGCACTGTTATATAAGAGAGATCAAGTAGAACAGTGATCACTACCTAGCAAGTGTAGGCATGCAGGTATATATATAAGGATCACAGTACAAGCAAGGTCATGCACTAAGCAAGTGTGAGAACATAGGCACGAGACCTAGAGCAGTGCAGTGACGCTGATGATCACTAGGCGGAAGTGCCTTGGTGAATATATCAGCTGTGGGAGAGAAGACGGCGACAGTGGAGTGAAGAACAGACGCCGCTGCGCAGCACCCCAAGCACCAGTACCCCCAGCTCCTCCAGTCACAGAGTCTCCAGCACCAGCACCTCCAGCGCCAGCTCCTCCAGCGCCAGCTCCTCCGGTACCAGGACCTCCAGTCCAAGTGGCTCCAGCTTCCAGCATCTCTAGCGTCAACACCGACGGCTCCAATAGCCCCAGGACAAGCACCACCAGCCCCGGCAGCTCTAGTACCTCCAGTACGAGCACCTCCGGGACCAACAGCACCTGGAACTCCTCCAGCACCAGCAGCGTCAGAAGGTCTAGCAGTCCCAGCACCTCCAGCACCAGTAGCGCCACCACCAGCAGCGCCTGTAGCTCCAGCAACTCCAGTGGCCAGGTCCCCGGAACCAGCAGCGCCACGCGAACGGCAGTAGCGTCGAGTGTACCACTCACGCAGCTGCTGCAAGGAGAGAGTCTCCTGACTGGCCCCAGACCCAGCACCCCCAGTGTCAGCACCTCCACGCTCCACGCGCTCAGGCCCAGCACCCCTAGACTCAGCACCTCCAGGCTCCACACTCGCAGGCTCAGTACCCCCAGGCTCAGGCGCACTCGCAGGCTCAGCACCCTCAGGCTCCACCCTCGCAGGCTCAGCACTCCCAGGCTCCATGCACTCAGGTATAGGACCACCAGGCTCAGCACCCCCAGGCTCCACACTAGTAGGCTCAGCACCCTCCGGCTCAGCACCCCCAGGCTACGCACTCGCAGGCTCAGCACCCCTAGGCTCAGGACCTCCAGCTGGACCTCCACCAGCAGCACCAGAGTCACCAGTGACCTCGACAGGCTCAACCAGGGGAGGGGGGTCTACCTGAGAGGGGGGGGGAGAGAGGTAGTGCGGTAGGGGAAGAGACGGTAAAAAGGAACCGACTCGTCAAACGTGACGTCCTGAGAGGACAGAACACGGCGCGAGGTGGGGTGGTAAAACTGCCAGCCAGGCGCGTCAGTAGGAAAGTCAAGGAAGACGCAGGGAACGGCGCGGGCGCAGAGCTTGTCCACGGCGGTATTGCGGACAAAGGCACGAGAGCCCCAGACCCGGACCTCTCCCGTCCAGCGCAGTGTGGGTGAGGTCTCCGGCAAGGAGACACGGGGCCTGGGGTTGAGCTGATGCGCAGCGTACCGGACCGCAAACGGCCACAGAAAATGGGGAGCAGCCGCATGGATCATGGAGGTACGAGCGATCTCCATGACCAGGCCAATGCGGCGCTCAGCAACCCCATTCTGCTGCGGAGAGGCCGGAAGCGTGAACGACTGGAGGATGCCCTCCCCCTGACAAAAGTCCCGCAAGAGGTCGGAGGAGAACTCACCACCTCTGTCAGAGTGCAGACGCAGGACGGGAAGGTCCGTCTGGAACGCTCGCGGAGCTGGAGACGAACAGCGCGGATCCAAGGGATCAAAACAGTAGGGACCTCACCCTTGGTACGCAAGGGGAAGACCGTGGTGTAGCGCAAGTACCGCTCGCGTCCCTGTCACTGGACGCGGGCTGGGCCCCACACGTCAATGTGGAGAGTCTGCAGGGGAGCAGTCGTCGGGGGAAACGAGGAGGAGTGAGGAGTGGCGCGCTGGTGCCCCTCGACGCAAGGAAGACACGGCGGGGCAGGCGAGCGTGGGAGCGACGGCAGCGACTGGGGAAGACCAGAGACAAGCAGACGGGAGTGCATGCCACGGAGGCGTGGCAGAGAGGGGTGACCGAGGCGGTGGTGCCAGAGGAGAGTCTGGTGCGACAGCCGACAACACAAGCAAGGGGCAGACTCCGGACCAGACAAGGACACCTGACCAGTAGCAGCAACCTGGGGAGACCCGACAGTCAGGGTGTACAGACTCGACCCAGGCCGACGAGTGAACGTGGCCAGGTGGCGGCCCGTGCGGGCACACGTGCAGATCGCCACACGACGTCCTCCAGGGGTGAAGGTGTCAACCCACTCATCCTGGATGACGGCGTTACTCACAGTTTCGTACAGAACGAGGGGAGGTGGAGACCTGTGAGTGAGCCAGACGGGACCGCCGGACACGGGAGGACAGTGGAGGAACGTGCAAGGACAGGGCCCCCGGAGGGGTCAGCAAGGGAGACCGCAACCGGTGCAGGGAGGGGTGTGACTGTGGTGCTGTCTCGAAAGAAGCAGCGGGAGGCACCTGAGTCTAGCGTGAAAGTGTACAAGGCCTCAGTAGGCGCAGTACCTGAGAGAGCAGACTCACTAGCACCTAGAGCAGCAGACTCGCCAGCACCTGGTACCTGGAGCAGCAAACTCTATACCAGGATCCGGCGGATTACACAGGTAATAGTCACCCTCAGCACTAACGATCAATACATACATGGTAGCAAGGATAGCATCATAGTCAAGATCAAAGATGTCTACGCCCCTCTTTAAGCAACTCTGCCCAGTTGGGCATCTCAGTGCAGTCAGGAAACTGAGCACGCCAGGCGTCACTAAGGCGGGAAAAGCAGCGGTGCTGGGTGTGCAACCTCCCGCAGGTCTGACCAGCACGCTCACCCGTACGAATGACATACGGGCAGGTACCACCACCCCCAGGCGACTGACGCTGCGCGTACCACTCACGAAGGTCCTGCGGCGTACGGGGCAGGCGCTGGCGCTGCTGCTGCTGTGCCTGGCTGCCTCCAGAACCACCGCGCTGGGCCGCACCACTGCGACCACCGCCACCGACTCCGTCGCCACTCCCACCGCCGCCACCCCCGCCGCTGCCACTCCCACTGCCGCCACCACCACCGACCCCAGCACCCCCACCCCCACCCCTGCCACTCCCACCTCCTCCTCCGCCACCACCCGAGCCTCCACCACCGCCTCCACCCCCACCACCCCCACCACCCTTGCCTCCCTTGCCCTTGCCGCTGCGGCGTTTGCCACTGGAAGCAGACGCAACCCCAACCTCCTCAGCATCAAGGTAGTCGGCAGCAGCAGCAGTGGCGACAGAGGGGAGGAGGGGAGAGGGGGAACACCCCTCGAAGAAGGGGGTGCGAGGAGTGCTGCGAGAAGCGCCCACAACGTTAATGCTAACCTCGGCCGCTGTAAGGTGCTTTTCGAGGAGGTCTATAGTGAGCTCAGTGGGGTCAATGGCGAGAAAAGTGTCCTTGACAGCGCAAAGAGAGTCAGGGAGGCGAGTGACTAGGAGGTAGAGGGTGTAGTGGATAGGGGGGGGGGTCTTGGTAAGGAAGTCGGCAGGGGTCGCAGCACGTACACGAGCGTCGCTAATGTGGAGGTGGGTGATGAGATCAGCGACTGTGGGAAAGGCGGACAGGTCAGGAAAGAGGTAGGGCAGGATGAGACGGCCTAGCGCAGCAGTGGCAGGCGAGCTGTAGCGAGCTACTAATGCGTCGAACAGGGCCTTGGCGGTTTTCTGCTGGCTAAAATGCGTGTGCTCGGCTAACGGTAGGTGGTTGCGCACAGCTAGGCGGGCAGCAACGTCGCGAATAAGCCACTGGTTATGAGTGTCAGCGTCAGCAGTGTCTGCAGGGGCGGCAGCGCTACCAGACGTATGAGCGAACAGGGACACACGATCCTTAGACTCGCACTGAAGTTGGAGCCTAAGGTCGTCCAACCAGGTTTCAAATTCGATCGGGCGGCCCTCTGCGTCAAAGGTGAGAACATTGTAAGTCGCCATCGTTGGTAGCGCAGGGCAGCAAGGCGGCAGGGCAGTGGCGCAGGCGACAGTTAAGGGAAGAGGCAGGAGGCGTGCACAGGGCAGCAGGTGGCGGCGCGCACTGGGTTAGGGGCGGCCGGCAGGGGAGGAGGCGGACTGCACGCACATGCAGGGCAGGGGGCGCGGCGGGCGGCGCACGGGTAGGGCAGGGGGCGCGGCGGCGGGCGGCGCACAGGCAGGGCAGGGGGCGCGGCGGCGGGCTGCACACGGGTAGGGTAGGGCGCGGCGGCGGGCTGCGCATGGGCAGGGCAGTGGGCGCAGCGGCGGGCTGCGCACGGGCAGGGTAGGGGGCGCGGCGGCGGGCTGCGCATAGGTAGGACAGGAGGCGCGGCTGCGGGCTGCGCACGGGCAGGGCAGTGCGCGGCGGCGGGCGGCGCACGGGCAGGGCAGGCGCGTGGGCGGCGCGCACGGCTGCGGGGCGACGCGATAGCAGCGCGACGCGGCCAGCAGCGAGCGTAAGGTGGGGCAGGCAGCGCAGCGCGCTAAAAAAAAAAAATTGCGCGCTGCAGCAATGGCGCGCGGCTAGCAGGGGCAGCGCGACTCGGGGTAGGGCAGTGGGGTAACGTAGTAACCGTAGGTAGAACGGTGGGTCCTAAGAAGAATGGTCCTTAGGAAGGACCCGCTCTGAAACCATGTTTAAAGGACTAGGAATGAATGATGAACTAACGCAAGAATGTGATACAAGTATGAAACCCTAAAGGGGTTGTACCCCTTAGTGGCTACCCCACTGTAGCCTACAAAACACACAAGCTTTGCTTAAAGATCAGAATGGGCTACCCTAAACCCAGAACAACAAATATAGTTCAACAGCTCTCGACAGAGTAGAATCGTCGCCTTGTTGTCAGTGAACAAGGTCGGTGCAGAGCTCGGCCACTCACCAAGGTCAGTGAGCAAGAAGGTCAACCAACGTAGCTCCTGTGCAGCCATTTCTCCAGCGTAGATCTCAGCCTCAGCAGTAGAGGTCGAGACCGAGGAGGAACGCGTGGACCTCCACGAAACAGCTCCAGAGCCCAGGCTGAAGCAGTACCCTTGTGTAGTCATGTGAGTCTCTGCGTCGTCAGCGTACGAAGAGTCACAGTGACCAGTAAGTACGACAGACTGTCTCCCTCCAAGAACCAGCCCCACGCCTGATGTCGTCGCTAGGTACTTTGCCACCCTCAAAGCATCTGTCTAGTGAACAGGACGGTGTCTCCCTGGCACAACAAAGCGAGCAAGATGCTGAGAGGGAAGGCGATGTCCGGGCGAGTACATGAGGCAGCCCACAAGCTCTGCTTAAAGACCACTAGGCTCAAACAGCTCGTCAGGAAGGGGACCAGTGAGTCTGTGGTCAACAGCAAGAGGTGTGCGCTGTCATGTGGAGTGCTGAAGCTTGAACAGCTAAAGGACCTGCTGCACCATGTGTGACTAAGTCAGAGTGATGGTGCGAGCAGCTCTGTCCTTGGTGATCTGCAGGCCAAGGTAGTGGCGCAACTCACCAAGGTCAGTGCACGTGTGTCTCTTCTGCAGTTCGAACTTCACGTCAGCCAAAGCGACCCTGTCAACAGTGGCGAAAACCAGGTTGTCGACGTAGACCAGTACAAAGAACGGTGTGGAGCCACGACGAACGAACAACGACGGGTCGGCACAAGTTGGCTAGAAACCAAGGTCAGACAAGGTAGAACGAAGGCTGTCTATTCACTCATGAGGAGCCTGACGGAGACCGTAGACTGGTCGCCTGAGCCTCTATTGGGTCGCTGGAGGGAAATTTCTAGTGAAGGCAGAGGGACGACGCAACCAGACCTCCTCGTGTAGGCTACCCTAAAGAAAGGCAGTGAAGAAGTTCAGAGAGTGTAACTCGTAGTCTCTCTGTGCTGCTACGTGCAGTAACACCCGAAGAGTGGTCATCTTCGGTGTAGGCGTGAAGGTCTGAAAAAAGTCAACCCCCTCGCGCTGAGTGAAACCTCTAGCCACATAGCGCGCCTTGAAGACCGGAGGAGATCCTGGTGGCCGCTTCACCCTGTAGATCCACATGCCATCGACTACTTACGCCCCGCGGGGGGGAACCTTGTCGATGTAGGTGCCTGTGGATCTGTAGGAGGCCATCTCTGCGTCCATGGCAACTCTCCACTGAGAGGCCCAAGGCCCTGACATTGCCTCAGCGTAAGTGCGAGGAGTCGGTTTGTCACGGGCGTCGGGGTCTCCCTCAAGGGCGAGCAGGATAGCACAGAGATGAGGGGAAGAGGCTGCCAGAAACTCCAGCTCAAACTGCCTGTCCTCTAGGGTGTGACAGCCAAGGGCAGACTCACCCTCGACGGCCAGAGGACTGGTAGGAGGAGCAGCCACAAGACTAGTGGCGTAGTCAAGGCGGCAAGTAGTGGCAAACGCAGTTTCTGCGGCAGTAAGGGCGGAGACAGAGGACAGAGAGGCACGAGGGTCGGTAACAAGAGAGGCGAGAACACGAGAGAGAACAGGATGGTACTTGCGGCAGTAGTCAGTAACAGGAGTAGAGAGGGAAGCAGTGAAGGCCAACTCAGGGGGAGAAGGAAGCACAGACAGAGACAGACGAGGGGAGCTAGGACGAAACAGGACAGTGCGAAGGTCAGTGACTGGAACAGGGAGGGACGAGCACAAGGAGAGCGACGAGAGGCCCAAGTGTGAGAAAGAGGAGGGGAGAATGGAGGCTGAGAACGGGGGAAAACAGCTGGGGAGGGGTAGCGGGGGACTTGAGACAGGAGGAGAAGGGGAGGAGTGTCGCGATTGGTGCGGGGCGACTCGGAATGTGGTTCGGGTCGAAGCATAGGCCGAACCCAAACTGACACGAAGTGTTCGGGCTGTCCCAGGGCTTACTTTTGGATTTTTGTTACTCCCACACTATCCTAGATGTAACTAGTACCTAGCTCATCGTCTTGTTCATTGCTTCATGCTCAACAAGCTGCACCACAGAAGGGATTACGAAGGTGGGTAGGAGAAGCTAGGGGGAGCAGAAACATAATGTAAGATAACGAGTGACTTAGGGGCCAGGAAGGGGAGAGTAAGAGCATAAAAGTGGGGTAACAGAGTAACAGAGGCCTTCTGGAGAATTTGAGGGTTTCAGAGGAGAGGAAACAAGGGAGTGACAACAGCGTGTTGGCAGCAGGGAAACAAAAGGTAAGTTGGGGGGGAACACAGGGTAACCAAGGGAAAAACAAAGCATGGGCAGGAAGGAAACAAAGGTAAGCAAGGGAGAAACGGCAGCAAAGGCAAAAAGGGAGAAACGGGAAAGAAATGAGAGCAAGGGAGAGAGCGGAAAGGGCGGAGGTGGGAGTAAGGAAGAGAGGGGAAGGAGATGGGAGCAAGGGAGAGAGGAAGAGAAGGCAGCGAAGGGAGTAAGGGAGAGAGGGGAAAGAGATGGGAATGAGGGAGAGAGGGGAAAAGTCAGCGAAGGGAGTAAGGGAGAGAGGGGAAAGAGATGGGAGTGAGGGAGAGTGGGGAAAGGGCAGCGAAAAGAGTAAGGGAGAGAGGGGAAAGAGATGGGAGGGACGGAGAGATGGCAAAGAGATGAAAGGGACAGAGAGAGGGGAAAGAGATAGCGCGAGGGGGCAGGGAGGGATGGGAAGGCGGGGAGGAATGATGGGAAGGCAGAGATTGAGCCACCAACATGACATCTGCCCTCCTTGCTTCCGCTAGTTAAATGGACTAGCCAACAGAGAAACAGCAACAGGCAAATGAGGAGAGAAGGGAAGTTGCTGGGGCTAGCCCACATAGGCAATGCAATGAAAGCGTGAAATTGAAGAAGAATAAGGCGGACAGGAGGACCCGATCGTAAAACGGAAGCAATGAGGAAGCACGTGGGGCAGCGAAGGGCAAGGGGGTAACGATTGAAAGAGAGAGGGGGGGGGGGGAATGCTATTCCCCTGTGCCTGCTCGCATGCCTTTCTCCTGCGCCTGCTCGCATGCTATCCCCCCGTGCCGCTCGCATGCTATCCCCCCGCGCCCGCTCACAATCTATCCCCCCGCGCCTGCTCGCAGCCGACCTCCCTCGCATATCGCGACTTACCCCATCGCAAATCGTCGCTCCCATCCCCCTCGCACCTCCGCGTCATCGGTGCTCATTCCCATCTGCGTCGCCAGACCGCGCCACTGCTCAAACACGGTCGCTCGCCTCACGTAATCGCGGCAGCTCCCAGCGCGTGACCTGCACGTAAACGCGGCACACACCCCACTGCCACTCGCGCGATATCGCGACTCACTCCCTTCTGCGGCTCACATCTCCTCACTGCAGACTTCAGTTTGTGTTACGTATTCTCTTATACCGAATCCCGTCTCGCGCCCGGAGAATACTACAATTTCGCCTGTCAGATTTTAGTACCACTACGGTAGAAAGCTGGAGCTAAAGCGCTATGAGGAGTGGACCGCAACACTGAAATGCAGGAACATGAGTTTGGTGGGAGCGCTACTTGGAAAGCGAGAGGAGAACACGGCGATACGGCGAGCAGATATCCGGCGACGAGACCCACTGATCTAAGGCGACGAGGGGAACAGATCTTAGGTGAGGCGGTGAATCACCGTGGTTAGGAGACGAATTTTCCTAGCAGTAACAGTTAGGCGAGGCGGTGCTCTGCTATCTGGCAACGAGTAGAGGGCAGAACACGACGGTGTGTTTTACAGCGCTGGTAATCCGCGGCCGATGCGGCCTAAATCGCTATTGCAATCGAGGTGTAGGTACCAGAAGCTTCGTGGCGACTATAATCTCTGGAACCAGTAGGGGTCTATCGAGTGAGCTTTGGCAACTGTGGTCGGGACTCGGGAGAGTTTCGGTCTACAAACCTTGGTGGTGTTCGCCAGCACACGAAAATTCGAAAGAAAAATGACGGCATCGGAATGGCAACCGCATCAGGAACCGGGGGTGGAACCCACCGAATAGGTTTGGGCGTAATGCCACGTGCGTCACTTCGGGTCCCGAAACGGGAAATGACGCAACAGCGTCGGGAACCTCCGTCCCCACCTTCCCCCCTACTGGCGCGAAAATTTTGCGTCACTGACCACTGCCTGACCGGGGACCAAAAACTACTGGACTAGGGAAAAAAATGCAAAGGAAAACTAACCCTGCTCAAATACAAACCCCTGCCACCTCGTGCTAAGACCAAGTCACAAATCAAAGGTGTATTCGGGAGGGGGAAAATGAGGGGTAAACGAACCCCCATTTGTCAAACATTTGGCTCGATCAGAGGTTCCCCCCTGAACGTCAATGCCATCTGTATAACATCGCTGTCCTCCATGAAAGGGGGAATGGAGATGGAATGGCTGTTAAGAGAACTAGGCAAGAATGATTGAAAGGAGAGAGGGTTTTACTAGCAGCAGTTGGGGTACATATAGCAAACCCTAACTGGGTTGTACTCGCTATAGAGCACCCCACTACAGGCTAGATAATAATAACATTCTGACACACCCCCATAGCCAAAGTGGGGTGTAATCAGCACAATGAGCAGGCATAGTAATAGTTCACAATTATAAGTACAGCTAGAGGTGATCACAGAGGGCAAATGAGGAGGAGGAGAGACTGTGAGGGCGAGAAGATGAAAGGCGCTGACTGAAGCTGCAGACACACGGGCAACAGGAGCGGCGCGCACAGAGGCTACCGAGCGCACGAGGGCACCGGACTACGGGAGTATCTGGCTCTGCGGCTACGACGAGCACACACAGGAGCAACGGACCCACAGGCGACTGGCGAAGCAGGCTCGCTGGGCTACCGAAACGCGCGAGGGCATCCGGACTACTGGCGCTGCTGGCGTCACGACGGCTACCTCCACGCAACCTCCCCCGACCGTCCCACGCCCCTCTCACACACCCCCTGCTGCACCCCTAGCTCCACTCCCACGTCACCCCCCTTAAACCCTAAACCCTCGGCTCCCACACACCCACCCCCCTCAGCGGCAGCTGCAGCAGTGGGAGACGGAGGAGGAGGAGGAGCTGCAGGTTACCCACACCGGTCACCCCCATGCCCGCCACCCCCAAACCCTAACGCAGGCAGGAGCGCAGGAAGCAGCAGGGGCGGGGCACGGAGGGAAAGGGAGGCGGCGGGGTGGCTCCTGGGCGCCACGAAGAAGCAGGGCGCGGGCCCCCCGAGGGCGCCACGGCGGGTGACGGGAGGGGGGCCGCGCACGGGCCCCCGAGGGCGGCTCGACGGGCGACGGGAGGGGCCGCGCGCGGGCCCCCAAGGCGCCGCGACGAGGCGACGGGAGGGGGGGGACGCGCGGGCCCCCAAGGCGCCGCGACGAGGCGACGGGAGGGGGCGGCGCGCGGGCCCCCAGGGCGCCGCGACGAGGCGACGGGAGGAGGGCGACGCGCGGGCCCCCAGGGCGCCGCGACGGGCAGAAAACCGCCGCGCGCCTCGGGGCGCACGGCGGGCAGAAAACCGCCGTACGCCCCGAGCGCACGGCGGGATGAAAAACCCTAAAAATTTCGCCGCGCGCTCCGCGCACGGCAGGAAGAAGGCGGCGCGCGCCCGAGGCGCGCGAGAAGCAGAACAGCAGCGGAAGCAGTTAGGTGGCGGGCCCACCCACAGGATCGACCCAAGGGGGTCGACCTGCTCTGATAGCATGTTAAGAGAACTAGGCAAGAATGATTGAAAGGAGAGAGGGTTTCACTAGCAGCAGTTGGGGTACATATAGCAAACCCTAACTGGGTTGTACTCGCTATAGAGCACCCCACTACAGGCTAGATAATAATAACATTCTGACAATGGCATGGGGAGGGAAATTTGCCAGGGGATGAAATTGCGTCCCCATTTCCATATGCCGTCATGCAGTTCGAAATGGAGGAAGTTTGGGGGCGTTCGTCAGGCCCTCAATCTTGTATTTGGTTCGGACAGCATGAGAGGCTCGGCAGCATTTTTACGGGCTGACCAAGCTGACGAAGCTTAACAAACCCTAACTAACGGGATCAAGAAGGCGTGACTGACCTTCCTGATCCCGCCGTTTTTGCTTTCAAAGGTGCTGGTGAACACCGCCATCATGTGGGCCAAGTTCTAAGCTGGCGAACTTATTTTCGCTGTTGGTTTGCTCACCCCCACCCCCCTCCCTCATTCCGCCTTGACTTTTGTTTCTCCACAAAAGGGTACTTGTGGAGATAGAGTTACCATGTTTTCAAGCGATAAACTTTTGCCTCCAGCTTGAGGTAAGTAGACCGCAGCTAAAAAAAAAAAAAAAAACCATGAAAATCAGTGTAGGTCATAGATGTTACTTCTAATCATAAGTGTTACCATTGATTATCAGATTTTTTACCCTGAGCCTACAGTGTAGGCTTTAATTTTACCATGTTTGTATTACATTGCCAGTTTTTTATGGCACAGGTATTTCCACAAAATGGGCTAGGTAAGCTAACATCAGGAATCGAAACTCGGCATTTAGGCGCTGAAGACAATTCGCCAACCGCTATGCCTCTCACATACGTTTGATATGTACACGACGTGGCTCCGTAACGCCCACCATTTTCGGGGGGGGTGTGGGCAGGGGGGTTCGAAATGGGAGGAGGGGCCTTGTACTCTGGTCACGACAAAATTCGTGAAGGAGAACATTATACTCAGTCATGAGTATGCCATATTTCATTACACTGATAGATCAGGAAAAAAACTAATCATGAAAAAAAAAAAAAAAAAACCTTGAGCAAAAAGTGTGCCCCTAAATATAAACCCTGATAATCAGTGTACAAGGGTAATTTGCACTAATAAAACTGGGCCTCGGCTGTCCTTGCTAGGAGTAGACTATTCGGTAATGAATTCTAATTCGTTACACTCTCCCAACTTCTAAATACGTCTCCCTTGTGTATAGGTGAGTCTTGCAAATCTTCGGTTGAAACTGATCTGACAGTGCAGAGAAGCGTTGGCCGTCGAGCTGACGCGTGGCTGAGCGCATTCACCAGGCGAAGTTCAAAGGATTGGAATTTCGGACGTTTATATTTGCCGATTTCAACCGGACGGACTCAAACTGCGATTGAATGAAGGCCATCGATGTATCGGATGTGAACCGTGCGGAGATTCACTCTACAATGCTGGGAGCTAGACTATAGGGAAGGTACGGCATCTAGGAGTGATTGTAACGTTCCTTAGCATTCTCTAGCATCTAATTTCACATACCAATTTGGCAAGAGTTTCACTACGGAAAGCTGCATTTTTGAATGATTGAACAAGCAATGGCAAGAATGACTACATCAGAGCCTGGCAATCTAGCAGCCAGGCAGGTCGACCGTCTGCACAGCAAGGTCGACATTTGCCAGCGTTGCGTAGAGACACCGCGCCAGCGCTGCAAAAGAGTGATCCGCCGGCGTAGCAAGTCTGTGGCTTGCCAACACTGCACCAACGCAGCTTACCAATGCTGCAGCAGAGCAGTCTGCCAGCGTTGCAACCGCAGGTGACACTAGCGCAAGTGCGCATCCACTTTGTATGTACGCGACGACGGTCGAGCACGTCCTCTACCGTCGCGCGGGTGCCAAGTCAGCACGTCCTCTACCGTCGCGCAGCGACGGTCTAAGAGCCACATCGACCTCGGGATACCAGCCCGAGGTCGCCTTCGCCATCGCAGCCTTGACGATGTTCGCGTGCCTCCGCAGAACTCGTCGAGCAGGTTTCTTGGTCGACTGAGTCGACCACCCAGCGTTCTGGTCGACGACCTCCCTCGTCCACCACCGCTTCGTCAAAGACCACCCTGGTTGACGGATTCCTTCATCGACTAGCTCGATCAGTTGCTGCTGTTGAACTCCCTGTTAGAATCTTAAAATACAACGAGAATGAATGAACTAGCAGGAAGTTGGGTACAAGTAGGAAACCCTAAGTTTGTGTACCCTCTAAGGCTAAACCCACTATAGCCTACACAATATAAACATACAATGTTTGACACACCCCCATAGGCGAAGTGGGAGACAACCAGAGGGTCACAAGACCAGTCAAAGCAAAGCAAGGCAAAACAAGCTCAGGGTGGATCTCAAGGATACCACACAAATTCCGAGCACAAGCAAGTGGTCACAAGACCAGTTCACATGCAGGTTTATAATATAACAAGAGGTACAGTGATCACAACCTAGCAAGAGTAAACATGCAGGTATATATATATAGATCACAGTACAAACAGAGTCAAGAAGTAAGCAAGTGAGGTCCAGCAGGCACAAGGCCTAGAAGAGTGCAGAAGCGCTGATGGTCACAAGGCGGAAGCGCCTTGGTGAACACATCAGCAGTGTTGGCCTCAGTGGCCACGTAACGCAGACGAAGCTGACCACGCTGCTGCAGCTCTCGAGCAAGGAAGTAGCGCAGAGCAATGTGCTTCGTTCTGTGCTCCAGTCTGTTCTCAGCTCCAGTTGTGGCTCACAGCCATGGCGGCCCAGGAGCTACGCTGGCTCACCTACTTGCTGACCGACCTGGGAGAGCGGCCTCGTTCTCCTCCAGTGCTCTAGTCTGTGCTCCTCACACAAGGCAATGGCTGCCTTGTTGTCGACGTACAGCACTGGAGGAGAACGAGGTCGCTCTCCCAGGTCGGTCAGCAAGTAGGTGAGCCAGCGTAGCTCCTGGGCAGCCATGGCAGCCAGCGTAGCTCCTGGGCCTCACAACTGGAGCTGAGAACAGAAGAAGAGCGTGTAGAACGCCAAGAAACTGAACCAGAGCCAAGACTGAAGGTGTAACCCTGAGACGACCGCTGAGTAGCCTGGTCGTCTGCCCAAGAAGCGTCTGAGTGCCCAGTGAGAACAACTCGGTCTCGCCCTCCAAGCACTAGCCCCATGCCCGACGTACTGCACAAGTAGCGCAACACCCTCTTAGCTGCATCCATGTGCTCCTTCCGGTGACGGCCGGGAGCGACATAGCGTGCAAGGATGCTAAGAGGGTATGCAAGGTCAGGTCGAGTGCAGGTCATCAGGTACATGAGGCAGCCCACAAGCTCTGGATACGGGCCACTCGGCTCTACGGACTCATCCGAAGGCAGAGCTGAGAGCGAGTGACCGGTAGGCAGAGGAGTGGGCTGAGGCGAGGAGTACGTGAAGCGGAAGCGTTGAAGGACCTGCTGCACCATGTGTGACTGAGTTAAGGTGATGGTGCGCCGTGCTCTGTCCCGGGTGATCCGCAAGCCAAGATAGCTTGTCAGTTCACCCAGGTCTGTGCACGTGTGTCTCTTCTGCAGCTCCGACTTCACGTGGGTTAGTGCCGGAGTGTCAGCAGTGGCAAAGACTAGGTCGTCTACGTACACGAGGATGTAGAACGGCGGCAGCGAGGTGTCGGTGCATAGAAACAGCGACGGGTCAGCAGTAGAAGGTGCGAACCCAAGAGCCGCCAGTCTCGTCCTCAGTGTGTTGTGCCACTCACGCGGCGCCTGGCGGAGACCGTAGACTGGCCGCCGGAGGCTCCACTGGGTACCAGGAGGGAACGACCCAGTGAATCCAGGTGGGCGGCGCAGCCAGATCTCCTCGTGCAGGCGGCAGGAAAGCAGTGCTGAAGTCAAGAGAGTGGAGCTCGTAGTCACGCTGAGCGGCGACGTGCAGCAGAACCCAAAGAGTGGTCATCTTCGGGGTGGGGGAGAAGGTCTGGAAGAAGTCAACTCCCTCTCGCTGACTGAAGCCTCGTGCAACGTAACGTGCCTTGAAGACAGGCGGAGAACCCGGCGGCCGCTTCACCCTGAAAATCTACATGCCACTGACGATGTTCGCCCCAGGCGGGGGAACCTCGTCGACGTAGGTGCCTGTGGACTTCCAGGAAGCCATCTCTGCGTCCATGGCTGTTTGCCACTGAGAGGAGTAGGGACCGGCCATCGCCTCTGCGTAAGAGCGTGGGGTCGGGATGTCTGGTGCATCCGGGTCTCCCTCAGGGGCAACAAGCATGGACACGAGATGGGGCAAAGCAGCAGCAAAGCACTGAAACTCCTCCTGCCTGTCCTCAAGGACGTCCGTGCCAAGAGCAAACTCACCCCCGACGGACGGAGGACAGACAGGCTCAGACTCAGCAACAAGTTAGGCTAGCGTCGTAGTCTAGACGACACGTGGCAGCAAAGTCAACAAGCTCAGCAACTAAGGCAGACGCAGCAGCGGACTCAAAGGAAGGGTCAGTGACAACAGTAGCCAGGAGACGCGTGACAGTAGGGCTGGCAGCATGAAGGGAGTCTGACTCCGGGTCAGCAAGAGCAGGAAGAGAGGACGCAGGAGGAGACGGCAGTGGGACACGCTGCGGAGCAGTGGAAGGACGAAGCGCCATCCGGTGAGTGCCTGGGACAGCAGGAGGACGCTGACGCGGGACACGACGACCAGTGCGAGCAGCACGGACAGGCGACGCACGACGAGACTCCGGCGACGCAGGACGAGACTCAGGCTCACGACGCTCAGTAAGACCTCTAGTCGGACCAGTGTACGGAGCAGGACCAGGGAGAGGGGAGGCAGGCAGTAACTGTGACTGTGACCGGACAGACGGCGGACACGCTAAGGAGGGAGGAGGACTAGGAGGAGGAGGGTGACCAAGAACCTGCTGAAGGAGCGGAACGAAGTACAGCTGCGGCCGCGCAGTGCCTCCAGCAGCAGAGACACCAACTCCAGGGTCCTCAGCACCAGCAACAGCACCACCGCTAGCAGCTCCAGCACCAGCAGCAGCTCCAACACCCCGGTCCGCATCACCAGCCGCAGCTCCAACGCCCGGGTCCGCAGCACCAGCAGCAGCTCCAACGCCCGGGTCCGCAGTACCAGCAGCAGCTCCAACGCCCGGGTCCTTAGCACCAGCAGCAGCTCCAACGTCCGGGTCCGCAGCACCAGCAGCAGCTCCAACACCAGCAGCGCCAGCAGCAGCGCCTCCAGCAGCTCCAGCACTGCCAGTACCAGGGTCCGCGACACCAGGCGCGCCACTCCGGAGAGTGCAGCGCCGCTCGTACCACTCACGGATCCGCTCAAGAGAGGGCAGCTCCCGCCTAGGAGGGGAAGCACCAGCACCAGTCCCAGTAGTACTCCTGGCTCCAGAGGCACCTCTCCTGAGGCTGCAGTACTGTGAGTACCACTCACGCAGCTGCTCCGAGGAGAGAGCTCCTCCAGGTGTAGGACTCCCAGGCTCAGCACCTCTAGACTCAGAACACCCAGACTCCGGACTCTGCGGCTCAGCACCCCCAGGCTCAGCACTCCCAGGCTCAGCACCCCCAGGCTCAGCACCCCATGACTCCGCACCACCAGGATCCGCACCCCCAGGCGCCGCACCCCCAGGCTCCGCACACCTAGGCTCCGCACCCCCAGGCTCCGCACCCCCAGGCTCCGCACCCGCAGCAGGACGAGAGTCAACAGCTACCTCAACAGGCTCAACCGGGTCTACCTGGGACACACCTGAGGGAGCGGCACCCTGAGGGGGGAGGGGGTCTACTACAGCAGCACCTGGCGCGAGGAAGAGAGGCGGGGGGGGGAGCGGGGCAGTGCGGTAGGGGAAGAGGCGGTAGTAGGGGACGGACTCGTCAAAAGTGACGTCCTGAGAGGGCAGGACCCGGCGCGAGGTGGCGTGGTAAAACTGCCAACCAGGCGCGTCCGGGACAAAGCCAAGGAAGACACAAGGAACAGCGCGGGAGGAGAGCTTGTCCGCGGACGTATTGCGGACAAAAGCTCGAGATCCCCAGACCCGGAAACGCGACGCATCGCCAACCTCCCCCGTCCACAGCAGTGTGGGCGAGGTCTCCGGCAAGGAGACACGGGGCCAGAGGTTGAGCTGATGCGCAGCGTACCGGACCGCAAACGGCCACAGAAAGTGGGGGGCAGCCGCATGGATCAAGGAGGTACGGGCGACCTCCATGACCAGGCCAATGCGGCGCTCCGCAACCCCATTCTGCTGTGGAGAGGCAGGAAGCGTGAACGACTGCTCAATGCCGTGCTCAGCACAATAGGCTGCCAAGAGGTCGGAGGAGAACTCACCACCTCTGTCAGAGTGCAAACGCAGGACAGGAAAGTCCGAGTGGAAACGCTCGCTGAGCTGGAGACGGGCTCTGCGGATCCAAGGGATCAAAACATCAGGGACCTCACCCTTGGTGCGCAAGGGGAAGACCGTGGTGTAGCGCGAGTAGTCGTCAACAACTATCAGGAAGTACCTCTCCTGACCCTGACCACGGACGCGGGCTGGGCCCCACACGTCCATGTGGAGCGTCTGCAAGGGAGCAGTCGTCGGGGGAAACGAGGAGGAGTGAGGAGCGGCGCGCTGCTGCCCCTCGACACAGGGAAGACAGGGAGGAGCAGGCGAGGGTGGGAGGGGAGGGAGGACCCTGGGAAGACCAGAGACAAGGTACCGGGAGTGCATGGCACGAAGGCGCTGCACAGACGGGTGGCCAAGTCGGTGGTGCCAGAGGACGGTCTCATGCGCCAGAGAGCGACACGAGCAGGGGGCCGACAGCTGACCTGACGCAGACGCAGACGCAGACGCAGCTACCTGAGGGGACTCAGTGGTCAGTGTGTACAGGTCCGACCCCGGCTGCCGAGTGAAGGTAGCCAGGTGACGGCCCGTCCGAGCACACGTGCAGTGTGTCACGCGCTCGTAGGCAGGGGTGAACTGGTGAACACCTCCGTCCTGGAGCGCACAACCCGCCACCAAGTTCGTAGAGAACGAGGGGAGGTGGAGACCTGACAGTGTGCCCGACGGGACCGCAGGACAAGGAAGGACAGTGGAGGAGGTCGCAATGACCGGACCCCCAGAGGGGTCAGCGAGGGAGACAGCAACTGGCCGAGCAAGCGGCTCAAGGGCAGTGCGGTCACGAAAGAAACAGCAAGAAGCACCTGAGTCCAGTGTGAAGGTGTGCAGTGCCTCAGTCGACTCAGTACCAGGGGGCGCAGACTCACTAGCACCTAGAGCAGCAGCCTCACCAGCACTTGGGGTAGCAGCCTCACTAGCACCTAGAGCGGCAGCCTCACTCACAGGACACTACAACTACACCTGTCCATCACCAGAAGCTCCCGACCGACCCACTCCAGAGCGACTACCACTACGGCCACCCCGACAGCCCCAACTGGCGTACCACTCACGAAGCTGCTGGGGTGAAAGAGGACACGGCAGCTGCACCTGTCCACTACCAGAAGCTCCCGACCGACCCACTCCAGAGCGACTACCACTACGGCCACCCCGACAGCCCCAACTGGCGTACCACGCACGAAGCTGCTGGGGCGAAAGAGAACACGGCAGCTGCACCTGTCCACTACCAGAAGCTCCCGACCGACCCACTCCAGAGCGACTACCACTACGGCCACCCCGACAGCCCCAACTAGCGTACCACTCACGAAGCTGCTGGGGCGTGAGGGACTCACGCGCACGGCCCTGGAGCTGCATCTGGCCTCGCCAGGAGCAGCAGTAGCAGCAGTAGCGGCAGTAACAGCAGTAACAGCAGGAGCAGTAGCAGTGGGAGTAGAAAAGGCAGTAGCAGCAGTAGCAGTGCTGGCAGGGCAATGCTCACCAGTGGTCGGCGCGGCAGGCGCAAGACGGTGGCGACCGCGGGGCCGCTACAACTGCAGGGCGGGGCCGGGCCGCAGCAGGGAGCTCCGCGGCAGCTGCTGCAGGGCGAGGCCGGGCCGCGACGGCAGCTGCTCCAGGTGCCTGGGGCGGCTGCTGCAGGTGCGGGCTGCTCCAGGGGCGGCTGCTGCAGGTGCAGACTGCTCTAGGGGCGGCTGCTGCAGGTGCGGGCTGCTCCAGGGGCGGCTGCTGCAGTGGCGGGCGGCTCCAGGGGCGGCTGCTGCAGTGGCGGGCGGCTCCAGGGGCGGCTGCTGCAGTGGCGGGCGGCTCCAGGGGCTGCTGCTGCAGTGGCGGGCGGCTCCAGGGGCTGCTGCTGCAGTGGCGGGCGGCTCCAGGGGCTGCTGCTGCAGTGGCGGGCGGCTCCAGGGGCTGCTGCTGCAGTGGCGGGCGGCTCCAGGGGCTGCTGCTGCAGTGGCGGCGGCTCCAGGGGCGGCTGCTGCAGGTGCGGGCTGCTCCAGGGGCGGCTGCTGCAGGTGCAGGCTGCTCCAGGGGCGGCTGCTGCAGTGGCGGGCTGCTCCAGGGGCGGCTGCTGCAGGTGCAGGCTGCTCCAGGGGCGGCTGCTGCAGGTGCGGGCTGCTCCAGGGGCGGCTGCTGCAGTGGCGGGCGGCTCCAGGGGCTGCTACTGCAGTGGCGGGCGGCTCCAGGGGCGGCTCCACGGGCAGGTGGCGACGCCGCGGGCAGGGCGACGCGGCGGGCAGGTGGCGACGCCGCGGGCAGGGCGACGCGGCGGGCAGGTGGCGACGCCGCGGGCAGGCGACGACGCCGCGGGCAGGCGACGACGCCGCGGGCAGGCGACGACGCCGCGGGCTGGCATGGGCTGCGTCGCGGGCAGATGACGACTCCGCGTGCAGACGACGACGCCGCGGGCAGGCGACGACGCCGTGGGCAGGCGACGACGCCGCGGGCAGGGGCTGCGTCGCGGGCAGGCGACGACGCCGCGGGCAGGGGCTGCGTCGCGGGCAGGCGACGACGCCGCGGGCAGGCGACGACGACGCCGCGGACAGGGCGACGCGGTGGGCGGCGAGAGCCTGCAGAGGCGGCGCGCGGTCGGGCAGAGGCTGCGCGCGGGCCTGACGGGTCTGCAGGGGCGGCTCTCGGGCGTGACGGGCCTGCAGAGGCGGCTCGGGGGGGGCCTGACGGGTCTGCAGAGGCGGCTCGGGGGCCTGACGGACCTGCAGGGGCGGCTCGAGGGCGCACGAGGGCGCACGAGGGCGCACGAAGGCGCACGAGGACGTACGAGGGCGCACGAGGGCGCACGAGGGCGCACGAAGGGTAGGGCGCACGAGGGCGCTTCTAGCGGAATAGTGGGCCCATTGTAGAAAGCGGTCCTAGGTAGCAACCTAGGCTCGTGATACCATGTTAGAATCTTAGAATAGAACGAGAATGAATGAACTAGCAGGAAGTTGGGTACAAGTAGGAAACCCTAAGTTTGTGTACCCTCTAAGGCTAAACCCACTATAGCCTACACAATATAAACATACAATGTTTGACACTCCCACCTTCGACGGCCACTCACGAGTCCCGCGCATAAGTTGATGACTACCTCCGTCGACCTACCCGTCGAACTAGGCCGCCGGCTCCCGTCGACGGCAGCTGTCGCCCGCAGGTCGACCACCTTGTCTACCTACACGCCCAAGTCGACATCCATATCTGCGTACGGTCGGCTGCTCTTCCCGCACACCCGACCGTATCGTCGGCTTTGCCCAAGAGAGGGCCAGGCCAACACCCAATTCCCGTCAACACTCCCCTGCAGAATTCACGCTTGGGCACCAAACTCACGTGATAAAACTATATGGAGAAAACTCGTCGTCGGCGTGCACCCGACACACAGCACGCCGTCACTGCACCAGCCGTGCAAAAGGGCACGATACCTACTGTTGCATGTCGTTATCACTGTCGCCGACGACGGCCAGACGCACTTGGCCGATCGCGACAGAGCACCGGTTGAAGGCCGGAAAGTGCAGCGCCTTCATAAAAAAGTCGGCCGGCCGCTCAGTGGTTGGGATGTGATTCAGCACAAACTTCCCGCGCTTCACCATCTGCTGTTGACAGGCGTAGCATCGCTCCATGTGCTTGAGGTTGACCTCAGCCCCAAGCTCTCAGCGACCGAGATGGCCGACTTGTTGTCCACGCGAAGGACAATCGGCGTGCCTCCTTGCCCGCTTTCGTGGTCGCGACGTACTCCGATTCGGTCGCCGAGAGCGTCGCGCACTTGATGCGCTGGCTCGACTAGGAGACTGCAGCCCCACCGAAGACGAACACGTAGCCGCCCGTGCTCGTTCGGTTCTGTTTGTCGCCCGCGTCATCGGCTTCCACGTAGCCGACCAGACTCAGCGACTATGGTCCACCGCCGAACTCCAAGGGAGTGTTACGGGTGTCGGCGAGGTAGGCGAGGCAGCGGTCGACCTCGCGCCAATGCTGGTCGCTCCTCACCATGAGGCCGCTCCCCAGCTTGCTGCAGGTGAAGGTGGTGTCCAGCTTCGTAGTCGTCGCTGCGAACTGCAGTGAGCCGACCTTCGGTCGGTACTCCTCTCTTTGCACTCGTGAGCCTCCTTGGCGTCTTCGGGATGCGCCCGGTCTACTCCTCGTCGATGAAGCGCCTTCGCCGCTTGCCTACGTAGCTCTGCTGGTGCACCCACAGCTTCCTTGTTTCCCTGTCGCGCACCGTAATTCACGAGCGGCGAGATCTCGCGCAGCTCGAAGGCGGCCTTCAGCAACTCCTTCAGCTCCGTCAGCATCATGGTGCTGCTGCTGGCAGCGAGCAGGTCGTCGACGTAGACTAGCACCCAATAGATCACTCTGTCGTTGCCGACCTTGAAGTATAGCGCCTCATGAACCTAGCCCTTCTTCCAGCCGGCTCTAGTTAGCACGTCGTTGAGCGCCTTGTACCACAACAGCGATGACTGCTTTGTTAGAGACTAAGGACGGAGTCTAGAACATTTAGGGACCGAAAAATCTCAGAATCGTTGGACCTATGCTTTGGACAGAAAAGTCGACTTCACAAGAAAAACCGTCGACAAAAAACTAACTGTTGGAATTCTCTCAAACTCGAGTATGTTGTAGCCCTTGATCGTTGTTATAACTCGAGTTATGAATTTCGACGCATTGGGGGGGTATGCTGCCACACAAACTTAACTTAATCACAATTGTTCTCACAAGTGTCACAAAGAGGATTAGAGTAGCTATCAACCAGGCAGGAGGGGATGAGGAGGACGAGAGGGAAGGTCCCAAGAGAGTCCCCAACCAAGGAAACCCCATACCACACAATTCCCCTCTCTATAGGCACCCCAACTTTGACATTTGTCACTTTCCCAACTCATGCCATCCACCTCACCCAACTTGGCCATACCTGCCAACCTGGTTTGGCTCTTCCCAACCACTTGGCAGCATCTACAGTGATGGGGACGAATTTCCCAACCCCCAAAAGTCTGTACCCCATATTGAGTCACACCACAAATTCCCATAGTCGCCGCATCACAATCAAAACTTCGAACGATAATAACTTTCTCGTTCTTGCTCCGATCGCGGCGATTCTTGGTTCGTCGGAAAGCTCTTGAGCAGGGAAGTCATTTCAGATATCTGCTCAAGCAAAATATCATTCACACACACTCAGAAAATCCAAACCACACCGAACACAAATTCTTGCACACGCTCACACCACGCATGCAACGCACGAACATATGATGGGAGGCAGACAGACGTGAATGCATATGGTTGCATCACACAACATGCTTTAGCCCGTAGAGGCTGTTTAGCAGCTTGCACACCCTGCCGGTTCTGTCATCCTAGTAGTTCGTGTGGTACATGTGCAACACCCTGTCGAGCTTGCTCTGGAGGAAGGCGTCATGTCGAGCTGCATCAGGTTCAGGTTCATGACTTCGACGATGCTGAGGAAAATCCTCAGCGTGACGTAGCTCCCGACCGGCGAGTACGTTTCGTCGTAGCCGACGCCGTACATCTGCGTGAAGCCCTTCACGACCAGCCTCGCCTTCTCGCGCTCGACGGTGTCGTCGATGTGGTACCATCATTAGCACCCACTGGTTCTTCATGATGTTGACACCGCGCGGACGCTCAACCTGCTCCCACATGCCATTGGCAATGAGGCTGTGGATCTCCTCATCCATGGCAGCCTTCACCACCTTGCCTTTCCATCTCCCCAACGCCTCCTTTATCGTCATCATCGCGATGTCCCAACGATGCTCCGGGTCGACGTGCATGTCGGGGTCGAGCTCAGGCAGGTCGACGACGGCCTCTGCATCATCGAGCATCGTGATGAAAGTGGCTGGCGGCAGACAAGTGTGAAATCTCAGCTGCTCCGGCAGCTTCCGAGTTCGACCTGAGCGTCCAGCTCAGGCTTCTCAACCGGAACCTCCACAACATGCTGTCGGTGGACTCTTCCCTACCGACAGCTCCCCTTCATCATCGACAACCTTGTTGTCAACGAGCTGCTTCACTTGCGTTGGCACCTTGACCCGCTCCTCCCCTCTCATCACCCCGCTCACCGACTTCTCCTTCATCGACAGCTCCCTGGTCGACTCCCTCATCGACAAGCTTGGCGTCACGTCGGCCGCTGGTGATGCCACTGGCTGGCGCCACAAGAGACGCCTCAAGGCTCCCCTCATCGCAAGTGGCCGACAACGGTGTCGACTTATTCAGGTCGGCGAGAAGGGGTGGAGCAGCATGAACAAGAGAGGGAAGGGGTTGGACGTCCTTGACGTCCCCATCAGCAGGTTCACCGACTTCTGCGAGCAGCAGGAATGTCGTCGTCGAGGTGTCCGTTGGCCTGCATCCGCCCCGACGATGGCCCGTAGGTCACCTTCCACACCTCCAACGACATAATTTCGTAGAAGATCGCCTCCACCGCGGTGACGACCTTGTTGTCGGTGAGGTCGACGACCTCCCAGCCTTTGCTCTCCGGCGACACTCCTAGGTGAATGCCCCAGTGAACCTTCGGCGCCAGCTTCCCACCGCGCTGCTGCTCGGGGACCATGAATTGCACTATGCGGCCCCACGCCTGCGCAGTGTGAGGTCGGGCTTCTTGCCTGTCAGCAGCTGGTACAGAGTCGTCCCCGGTGGCATTGTCGATCGCTCCAAGTAGTTGCACACCCAAACGGCCTGCCGCAAGGCGAGGTACCACCAGTGGTGCTACACGCCCATGTGGAGGAGCATCATCTACACCGACTCGACCACCGTCCGCATCTCCCGCTCCACCATGCCGTTCTGCTGCGGGGTGTATGGGTACATCAATTCGTGGACGATGCCCTTCCCGTCGACGAAGTTGGTGAATTCCTTCCCTAGGAATTTTGCCGTCATGGTCGGAGCGGAGCATCAGCACTGACTTCTTCGTCTTCCGTTCCACAACCAGCAGCCACTTCTCAAACACCCACAGAACGTCGCTCTTCATACCGACCGATTTCGCCCACACATAACAAGTGTGGTGGTCCTTCAGCAGGAGAAAGTATAGGCTGCCGTCCTTGGCAGCCACCCGGAATGGCCCGCACAAGTCGATGTGCACGACAACCAATGCCTTTTCTGCGTGAGAGCCTTTGTGAGGGAAGGTTTGCTGCGTCAGCTTCCCACAAACGCACGAAACATATGGCAAGTCAGCTTCGGTCGACGGCTTGATGTCGAGGCCGGTGGCGATTACATGCTTCGCCGAACTCTTGATCGTGTCGATGCCGACATGCGCGAGCCTCACGTGCCACCGGTTGGGGGTCGACTTCGTCTCAGAAGCGATCGACCGTAGAGCAACCACCTCGGTCGACGTCGATGACGGCTTTGTCGAGCAGGGGCGAAGGTCGGTGCAGAGGACGCGGCCAGTGTAGCATGCTCGACCGAGTGACTTGCCTGCACTTGACACGAGCAGCATCTCGTCACCGTTGTCCTACAGCTTCACGCTTCTCTCTTGCAACTGGCCGGCTGACAGCAGGTTCCCCTGCACACCCAAAACGTAGAGCATGTCGGGGATGAGGACCTGCTTCCTGACCTCCCCTTGCAGAGTGATGGTGCCGCGATCCTCGACGGTCTACAGAGCCCCGTTGAAGCCGTGCACATGCTTCACATCACCGCTCGGTGTCATGTCAATAAAGACCTCTTTCGTCCCCATCAAATGGTGTGAGCAGCCGCTGTCAAGCAGCACCACCATCGGATTCGCTTGCACGGCGCCCGCGACCGCCTTGAAGTCCTCCCCGGCTTCCAGTGCAAGCGAAAGTGTTGGCTCTACCACACCGACCATCGAGCACAAAGCCTCCCCGTTGCCTCGGCCCTTGACGCTGGAGGAGTCAACGTCATTCGTCCATGACGTCTTCTTCGACGCCTGCTTCTCCTTGCGCGGCTTCTCATCTCGACATGGACGGCGATTGGTCGATCGTCTGCGACCTCCCTTGTTGTCGTCATCGTCGTTGTCGTCGTGGTCAGGACATTCGAAGGAGATGTGGTCTTGGTCACCACAGATCCAGCACTCCTGCTGTCGACCACCACCTCCACAACCCTTGTCCCAAGTAGACTTTGCCTGGTTGACGTCCTTCGTCGACGGCCCACCTCCGCTACCACCTCTGCTCGGCTTACCGCGCTGCCCCTTTTGACTCCCCTGTTTCGCCAGGGCGAATTAGTTCACTTGCAGAAGGAGCTCCGTGGACTTTTTGGCCTCCTGCATTGCCTCATCATTGATGATGTAGCTGGTGAGGGTGTCCTCGTCGAGCGACTCCCAATGCCGTCACCAACATCCAGCGCATGAGATTATAGCCGCTCAGGAGAGACCCTTGACGACGTGTGTGATGTACGACATCGTCGAGTAGTCAACGCCCGCCATTCTCATGTCGGCAAGGATCCGTCGAGCACGGTTGCAGTAGTCCGTCGTTGACTCCTACTCGCCCATCCTGAGGTGAGTCGGCTGCTCCTCCAGTTGGCCGATGTACAGGTCGTCCGTTGCCTGGTAGGTTAACGGGATGAACCACCACGCTTGGTGGCGGGCGTCAAGTCGATTTCGACACGCCTTCAACGCAATCTGCACCATCGGTGAGCGGCACCTTGAGATGACCTCGACGGTCAGCAGGTGAGCGGCACGAAATTCTGCCCGCAGCTCGACGTCGTTCGCGCCGGGCGTCGGAACATTGCCGTCGGTGAATCCAATCAGCCCGGCGATCCCCAGTTGAGGCTCAGACACCTCCCTCTACGTGATGAGGTTCCGTCGACCATGTAGTGGCGCAACGGTGATCTTCTCCAGAGAGAACTTACGGCGTGTCCAAGTTCGGGTCAAGAGTACTGTTCATGTCATCCGAGATTCTAAGACGACCAATAGGGTGCATTTCAGCTACAGTACTAGAATACCATTGGCCGTCCAAGAATCTCGAATGACCCAAATAGTATTCTTGACCCAAAGTGGGAGACGCCCTTAATATACCCATACGCTGGCGCGATCCCGCCCGCCGTCACATGCGTCGTCGACGTAGGCCTCTCACTACTTTGTAGAGGAGAGTGACGTCGATCGTCGACGTCGCCACGCAAGCTGCATGCGACCGCCGTAGGCCACTGCACTCGCGCCTTGTTTCTGCTGACGTCGCTGTCGCTGGCCCTTACCACTCCTCTCTTCTTCGTGCCCTCGCTGCCACCGAATTGGTCACTACCGACGACCTCATTGTCGACGCTGCCGTCGTTTCGTACTGGTTGAGGAGAAGCGGGTCGGGAAGGGTGATCCGTCGCCCACTGTGCACGGATGCCCAAAACGACCACCTCCGAGGGGAGGGTCAGCCTGAACTTGCCACCCTCGTGGTGTCTCCTCGCATCAGCCAATCGTGCCTCTAGACTATCCTCTACCACGTCGGGTCCTACCGGGACGAGCGTCATAGTCTGCATGAGCTGCCGGCCTACGAACTGTTGAAATGAACAGGTAGGAATGATTGAACTAGCAGTGAAAATGAGTACAAGTACCTAACCCTAGAATTGTGTACCCCCTAAAGGCTAACCCACTGTAGCCTAAACAACCACAACATATATAATGTTTGACACACCCCCATAGGCAAAGTGGGGGAGAACAAGGGGTCACAAGACCAGTCAGAGCAAAGCAAAGCACAAGCAAGCTCAGGGTGGATCTCAAGGGATACCACACAAATTCCGAGCACAAGCAAGTGGTCACAAGACCAGTTCACATGCAGTTTGATAATATAGCAAGAGGTACAGTGATCACAACCTAGCAAGTGAAAGCATGCAGGTATATATATAGAGATCACAGTACAAGCAAAGTCAAGAAGTAAGCAAGTGAGGTCCAGTAGGCACAAGGCCTAGAAGAGTACAGAAGCGCTGATGGTCACAAGGCTGAAGCGCCTTGGTGAACACGTCAGCAGTGTTGGCCTGAGTGGCCACGTAACGCAGACAAAGCTGACCACGCTGCTGCAGCTCACGAGCCAGAAAGTACCGCAGAGCGATATGCTTCGTTCTGTGCTCCAGTCTGTGCTCCTCACACAAGGCAATGGCAGCCTTGTTGTCGACGTACAGCACTGGAGGAGAACGAGGCCTCTCTCCCAAGTCGGTCAGCAGGTAGGTGAGCCAGCGTAGCTCCTGGGCTGCCATGGCTGTGGCGTAGATCTCAGCCTCACAACTGGAGCTGAGAACTGAAGAAGAACGTGTAGAACGCCAAGAAACTGAACCAGAGCCAAGGCTGAAGGTGTAACCCTGAGACGACCGCTGAGTGGCCTGGTCGTCCGCCCAAGAAGCGTCTGAGTGCCCAGTGAGAACAACTCGGTCTCGCCCTCCAAGTACTAGCCCCATGCCCGACGTACTGCACAAGTAGCGCAACACCCTCTTAGCTGCATCCATGTGCTCCTTCCGATGACGGCCAGGAGCGACATAGCGTGCAAGGATGCTAAGAGGGTATGCAAGGTCAGGTCGAGTGCAGGTCATCAGGTACATGAGGCAGCCCACAAGCTCTGGATACGGGCCACTCGGCTCTACGGACTCATCCGAAGGCAGAGCTGAGAGCGAGTGACCGGTAGGCAGAGGAGTGGACTGAGGCGAGGAGTACGTGAAGCCGAAGCGCTGAAGGACCTGCTGCACCATGTGTGACTGAGTCAAGGTAATGGTGCGCCGTGCTCTGTCCCGGGTGATCCGCAAGCCAAGGTAGCTTGTCAGTTCACCCAGGTCTGTGCACGTGTGTCTCTTCTGCAGCTCCGACTTCACGTGGGCGAGAGCCTGAGTGTCAGCAGTGGCAAAGACCAAGTCGTCGACGTACACGAGGATGTAGAACGGCGGCAGCGAAGTGTCGGTGCGCAGAAACAGCGACGGGTCAGCAGTAGAAGGCGCGAACCCAAGTGCCGCAAGTGTTGTCCTCAGTGTGTCGTGCCACTCACGTGGTGCCTGGCGGAGACCGTAGACCGGCCGCCGGAGGCTCCACTGGGTGCCAGGAGGAAAAGTCCCAGTGAAGCCAGGAGGGCGGCGCAGCCAGATCTCCTCGTGCAGGCTACCCTGCAAGAAAGCAGTGCTGAAGTCAAGAGAGTGAAGCTCGTAGTCGCGCTGAGCGGCTATGTGCAGCAGTACCCGAAGAGTGGTCATCTTCGGGGTGGGGGAGAAGGTCTGGAAGAAGTCGACTCCCTCACGCTGACTGAAGCCTCGAGCAACGTAACGCGCCTTGAAGACAGGCGGAGAACCCGGCGGCCGCTTCACCCTGAAAATCTACATGCCACTGACGATGTTCGCCCCTGGTGGGGGAACTGCGTCGACGTAGGTGCCTGTGGACTTCCAGGAAGCCATCTCTGCGTCCATGGCTGTCTGCCACTGAGAGGAGTAGGGACCCGCTATCGCCTCTGCGTAAGAGCGCGGGGTGGGGATGTCTGGTGCATCCGGGTCTCCCTCAGGGGCAACTAGCATGGACACAAGATGGGGCAAAGCAGTAGCAAAGCACTGGAACTCCTCCTGCCTGTCCTCAAGGACGTCCGTGCCAAGAGCACACTCACCCCCGACGGACGGAGGACAGACAGATTCAGACTCAGCAACTAGGCTAGCGGCGTAGTCGAGACGACAAGCGGCAGCAAAGTCAACTAACTCAGCGACAAGAGCAGACGCAGCAGAGGACTCAAAGGTAGGGTCAGTGACAACAGTAGCGAGGAGACGCGTGACAGTAGGACGAGCAGCACGAAGGGAGTTGGAGCAGCAGCAGCTCCAACTCCAGGGTCCGCAGCACCAGCAGCAGCTCCAACTCCAGGGTCCGCAGCACCAGCAGCAGCTCCAACTCCAGGGTCCGCAGCACCAGCAGCAGCTCCGACTCCACGGTCCACAGCACCAGCAGCAGCTCCAACTCCAGGGTCCGCAGCACCAGCAGCACCAGGAGAGCCTCCAGCACCAGCAGCAGCACCTCCAGCACCAAGGTCCGTGACACCAGGCGCGCCACTCCGGAGAGTGCAGCGCCGCTCGTACCACTCACGGATCCGCTCAAGAGAGGGCAGCTCCCTCCGAGGGGGGGAGGCACCAGCACCAGTCCCAGTAGTACTCCTGGCTCCAGAGGCACCTCTCCTGAGGCTGCAGTACTCTGAGTACCACTCACGCAGCTGCTCCGAGGAGAGAGCTCCTCCAGGTGTAGGACTCCCAGGCTCAGCACCCCCAGACTCAGAACCCCCAGGCTCAGCACTCCCAGGCTCAGCACCCCCAGGCTTAGCACCCCCAGGCTCAGCACCCCCAGACTCACCACCCACAGACTCCGCACCCCCAGGTCCCGCACCCGCTGCAGGGCGGGAGTTAACAGCTACCTCAACAGGCTCAACCGGGTCTACCTGGGACACACCTGAGGGAGCGGCACCCTGAGGGGGGAGGGGGTCTACCACAGCAGCACCTGGTGCGAGGAAGAGAGGCGGGGGGGGGAGCGGGGCAGTGCGGTAGGGGAAGAGGCGGTAGTAGGGGACGGACTCGTCAAAAGTGACGTCCTGAGAGGGGAGGACCCGGCGAGAGGTGGCGTGGTAAAACTGCCAACCAGACGCGTCAGGGACAAAGCCAAGGAAGACGCAGGGAACAGCACGGGAGGACAGCTTGTCTATAGACGTATCGCGGACAAAAGCTCGAGATCCCCAGACCCGGAAACGCGACGCATCGCCAACCTCCCCCGTCCACAGCAGTGTGGGCGAGGTCTCCGGCATGGAGACACGGGGCCAGAGGTTGAGCTGATGCGCAGCGTACTGGACCGCAAACGGCCACAGAAAGTGGGGGGCAGCCGCATGGATCAAGGAGGTACGGGCGACCTCCATGACTAGGCCAATGCGGCGCTCCGCAACCCCATTCTGCTGTGGAGAGGCCGGAAGCGTGAACGACTGCTCAATGCCGTGCTCAGCACAGTAGGCTGCCAAGAGGTCGGAGGAGAACTCACCACCTCTGTTAGAGTGCAAGCGCAGGATAGGAAAGTCCGAGTGGAAACGCTCGCTGAGCTGGAGACGAGCTCTGCGGATCCAAGGGATCAAAACATCAGGGACCTCACCCTTGGTGCGCAAAGGGAAGACCGTGGTGTAGCGCGAGTAGTCGTCAACAACTATCAGGAAGTACCTCTCCTGACCCTGACCACGGACGCGGGCTGGGCCCCACACGTCCATGTGGAGTGTCTGCAAGGGAGCAGTCGTCGGGGGAAACGAGGAGGAGTGAGGAGCGGCGCGCTGCCGCCCCTCGACACAGGGAAGACAGGGAGGAGCAGGCGAGGGAGGGAGGGGAGGGAGAACCCTGGGAAGACCAGAGACAAGGTACCGGGAGTGCATGGCACGAAGGCGCTGCACAGACGGGTGGCCAAGTCGGTGGTGCCAGAGGACAGTCTCGTGCGCCAGAGAGCGACACGAGCAGGGGGCGGACAGCTGACCTGACGCAGACGCAGACGCAGCGACCTGAGGGGACTCAGTGGTCAGTGTGTACAGGTCCGACCCCGGCTGCCTAGTGAAGGTAGCCAAGTGGCGGCCCGTACGAGCACACGTGCAGTGTGTCACGCGCTCGTAGGCAGGGGTGAACTGGTGAACACCCGCGTCCTGGAGCGCACACCCTGCCACCAGGTTCGTAGAGAACGAGGGGAGGTGGAGACCTGACAGTGTGCCGGACGGGACCGCAGGACAGGGAAGGACAGTGGAGGAGGTCGCAACGACCGGGCCCCCAGAGGGGTCAGCGAGGGAGACAGCAACTGGCCGAGCAAGTGGCTCAAGGACAGTGCGGTCACGAAAGAAACAGCGAGAAGCACCTGAGTCCAGTGTGAAGGTGTGTAGTGCCTCAGTCGACTCAGTACCAGGGGGCGGAGGCGCACAGGCACCTAGAGCAGCAGCCGCACCAGCACCTGGGGTAGCAGACACGCGAGTACCTGAAGCGGCAGACGCACTAGCCCTAATGTCCGGGTCGGGCGGAACACACAGGTACTCAGCACCCTCTCCACTAGTAGACATCACATACATGGCAGTGAGAATAGCATCAAAGTCTAGAGCATAGATATCAATCCCCTTCTTCAGGAGATCAATCCAGCGGGGCAGCTCAGAGGCCTGAGGATACTGAACACGCCAAGCGTCGTTGAGGCGAGCGAAGCAGCGCTGCGTGGCGTGCGGTCCCCCACACGGCTGACCAGCGCGGTCACCAGTGCGAATGACGTACGTGCAGCTAAAGCCACCCGCCCCCCCCCCCCCCCCCCCCCCCCGTGCTGAGCGTACCACTCACGGACCTCCTGGGGCGACGGAGTGTGCTGCTGGCTCGGACCACCGCCAGCGCCTCCACGACCACCACCTCCGCCCCCACCTCCTCGACCACCCCAACCCCTGCCGCCGCCGCGTCCACCGCCCCCCCCACCACCGCCCCCTCCCCTGCCACCTCCCCCGCCGCTGCCGCCACCACCTCCACCGCCGCCACTCGCCCCTCCAGCCCCGCCACCACCCCCACTGCCGCCACCGCCCCCACCACCTCCTCCCCCACCGTCACCTCCGCCTCCCTTGCCCCCTTTGCCCTTGCCGCTGCGGCGTCCGCTCGAAGTAGACGCAGTCCAGACCTCCTCAGCACCAAGGAGGTCGACAGCAGCAGCAGAGGCGACAGAGGGAAGAAGGGGGGAAGGAGAACACCCCTCAAAGAACGGGGTGCGAGGGTCGCCACGAGAGGCACCTACAGCGACTATGCTAGCCTCAGCTGCAAGCAGTTCCTTCTCGAGGAGGGCAATGGTGAGCTCAGTAGGGCAGCGAGCTAGGAAGGAATCCCTGACTGCACGCAGAGAGTCAGGGAGGCGGGTGACTAGGTGGTAGAGAGTGAGCCAGAGCGGGGGAGGGTTCTTGGCAAGGAACTCGGCGGGCATGGCAGCACGGAAGCGGGCCTCACTAGTACGGAGGTGCGTGATGAGGTCAGCAACTGTGTCGAAAGAGGACAAGTCTGGGAAGAGGTAGGGAAGCGAGAGACGGCCTAGTGCGGCAGAGGCAGGTGAGGAGTAGCGAGCAACGACAGCTTTGTACAGGTCCTGTGCAGTCTTGTGCTGGCCAAAGTGCTCGCGTTCATCTATCGGCAGGGAGTTGCGAATAGCAAAGCGAGCGTGGGCGTCACGAGTCTGCCACTGTGAGCGGGTAGAGCTGTCAGCAGTAGTAGCAGGTGCAGTGGCATGGCCTAGGGCGTGATCGTACAGTGAGATGTCCTCCTTGGCAGTGAGCTGTAGGAAAAGGTGCAGATCATCTAGCCAGGTGTCAAATTTCACTGGACGTCCCTCAGTGTCAAAAGCTAGCACAGGAGGGCTAGCCATAGTAGCAGTAGGAGCAGCAGTAGGTGCACCCTAACAGTAGTAGGCAGCGCGACTCAGGTAGGGCGGCTCGGTTTGGGGAGGCCGGTAAGGGCGGGCGGTGCGGCTCGGTTCAGGTAGGGCGGCGCGGCTCGGTTAGGGCGGCGCGGCTCGGTGGGGGCTGCGCTGCTCGGTTCGGGCGGCCTGGGTTTGGCGGGGCCGGCGCGGTCGCGTGCGGGGCAGTTAGGGGTAGCGGGTGGGGTCGACGGGGCCAGCGGGGCCTCTAAGTGGCGGTGCGCAGGGTCGACGGGGCCCCTAAAGGACGGCGCGGGGGTCGCGTAAGGGCGGCGCGCGGGGTCGACGAGGCCAGCGGGGCCTCTAAGGGGTGGCGCGCGGGGTCGACGGGGCCCCTAAAGGGCGGCGCGCGGGGCCGACGGGGCCATAGGGGGGGCCTCTAGGGGCGGCGCGCGGGGCCGACGGGGCCTCTAGTGGGCTGCGACAGGGCCGTAAGGGGCCTCTAGGGGCGAGCGCGGGGCCGTAAGGGGCTGATAGGGGGCGAACGTGGGGCCGACGGGGTCGCTAAGGGGCGGCGCGCGGGTCGCTAAGGGGCGGGTCGCGGGTCGCGGGGCCTTAGGGGGCCGTGAAAGACGAAGTGCTCTAGGGCGCAGTTAGGTAGGTAGGTAGGTAGGTAGGTAGGTAGGTGGGCCCTAAAAAAAACGGTCCTAGCGAAGGACCTGCTCTGAAACCATGTTGAAATGAACAGGCAGGAATGATTGAACTAGCAGTGAAAATGAGTACAAGTACCTAACCCTAGAATTGTGTACCCCCTAAAGGCTAACCCACTGTAGCCTAAACAACCACAACATATATAATGTTTGACACGAACGACTTGCGTAGGTAATATGTTGGCTGCTAGGTAAGCTTGCGAGGCCGTTCCACGCTCACCGCACCATGCGGAGATTCACTCTACAACGGTCAGAGCTATACTACACGGAAGGCATGGATTCTAGGAGTGATCGTATCATTTTTTAGTGTTCTCTAGCACTTGTGAGTTCACAGAGCAACTTGGCAAAAGTTTCACTAGGGAAAGAAACATTTCAAAATGATTGCACAAGTAATGGCTAGAATGACTACATCAGAGCCTAGCAACCTAGCAGCTAGGCAGGTCGACCGCCAGCACAGCAAGGTCGACATCTGCCAGCATTGCGTAGAGGCACCGCGCCAGCGCTGCGAGAGAGCGCATCGTCAGCATAGCAAGTCTAAGGCTTGCCAACTCTGCACCAAGGCGGCTTGCCAATGTTGTAGCAGAGCGGTCTGTCAGCGTTGCAACCGCAGGTGATAGTAGCATAGGTGCGCACCCACTTTGCAGGTGCGCGCGGACGGTCGAGCACGTCCTTTACCGTGCCGCGGGTGCCAAGTCGGCCACATACCGACGATCGCGTTTGAAGAGCCACGTCGACCTCAGGATACCATCCTCAGGTCGCCTTTGCCATCGTAGGCTCGGCGGCATTCGCGTGCCTCCGCAAAACCTCGTCGAGCATGTTATTTGGTCGACCGGGTCGACCACCCAGTGTCTTGGTCGACAACCTCCATCATAGATATCCGGCGAGCAGATATCTGGCGAGCAGATATCCGGCGACGAGACCCATTGATCTAAGGAGATGAGGGGAACTGATCTTACGCAAGGCGGTGAATCACCGTGGTTAGGGACGAATTTTCCTAGCAGTGACTGTTGGGCGAGGCGGCGCTCTACTATCTGGCAATGAGTATAGGGCAGAACACGACAGTGTGTTTGACTGCGCTGGTAATCCGCGGCCGACGCAGCCTAAACTGCTATTGCAAGGTGAAGGTACCAGAAGCTTCGTGGCGACTACAATTTCCGGAATCAGTAGGGGTCTATCGAGTGAGCTTTGACGACCATCGTCGGGAGAGTTTCGGTCTACAAACCATCATGTGGGTCAAGTTCTAATCTGCCGAACTTGTTTTTGCTGTTGGTTTGCTCACCCCCACCCCCGTCCCTCCTTCTGGCTCGACTTCGGTTTCTCCGCAAGTGGAGATAGGGTTACCCTGTTTTTAAGTAATAAACCTTTGCCTCTCGCTTGAGGAATGTAGTAATGGATATGAATTCATTACTGTAGAGGCTGCTCCTAGCGAGGACAGCCCGAACTGTTTGCATCAGTTTGGGTTCGGCCTATACTTCGGCCCGAACCACATTCCGAGTCGCCCTGCACCAATTGCAACGCATGCAACCCTCGCACGTCAGGAGGTTCTCGCCTAGCACGTATTCGCCCTATAAATGCTCGCTTCTTTCATTATCACGTCATTCTGTAATCACGTTCTCTTTATAAAGTCTTCCGCGCACTCTGTTTAGTACAACTCATAACACTTGGTATTATAGCTTTCCTACATTTTTAGAGTGTAATACCTTCTGGTGGGGGGGGGGGGGGGAGATAAAGAAGGATGTCGTGGGGTCCAGGAGTTGCGTAGTAGCCAGCCAGGAGAACGGGTTGTTGCTCCTAGCGGCCATGAATTTTATAGGTGCTTCTTCGGCACCGACGGATCCTTGCCCTCGACCATGAAGATCGAGGGTGCGTTAACCTCCCTCCTCCTAGGTGGTGGGCAGCTGTGGCTGTTGCACATTTAAAGTTCGCGTCTCATATTTACGAGCATTTAACACTTGGTTGGAAGCTCATGTCAGTGATTGGTTTCGACAGAAACGCGACCCCAGCTAGTCACAAATTTTTAGATTCATCAACCAGTCACGGAGGCCAACCAAGTGTTGGATCCAACCAATTATAAAACGGAGAAAATATGAGACGCCCTCTTTAATACGTTTATTATTTTTATCGGTTCTTTTAATTTCGACACCGTTCTTTATGCGGCAGTTGGCGTTAGGCAGGTTGTTGTCACTGCATGTGCGAGATTCTCGGAACAATTGTTGTGCGAGTTGGCATTCATCGCGTGGTCGTCAGCTGCGCACGAAGAAATCAGAGTTGATGCATGCGGCAAGTGGCGTCGGGCGTTTTTGTCAAGTTGCGCACGAGTATTTCGAAAGATTTCGGCACGTGGTGATCGTCGTCACAGTACGCAAAGATTTCGGGTGGCTTCACGTGAGAAACGACAGCTAGCCGGGCAGGCCAGGCGCGTCGTGATTTGCGTCGAAATATGCAACGGCGATGAGAGACGGCGTGGCGACTGCCCGAAGAAAGCGGGGGTCTACCGTCGTCCCGCTCGGATGCAGCTGGTGTGGCTGTAGGAGGGTGCGTCGTTGGCGTTTTTTGCAGGAGCGGCACAGTGTGGGACGAAAGGTTTTTTTCAAACCACTGAAGATTGGAATAAGCCGCCTACAACTAGATCTATCGCTAGAATCACTCCTATACCTGCAACAAGATCGGCAAATTTTTCGGAGCAACAGCAACGGCCGACATTTGTACTTCAGGCGGCACATCACTTGTGATCAAGGGTAGTTGCGCCGCAGACAGGGCAGTACACCAGCAGGACAATGATTAGGCGCAGTGTTTAGACTCGCCATTTTCGGGGGATTCTACCAGCTACAATATCCGGAGTTGTGTCGAGTTCGGGTCCAGCGAGAGAAACTTGTTCAGGGGTTCAGGAAGCGAGAATTGCGCAAGTTCGACAATTGGGCGTACAAGAAAAATTCTAAGGATGCGACACTGTTTCGACCTCGACAAAACAAGACCATCGGCAACAGTTCCCCTGCCAAAAAAGTCGGAGCTGAGGACATTGGTGTAGCTGTCGGAGTTTTTCCTAATTCAACGGTCTACCTGACGGCGGTGTAGCGGGAAGAAGGGGTTCCCAAAGTTGTAGAATTTTAAACGTGATAGACGAGGTGGGCAACGAAGCGACCGGCTTAACTGTTTGATATGATAAACACGATCCGGCAACGATAGAGTTCGCGCCTTCACCAGTCAGAAAAAATCGCGGGCAACAACGAGCAATACCCCATCCGACAAAAGCGGACGCTGGGTGAACGCTGACAAGCGAAATTGTCGGGGAGTGAAGACAAAAATATGGAGGGAAAGTTGTGGGTGCTCCAGCGGATCACTTGAACGAATGGTTGAGCCCGTACACCACTCCAGCGTGAATTTCGGGGTCTACTAGGTGGGCGCCGGAAGGGTCAGCAATTTCACACATGGAAGCACGGCGAGGGGCGTATTGCCAATGATACCTGAGATCTGCGAAGTAACTTCAAAGGGTATGAAGACGGTTGAACTTCGGAGTACTAGGGTCAACGGCGCAAACGTTGGGGTTACACGGCAGAAAATATTCCGGGACTGCTGCAGCAACCATGATTTTTGGGTGCAATTTTTGCGGTGTGAGACGGGTGAACGTTTGCTCACCAAAACTTTTCAGCGGTTTACGGTGTACTTTGAAGCCCTTTCGGGAAGTTCTACAGCGAGATCTGCGGCATTGGTGGGGCTAGGTTCCGTGAAATTTGGTCCCGGTAGACCCATAGTTTTGGGTTCCGCACAAGAGAGCACCTCCTTTTGGTGGGTTGCTAGTGTGGTTAACCACAGGCGATGAAAATGGCGACAGGTGGGCACGCTAGATACACCGGTTCTTCAAGGGGATAACCTGCAGGTAACCACAACGTACGAGTATTTTTCGGCACCGACACTTAGGGCGTGGCCCCAATCGGGTTTGATCGGGACTGATCTGATCGGGGCAGATCTGATCGGGTTGCTTGTGATCACATTTCCCGAGCCGCCCGATCAGCCCGATTTTTCGTAGAGCATTCGCGTTGGCTGCACAGCAAGCGGTGTCCACTTACCAGGCATTTTCTGCCCAATTTTAGTGAGAATTGCGAGCTGAAGGAACCTTGCGAAAATATTTGTATCCTTGTAATATCGCCAATCCCACTCCGCACGTGTTGTTCTTTGCGGAATCTTCCACCAATTCGTGAGGGGTTGACGATACCTAGTAATATAGAGTAACATTTCGCAAGCGTCGCTGTGGCCCCGATCAGTAGCGATCAATTGATCGTATGTGATCGGGGTGAAAATCGACTCTGATCGGGGTGAAAATCGGGTCTGATTGAGGTTGGGCGATCAGCTGATCGCGATCAGCTGATTGCCCCCGATTGCCAGAAAATGGCTTCCAGGGTTCCTGGAAATTATTGATCGCGGCTGATCGAGGCGATCAAACCCGTTTGGGCCCACGCCCTTATAGAAGTCAAAAGCAGTACTGGGAGCCGTGTTTTAACGGAGTTCGGCAGCAATGGTCAACAGGCGAAACGGCGGGGATGCAGAATCGCTTGGGTAAGCGCGCAAAGCTGTCGGAAAGAACGAACAGGAATGATGAACTAACAGTGCAAAACAGTACAAGTACCTAACCCTAGAATTGTGTACCCCGTATAGGCTAACCCACTGTAGCCTACACAAGCATAACATATATAATGTTTGACACACCCCCAAAGGCAAAGTGGGGGAGAACTAGGGGTCACAAGACCAGTCAAGGCAGAGCAAGGCAAAACAAGCTCAGGGTGGATCTCAAGGATTCCACACAAATTCCGAGCACAAGCAAGCGGTCACAAGACCAGTTCACATGCAGGTTTATAATAGAGCAAGAGGTACAATGATCACAACCTAGCAAGAGTAAACATGCAGGTATATATATAAAGATCACAGTACAAACAGAGTCAAGAAGTGAGCAAGTGAGGTCCAGTAGGCACAAGACCTAGGAGAGCGCTGATGGTCACAAGGCTGAAGCGCCTTGGTGAACACATCAGCAGTGTTGGCCTCAGTGGCCACGTAACGGAGACAAAGCTGACCACGCTGCTGAAGCTCTCGAGCAAGGAAGTACCGCAGAGCGATGTGCTTCATTCTGTGCTCCAGTCTATGCTCCTCACACAAGGCAATGGCAGCCTTGTTGTCGACGTACAGCACTGGAGGGGAACGAGGCCGCTCTCCCAAGTCAGTCAGCAGGTAGGTCAGCCAGCGTAGCTCCTGGGCCGCCATGGCTGTGGCGTAGATCTCAGCCTCACAACTGGAGCTGAGAACAGAAGAAGAGCGTGTAGAACGCCAAGAAACTGAGCCAGAGCCAAGGCTGAAGGTGTAACCCTGAGACGACCGCTGTGTAGCCTGGTCGTCCGCCCAAGAAGCGTCTGAGTGTCCAGTGAGTACAACCCGGTCTCGCCCTCCAAGCACTAGCCCCATGCCCGACGTACTGCACAAGTAGCGCAGCACCCTCTTAGCGGCATCCATGTGCTCCTTCCTGTGACGGCCAGGAGCGACATAGCGTGCAAGGATGCTAAGAGGGTATGCAAGGTCAGGTCGAGTGCAGGTCATCAGGTACATGAGGCAGCCAACAAGCTCTGGATACGGGCCACTCGACTCTACGGACTCATCCGAAGGCAGAGCTGAGAGCGAGTGACCTGTAGGCAGAGGAGTGGCCTGAGGCGAGGAGTACGTGAAGCCAAAGCGCTGAAGGACCTGCTGCACCATGTGTGACTGAGTCAAGGTAATGGTGCGCCGTGCTCTGTCCCGAGTGATCCGCAAGCCAAGGTAGCTTGTCAGTTCACCCAGGTCTGTGCACGTGTGTCGCTTCTGCAGCTCCGACTTCACGTGGGCGAGTGCCTGAGTGTCAGCAGTGGCAAAGACCAAGTCGTCGACGTACACGAGGATGTAGAACGGCGGCAGCGAGGTGTCAGTGCGTAGAAACAGCGACGGGTCAGCAGTAGAAGGAGCGAACCCAAGTGCCGCGAGTGTCGTCCTCAGTGTGTCGTGCCACTCACGTGGAGCCTGGCGGAGACCGTAGACTGGCCGCTGGAGCCTCCACTGGGTACCAGGAGGGAACGACCCAGTGAAGCCAGGAGGGCGGCGCAGCCAGATCTCCTCGTGAAGACTGCCCTGCAAGAAAGCAGTACTGAAGTCAAGAGAGTGAAGCTCGTAGTCTCGCTGAGCGGCTATGTGCAGCAGCACCCGAAGAGTAGTCATCTTCGGGGTGGGGGAGAAGGTCTGGAAGAAGTCTACTCCCTCGCGCTGACTGAAGCCTCGAGCAACGTAGCGTGCCTTGAAGACAGGAGGAGAACCAGGCGGCCGCTTCACCCTGAAAATCCACATGCCACTGACGATGTTCGCCCCAGGTGGGGGAACCTCATCGACGTAGGTGCCTGTGGACTTCTAGGAAGCCATCTCTGCGTCCATGGCTGACTGCCACTGAGAGGAGTAGGGACCTGCCACCGCCTCTGCGTAAGAGCGTGGGGTCGGGATGTCTGGTGCATCCGGGTCTCCCTCAGGGGCAACTAGCATGGACACAAGATGGGGCAAAGCAGCAGCAAAGCACTGGAACTCCTCCTGCCTGTCCTCAAGGACGTCCGTGCCTAGAGCACACTCACCTCCGACGGACGGAGGACAGACAGACTCAGACTCAGCAACAAGGCTAGCGGCGAAGTCTAGACGGCACGCGGCAGCAAAGTCAACATGCTCAGCAACTAGAGCAGACGCAGCAGAGGACTCAAAGGTAGGGTCAGTGACAACAGTGGCGAGGAGACGCGTGACTGTGGGACTGGCAGCACGACGGGAGTCAGACTCCGGGTCAGGAAGAGTAGGGAGAGAGGACGCAGGAGGAGACGGCAGAGGGACACGCTGAGGAGCAGTGGAGCGACGCAGTGTCATGTAGTGAGTGCCAGGGACAGGAGGAGGACGCTCACGTGTGCCACGACGACTAGTGCGCGCAGGACGAACAGGCGACACAGGACGAGACGCAGGCTCACGACGCTCGGTAAGACCTCCTGTGGGACCGGTGTAAGGAGAGGGACCAGGGAGAGGCGAGGTAGGCGGTAACTGTGACTGCGACTGGACAGGCTGCAGACACTCTACGGAGGGAGGAGGACAAGGAGGAGGAGCCAGACCAAGAACCTGCTGAAGGAGCGGGACGAAGTACGGTCGCGGCCTCGTAGCGTCCCCAGAGTCAGCTGGGACACCAGCACCGGGGGCCTTAGCACCAGCAGTAGCTCCACCGTGCGGGTCCGCAGCACCAGCAGCAGCTCCACCGCCCGGGGCCTCAGCACCAGCAGCAGCTCCACCGTCCGGGTCCTCAGCACCAGCAGCAGCTCCACCGTCCGGGTCCGCAGCACCAGCAGCAGCTCCACCGTCCGGGTCCGCAGCACCAGCAGCAGCTCCACCGTGCGGGTCCGCAGCACCAGCAGCAGCTCCACCGCCCGGGGCCTCAGCACCAGCAGCAGCTCCACCGTCCGCGTCCTCAGCACCAGCAGCAGCTCCACCGTCCGGGTCCTCAGCACCAGCAGTAGCTCCACCGTCCGGGTCCTCAGCACCAGCAGCAGCTCCACCGTCCGGGTCCTCAGCACCAGCAGCAGCTCCACCGTCCGGGTCCGCAGCACCAGGGGCTCCACTCCGAAGACTGCAGCGCCGCGTGTACCACTCTCGGATCTGCTGAAGGGAGGGGAGCTCCCGGGGAGGTGGGGAAGCACGGGTACCGGCGCCAGGAGCACCCCTCCGGAGGCTGCAGTACCGGAGGTACCTCTCCTGCAGCTGCTGGGAGGAGAGGGCTCCTCCAGGTGTAGCACGCGCAGGCTCAGCACCACCTGACTCAACACCACAAGACTCAGCACTCCCAGGCTCCGCACCCCCAGGCCCAGCACCCCCAGGCTCCGCACCTCCAGGCTCAGCACCCCCAGTCTCAGCACCTCCAGGCTCAGCACCCCCAGGCTCAGCACCCCCAGGCTCAGCACCCCCAGTCTCAGCACCCCCAGGCTCAGCACCCCCAGGCTCAGCACCCCCAGACTCAGTACCCCGAGGAGGACGCGACTCGACGGCTACCTCGACAGGCTCAACGGGGTCTACCTGAGACACACCTGAGGGAGCGGCACCCTGAGGGGGGAGGGGCTCTACAACAGCAGCACCTGGCGCGAGGAAGAGAGGCGGAGGGGGGAGCGGGGCAGTGCGGTAGGGGAAGAGACGGTAAAAAGGAACCGACTCGTCAAAGGTGACGTCCTGAGAGGCAAAGACCCGGCGCGAGGTGGGGTGGTAAAGCTGCCGGCCAGACGCGTCAGGGACAAAGCCAAGGAAGACACAGGGGACAGCGCGACGAGAGAGCTTGTCCGCGGACGTGTCGCGGACAAAGGCACGAGATCCCCAGACGCGGAACACCGACGCATCGCCAACCTCTCCCGTCCAACGTAGTGTCGGCGAGGTCTCCGGAGCGGAGACACGGGGCCAGAGGTTGAGCTGATGCGCGGCGTACCGGACAGCAAACGGCCACAGAAAATGGGGGGCAGCCGCATGGACCAAGGAGGTACGAGCGACCTCCATGACCAGGCCAATGCGGCGCTCAGCAACCCCATTCTGCTGCGGAGAGGCCGGAAGCGTGAACGTCTGCTCAATGCCCTCCTCCTGACAGAAGGCGCTCAAGAGGTCGGAGGAAAACTCACCGCCCCTATCAGAGTGCAGTCGCAGGACCGGAAGGTCCGAGCGAAAGCGCCGCTCCAGCTGGAGACGAGTAGCGCGGATCCAAGGGATCAAGACATCAGGGACCTCACCCTTGGTGCGCAAGGGGAAGACCGTGGTGTAGCGCGTGTAGTCGTCAACTACCAGCAGAAAGTAGCGCTCCCCGCCCTGTCCACGAACGCGGGCTGGGCCCCACACGTCCAGGTGGAGTGTCTGCAGAGGAGCCTCCGTCGGGGGAAACGCAGAAGAGTGAGGAGCAGCGCGCTGCCGCCCCTCGACACAGGGAATACAGGGAGGAGCCGGCGAGGGTGGGAGGGGAGGGAGAACCCTGGGAAGACCAGAAACAAGGTACCGCTGATGCATGGTCCGAAGTCGCTGCACGGACGGGTGGCCAAGTCGGTGGTGCCAGAGGACGGTGTCGTGCGCGAGAGACCGACACGAGCAGGGGGCGGACAGCTGACCTGACGCAGACGCAGACGCAGCCACCTGTGGGGACCCAGTGGTCAGTGTGTACAGGTCCGACCCTGGCTCCCGAGTGAAGGTAGCCAGGTGACGACCCGTCCGAGCACACGTGCAGTGTGTCACACGCTCGTAGGCAGGGGTGAACTGGTGAACACCCCCGTCCTGGAGCGCGCTACCTGCGACCAAGTTCGTAGAGAACGAGGGGAGGTAGAGCCCTGACAGTGTGCCGGACGGGACCGCCGGACAGGGAAGGACAGTGGAGGAGGTCGCAATGACCGGACCCCCAGAGGGGTCAGCGAGGGAGACAGCAACTGGCCGAGCAAGTGGCTCAAGGACAGTGCGGTCACGAAAGAAACAGCGTGAAGCACCTGAGTCCAGGGTGAAGGTGTGCAGTGCCTCAGTCGACTCAGTACCAGGGGGGACAGACGCACGAGCACCTAGAGCGACAGCCTCACCATCACCTGAGGGAGCAGACACGCAAGTACCTGCAGCGGCAGTCTCACTAGCCAGAATGCCCGGGTCGGGCGGGACACACAAGTACTGAGCACCCTCTCCACTAGTAAACATGGCATACATGGCAGTGAGAATAGCATCAAAGTCTAAAGCCCAGATATCAACCCCCTTCCTCTCCAGATCAGCCCAGCGGGGCAGCTCAGCGCCATCAGGGAACTGGGTGCGCCAAGCGTCGGTAAGGCGCGCGAAACAGCGCTGCGTGGGGTGCGGCCTCCCACACTGCTGACCAGTGCGGTCACCAGTGCGGATGACATACGTGCAGCTAAGACGCTGGGCATACCACTCACGGGCCTCCTGGAGCGACGGAGTGTGCTGCTGGCTCAGACCACCGCCAGCGCCTCCACGGCCACCACCACTGCCGCCATTCCCGCGACCACCGCCTCCCCTGCCGCTGCCACGACCACCTCCGCCCCCACCGCCGCCCCCGCCCCTGCCACCACCCCCGCCGCTGCCGTCACCACCCCCACTACCGCCACTAGCCTCTCCAGCCCCTCCTCCACTCCCACCGCCTCCACCCCCACCTCCTCCGCCGCCACCTCCACCCTTGCCCCCCTTCGTCCTGCGGCGCCCGCTCGAAGCAGACGCGGTCCCGACCTTCTCAGCACCAAGAAGGTCGACAGCAGAAGCAGAGGCGACAGAGGGAAGGAGGGGGGAAGGGGAACACCCCTCAAAGAAAGGAGTGCGGGGGTCACCACGAGAGGCACCTACAGCAACCACACTCGCCTCGGCTGCAAGTAGCTCCTTCTCGAGGAGGGCAATGGTGAGCTCAGTGGGGCAGCGAGCTAGAAACTGGTCCCTGACTGCGCGTAGAGAGTCAGGGAGGCGGGTGACTAGGTGGTAGAGAACGAGCCAGAGCGGGGGGGGGGTTGGTAGCTAGGAACTCGGCAGGCATAGCAGCGCGGAAGCGGGCCTCACTAGTCTTGAGGTGGGTGATGAGGTCAGCAACGGTGTGGAAGGAGGCCAGGTCGGGGAACAGGTAGGGGAGGGAGAGGCGGCCTAGTGCGGCAGAAGCAGGCGAGGAGTAACGAGCAACTACAGCAGTGTACAGGTCCTTAGCAGTCTTGTGCTGGCCAAAGTGCTCGCGCTCATCTAGCGGCAGGGAGTTGCGAATGGCAAAGCGAGCGTGAGCGTCACGAGTCTGCCACTGTGAGCGCTGAGTGCTGTCAGCAGTAGTAGGAGGTGCAGTAGCGTGGCCTAGGGCGTGATCGTACAGTGAAATATCTTCCTTGGCAGTGAGCTGTAGGTAGAGGTGCAGGTCATCGAGCCAGGTGTCAAACTTCACTGGGCGGCCCTCAGCATCAAAAGCGAGTACAGGAGGAGTAGCCATAGCAGCAGTAGCAGTGGCAGTAGCAGCAGTAGGAGTAGCAGTAGCAGTAGTGTAGCGTAGGTAGGACAGCGCGGCTCGGCTAGGGCGGCGCGGCTCGGTTCGGGGCGCGCGGCTCGGCTCGGTCTGGGCGGCTCGGTTCGGGTCGCGCGGCTCGGCTTAGATCGGGCGGCTGTAGCGGTCGCGGGCCGTTGGGGCCTGTAGGGGCGAGCGCAGGGCCGTACGGGGCCTCTAGTGGCTAGTGCGGGGCCGTGCGGGGCGGTAAGGGGCGAGCGCGGGGCCGATCGGGGCCGCTAGGGGCTAGCGCGGGGCCGTACGAGGCCGTAAGGGGCGGGCGCGGGGCCGTTCGGGGCCGTAAGGGGCGGGCGCGGGGCCGTTCGGGGCCTCTAGGGGCGAGCGCGGGGCCGTACGGGGCCGTAAGGGGCGGGCGCGGGCCGTTCGGGGCCGTAAGGGGCGGGCGCGGGGCCGTTCGGGGCCGTAAGGGGCGAGCGCGGGGCCGCTAGGAGCGAGCGCGGGGCCGTTCGGGGCCGTAAGGGGCGGCGCGCGGGGCACTAGGGGGCGGATCGCGGGTCGCGGGGCCTTAGGGGGCCGTGAAAAACGAGGCGCCCTAGGGCGCAGGTAGGTAGGTAGGTAGGTAGGTAGTGGTGGGCCCTAAAAAAACGGTCCTAGCGAAGGACCTGCTCTGAAACCATGTCGGAAAGAACGAACAGGAATGATGAACTAACAGTGCAAAACAGTACAAGTACCTAACCCTAGAATTGTGTACCCCATATAGGCTAACCCACTGTAGCCTACACAAGCATAACATATATAATGTTTGACAAAAACCGTCGGGGAAAGGTTGGCAGTTAATTCCGACGCTGTCCAGGGGTACAAGCTGCAACATCGGTGAAAGATCTTGCTAAGAAGTGGGGGGAGGAAGGACAGCTTTTACGCCTCTACCCCGAAGTTATCGGCGGGTAACGACAACGCCGGCGGCAATGATGACGTCATTTGTGGTTCCAGTTCCACTTCGAATAAAAATCTTGCAGCGGACGGGGGGAAATGCAGCAGTTGTTTTCGCCCCTGCTCAGAAGTTTTTGTAGAATTACGACAAACGCCTCGGCGAGTTGCAACTAAGCAGCCAGGGGTGCTGACGTCATACGCACCTGAGTTAGGGTTTTTTTACGGAGTTTTCCAGTCTTTCCTGGTCAGTTACGTGATCCGCTCTTCTCGCCGAACATCGCTGACACGCTACAACGAATTCACCATTTTCGCGACAGTTTCCAACGATGCATTTACGATCCGGAAACACGCACTTGGACATTTTCGAGCGGTACTACAGAGCTATCTGCCGACAACAATGTCAAAAGTTTAACAAGCGATAACGCCGAGCTAATACAGGCGGCAGCTCCTGATAGCTAAAGATTCTGCAGCAATCGAGGATCTCGATCTTGCCACAACAACAAGACAGGAGACTGGATTTTGGACTGCAGATGCTACAGCAACAGTCGTGATCAAGGACAGCGAGGAGATTCTTCATGAAATTATCTTTTCAAAGGTTTCAAGTCCCACGCACCACGATTTAATCTTCACGGGACTTGCACGCAGCGTGGCAAATTTAATTGGTGAAGCGCTTAAAAACCTTCAGGGTAAACTCCGTCGATGTCCCTTGATTAATAGATCGTTTTTGCAGGGACTCAGTAGCAGCTCGTCGAAGTATTTCCCGCGATGAACTTGTCTTGTTGTCGTAATGCCGAAATTGTTCTACCTGAAATTCTTCAAATGCTGCAGCTTCTCCCGCTGGCAGCAGTTGCAATCCAGCATCTGTTGTTTGGCGGTGGCACAAGCGTGCTGACTATCTGTCGGTGGTGGACCCTGCTAAATGACTGTCCCAAAATTTCGTCGATCATGACTTCGGATCATTGTTCGTGTGTCGTCAAATTTTCACGGCGAATTTGCGAAGTCATTGCAGCACGTTAGCGATACACGACAAGAAAAGTGAATCACGTAACATCCCTATGTCACTCTTCAAAACTCCTTCAAAAACACGTACTCTGTGTCATTTGACGTCAGCACCTTCGGCGACCCTGTTGTGACTTGCCGACATTTGTCATAATTCTTCGAAAACTCCCGGCCAAGGGCAAAAACAGCTACTGCACCTCCTCCTGACCGCTGCAATATTATCGACGTTATGACGTGTTGCGACCCACACGGGCCGGGTCGACCAAACCCCGATCCTGAATTTCTCGAAAGGCTGCGTCGCGGGTCTACCCGACCAGGTCAGGTCAACCCGGCCGACCAAACCCAACCCAACCGAGCTGGAGCAGGTTACCCGAGCATGCGAACTCTGTGGTCCTCACTCGGATGTCGCCTATATCTCGCACACCAAAAAGTGATCCGGTAATATCGCGCACGTCTAGCCCAGCCACGTTGCAACCCGCGCAGCAACTGCGCTCTCCTTACTTCGAATTTGCAAGGAAGGCAACAAGAAATTCCTTGTTTTCTCGAGTCGCCAATCGGTTGGGTTGGGTCGGGTCGGGTCTAGCCGACCTTGTCGACCCGACCCGACCCAACCCTGTTGGGTCGCAACACGTCGTCATTATCGTCGTCGGCTTTGTCTTTTTCCGTCGAGGACTTCCGGGCAGAGGCGAAAGAATTGTCCTTCCTCACCCCACCAATTGATGTTGGCGCTGGTGCCCCTAAACAACTTTAGATTTTGCAACCAGAAAAGATTTCCACGGCATTTTTCGCGCGCTTAATTAAGCGTCGCTGCAACTCCGCCGTTCGCACGAAATTGTCGGCCGTCATCGCCGAACCCTTCTAAAACTGATCCTCGGTACTTCCCATAAATGTGGGTGCTGAAAACACGCGTACGTCTTGGTCATCTGTAGGTTATCCCCCCTTGAAGTACTTGTGTATGTAGCGTGCCAACCTGTCGCCATTTTTTACGCGTGTGGTTAACCACGCTAGCTAACCACCAACAGGAGGCACTTTCTTGTGTAGAACCCAGAACTGTGGGTCTACGGGACCGAAAAAACACGGAACATAGCCCGCATCAACGCCACAAATCTCGTCGTAGAACTTCCCTTGGTAACTTCAAAGTACGCAGCAAATCTCTTGGCAAGTAGACGTTCACCCGTCTCACTTTTTTTTTTTTTTTCGCTTCATCCCCCCAAAAAATTTCGGTGAGCAACCATTCACCCAGCAGCCGCGTTTGTCGGATGATGTATAACTCCGTGTTGCCTGTGAGTTTTATGACGTTCGGTTAAGGCAGGTCGCTATCGTAACCGGAGCGGGTTTATCATATCAAACTCTCAGCCGACCGCTTGCTGCCCACCGCGTCTATCGCGTTTAAAACTTCACAACTTTGGAAATTCCATCTTCGCCGCTATTCGTCCCTTGTGTATATCACTGAATTAGGAAAAACTCCGACAGCTGCACCAATTTCTTCAGCTCCGACTTTTTTCGGCATGGTAACTGTTGCCGATGGTCCAATTTTGTCGGGGCTGAAACACTGAGGCACCCATGAAATTTTCTTGTACACCCTGTTGTTAAACTTGCGCAATACCCGCGCTATTTAGCCAGCACTAGGCTAAACACATGGCCCCATGCTATTCGTCCAGTGCCAATAGGTCTTACATTTTGCCTTCAAAGCTACCTGGTGTGGGATATGTGAGGCGACATAAGCTTATGATAAGTAGTTGGGCCATATTTGGCTATCGCCACTTAGCCGCGAAACCCGTCATCAGCAAAAAGTCTTTTTTGGTAGGTCGTCTTCTTGCTTCCTGAAGCCGAAATCAGTTTTTCTCGCTGGACCTGTATTCGTCGCAACTCTGTATAGTGTAGCCGGTAGAACCCTTGAAATTCGTGGGTCTAGACATTGCGCCGAATCGTTGTCCCGTCGGTGTATTGCCTTGACTATGACACAACTACTCTTGATCAGGGGGTGCTGTGCCGCTTGAAGTGCAATGTCGCCTGCTGCTGTTGCTCCGAAAATTTTGCTGATTTTGTTGCAGGCGCAGAAGCAATCATGGCGATAGACAGTCTGGTCGTAGGCCGCTTATTCCGAACTTTTCGGTGGTTTGAAAAACAACTTCCGTCCCACACTATGCGACTCTTGCAGAAAACGCCAACGACGCACCCTCCTGCAGCCATACCGGCTGCACCCTGGCGGGACGAAAGTTGACCCCTGTTTTTTTTCGGGCAATCGTCACGTTGTCTTTCCTCACCATTGCATTTTCCGATGAAAATCACCATGCGCCTAGCCTGCCCAGCCAAAGGTCGTTTTTCACGCGAAGCCACCCCAAATGTTCGTGCCCAGTGACAATGATCGTCACTAACTGATGACCTCCAAAATTCTCGTGCGCAACGTGACGAAAAGCCTGACCTCTCTTGCCGCATGCTACGCTTTCGAAATTATCGCTTGTAGTTGACGATCACGTGCCCATGCCAGCTCGTACCACAGACTATGACTTCTAAATACTTCGTGCATGTGCCGACGCAGGTCCGCTGACGCCAGCTGCCACACGCATTAGCACTTTGAAATCGTCGGAACTTGCAGCGGAAATTTCCTCACATTAAATGCGCGACAGCAACAACTACCCACCATCCGGGAGGAGGCAGTTCATGGTCCATCTCGACCGTTGAGGGCAAGGATCCGGCAGTGGCGAAGGAGCACGTGTAAATTTCATGGTCGCGAGGCGCGCGACTCCTGGACCCCACGACATCCTTCTCTGTCCCCCTCCCTAGGGGTATTATACTCTAAAAAGTGGAGTGAGCTAGGAAAGTAGTAGTAATACCAAGAGTTTTGAGTTGTACTAAACAGAGTGTGCAAAAGACTTTATAAAAACGATGCGATTACATGATGAGGAATACAATAAAGGAACAACCATTTATAGGGCGAAAACTAACTAGGCGAGGACCTCTCGACGTCCATGGTTTGGGATTGTCGCGATTGGTGCGGGGCGACTCGGAATGTGGTTTGGGCCGAAGTGTAGGCCGAACCCAAACTGATGCGAAGTGTTCGGCCTCTCCTCGTTAGAAGCAAACTTTACAGTAATAAATTCCAATTCATTGAAAAATGCGTCAAAATTACATCGAAATTGTTACTGTACACGTTATTGAGGCCCAAAAGTGTTACCATTCTCATATTTCCCCTCGCGTATTTTTCACACGCGTAATTCATTGAGCCATGTGTACCAATAGAAATTCGATTTTCCACTTGTTAGTTTTGTGTTTACTCACAACTTAGAAATTATTTTTGTTGTGACAGCGACCGATCTGTCATACAATTAATCTAACTGAACCGCATATGAACGGACATCCACAAACTCGTCCTCCCTCGGCTCTTGTTCTTTCTTTGGCACGTGATTTCCACTCCCTACTGTCATGAGCTCGAGGATGGGATGGGAGCAGTCAAACAGACTCTGTTCTCGGTCACGGCGTATTGCAAGTTTGTAGCTTCTCCGATATCTTCACTACCCCGATCCCTTGTTGGAGATCCTCGGCTGACTGCATCACCGATCCGCCAAAAAAACCTGTACCACGATCTTCCAAGGGTAGTACACCCTCTTTCGCGCTACACTGTCATTGGCTATACTGGTTGATCGGATATACACACATCAATGCGTCCAGGATGGTCGTAGAACGTACCATATAAGCACGTTTGCCGCACTCAGCCGTAAAAAAAAAACAAGGTTTCTTTCTAAAACCGTTGTGTACAGTTCACCGAGAGGGCATTTGCCAGCCACTTACATGGGAGTTCGGATGTAAGCACCAGCCCACTAGGTTCCAAGCAACAGTACGCACTGTAGCCAGTGCATCCCATTGCCAGCGTAGCGCGAAAGAGGTGTACCATATGGAGTTTGCAGAAACAAAGCAGAACCATTGAGCACCCTGCCAATATATATCGTCGAACTTGAGGCCCGTACACTGGCGTGAAATGATATCGTGACTGTAGGTTTTCTACATCGTCAATCTCGCGATCGATCTTCATTGCCGATTCGATCGAGCTGGCTTTTGCTAGTTTCCTTGGTCGTGCACAGTGCTGACATTGTAGTATGATAACCGTACGCTACGATGTTTGACACTGTGGGGGACGGTTCAAAGAGATGTCGATCCCAACATGTCATTACTGGTTTCTTTTAGAACGGTCCCACTCCACCCTGTTTCTCGCAATAGGTTACACCCTCATTTTCGGCTAGCGCACAATCACCACATGAACCGAACGCCTTGGTGCACTGCAGCGTGCCCAGAATGGTGCTAGCATATTCTCTACAAGCATAATCACGACTGCCAACTTGATTGTGCCTGCTGTTGACTTTGACTGGCAGGAAGTGTGGCTGAATCAAAACAGCCAAGTACAGTGCGCTCGCTTGTGTGTCTGGCTACACCCTAATGCTCACTCAACCGCCCATTCTGAACACGCCCACTGCTACTCCATACGCCCAGTGGTCGACATTCACTGCCAACGGCCCGCGCGTTACTAGCCCACGACAAAACTAAGATATTCTTGACCTCGAATAAGTTATTCGAGTTTCCCAGACAAGACACGCCAGGCTACCTATGTACAGTCCCATTCTCCTCGTAGCGAGCGCATGCTCGAAAGAGGAGCATAGAGGAAGATGGGAAACGGGACTGAAATGAGCATCAGGTGTACCGTTGTTTTTCTCTGTTTGTTGTACCATACGTTACCCCTTTCTACCGAACGTAGCGATTATGATTGAGTTTTGAACATGTTTGCTGATTTGTCTGTTTCCTGTGTGTTTCCAACGCGGAATCTCTGGCCAACATCAAGGACAAAGTCAACAGGTGATGTCGAATGTTCTGTTTTGGCGCTTAGTGCATGGTGTGCCTGTCAACATTAGGGGGTTCGGCCACATGCACAGTGGCGCTACCTGACAACACTGTAGACGCTGCTCCCGATTGTGCGTAGCCCGAGAATGAGGGTGTAGTAGTGCTGCAGCATAGATTCACGGAAGATACAAATGGTTCCGCTATAAAGTCCCGCGCTCACAAAGTCCCATTTTCAGAATGAGGAGCTTTTTCCTTTAATTCCTAGGTGTGGCCCCTCCTCTACAGTCCCTTTTTTGACCAGGTTCATTGCACGTATAAGTGCCTTGAACATTTACGGGAAATGCTACAAAAGGCAGTTTTGTTTTGAAGTTAACATTTAGAACTGATATGTTTTGTTTCTCTTGACCGCGCTTGTTTCTTATTCCCGTCGCGCGATTCCTAGCGCGCTCCACGATGACATCTCAGTAATCTCGCTGACAGGAAGGAAAAACAAAAAGACAAACTTATTATGGCATCAAACATAATTGCTGTTGTTTATTTCTGCCCGTTTTTCACGCATCACTGATAACGCGTAAAACCGTTCGACGAGAAGTTGAAGCAAGCGCGGTCCATACGTACGTATATGACAAAAAACAACAACTAAGTAGAGTAAAAATAACCGCTTTTCATGCACTTTTCTCGAATTTGGGACTATGGGGTCCGGTTTGCCTGGGGTTTCGGACATTTTGACATATAGTCCGCGCGCGGCGTGTTTCTCCGTCGGACTTTAAACGAGAACAACTGTACTTGGCTCAAATTCAGACAATTTTAGGTTCGGAAGACACATACTGTACCGAGTCACTTTGTGTCTTCCGAACCTCCAACTTCATGTCTGACACGGGATATTTCCGGTCTGACAATCGCCAGCCAGGCGTCGTTCCCATTCTGATTGGCCAACCAGCCCAGCGCACACCCCGTTGACTTGGTGCACACGTGTCGTGCTTAACGGCCGTCAATCCCGTTCCATGAGCCATGGGCTGAGTCAGACCCAAGAGAGAGTCATTCAAACCCTGACGTTTTTTAAACCGTAACCAAACGTTCTATGGTAAACATTAACCGTTTTGACACGCAAAACATCCCACCAAACCGCATCTAAATGGACACTCCCTAATCATCCCCTTTCCTGCTTGCTATCAGCAACTACTAGTTTCTATCTGCTGCTCCCTTTCAGTTACTGCACGAGCAGTTTCTTTGACAAGAGTTTCCCGCTCCAAGCTGTCGCTCGGTCCGACCGATTAGTAGGAGTCCTACTGAGTCAAGCAGAGGCTGGTTTGTCTATTATGACATTGACAGCCCCAGAGATTGTCTACGAACTGTATAAATTCTGTAGATCTGGTCAGCATTGTTGTCTTGTAGTAGTAGACGATGTAAGACGAGTAGAGTTGAGCTCAGTTGCTAGCTGCTTCCTTGGACGGGGATGTTGTGAATTTGTTTCCCCGGAAATCACGGAGGAGCAGGCTCCTGCCTGGCTGGAAGAGAACACCCCAAATCCTCCAAACCAACCCACCCAACCCTACAATTTTATCAGCCATTTCATCGCCTTCACGTGATAATCCATTCCTGACGACCAACCATTGGTTGAACCAGTGCCAGCATCGCGGATGGTTTTTTTTTTAAGTTGAGCCGGGTTAGGTTCGGCTCATTCCATTAAACTGCCAGTTCTCAGCTTCGCCTTGGTCCTGTCCTGCTTCGGCGGAACAGCAACACAAAGTCACGGCGAGCGCACACAAAGATGCTGCTGATGCCCTTTTCATGCGAAATACCGCTTTTACGATGCGTTTCCTTCTTCAACCAGCCAGCCGGCTTAACCTTAGTACTGTACTGCACCCTCGAATCGTCCTTTGTCTGTCCTACTAGCTGTAACAGTGCACTTTCTTGATGCACCCCCTTCGCTGTCCTTTCTTTCTTTGGTGTTACAGTGCGTCACCCTTCTCGATTCCGTCTGCGCTTGGACGTTCTCCTTCATCGTGAGAACTATTTTTCTAGTAGAGGATCGTATTTATCCCAAGGAGCCTACATCCCCTACTACTACTTGCAAAAGAACTATTTCTCCCCACTGACGCGCATTTCCGCCGTCGCAGCTACCAAGAACACGGCCGCATGCTCTATCAGTTGAACTACAAAGCCTGAATTTATTTGAATCGCTGCCCCTCATTAACGTCAGAGCCTTGGATGCTTGCTGCTGTGCTGCTGTAGTACTGCTGCTGTGCTCCTCATTGACCATCTTCATCGCCGGTAGTAGTAGTAGCAGTAGTAACGACCACACCGTTTCGAAGCAACATCAAACATGATGGCGCGTTCGCACAGCGGCGCGGCTGTGACGCGACGCTCTGGCCTCGTGCTCGCTGCACTGGCTGCTCTCATGCTCTCAGGTATGCTCTCATGCTCTCACAAACTCTCATCATGATGTTCTCAGGGGTTCTCTCAGGTCGCAGAAACGCCATGTTTGCTAGTTGCTGGAGCGATACCCCTCGCAAGACTCACATCATGCATAATGCTTCGCTTCCGCGCGCCTTCGAACTCATTTCCTCCTCCACCAATCCTATCCTACGTCTTCGCGTGATACCTGCCCTTTGCAACCTCAGACGCTATTCACCCCAACATTCCCGGTTCCCCATTCTTCTTCCACCGTCCCACCTCATTTCGTCCTCTTTCGTGCATCCCCGTGCGCCCAAAGTCCCCCTCTTGAGCCTTTCTTTCCTTGCCTCCTCATCCCATGATCATCCTTCCTCTTTTTCCTCTTTCCCTTCCCAACCCCCCCCCCTTTCCCCCCCCCCCCGTCCCCACCCCGACTCCCCTCCCTCCCCCCCATCCGCTCTCAGCCTGTGCGCCCAGAGTTGCTGCTCTTCTCCTGCCAGCAAGCAAGGCCGCCCACCGTAAGCCAGCAGCCCCTAGTTGCTAGGGCCTGGAACGCAGGAGCTAGGGCCTGCTGTAACGTAACGCACTGTTGCCCGTCTCTTTGCCTGCATTCTAAGCATGCTTGATACCTGCAGCGCTCTTTCCATTCAACCTGTCAATTCACAATCCGTTTTCTCCTTGGCGTGTCCAGTCCACCTTTGAAGAAGTTCCCCACTCTGAGTCGTGTTTTGAGTCGACTCAAAACACGACTCATTTCACTTCACGCAGTCCACCCTTGAGACTTTCCTTCACTTTCGTGTAGAAAGCCCATGATAGAATGGCTGTTCCCAGCGCTGCTCTTTGAGTCGACTCAAAAACAGCGCCGCTCTTTGAGTCGACTCAAAAACAGCGCCGCTCTTTGAGTCGACTCAAAAACAGCACCGCTCTTTGAGTCGACTCAAAAACAGCGCCGCTTTTTGAGCCGGCTCAAAAACTAGAGCATGGGATGTGCGAGGTGGTGGGCTGTTCCCAGCGCCGCACTTTGCTCGCTCTCCATCTTATTCCACCTATCCATGATCCATAGGACTTTTCTGTTCCCCTCCTTAGCTCTTTTCCTCTCCTCGCCCCATTTTCCTCTCCTCGCTCCGTTTTCCTCTCCTCGCCCCGTTTTCCTCTCCTCGCCCCGTTTTCCTCTCCTCGCCCCGTTTTCCTCTCCTCCCTGGTCCCTCTCTCCCCCGCGTGTGGAAAACATCCACCAGACTCGTGTGTGCAGCGCAAGTGTGGCGCCAATGCGATTTGCGTGAAGGAGAGGGGCGATGCCACCTGCGTCTGCAACATTGGATTCTCCATGACCTCCACCGGCTGTGTTGGTGAGTTACTGCTGCTGCTGGTGAGTGCCTCTAAATTGCTGGTGGATGGATCATGGTCGCTGTACTGGTGAGTGCCTCTGGATTGCTGGTTGATGCTGCAGTGGTGACTGCTGTGGGTGAGTGGTTCTGTGCTGTTCGGTGATCGAGGCCCATGATTTGCGGGGGCATAAGTTATAACGTCCCCGTGCCTGGAGGAGTTATTTACCCTTCGTGTAAATCCGCAGTCATTTACTACATCACTCATTCATACTCTCTCCTCACTCGCTCAATTCCCTCCCTTCTCCCTTGCCTTTCGCCCAGACACATGTGTGCTCAAGGCTTGTGGAGGCAACGCCACATGCACCAAGAACAGTGCTGGAGTGGCGTCCTGTGTTTGTGCCTCTGGCTTTGTGCTGCAGGCTGACAAGAGGACATGCACTGGTAGGTGATGGTGTGTGCGTGCGCGTGTATCTCTGCAGACTGACAAGAAGGCGTGCACTGGTAGGTGATGCTATGGGTGTACGCGTGTATTTCTACAGACTCGGCAAAAGCCCCGGGTCGGGTTGACCCGACCCAACCTGACTCGTAGGTCATGTCATGCTTAACTATGGTGCTCGTGCTCCGTGCATTATGCCAATGCCAGACGTCTCTTTTGAGTCTACTCAAAAGAATTATGCCAATGCCATCCGTTGCTGTCGCACAAGGCAAGGCATGATGCTCGTCCCACTCAATGCTCCCTCTGCCCCTCTCCCTTTCTTGGCAGACACTTGTGTGCTGCAGATGTGTGGAAATAACGCCAAGTGCATGAAGAGCGGTGCAGGAGCGGCGTCCTGTGTGTGTGACCCTGGCTTCGTGCTGCAGCCTGATGGCGTCACGTGCACCGGTATGTGCCAGCCATTCCTTGTGCCATGTGCTATATTTGTACAATGCCATGTGCTGTGCTACGCCATGTCTCATGCCTTGTCCCATGCCTTGTCCCATGCCTTGTGCCATTCCATGTGCCATGCCATGTGCCATGCCATACGCCATGCCATGTGTGCTATGCCATGTCTGCTATACCTTGTGCCTGGCATGTTCTTCTGTGGTCTGATCCAGAACCCACTTCTCTGTTCTATTCAAGTATCAATTTCACTGTCTACATGATATGTTTCCTCACTCTGTCTCTCCCCTCCCAGACACATGTGCAATCAAGGCCTGTGGTGAGAATGCCACGTGCATCAAGGACAGCTCTACTGGAGCGGCGTCCTGTGTATGCAGCCTTGGCTTCGTGCTGCAGGCTGATGGCAGGACGTGCACTGGTGGGTGCTTTGTGCTGATGCTTGTTCTACTATGCATTACACTCATATCGTATGTGCTGCCCTGCCTTGACTTGACTCCCATGTGCATGCTGTGCTGACTGACGGCATGTGCATGCTGTGCTGACTGACGGCATGTGCGTGATTGATGACAAAGCAGAATTGGCGTCAACTGTTCACTCTCTCCCCTCCCTCCCAGACACATGCGCACTCAAGGCATGTCAGGGTAACGGCATGTGCATCAAGAACACCACTACTGGAGCAGCATCCTGTGTGTGTAATTCTGGCTTTGCGCTGCAGACGGATGGCAGGACGTGCACTGGTACGTGGTGGGCTCACAGCATGCTGATGCCTGTATGTGCTACTTCGTGCTTCGGCCTGTTTGCACTTCGTGCTCGTGCTTCGTGCTATCTGTGCTGATGGCATGTGCATGATTGCTGACAAAGTTCAGCTGTTTACATGTTCTCTTCCCACACTCTCTCTCACCGCAGATACCTGCACACTCAAAGCCTGTGGGAGCAATGGCACGTGCATCAAGGACAGCTCTACTGGAGCGGCGTCCTGTGTGTCACATCCAATGCACATGCTGCTGCGGTGTGCTGTGATGTGCTGTACTGTCTCCCTCCCCCACCTCCCCAGGCCCCGCCACTTGTGGGAGCTGCCCTGCTGGAGCCAGGTGCACGGTTGCTTTCGACTACATTTCATACTGCATCTGCCCTCCCGGCTATGGCCTCACCAGCACTGGTTGCATCAGCGGTAAGCCAACAACTCTCATTGTAACCCTCCTCTTCTGGTTGCATCAGCGGTAAGCCCCAAGCTGCTCACATTTCCCTGCAAACACTCTTTCCCATCAGTTAAGCCCCCTTGTGTTTCCTCCCACTAGTAGCATCTTTTGCACCCCTATCCTGCGCTCGTGCTGTTGTCACCTCCCCTCTGTCCCGTCTTCCACCATATCTTCTGGACTCCAACCTCCTTTTTCCCATCCCCCTAACTCTTCGTTCTTCTCATTCCGCCCACCTTCTATGCCCCTCCCCCTCTCCCGACGCTCCCCCTCTCCCATCCCCTTAGCTCTTCTTCCTTCTCGTTCTCCCCACCTTCTGCGACCCTTTACCATACCATGCTGCTTGCCAGTGCAGGCATCACCCCCACCATCTCCTTGAGTATTACCTTGCACACACTATCAGGCCACTTCATAACGCACTAACACCTCACCACCCTGTGTTGTTACCCCCTTGCCCGTGCAGGCGCCACTCCCACCGTCTCCTCTCCTCCACCAGCAAGCCTTATTCTGGCCACCCTTCACTCCTCCCTGTGTTCCCTTCCTCCTTCCAGGCGCCACCCCCACGGTCTCCTCCACCAGCATAACCTTCTACGATCAGCCCAACTACACCATCACGCCCACCACCTTCACCATGCGCCTCGACTTCAACGCCTACACCACCCTCCCTGCCTCCATTGCCTCGAGAGTCTGGTCGACTTGGCGGCTAGACGGGGCTCCTGGAGGGGTGGGGGAGTGTGTGAGCTTGAATGAGTATGAGCAAGAGGGGTGCACTGGAACGTACAGGTCGTATCCCAGCGCTTCGGACGGAACCAGCATGACCTGCTTGGGCTTTACGTGAGTCTGCAATGGCAACGACTTTGCGAGGTTACATGCATGCATGCACGACTTAGCGGTTAAACGGGGTTTCTGGAGGGTTGGGGAAGTTGTGAGCTTGAATAAGTATGAGCAGGAGGGGTCCACTGGACGGAGCCCGTGTGACCTGAACATATGTGTTGTATCCCAGTGCTTCAGACGGAACCAGCATGACCTGCTTGGGCTTTACGTGAGTCTCATATTGCGAGGAGTTCACGCAATGTTGCATCATACATGCACGCATGATGACAATTAGTGACACATGCAGACACATACACACAGTTGCGCAAACATGTCTGTCATGTCCATCCCGCTCAGCTTCTGCTGGTGTGCACACAGACACGACTCTTGAAGCATTGCCCGACACTCCATATTAATCACTGCCCTTGCCCTTTTTGCTGTAGAAATGCATTCTCAGCCCTTTTTTTCTCATCCCTCTTCCACCCCTTCCATTCCTCACATGCGCACACGCAACAGCAAGTATTCTTACCGTTCCTTCAGCTGCAATGGTATTGGTGAGTGCTGCTCTGTTGGTGGGTGCTGCTGTGATGGTGGGTGCTGCTGTGATGGTGGGTGCTGCTGTGATGGTGGGTGCTGCTGTGATGGTGGGTGCTGCTGTGATGGTGGGTGCTGCTGTGATGGTGGGTGCTGCTGTGCTGGTGGGTGCTGCTGTGATGGTGGGTGCTGCTGTGATGGTGGGTGCTGCTGTGATGGTGGGTGCTGCTGTGATGGTGGGTGCTGCTGTGATGGTGGGTGCTGCTGTGATGGTGGGTGCTGCTGTGATGGTGGGTGCTGCTGTGATGGTGGGTGCTGCTGTGATGGTGGGTGCTGTGCTGGTGGGTGCTGCTGTGATGGTGGGTGCTGCTGTGATGGTGGGTGCTGCTGTGATGGTGGGTGCTGCTGTGATGGCGAGGGCTGCTGTGCTGGTGGGTGCTGCTGTGATGGTGGGTGCTGCTGTGATGGTGGGTGCTGCTGTGATGGTGAGTGCTGCTGTGCTGGTGGGTGCTGCTGTGCTGGTGGGTGCTGCTGTGATGGTGGGTGCTGCTGTGTTGGTGGGTGCTGCTGTGCTGGTGGGTGCTGCTGTGCTGGTGGGTGCTGCTGTGATGGTGGGTGCTGCTGTGATGGTGGGTGCTGCTGTGATGGTGGGTGCTGCTGTGATGGTGGGTGCTGCTGTGCTGGTGGGTGCTGCTGTGATGGTGGGTGCTGCTGTGTTGGTGGGTGCTGCTGTGATGGTGGGTGCTGCTGTGATGGTGGGTGCTGCTGTGATGGTGGGTGCTGCTGTGATGGTGGGTGCTGCTGTGATGGTGGGTGCTGCTGTGATGGTGGGTGCTGCTGTGATGGTGGGTGCTGCTGTGATGGTGGGTGCTGCTGTGATGGTGGGTGCTGCTGTGATGGTGAGTGCTGCTGTGATGGTGGGTGCTGCTGTGCTGGTGGGTGCTGCTGTGATGGTGGGTGCTGCTGTGATGGTGGGTGCTGCTGTGCTGGTGGGTGCTGCTGTGATGGTGGGTGCTGCTGTGATGGTGGGTGCTGCTGTGATGGTGGGTGCTGCATTGATGGTGGGTGCTGCTGTGATGGTGGGTGCTGCTGTGATGGTGGGTGCTGCTGTGATGGTGGGTGCTGCTGTGATGGTGGGTGCTGCTGTGCTGGTGGGTGCTGCTGTGATGGTGGGTGCTGCTGTGATGGTGGGTGCTGCTGTGATGGTGGGTGCTGCTGTGATGGTGGGTGCTGCTGTGATGGTGAGTGCTGCTGTGCTGGTGGGTGCTGCTGTGCTGGTGGGTGCTGCTGTGATGATGGGTGCTGCTGTGATGGTGAGTGCTGCTGTGCTGGTGGGTGCTGCTGTGCTGGTGGGTGCTGCTGTGCTGGTGTGCCATTGTGCTTCTTTGTTTGCCCCTAACTGGCGTCACCTCAACCGACAGCTAGAAATTTATATTCATTAACTTCTATTAGCAATGTAAGTACTTCAACGCACATTTCCCCAAGCACTAATATTGCCAGCATTTTTATGCCCACCATCTGCGCTGCATGTATTACAAATGTCAATTGATAAGCTCCCTTTTCGCACGAGCTGCTTGCATGCTCACACTAGAGTTCCCTTCACACGCTGTTCCTTCACTCACAGACCGATGCGCCAACAAGGTTTGTGGTGGGAACATCACATGCGTTCTAGACAGTGCAGGGGCGGCCGTCTGTGTTTGCAAGCCTGGCTTTCTTCTGCAATCCAATGGCATCACATGTGCCTGTATGACCTGCTCTGTTTTTGAGTCGAGTAAAGAAGAACTGGCTTTCTTCTGCAATCTGTTGTCGTCACATTTGCTGGTATAGCCCTTCTTCTGCAGTCCGATGGCGTCACATGTGCCGGTATGTCCCGTTGTATGCCAATGTGAGTTGCTGTGTGTTGCTGTGTGTTCTTTGTACATAGGCATTTAGCTCGGCTCAGGTGTGCAAAGGTTCATCACTTGCCCACATTTCAAGCCCTAAGTCCCTTTGATGCACCAATCTGCTGCTGCCATGTTGAGACACCCAAGCGTTATTTGACTGGGTTGAGGAGGCATGCTGGATTGGTGAGCCAGCGCAGTCATCCGGTTATACTCACCCACCCACAGCTACACAGACTGTAGCCCTTTTAGGATCTCTTTGTCCCTCTCATTCATCCTCTCTTCAAGTCCCCCTCTTCCTTTTTTTTCTTCTCTTTCCGTCTCGGTTACTCTTTTCTTGTTTTTGTTTTTTTTTTTTTAATTCTTTTGTCTTTTTTTTTTTCATGTCAGTGCCCCTCTAATCTTATCCCTCGGAGGCGTGTGGGTCCAAGATCTGCGTGTGTGTGGTGCTATCAACTTTTCAAAGGAAAACAGTTCAAATAGTTTATTATGATGTTGATGGTCGTGCCTTTCCTTTGTATTGAGGTGATTTTTGAGGCACCTACAAAATTATGGTGATGGTGATTGTGATGATGGTGATGGTGATTGTGATGATGGTGATGGTGCCTTTCCTTGGTAATTTGGATCCTTCACTCACATGATGAGAAAAGTGCCGATCTAGCCTGGCTAGTGTTGGAAACATATACCGTAGTTCACACTTCTGAAGTATCGAGCACCACCATGTAAGCGAGACGAACTACAATGAAGCAACAAGTGAGTCAACAAAAGTGGTTGACACAAAGCAACAGCAAGAGGTTGAGCGAAAGTCCGAAAGCAGCGCGATAGCAAGGACACATAATTGACTCGTTATTGAGCAGTTACCTGAGTCGTTGCTGTATCGAACCGCAATAGCAGTTACAATAGCAATTACCGTATTCTCCCAGATATAGGACCCTCCCAAAATACCGTATCGCCCCAGATCAAACCCGCAGGCCTATTAATAGCGCATGCGCTTCTATCTGGAGCAATGCGCTTATGGCCGATCCTCAATTATAAGCGCACCCCCTAAAAAATCTTGACTTATTATAAGCGCACCCTTGCTGTTTAGACAACAGTATATGTGAATTTGCTAAAACCCACGAGTCACATTACATTAGACTAGAATCCTAGCCTACACACCATAATCAAGAGTAGTCTAGCCGGTACATTCATGTGTGGACACAAATGTCTCAATCCCCCTTTTCCCGAGTCGCGTCGTAACATTTTGTCAACCTCGCGTCACAAAAAAGGAATGTATTGCGACACTAGGCGACCAGGCGAAATGTACAGTTGTGCGCTTTTGATTGGGTTTCGGAATTGACTGTACACCCGTTTCTTCAAACGCCTGGCTGGGGTGTGGTTTCGACGCGCGGGTTTTTTTCCCGCACGAAATTGGCATTGGGAGGTGTTCATGTGCATTGACATTTCGAACCGCGTGCGACATTTTTCCAGTGACGGGTCGATTTGCAACTCGTCCGCGACGTTAGCGCGTTTCACGCTAACCAATGAAAAATACAGTAATGGTCGCTAAAAGGCGATTCCGTTTGTGACATAATACGTTTTATGCTGTTTTTACGCGTCACAATAGGATTGAGACACAAATGTCCACACAGGAATGTACCCTAAGGCCTACTCCTCGTCCGATTCAGGCTCCGTGGAGTTGTTGCCAAAGAAGCCGTCTGCTTGGACGTCGTCATCTACCTCTACCTCGTGGGACAGCTGACTTCTCCGGTGCGCCATCACCAGTCCGTCTTCGCTCCCGTCAAGGGCATTGCTGATGCCATAGGTGAGGAACGCCCTCTTAATCAGGTCGGCGGGCACAGCCTTCCACGCCCGTGAAATTCACTTGAGCACCACCTTCGGAAGTGGTTTGTTGATGTTCCCTGCACCACATACACGGGGGTGGGAAACAAGTAAGTCCACAAGCAGGCAGACAAGCACATGAAGGCGTTACGGGAGGACATTTTGCCTACCTGCGGGTGTCAGTATGTTCATGCCGTCCTGCTCAAACCATGTCTGGTACTGCTGCCGAACGCTTGCCTTGAAGCTTTTGTTGATAGACACATCAAGCGGCTGCAAGTCTGCCGTGCACCCTGCCAGGATGATCGCCGGCACGATGTTGAGCGCCGCAAATCTCGCCTTCACTTCGGGTGTCAGGTGACCACGGTAGGAGTCGAGCACCAGCATGGCGCTACGGCTCTGCACGCCGAACTTCGGTTTCAGGTACGGCACCACGCCCGCATCGAGCCACTCGATGACGCCCGCGGCCTCCATCCACCCGTTAGCTTGGCAGCCGACCACGACATCTGCACACAAACATGCGGTGGTTAGATTTTATTATTGTTTTTACCCACGGAAACAAGCGCATTAACAACTTCTTACCGTTCAGGAAGTCACCCTTTGGGAGTGTCTTGCGCTTGAAAACACCCACGGCTTCAACTTCTCGCCCGTCGCTGTGCACGCCAGCATCACAGTGACTCTCTCTTTCTGGTAACCACCACTGCGGATGGGCACCGACTTCACGCCCGTCTGCTCCACCGTGGTAGTCGCCGGCATCTCCAACCACAAAGGCGTCTGGTCGGCATTGATGATGTATCGATTGTCGATGTCGTACTCGTGGCGTGCGTCGCGGACATACTGCCAAAATTCCTTGCCTTGTTTCGCCACGTCTGCGCACGGGGAGGGAGGGAGAGAGAAAAGGGCGGATGAGTACCGCTACAAGATAAACATACATGGGCGGAGATACAACATAAACATTCACAGGCGGATGATAGTGTCAAACTTATACACTATAGTCTGTGTAGGCTGTAGTGGGGTAGCTCATATGGGGTACAACACTTTAGGGTTTACTACTTGTACTCCTGCATGCTACTAGTTCATTCATTCCTGTCTGTTAGTTTTAACATGGTTTCAGAGCAGGTCCTTCGCTAGGACCGTTTTTTTTAGGGCCCACCTAACTACCTACCTACCTATCTACCTACCTCGGAGCGCGCCTTAGCGCCTCCCCCCAGCGCCCTCGCGCGCTGCCCTTTTTTTTTTCGGCCCTGCTGGCCCCGTCGAACTCACGCGCGCCCCGCCCGCTTAAGGCCCCCCCCCTTGGCCCCGTCGACAGCGCGCGCGCGCCGCTTAGAGGCCCTGCTGGCCCCGTCGATCCCGCGCGCGACCCGCCTAGAGGCCTCGCCGGCCCCGTCGACCCCGTGCGCACCCCGTCTAGGACCCCCCCGCCAGCCCCGTCGATCCCGCTAGCGCCCCGCCTACCGGCCCCGCCGACCCGTCGACCCCGCTCGCGCCCTACCTAGACGCCCCGCCGGCCCCGTCGACCCCGCTTGCGCCCCGCATAGAGGCCCACCCGGCCCCGTCGACCCCGCGCACGCCCCACCTAGAGGCCCCGCCGGCCCCGCTGTCCCCGCGCGCGCCCCGCATAGAGGCCCACCCGGCCCCGTCGACCCCGCGCACGCCCCGCCTAGAGGCCCCGCCGGCCCCGCTGTCCCCGCGCGCGCCCCGCATAGAGGCCCACCCGGCCCCGTCGACCCCGCGCACGCCCCACCTAGAGGCCCCACCGGCCCCGCTGTCCCCGCGCGCGCCCCGCATAGAGGCCCCGCTGGCCCCGTCGACCCCGCACACCGCCTCTTAGCGGCCCCACTGCTACCGCTGCTACTGCTGCTACTGCTGCTACTGCTGTTACCACTACTGCTACTACTGCTACTGCTACTACCACTACTGCCACTATGGCTACTCCTCCTGTACTCGCTTTCGATGCTGAGGGCCGCCCAGTGAAGTTCGACACCTGGCTAGATGACCTGCACCTCTTCCTACAGCTCACTGCCAAGGAGGATATCTCACTGTACGATCACGCCCTAGGCCATGCTACTGCCCCTCCTACCACTGCTGACAGCACTACCCGCTCACAGTGGCAGACTCGTGACGCCCACGCTCGCTTTGCCATCCGCAACTCCCTGCCGTTAGATGAGCGCGAGCACTTTGGCCAGTGCAAGACTGCTAGGGACCTCTACACCGCTGTAGTTGCCCGTTACTCCTCACCCGCTTCTGCTACGCTAGGCCGCCTCACTCTTCCCTACCTGTTCCCCGACCTAGCCTCCTTTCACACTGTCGCAGACCTCATCACCCACCTTAAGACTAGTGAGGCCCGCTTTCGCGCTGCTATGCCTGCCGAGTTTCTCACTAGCAACCCCCCCCCCGCTCTGGATCACTCTCTACCACATCGTCACCCGCCTCCCTGACTCTCTGCGCGTAGTCAGGGACCACTTCCTCTCTCGCTCCCCCACTGAGCTCACTGTTGCCCTCCTCGAGAAGGAACTGCTTGCAGCTGAGGCGAGCATCGTCGCTGTAGGCACCTCTCGTGGCGACCCCCGCACCCCGTTCTTCGAGGGGTGTTCCCCTTCCCCCCTCCTCCCCTCTGTCGCCTCTGCTGCTGCTGTCGACCTCCTTGGTGCTGAGAAGGTCGGGACCGCGTCTGCTTCGAGTGGGCGCCGCAGGACCAGGGGAGGCAGGGGCGGGGGTGGCGGCGGAGGAGGTGGGGGTGGAGGCGGTGGGAGTGGAGGCGCGGCTGAGGAGGCTGGTGGCGACAGTGGGAGAGGCGGCAGCAGCGGCGGGAGTGGTGGCAGGGGCGGAGGCGGCAGCGGAGGCGGAGGTGGTCGTGGTGGCGGCAGGGGTGGAGGTGGCCGGGGCGGAGGCGGAGGGGGTGGTGGTCGTGGAGGCACTGGCGGAGGGCAGAGTCAGCAGCCCGCCCCAACACTTCAGGCCGCCCGTGAGTGGTATGCGCAGCGTAGCTTTACCTGCACGTACGTCATTCGCACAGGTGACCGCAGCGGCCAGCAGTGTGGGAGGCCGCACCCCACGCAGCGCTGCTTCGCGCGCCTTACCGACGCGTGGCGCACCCAGTTTCCTACTGCCACTGAGCTGCCGCGCTGGGCTGAGCTGGAAAAGAGGGGTGTTGATATCTGGGCTTTAGACTTTGATGCTATTCTCACTGCCATGTATGCGATGTCTATTAGTGGAGAGGGTGCTCAATACTTGCGTGTTCCGCCCGACCCGGGCATTCAGACCAGTCCGGCTGCCGCTCTAGGTGCTAGTGCGTCCGCTCCCGCAGGTCCTGGTGAGGCTGCTGCCCTAGGTGCTAGTGCGTCTGTGCCCCCTGGTACTGAGTCAACTGCAGCACTCCACACCTTCACACTGGACTCAGGTGCTTCTCGCTCTTTCTTTCGTGACCGCACTGTCCTCGAGCCTCTCGCTCGGCCAGTTGCTGTCTCCCTTGCTGACCCCTCTGGGGGTCCGGTCATTGCGACCTCCTCCACTGTCCTTCCTTGTCCGGCGGTCCCGTCTGGCACGCTGTCAGGTCTCTACCTCCCCTTGTTCTCTACGAACTTGGTGGCGGGTTGTGCGCTCCAGGACTCGGGTGTTCACCAGTTCACCCCTGCCTACAAGCGCGTGACACACTGCACGTGTGCTTGGACGGGTCGCCACCTGGCTACTTTCACTCGAGAGCCGGGGTCGGACCTGTACACACTGACCACTGCGTCCCCTCAGGTAGCTGCGTCTGCGTCTACGTCTGCGTCTGCGTCAGGTCAGCTGTCCGCCCCCTGCTCGTGTCGCTCTCTGGCGCATGAGACTGTCCTCTGGCACCACCGCCTTGGTCACCCGTCTGTGCAGCGCCTTCGGGCCATGCACAAACGGGACCTTGTTACTGGTCTTCCCAGGGTGCTCCCTCCCCTTCCCGACTCGCCTGCTCCTCCCTGTCTTCCCTGTGTCGAGGGGCGGCAGCGCGCCGCTCCTCACTCCTCCTCCTTTCCCCCGACGACTGCTCCTTTGCAGACGCTCCACATGGACGTGTGGGGCCCAGCCCGCGTCCGTGGACAGGGTCAGGAGCGGTACTTCCTGATTGTTGTTGACGACTTCTCGCGCTACACCACGGTCTTCCCCTTGCGCACCAAGGGTGACGTCCCTGATGTCTTGATCCCTTGGATCCGCAGATCTCGTCTCCAGCTTAGTGAGCGTTTCCGCTCCGACTTCCCTGTCCTACGTCTGCACTCTGATAGAGGTGGAGAGTTTTCCTCTGGCCTCTTGGAGGCCTTCTGTCAGCAGGAGGGCATTGAGCAGTCGTTCACGCTTCCGGCCTCTCCACAGCAGAATGGGGTAGCTGAGCGCCGCATTGGCTTGGTCATGGAGGTCGCTCGTACCTCCTTGGTTCATGCGGCTGCCCCCCACTTTCTGTGGCCGTTTGCGGTCCGATACGCTGCGCATCAGCTCAACCTCTGGCCCCGTGTCTCCTTGCCCGAGACTTCTCCGACACTGCGTTGGACGGGAGAGGCTGGCGATGCGTCGCGTTTTCGGGTCTGGGGATCCCGAGCTTTTGTCCGCGACACGTCCGCGGACAAGCTCTCCCGTCGCGCTGTCCCCTGCGTCTTCCTTGGCTTTGTCCCAGACGCCCCTGGTTGGCAGTTCTACCACCCCACCTCGCGGCGTGTCCTGGCCTCTCAGGACGTCACTTTTGACGAGTCCGTCCCCTACTACCGCCTCTTCCCCTACCGCACTGCCCCGCTCCCCCCCCCGCCTCTCTTCCTCGCTCCAGGTGCAGAGGTACCAGACCCCCTCCCCCCTCAGGGTGCCGCTCCCTCAGGTGTGTCCCAGGTAGACCCGGGTGAGCCTGTCGAGGTAGCTGTTGACTCTCGTCCTGCGTCTGGGGGTGCTGAGCCTGGAGGTACTGAGCCTGGGGGTGCGGAGCCTGGGGGTGCTGAGTCTGGGGGTGCGGAGCCTGGGGGTGTTGAGCCTGGAGGTGCGGAGCCTGGGGGTGCTGCGTCTGGGGGTGCTGAGCCTGAGCGTGCTACACCTGGAGGAGCTCTCTCCTCCCAGCAGCTGCAGGAGAGGTACCTCGAGTACTGCCGCCTCCGGAGAGGTGCTGCTGGAGCTCGTCCCGGTACTTCCCCTCCTACCCAGGAGCTCCCCCCCATTCAGCAGATCCGCGAGTGGTACACACGGCGCTGCAGTCTTCGGAGTGGTGCTCCTGGTGCTGCGGACCCGCCTGGTGGAGCTGCTGCTGGTGCTGAGGGCTCGGACATTGGAGCTACTGCTGGAGCTGAGGACCCGGGCGGTGGCGCTGCTGCTGGTGCTGAGGACCCGGACGTTGGCGCTGCTACTGGTGCTGAGGACCCGGGCGGTGGAGCTACTGCTGGTGCTGAGGACTCGGACGGTGGAGCTGCTGCTGGAGCTGAGGACCCGACTGGTGGTGCTGCTGCTGCTGCTGCTGCTGAGGACCCGGGCGTTGGAGCTACTACTGGTGCTGAGGACCCGGCCGCTGGAGCTCCCACTGGTCCTGAGGACCCGGCCGCTGGAGTCTCTTCTGCTTCTGGAGACGCTGCGCGGCCGCGACCGTACTTCGTCCCGCTCCTTCAGCAGGTTCTTGGGCAGGCTCCTCCTCCTTGTCCTCCTCCCTCCGTAGAGTGTCCTCCGCCTGTCCAGCCGCAGTCACAGTTACCGCCTACCTCGTCTCTCCCTGCTCCCTCTCCTTACGCTGGTCCCACAGGAGGTCTTACAGAGCGTCGTGAGCCTGAGTCTCGTCCTGCGTCGCCTGTTCGTCCTGCTCGCACTGGTAGTCGTGTCCGTCGTGAGCGTCCCCCTCCTGTCCCTGGCACTCACTACATGACTCTGCGTCCCTCTACTGCTCCTCAGCGTGTCCCTCTACCGTCTCCTCCTGCGTCCTCTTTGCCTGCCGTTCCGGACCCTGAGTCTGACCGGTATCGTGCTGAGCACCCTACTGTCACGCGTCTCCTCGCTACTGTTGTCACTGACCCTACCTTTGAGTCCTCGGCTGCGTCTGCCCTGGTCGCTGAGTTGGTTGACTTTGCTGCTGCCTGTCGTCTAGACTACGCTGCTAGCCTGGTTGCTGAGTCTGAGTCTGAGTCTGTCTGTCCTCCGTCCGTCGGGGGTGAGTGTGCTCTTAGCACGGATGTCCTTGAGGACAGACAGGAGGAGTTCCAGTGTCTTGCTGCTGCTTTGCCCCGTCTCGTGTCCTTGCTAGTTGCCCCTGAGGGAGACCCGGATGCACCAGACATCCTGACCCCGCGCACTTACGCTGAGGCGATGGCGGGTCCCTACTCCTCTCAGTGGCAGGCAGCCATGGACGCCGAGATGGCTTCCTGGAAGTCCACACGCACCTACGTCGACGAGGTTCCCCCTCCTGGGGCGAACATCGTCAGTGGCATGTGGATTTTCAGGGTGAAGCGGCCGCCGGGTTCTCCGCCTGTCTTCAAGGCGCGTTACGTGGCTCGAGGCTTCAGTCAGCGAGAGGGAGTTGACTTCTTCCAGACCTTCTCCCCCACCCCGAAGATGACTACTCTTCGGGTGCTGCTGCACATAGCCGCTCACCGCGACTACGAGCTTCACTCACTTGACTTCAGCACTGCCTTCTTGCAGGGCAGCCTCTGCGAGGAGATCTGGCTGCGCCGCCCACCTGGCTTCACTGGGTCGTTTCCTCCTGGTACCCAGTGGAGGCTTCAGCGGCCGGTCTACGGTCTCCGCCAGGCTCCGCGTGAGTGGCACGACACACTGAGGACTACACTTGCGGCTCTTGGGTTTGCGCCTTCTACAGCTGACCCGTCGCTGTTCCTGCGCACCGACACTTCGCTGCCGCCGTTCTACATCCTCGTGTACGTCGACGACTTGGTCTTTGCCACTGTTGACACTGCAGGACTCGCCTACGTGAAGTCGGAGCTGCAGAGGAGACACACGTGCACAGACCTGGGTGAACTGACAAGCTATCTTGGCTTGCGGATCACCCGGGACAGAGCACGGCGCACCATTACCTTGACTCAGTCACACATGGTGCAGCAGGTCCTTCAGCGCTTCGGCTTCACGTACTCCTCGCCCCAGTCCACTCCTCTGCCTACAGGTCACTCGCTCTCAGCTCTGCCTTCGGATGAGTCCGTAGAGTCGAGTGGCCCGTATCCAGAGCTTGTGGGCTGCCTCATGTACCTGATGACCTGCACTCGACCTGACCTTGCATACCCTCTTAGCATCCTTGCACGCTATGTCGCTCCTGGCCGTCACAGGAAGGAGCACATGGATGCCGCTAAGAGGGTGTTGCGCTACTTGTGCAGTACGTCGGGCATGGGGCTTGTGCTTGGAGGGCGAGACCGAGTTGTTCTCACAGGGCACTCAGACGCTTCTTGGGCAGACGACCAGGCCACTCAGCGGTCGTCTCAGGGTTACACCTTCAGCCTTGGCTCTGGCTCGGTTTCTTGGCGCTCTACTCGCTCTTCTTCTGTTCTCGGCTCCAGTTGTGAGGCTGAGATCTACGCTACAGCCATGGCTGCCCAGGAGCTACGTTGGCTGACCTACCTGCTGACCGACCTCGGAGAGCGGCCTCGTTCTCCTCCAGTGCTGTACGTCGACAACCAGGCTGCCATTGCCTTGTGTGAGGAGCACAGACTGGAGCACAGAACGAAGCACATCGCCCTGCGGTACTTCCTTGCTCGAGAGCTGCAGCAGCGCGGTCAGCTTTGTATTCGCTACGTGGCCACTGAGGCCAACACTGCTGATGTGTTCACCAAGGCGCTTCAGCCTCGTGACCATCAGCGCTTCTGCACTTTACTAGGCCTTGTGCCTACTGGACCTCACTTGCTTACCTCTTGACTTTGCTTGTACTGTTACATATATATACCTGCCCTTGCTTGTTTAGCGTTATATATATTTGTCATCTTGCATGTTAACTGGCCTTGTGGCCTTGAACTTGTGCTCAGACTGCGTGGTGACATTGTGATCCACCCTGAGCTTGCTTTGCTTGACTGGTCTTGTGACCCCTTGTTCTCCCCCACTTTGCCTATGGGGGTGTGTCAAACTTTATACACTATAGTCTGTGTAGGCTGTAGTGGGGTAGCTCATATGGGGTACAACACTTTAGGGTTTACTACTTGTACTCCTGCATGCTACTAGTTCATTCATTCCTGTCTGTTAGTTTTAACAGATAGTGCACGGACAGTCACTTACGTTGCCGTGTCTTTTGCGCCACCTTAGTTTTCATTCGCACGGTGAGGTTCCACCGCTTGCGGAACCGCTCAGTCCAGCGCTGACTGCCCTTCCACTTCACTTCCGGGAACAACACCTTCATCACCTCGCGTGACCACTCTTGCTGCCGGCCGACTGATACGGCCACACCGCGGTGTCGCCAGTCCAGGAGTTGGGCGTACAAGGAAGACCTTCCGCGCTCATGAAGTCGACAGCGTGCGCTGTGTGCAGCCTTGAGCTCCTCTGCTTGGTTTTTCCACTCCGTGAGGCATTTGCGGTGTATGCCGGACTCCCGCGAGACCTTGCTTATCGATGCCGCAAGCTCCAGCCGAACGAGCCACTTCAATTTCTCCTGGGCTGTGTAGCGCTGCCGTTTATGTTGAGTCGGCTTATGCCCGGGAGAGGGGGGGCGGGCATCTCGGTTCTCAGAGGAAGGGTGGGGTCATTTTTTGTTAATCGGCGGATACGTTGGTATCGGCATCTTCTCGAGTGGTGCGTCGCGCCACCAAGATTCCACACCGTCGTCGTCCGCGTCAGTTGGGTCACGATCTGGGAACACGTCCTCCTCGGTGCCCTCTTCACCGTCGACTCGACCGTCGCATCTAGCGTCGCCGTGTCCGGTGGGTTGTTTATCGGCGGCCACGTCATCGTCGGCGCCCACGGCCGACTCGTCCCACGTGCAGGCTTCAGGATTTCCCCACCGCGGTGCAGTCGGCCGAGCAGCGATGTACACATCGGGGGCCTTGGGTGTGTCCGGTTCAGAGAGCCACTCGTCGAACGTGGCTGGCAAATACAGCTAGAGCACGGGCCGTTGATGAGAAGTCGCGACAGGAACAGGAGGACTCGGAGGATTCGGAGGAGCGGGAGGAGCAGAGGAGCAAGAGGTGCAGGAGGTGAAGGAGGAGCAGGAGGAGCAGGCGGAGCAGGCGGTGCAGGGGGTGCAGGTGGCGCTGGAGGCGTTGGTGGCTCACGGGTATACCACCCGTCCGCGGCAAGTCGCCATGGGCGAGGTGGCTTCTTCTTGAAAAGGAAGTGCGTCCCATTGAATTCCGCCATGGCTTCGCCAGCCAGGCGGGCTAGACTGGAAACTGAATGAAAAAATTGAGGAGGAGGGTGCAGAAATGGGCAACGACGGGGACCCTTGCGGGTTCGCGGCTTGGGGTCCTCGTTGTCAAACATTATACATGTTGTGGTTGTTTAGGCTACAGTGGGTTAGCCTTTAGGGGGTACACAATTCTAGGGTTAGGTACTTGTACTGATTTCACTGCTAGTTCAATCATTCCTGTCTGTTGATTTCGACATGGTTTCAGAGCAGGTCCTTCGCTAGGACCGTTTTTTTTAGGGCCCACCGCTACTGCCTACCTACCTACCTACCTGCGCCCTAGTGCGCCCTTTTTTCACGGCCCCCTAAGGCCCCGCGACCCGCCCCTTAGCGACCCGCGCGCCGCCCCTTAACGGCCCCGTCGGCCCCGTGTTCGCCCCCTTACGGCCCCGCGCTCGCACTTAGAGGCCCCGTCGGCCCCGCGCGCCGCCCCTTAGAGGCCCCGTCGACCCCGCGCGCCGCCCCTTAGAGGCCCCGCTGGCCCCGTCGACCCCGCGCGCCGCCCCTTAGTGGCCCCGTCGAACCCGCGCGCCGCCCTTTAGCGACCCCCGCGCCGCCCCTTAGAGGCCCCGCTGGCCCCGTCGACCCCACCCGCTGCCCCTAACCGCCCCGCACGCGACAGTGACGGCCCCGCCAAACCCAGGCCGCCCGAACCGAACCGCGCAGCCCACACCGAGCCGCGCCGCCCTAACCGAGCCGCGCCGCCCTACCTGAACCGAGCCGCGCCGCCCTACCTGAGTCGCGCTGCCTACTACTGTTAGGGTGCACCTACTGCTACTGCTCCCACTACTACTATGGCTAGCCCTCCTGTACTAGCTTTTGATGCTGAGGGACGTCCAGTGAAGTTTGACACCTGGCTAGATGACCTGCACCTCTTCCTACAGCTCACTGCCAAGGAGGATATCTCACTGTACGATCACGCCCTAGGCCATGCCACTGCCCCTGCTACTACTGCTGACAGCTCTACCCGCTCACAGTGGCAGACTCGTGACGCCCACGCTCGCTTTGCTATTCGCAACTACATCTCTGCCGATAGATGAGCGCGAGCACTTTGGCCAGCACAAGACTGCACAGGAACTGTACAAAGCTGTCGTTGCCCGCTACTCCTCACCTGCCTCCGCCGCACTAGGCCGTCTCTCGCTTCCCTACCTGTTCCCCGACCTGTCCTCTTTCCACACAGTCGCTGACCTCATCACGCACCTCCGCACTAGTGAGGCTCGCTTCCGCGCCGCTATGCCTGATGAGTTCCTTGCCAAGAACCCCCCCCCGCTCTGGCTCACTCTCTACCACCTAGTCACCCGCCTCCCTGACTCTCTGCGTGCAGTCAGGGATTCCTTCCTAGCTCGCTGCCCTACTGAGCTCACCATTGCCCTCCTCGAGAAGGAACTACTTGCAGCTGAGGCTAGCATAGTCGCTGTAGGTGCCTCTCGTGGCGACCCTCGCACCCCGTTCTTTGAGGGGTGTTCTCCTTCCCCCCTTCTTCCCTCTGTCGCCTCTGCTGCTGCTGTCGACCTCCTTGGTGCTGAGAAGGTCGGGACTGCGTCTGCTTCGAGCGGACGCCGCAGCGGCAAGGGCAAAGGGGGCAAGGGAGGCGGAGGTGACGGCGGGGGAGGAGGAGGTGGGGGCGGTGGCAGCGGTGGGGGTGGTGGCGGGGCTGGAGGGGCGAGTGGCGGCGGTGGGGGTGGTGGCGGCAGCGGCGGGGGAGGTGGCAGGGGCGGGGGCGGTGGTGGGGGTGGCGGTGGACGCGGCAGCGGCAGGGGTTGGGGTGGTCGAGGAGGTGGGGGCGGAGGTGGTGGTCGTGGAGGCGCTGGCGGTGGCCAGAGCCAGCAGCACACTCCGTCGCCCCAAGAAGTCCGTGAGTGGTACGCTCAGCACGGGGGGGGGGGGGGGGTGGCTTTAGCTGCACGTACGCCATTCGCACTGGTGACCACACTGGTCAGCCGTGTGGGGGACCACACGCTACGCAGCGCTGCTTCGCTCGCCTCAACGACGCTTGGCGTGTTCAGTTCCCTCAGGCCACTGAGCTGCCCCGCTGGGTTGATCTCCTGAAGAAGGGGATTGATATCTATGCTCTAGACTTTGATGCTATTCTCACTGCCATGTATGTGATGTCTACTAGTGGAGAGGGTGCTGAGTACCTGTGTGTTCCGCCCGACCCGGGCATTAGGACCAGTGCGTCTGCCGCTTCAGGTCCTCGCGTGTCTGCTACCTCAGGTGCTGGTGAGGCTGCTGCTCTAGGTGCTTGTGCGTCTGCGCCCCCTGGTACTGAGTCGACTGCGGCACTGCACACCTTCACACTGGACTCAGGTGCTTCTCGCTGCTTCTTTCGTGACCGCACTGTCCTTGAGCCGCTTGCTCGGCCAGTTGCTGTCTCCCTCGCTGACCCCTCTGGGGGCCCAGTTCTTGCGACCTCCTCCACTGTCCTTCCCTGTCCTGCGGTCCCGTCCGGCACACTGTCAGGTCTCCACCTCCCCTCGTTCTCTACAAACCTGGTGAGTCGCAGGGTGTGCGCTCCAGGACGCGGGTGTTCACCAGTTCACCCCTGCCTACGAGCGCGTGACACACTGCACGTGTGCTCGTACGGGCCGCCACTTGGCTACCTTCACTAGGCAGCCGGGGTCGGACCTGTACACACTGACCACTGAGTCTCCTCAGGTAGCTGCGTCTGCGTCTGCGTCAGGTCAGCTGTCGGCCCCCTGCTCGTGTCGCTCTCTGGCGCACGAGACTGTCCTCTGGCACCACCGACTTGGCCACCCGTCTGTGCAGCGCCTTCGTGCCATGCACAAACGGTACCTTGTCTCTGGTCTTCCCAGGGTCCTCCCTCCCCTCCCACCCTCGCCTGCTCCTCCCTGTCTTCCCTGTGTCGAGGGGCGGCAGCGCGCCGCTCCTCACTCCTCCTCGTTTCCCCCGACGACTGCTCCCTTGCAGACGCTCCACATGGACGTGTGGGGCCCAGCCCGCGTCCGTGGTCAGGGTCAGGAGAGGTACTTCCTGATCGTTGTTGACGACTACTCGCGCTACATCACGGTCTTCCCCTTGCGCACCAAGGGTGAGGTCCCTGATGTTTTGATCCCTTGGATCAGCAGAGCTCGTCTCCAGCTCAGCGAGCGTTTCCACTCGGACTTTCCTGTCCTGCGCTTGCACTCTGACAGAGGTGGTGAGTTCTCCTCCGACCTCTTGGCAGCCTACTGTGCTGAGCACGGCATTGAGCAGTCGTTCACGCTTCCGGCCTCTCCACAGCAGAATGGGGTTGCGGAGCGCCGCATTGGCCTAGTCATGGAGGTCGCCCGTACCTCCTTGATCCATGCGGCTGCCCCCCACTTTCTGTGGCCGTTTGCAGTCCGGTACGCTGCGCATCAGCTCAACCTCTGGCCCCGTGTCTCCTTGCCGGAGACCTCGCCCACGCTGCTGTGGACGGGGGAGGTTGGCGATGCGTCGCGTTTCCGGGTCTGGGGATCTCGAGCTTTTGTCCGCGATACGTCCGCGGACAAGCTCTCCACCCGCGCTGTTCCCTGTGTCTTCCTTGGTTTTGTCCCTGACGCGTCTGGTTGGCAGTTTTACCACGCCACCTCGCGCCGGGTCCTTGCCTCTCAGGACGTCACTTTTGACGAGTCCGTCCCCTACTACCGCCTCTTCCCCTACCGCACTGCCCCGCTCCCCCCCTCGCCTCTCTTCCTCGCACCAGGTGCTGCTGTGGTAGACCCCCTCCCCCCTCAGGGTGCCGCTCCCTCAGGTGTGTCCCAGGTAGACCCGGTTGAGCCTGTTGAGGTAGCTGTTGACTCTCGTCCTGCTGGGGGTGCGGAGCCTGGGGGTGCTGAGCCTGGGGGTGCGGAGTCTGGGGGTGCTGAGCCTGGGGGTGCGGAGTCTGGGGGTGCGGAGCCTGGGGGTGCGGAGTCTGGGGGTGCTGAGTCTGAGGGTGCTGAGCCTGGGGGTGCTGAGCCGCGGAGTTCTGAGTCTGGGGGTGCTGAGCCTGGGAGTCCTACACCTGGAGGAGCTCTCTCCTCGGAGCAGCTGCGTGAGTGGTACTCAGAGTACTGCAGCCTCCGGAGAGGTGCCTCTGGAGCCAGGAGTACTCCTGCGACTGGTGCTGGTGTCCCCCCTCCTCAGCGGGAGCTGCCCTCTCTTGAGCGGATCCGTGAGTGGTACGAGCGGCGCTGCACTCTCCGGAGTGGCGCGCCTGGTGTCGCGGACCCTGGTGCTGGAGGTGCTGCTGCTGGTGCTGGAGGCTCTCCTGGTGCTGCTGGTGCTGCGGACCCTGGAGTTGGCACTGCTGCTAGTCCTGAGGACCCTAGTGCTGGAGCTGCTGCTGGTGCTGCGGACCCGGGAGTTGGAGCTGCTGCTGGTGCTGCGGACCCTGACGTTGGAGCTGCTGCTGGTGCTGCGGACCCTGGAGTTGGCACTGCTGCTGATACTGGGGACCCGGGAGTTGGAGCTGCTGCTGGTGCTGCGGACCCGGGCGTTGGAGCTGCTGCTGGTGCTGCGGACCCTGACGTTGGAGCTGCTGCTGGTGCTGCGGACCCGGGAGTTGGAGCTGCTGCTGGTGCTGCGGACCCTGACGTTGGAGCTGCTGCTGGTGCTGAGGACCCTGGAGCTGGCGCTGCTGGAGCTGCTGCGGGTGCTGGTGGTGTCTCTACTGGTTCTGGAGTCGCTACGCAGCCCCGGCCGTTCTTCGTTCCGCTCTTTCAGCAGGTTCTTGGTCAGCCTCCTCCTCCTTGTCCTGCTCCCTCCTTAGAGTGTCCACCGCCTGTCCAGTCACAGTCACAGTTACCGCCTGCCTCGCCGCTCCCTGGTCCTTCTCCTTACACTGGTCCCACAGGAGGTCTTACGGAGCGTCGTGAGCCTGAGTCTCGTCCTGTGTCGCCTGCGTCTCGCTCTGCGTCGCCTGTTCGTGCTGCTCGCACTGGTCGTCGTGTCCCGCGTGAGCGTCCTCCTCCTGTCCCTGGCACTCACTACATGACTCTGCGTCCCTCCACTGCTCCTCAGCGTGTCCCTCTGCCGTCTCCTCCTGCGTCCTCTCTTCCTACTCTTGCTGACCCGGAGTCTGACTCCCTTCGTGCTGCCCGTCCTACTGTCACGCGTCTCCTCGCTACTGTTGTCACTGACCCTACCTTTGAGTCCTCTGCTGCGTCTGCTCTCGTCGCTGAGTTAGTTGACTTTGCTGCCGCTTGTCGTCTCGACTACGCCGCTAGCCTAGTTGCTGCGTCTGAGTCTGTCTGTCCTCCGTCCGTCGGGGGTGAGTGTGCTCTTGGCACGGACGTCCTTGAGGACAGGCAGGAGGAGTTCCAGTGCTTTGCTGCTACTTTGCCCCATCTTGTGTCCATGCTAGTTGCCCCTGAGGGAGACCCGGATGCACCAGACATCCCGACCCCGCGCTCTTACGCAGAGGCGATAGCGGGTCCCTACTCCTCTCAGTGGCAGACAGCCATGGACGCAGAGATGGCTTCCTGGAAGTCCACAGGCACCTACGTCGACGCAGTTCCCCCACCAGGGGCGAACATCGTCAGTGGCATGTGGATTTTCAGGGTGAAGCGGCCGCCGGGTTCTCCGCCCGTCTTCAAGGCGCGTTACGTTGCTCGAGGCTTCAGTCAGCGTGAGGGAGTCGACTTCTTCCATACCTTCTCCCCCACCCCGAAGATGACCACTCTTCGAGTACTGCTGCACATAGCCGCTCAGCGCGACTACGAGCTTCACTCTCTTGACTTCAGCACTGCTTTCTTGCAGGGTAGCCTGCACGAGGAGATCTGGCTGCGCCGCCCACCTGGCTTCACTGGGAATTTTCCTCCTGGCACCCAGTGGAGCCTCCGGCGGCCGGTCTACGGTCTCCGCCAGGCACCACGTGAGTGGCACGACACACTGAGGACGACGCTTGCGGCACTTGGGTTCGCGCCTTCTACTGCTGACCCGTCGCTGTTTCTGCGCACAGACACTTCGCTGCCGCCGTTCTACATCCTCGTGTACGTCGACGACTTGGTCTTTGCCACTGCTGACACTGAGGCTCTCGCCCACGTGAAGTCGGAGCTGCAGAAGAGACACACGTGCACAGACCTGGGTGAACTGACAAGCTATCTTGGCTTGCGGATCACCCGGGACAGAGCACGGCGCACCATTACCTTGACTCAGTCACACATGGTGCAGCAGGTCCTTCAGCGTTTCGGCTTCACGTACTCCTCGCCTCAGTCCACTCCTCTGCCTACCGGTCACTCGCTCTCAGCTCTGCCTTCAGATGAGTCCGTAGAGCCGAGTGGCCCGTATCCAGAGCTTGTGGGCTGCCTCATGTACCTGATGACCTGCACTCGATCTGACCTTGCATACCCTCTTAGCATCCTTGCATGCTATGTCGCTCCTGGCCGTCACCGGAAGGAGCACATGGATGCCGCTAAGAGGGTGTTGCGCATACCTGAGAGCATGAGAGCATGCCTGAGAGCATGAGAGCATACTTGAGAGCATGAGAGCATACCTGAGAGCATGAGAGCATACCTGAGAGCATGAGAGCATACCTGAGAGCATGAGAGCATACCTGAGAGCATGAGAGCATACCTGAGAGCATGAGAGCATACCTGAGAGCATGAGAGCATACCTGAGAGCATGAGAGCATACCTGAGAGCATGAGAGCATAACTGAGAGCATGAGAGCATACCTGAGAGCATGAGAGCATGCCTGAGAGCATGAGAGCATGCCTGAGAGCATGAGAGCATACCTGAGAGCATGAGAGCATACCTGAGAGCATGAGAGCATACCTGAGAGCATGAGAGCATACCTGAGAGCATGAGAGCAACATGAGAGCATGAGAGCATACCTGATAGCATGAGAGCAGCCAGTGCAGCGAGCACGAGGCCAGAGCGTCGCGTCACAGCCGCGCCGCCGTGCGAACGCGCCATCATGATTTGATTGATGTCGCTTCGAAACGGTGCAGTAGTAACGGTTACTACTGCTACTACTACTACCGGCGAGATGAAGATGGTCAAATGAGGAGCACAGCAGCAGTACTACAGCAGCACAGCAACAAGCATCCAAGGCTCTGACGTTAATGAGGGGCAGCGCAAAATCAAACAAATTCAGGCTTTGTAGTTCAACTGATAAGCATTGTCATGCGGCCGTGTTCTTGGTAGCTGCGACGGCGGGAATGCGCGTCAGTGGGAAGAAATAGTTCTTCTGCAAGTACTACTTGTACTACTAGTAGTAGGGCATGGTAGGAAGGCTCTTTGGGATAAAAACGATCCTGTACTAGAAAATATAGTTTTCACGATGAATGAGAACGTCCAAGCGCAACTGTAACACCAAAGAAAGAAAGGACAGCTAAGGGGTTCATCAAGAAAGTGCACTAATACAGCTAGAAGGACAGACAAAAGAACGATGCGGTCGTGCAGTACAGTGCTAAGGTTATGCCGGCTTGCTGGTTGAAAAAGGAAACGCATCGTAAAAGCGGTATTCCGCATGAAAAGGGCATCAGCAGCATCTTTGTGTGCGCTCGCCGTCGTTGTGTGCGCGCGCCGTGAGTTCCTTGTGTTGCTGTTCCGCCGAAGCAGGACAGGACCAGGCGAAGCTGAGAACTGCCAGAGCCGAACCTAACCCCGCTCAACTTCAAAGAAACCATCCGCGATGCTGGCACTGGTTCAACCAATGATTGGTCGTCACGGAGGGATTATCACGTGAAGCCGATGAAATGGCCGATAAAATGGTAGGGTTGGGTTGGGTGGATTGGTTTGGAGGATTTGGGTGTTCTCTTCCAGCCAGGCAGGAGCCTGCTCCTCCGTGATTTCCTGGGAAACAAATTGACAACGACATCCCAACGTCCAAGGAAGCAGCAAGCAACTGAGCTCAACTCGTCCACTGGCTAGCTGCTGCTACATACATCGTCTACTACTACAAGACAACAATGCTGACCAGAATACAGAATTTATACAGTCCGTAGACACTCTCTGGGCTTGTCAATGTCATAATAGACAAACCAGCCCCTGCTTGACTCGGTAGGACCGAGCGACAGCTTGGAGCAGGAAACTTGTGTCAAAGAAACTGCTTGTGCAGTAACTGACAGGGAGCAGATAGAAATTGACAGTTGCTGATAGCAAGCAGGGAAGGGGATGAGTAGGGGAGTGTCCACTTAGATGCGGTTTGGTGGGATGTTTTTGCGTGACAAAACGGTTAATTTTTACCGTAGAACGTTTAGTTCCGGTTTTAAAAAACGTCAGGGTTTGAATGAGATCGCCTTCCTGAGATGAGGCCCCATTCGGCCCCATCCGACGTGGCCCCAAGCAACAGTGCACGAAACACGTGCCTGTGCCATGGCAGCAAAGTGGGGGTGAATGTGGATGTCGCATGATTTGGCAGCCGAGGGTCGTGCGAAATTGCCTCACGTTACACCTAGTTCTCGATAATTGCACACCCCCTACCCTTTTTTTTCGTAGGTACCCTTTACGTGCTTTGACTTGATGCGACGGACACCCAGAAATTGAGGGACTATAAAGATACAACGGGCAGGTAGCCTCTAGAAAGAAACTCGCACTTAATGTTCGGGGTGAAGTGTTTAGTTAGGTTTTTGTTCTCTTTTATATTCTTGGTGCACCCCGACCAAACCCGAAAGTACGTCCGACCCTCCTCCGCGGTTTTCCAAAACGCTGGTAACTATCCTACGAAAACGATTGACCTAGGGTAAATACCCCAGGGTGTGAGATTAAGGGGTGTGAAATAATCGAGAACAAGGAGTAACTTTCCTTGCCTCCGAACGTCAGAACGAGTCAAGCTAGACTGTCACGTAACCAAAAAACTGAACTAGGACAATGAAATTCCCTTGAAAACCCTAAAAGTTTTATCGGTTCCCACCCAGTGTGTTTCTCGATCGTCTCATGGGAGTATGTGGCTGTTGAAAACTGTCGTATGAACATTTGATGCAGACGCATGTGAGTGGTTGCACCAACTCTCTTGTTTTGGCGCCCTAATCGACTCCCGTCGCATGGCACGTGTGATGGGTGTGACCAAGATTGAATTCTGCCACGCTGGACCAATGATGCTGCACTTCGATGGCCATCTCAGGAAGGCGCCCTGACACTCTCTTCGGTCTGACTCAGCCTATGGCTCATGGAACAACCCGATTGACGGTCGTTAAGCACGACACGTCTGCACCAAACCAACGGGGCGTGCGCTGGGCTGGTTGGCCAATCAGAGTGGGTTAAGGTTAAGGTTATATATTGATCGTAATCAATGTACAATGAGCAGTACCATAGAGCTATCTAGAAACATGGCCGAGATGGCCAGCATCCTCTAAGGAGCACGTGGAACACACGTTATTTCTTTGTCCTACGGACAACCACCAGCAGCCTGGGGAGACGCTCTATGCGGTGGCAGTCTACTGTGGTCGGAACGGGTTTCCCAGAAGCCATGAGAATCTGAGGCCGGGGTGAATGGAAGGTGTACCGGTCCTGTCGAAGAGGAGGAAGCGGAGTTTCTGAGCTCGCTTGATGCTGGAGGATATGCGTTGACGCTTCTTGGCAGATAAGCGCCTGCCCCTCCACATATAAATTTTGAAGGCGATGAGGAATTGGGCTAATATCAGCTGCAGTATCTCGAAGCTCGAAGATGAGGAGTTGCGGTACTTATGGTCGCAGCGACTGGTCCACAGTGTTTTAACTGCAGCTCCCACTAGTAGGCTCCAAGGGGGAGACTGTCCCACCCGTGACTGTATCGGGAAGAAGATGTGTTCGGCGGGGGTAGTTTGTCTGAGGTGGCGGTCAGCGACTGTGTGGAGGGCCGAGATGACGTTTCCGGCGGAGGCGCATTCAAAGAAGATATGCGGTAGTGTCTCGACGACTGCAGCTGGGCACCGGGGGCAGACCCCTCGATCGTCAAAGTATTGGAAGCGTGATCCAGAGGGAAGGGTAAGCGTGTAGAGTCTGAAAAGGATGTCCCGTTGGCGGCTCGGCTGGTCTTTGAGAAATGAGTCCTTAAGGCCAGGGAGGGGAGGAGGAGGAAGGGTGAGGTCGCGGGTCCATCGGCTGTGGTGAGTAAGCGGTTGTGGTGAGTAGAGGAGACGGCGGATGTCGGCGAGGCTGGGGATGCCGTCCTGTAGAAGTTCTATCCTAGCTCCTAACCCTGCCCCTGTGTGAAGTGGCCCTGCGAGCCACCAATCCCTGACGTGCACCTCTATGAGGTCCTGAAGACGGAAGAGTCCGGTAGTTGCCGGGGGGCGGGCGATGCGATGGTTTGGCGATACGAGGTGGACAGTAGCCGAGACGGAGGAGGGGGGGATGTAGGCGACGACTTGGACGACGAGGTGCGAGATGGAGTAGTGGTCGTCCGAAAGCATGAACCAGTCTCTTGGGGAGGCAGAGGAGGCGTGTGGGGTTTGGAGGGCGGCCCACCAGGGACGTTTGATAGCCTTGATGAGATATGGAAGGATGCGAGTTGCGTCGTCGTGGAATTCCTCTGGGAGTTCGGAGCAAAACTCTTGTGCTGAGATGGGGCCGACGCCAAAGTTGGTGGTTCGTACAATGTGTCCAATGCGGAGCTGCCTTGTAAGCAGGAAACGCTCGTGTTGGCGGGTGCCAAACGGCCGATCGTCGGGTTTGAGGAGCGAGCGGTTGAAGGCGAGAGGTTTGGTGAGGATGCACTGCATGCGTAGGGGGGGGGCATGGATTACCAGGGGAAGAGAGAGGAGGGCTTTTAGTTCGTCCAGCGCCCGAGGGGGGATGAAGGTGGGGAGATAGTCTCGTTCGAGGATGGCTTTATGGGAGAACAGACCGTGTAGCCCAAAGGGGAACGGGGTCAAGGTACGTGCAACTTCTTCGGACGGGGTGGGTCCAAATCTGCGCAGGGCACGCTGGATAGCGAGGGCTTTGACCTGTGTAGATGGGGCGATTGCCCCAACCCCGCCATCTCGGGGGGAGTTGTATAGGAGGCCATTGGGGAGGAATCGTTGTGCGAGGCCGTCATGTTTATGTTTGGAGGACGAGAGGAAATTCCCGACAGATATGTCCAGGCGTTTGATGGTGTCCGGTGGAGCTGGTTGGAAGCGTCCAGGATAGGAGATGACAGAGTTCAAAAAGATCGAGGAGAGAGATTTGCGGCACGTGACAGTGGCATGTAAGGCCGCCAGGAATTTGGAAGTGTTTTGTATACGAGCAAGAGCCTTAGTCCAGGTAGTGGATCCGGGGTGTAGTCGTTCAACAAAAATTCCAAGGATGCGTTCTGCTTCGTCGGGGGCTCGAACGGGTATAGGCCCGGTGTGCACAAGGTCAGTGGGGGGGATGTTGAAAGGAATAATGGAGCATTTGTTCCAGTTGGGGACCTCCCCAGACACGGACCCAAAAACACCTAGGAGCATCACTGCGAGGCCGAGCTCTGTGTCTGAGGTGAGGAAGAGTGTTACATCGTCCGCATAGCATGCCATGAGTCGGCGCTGAGCGGGGGACAGAGCGAAGCCGGGGAGGAAGAGGGCCATATAGCGGTGAAAAATCTCAATGACACAGACGAAGAGTAGAGGCGCTAGAGGACAGCCCTGTCGGACGCCTGTACGGACGGGGAAGGTGGGGCCGAGCATGTTGTTGACCGAGATTCGTGTGTTCGTGTCGGAGTGCATTAGTCGTACCCAGTGGATGAAGGATGCAGGGAGACCGAGGACCGCTAAGGCTTGGAGGAGGAAAGGTCGATCGACGAGGTTATAGGCCTTCCGAAAGTCCACCGTAAGAGCGAGAAGAGGGGTCGAAGAGAAGGCTGCCCAGTCCATGATGTCGAGGGTATCGTTGATTGTATCTCCGATTTTCCTGTTTTTAATGAAGGCGGTTTGCGATGGGTGGATGAGCTGGGGGAGAACGAGCTGAAGGCGGTTAGCCAGACATAGAGCGAGAACTTTGTAATCGGCGTTCATGAGGGTGATGGGGCGGAGATTCTCTACTAGCGAGGAGTCACCCCTTTTAGGAATAAGGACAGTACGTCCGGTCAGCATGGACGGAGGTAGACGAGAGAGTGGTTGTAGTGGGGAGAGCAGGGAGTGGAAGACCGGTGCAAATCGCGGGGAAAATTGCCGAAAGAGTTCCCCAGGAAGGCCGTCTGGGCCGGGGGTTTTTCCTCGAGATAGAGATAGCAGCGCTTTTCCAATTTCAGCTAGGGAAAGGGGGGCGCTGAGTCGTAGGAGTAAGGGGTTCGGGATGGAGGAGGGGGGGATGTGTTGCCAAAAGGAACTGCTTGGGGTGATGGGGTTGTTTCCGCTGTAGAGTGTCTGGAAGAAGTTAGAGCACATGTTGGTCATGGTGGGGAGGCCGACGTCATCTGTCCATTAGGTAAGGTCAGGGATTTGATTATCAAGCCTTTGATCCGTGAGTTGAGGCCAGAGAGAAGAGAGGAAACTCCCATTTCTCTGTGCCCTTCCACTTTGAGCTTGGCCTTGAGCGCAATCTCGGAGGCTTTCGCGGCTTCATACCTGGCCAGATGGAGTCTTGCTTGGTCAAGGCGGTTGGACTCGGCCTGAGTCAGGAGCGTGTACGCTGCATGTCGCTGTAGGGAACCGATGGTATGTTCCAGATGTGCGATCGTGCCATCGACGCGGCGTTTCTCCTGGTTGGAAAAGCGTTTGAGGTTAAGGGTGAGGCCGAGCTTCCATCTGTCCCAGGAGTCCGGGGAAGAGGTGGATGGGAAGACTGCGAGGGCAGTGTCGATGATTTGTGAGACATGGGGGCGCATGAGTAGATGCTGTCGGAGTCGCCATGGTCGAGGGGCAACTGTTGGGTTGATGAAGCAGAGCGAGCAGAGGGGGGCGTAGAGGTGGTCCGTGATTGTCGTGCGGGTTTGGATGTACGGACATGCAGCAAGACGGGAAACGAAGGCCCGAGAGATGTATATCCTATCGAGTCGGGAGGAGGTGGGCGGCGTTGCAGTATTGTGACGCTGCCTCCCATAGAAGGAGAAGACATCTGTCGGCGTGGGGTGGAGTGCACGAAAGGTGTCGACCAGTGAGTGGTTATCCATGAGTTTGGCGAATGAAGCGCCCTCACGAACCTCGAAGTCTTTGGGAGGGCGGTTTCTGTCGATGGGAAGGATTACCGAGTTGAAGTCTCCGACAAGCATGGATGCGGCGGCAGCGGTTGGGGCTTCCAGTGCCGGGACGAGTGTGGTGGTCCACCACATCCGGCGTTCGTAGAACTGTGTGGGGGCGTATATGGCGATAAGGCGGATTTGCTCCTGGAGATAGTTGAGGTGTACAGTGATAAGTCTGCCATCTGCGGAGGGGAGTGGAGAGGACAGTGAGATAGCCCTGTTAAAAGATAAGATAGAGATACCACCGATAAGCGTGGGCCTCCCTGTGGTGCTGTCGGTAGAGAGTAGTGCTGGGGCGTGAGCGGAGGCGTGCGGTCGAAATTTTAACTCCAGGTTGGGGATTCTGTCGATGAGCCGGGTGTCGATGAGGATGACGAGGTCAGTGGGAGCAGGAAGTCTCGTCAGCCACGACTTCAGCTCATCCATTTTGCGTGTCCCGTTAATTCCGTTCACGTTAATGCATAAGATGCGTAGGTGTGTTAACATGGCCATGCTGTGGAGGCCACCGCACGGGGGAGCGTGCGTATCCACGGCCTAAGTACGAGTTTTTGCTGATGAGTGCAAAGGGTGGAGGTGAGGCCGGAGACGTGCCAGACTTGGTGAGGTTTGTGATGCCGAGGCGGCACTGGGATGCAGGATTGCTTGATAGAAAGGTGTACCGGTGGGTCCTTGAGGTCGAAGAGGTGCCGAAACAGTGCTTGTTTGGAGTTTGGGGTACGTGCCGTGTGTAAGCGTGCTCGATTTGTTCGAGCGTGACTAGTGCTACATCGTAGCTGCAAGGCTGACTTGAGGTGCACTGAGGTTGCAAGGTGCAGAAAAGTGATTGAGTGGTGGACTATGGGAGCTTGCGAGTTGAAACGGTAGTAAAAAATTGTACGATCCACTTCCCTTGTTGCAACGAAACAGTGCAGCGACGCGCTATCATTCTTATGCTCTTTTGGTAGTTTGTAATGACGGTAGTGTCCAATATTGTACCAGTAATCTTGTTTCCAGCTAGAGTTGGGACAGGTGTTGCAGCTGAGTGTAAAGACCGGGACAAGACTTAATGCACAAGAGCGAGTGAAGCATTTGAAACAGAGAGACTTGTAGCGGTCTGATGCACAACATCGTGGGGCAAACAACCAAGGGGCAGCACAAAATGCAGGGGGTGCAGGCAGAGGGAGATAGTTCTCCAACGACAGAGACAACGCTTGGAAGCACGTATAGCTAAGGAATCTGCCAGGCACGCAGAGTGATAGAGGGGCCAGGGAGAGAGGGGGTAGAAGGGGGGGAAGGTAGAGCAGCAAGGTAGCGTGGGTTTCTAAGGGGCTTTGTGAAGGCGCCTCAAAAGACAGAAAGGGCAGAATGTAGAGCAGCAGGAAGTCAGGGCCGAGTGCGGGCCCAGGGTGGAACCAGAGGGGCATGAGGGGGGAAGGGTGACCCCGGGGGGCGGAGGGGCGGTGTGAAGGCGGGGTGGAGCGGGGAAGGTAGGAGGTGAGGCAGGCACATTGAGCCACCACAGGGGGGGGAGGCCGGCCTAGGGGGGGGGATAGGGGCGGCGTCGTAGTAACCAGGGGCGCGGGTCTAAGAGGAGATGAGGGGGGGGAGCATCTGGGGCAAAGGGTGGGAGCAACGTCAAAATCAGAGGCGTGAAGCGACATAGAACACAGGGCAGGGAGCCTAAAGAAGCAGGCAGGCAAGCATGCAGGCGCAGTAGGCGGGTCGGAGCCAAGGGCCGCAAGGCGCAGGGGGAGGGGGGTGGGGTCAAGCAGGCAGTTACCAGAGCCCGGGCGGTTAAAAGGAGCTGACTGGGAGCCCGAGGGGCTTTCCGAATCACGAGGCCACGTGTAGGCAATGGCAGGAGCAAGGATGTGAACGCAAAGGCGTTGGCCACAGCGATTCACGAGGTTTGACTGGAAGCCTAATCGGCAGCCCGAGTCAGGGGTAGACTGAGAGCCTAAGCGGCAGCCCAAGTCCGGAGACCATGCATAGAGGCAAGGATAGCGAGGCAAGGTGTAAATCGTCAAAGCGAGAGAGCGAGCGGCAACGCAACAGCACAGGGAAGGTAGCGGACCATGAGGCTTACAGAGACGATAAAATGGAGAGCGACTGAGAGAAGCAGGGGGGTGTTCGGGAGCACTCACCTGAAGATATGCAAGGGGGAGGTAACGCATGCACGCCTGAGGTTGCCACCGCTTCCAGTAGTACAGAAAAGGCGACGGCGAGCTGTTGGCGGCGCGGTAGCACGGTGCGCGCAGACCCGGATCGCGCGGTTCAGCGGTGTCGCGCGGGCCGGAGACTCGGCGTGGAGAATAGCAGGCGTGTCGGAGGAGAAAGCGGGGTGTACGTAAACGGGGGGGGAGCGCCAGTAAACAGAGCCATCGGTAACAATTGAAGCGTTGCCATGTGTACGCGGGGACGAGAGGGAGGAGAGCGACGAGAAACGGCGCGTGTGCGCAGCGCCAAATTTCTGGCGGAGGCGGGGGGTTATCTGTTGGCGACGGCGCGGGAGGTATAGGGTGCGGCTAGCAGTGCTGAAAGGTCCCTAGGCGGCAGCGAAGCAATAACGAGGCTCCTCGCGGCCTTCGCGAGCACGGGAGGTCGAGGCACGGAAAAACAGACGGGGACTGCTGGGCTGACAAGCGGGAGGATCCGTGGGAGTTAAAAATTGAGACGCAAAAGACGAAACTGGGAGGAGAGGCGCAGGATAAGCTTAGGTACGGCGTTTTTCTAAATGGCGGCGTCACAACCTGTTCCCTGCATGTCGGCGAAGCGTTGTCAAAGGAGGTCGGGGAGATCACGGTGAGCAAGGTGAGCGAGGTGAGCAGCGGAAGCAGACCGAGGAGGGAGACCAACTTACCTGGCGCCGAGACGATGTCGAGTAGCTGGAACCAGCCTAATCGGCAAAGGTTTGACAGTCGTACGGTGAAATAGGAAGGTAAGCTGGGGCTGCTGATGTCCGCGCTAGTTAAAAACCTAGGTGAAAGCCTAGGTGGCGACATAGTCGGGGTCGAGCTTTTATTTATCTTTGGCCAATCAGAGTGGGAACATCCGAGTACAAGTGGACCTCCTATGCCTAGTGAATAATAAATATTGGGAAAGTACATCCCAGCTCCTTGTTTTCAAAAAGGGTTTTGAGTTGATCACGCACACTTACTGAAACTATACGCCAAAAGCGCAGCACTGTAGCTTCTGGCGCATGGTTTCTTCTAGTTTTTCGCTCATAGCGCAGAATTAGCTCCTTTCAACGCAGTTCGTTCATCATTGGCCAAAATATCGACGGACCGACATTTTCGCTTAAATTGACGGCCAGCGAACTGACTACACCTGCATTTTGGGCAGACAAAAACATAAACCCCTCTCGGATGGCATGTTGTTTAGGGAGGCATCAACCTTAAACACAATGCGGAAGTGTTTGGGGTTGATGCCATAAACAATCGGTTTTATTGTTCGTGATGTATATTATTTCTCGATGGCAGCATCGAGGGAGTCATCAACCCTAAACACCATATATTGGGTGTTTCGGGTTGATGCACTTTCTCCGTGGGATATTTTTTTCCGCGCAGGTAAAAAACATGACCGGATAGTTACTGTTCTTACTAACAGTAAAACCAATTGGCCTCTAACTTTCGAACATGTGGCCCAATAACAATCGAACTGCGTTGAAAGGAGCTAATTCTGCGCGATGTGTGAGAAACTGGCAGACACCATGCGCCAGAAGCTACAATTCTGCGCTTTTGGTGTATAGTTCAGTAAGTGTGCGGGATCAACTCAAAACCTTTTCAAAAATCTCCCAAATTTAGTCCCAGGTTTACTCAAATAGTACAACTCATTTGAATTTTGCTCACGCGACGTCCAAATTATGTTCAAAACTGGTCCTGCGGAGCGAACTTTTCGACACGTGTCCATTTTCGCATTAGAAAACTTCTGATGGGGGCGAAAAATATAAAATCCCTAGGGAAAAATGACACATTCGCGAGAGGGATCAACCCTAAACACCTCACGGGTCCGTTTTATGTTTTTTGCCCCGTCAATACTTTTCTGGTTCGAAAATGGACACGTGCCAAAAAATTTGCCCCGCATGACCAGTTTTGAACATAATCTGGGCCTTGACTGGGCAAAAATTCATAAAGCTGTACTTTTTGAGTAAACTTGGGGCTAAATTTGAGAGATTTTAAAAAACAAGGAGTTGGGATGTACTTGTTAAGGCGAAGCCCTGCACGCGCCTGGTTTCGCGTGTAGCAGCCCTATGCGGAGCAGCGAGACTTCGCATACCGCATACCGGTGTTGCGGTATTCGCCGAGTACAATCCAAAAGTGCACTTCAGCATGCACTGTTCAACACTGAACCGAATTGGAGGGAAGTGACGACATTGCACAAACGAGTATGTGCAACTGTCTGTTGCGAGCACCTGCGCAACTACTCCTGGGCAGGTAGAAAATGCACCTGACGGTATTTTCACCTGATGGTATTTTCACCTGGCGGTGCCAACCTGGAACCGCATACTTGTGTAGGTGCTTCCACGTTCTCCTTGAACAGCGTTCTTCATGAACAACGTTCTCGTAGAACGTTCTCGCACATGTCACTATGATTCCTATAAGGTTCATGTTGTATCTGTTGTAATATATCAATTAATCAAATTCTTTCTTTCGTTACTGGGTACCAAGCCTGTTGCTGTATACCAAGCATACTGTTCTCCGATTACCAGTATCCGGTTTCCAGCAAGTCCGTATCACAAACCTCCCACTTCACTCTCTGATCGTGCAAACTCTGCGCCTAGGCTCTCCCACAATCGCCTATACTTCGCATGGTGCGGTGAGTGTGGACGCACACGCGGACTTCAGAGAGCCTCGGATACGATTGACGAAGTTGTCAACCTTGGGCCGGCAGCCACATCGATTTCGTATGGCGGGCGAGGGCGCCGCTACGGAACGCATGGACCTAGAAGCACAGGTCGTTGCTTTGCGGGAGCGCCACAGCGATGGCGAAATCAGCGCCGAGGATCTGGAGCTGATGATCGAAGGAGCTCGTTCGAAAATTGAGGCGGAAATTGAGTCCGCTTCTCCCCGTGCTGAAGGCAACAACGTCAACCTCAAACGCAAGTCCTTCGGTCTGCAGCTGCAGCGAGTGCGCGTAGTGACGCGCATGGTTATTGCAACTCTGCACGACAGAAAGGTGGTGGACCCTCATGGGCAGCAAATGCGTCAACTGTACGCGATGGTGGCATCACTCCGGAATACGGATACTTCAAGTTCTCACCCGACAAGATTGTCATGCCGAAACTACTTGAAGGGCGTCACGACTTGACAACGTGGGTCGAGTCCATTGAGCCGCAGTTGGAGATTGCGCAGCTGAAGAAGTTCGTTGACGGCACGGTGGAGGTGCCGCCTGAGGATGACGCTGAGCGACGCGCACATTTTCATTCTGCGCAGCTGTTGACGTTTATGGTCATCTCAAGGTGTTGCTCGCCGGTCGTCCAAGTTGCATTGAAGCCATGCCGTCTACGGGTAGACGCTGGTTTTCAAGCTTGGCAATTCATTATGAAGACCTACAAGGCAACGGATGACCTTTACATCGGCCAGCTGGAGCAACGGTTGACAAATCTGGAGATGGGGGAGCACGAAAGCGCAACCGCATACTGCAATGGCGCACAACAGATTCTTGCAGATCTGTGTATGGCTGGCGTGGACTGCTCAATCTCTTCGTTGTCATGCATGTCATCAAAGGTCTGCCTGCAAGCTACAATCTCCTTCGACGCATGGTGAAACTCCCAGGTGTACGGGAAGAGCTCGACGAGGATACGCTTTCGAGCTACATCATTAAAGAGGTGAATCCGAGCGGCGCAAGGAGCAGCTTCTCCCTCAAGACAACTATGTTGCTTCAAAGCAGCACCGGCAGCAACAGAAGTGGGCAAAATCGCGTGGAGGAGGTGACAATTACAAACAAGACAACCGCGCGAAAACGACCAAGGGCAACGAGCGTTCCGGTGGCAGAAAGCGCACCTCTCAACGATACTGCTTCGTTTGTGGAGATCCCGTCCACTTCGCGAACCAGTGCCCCATCCGCGTCAACAAGGAGGCTGGCGATGGTCAGGATGATCCACGCGGACGATCGCAAAACCGTCAACCTCGTCGCGAAACCGCATTCCGCAAGGACAAACAGCATACTGATTCTAAGGACAAGCAGCCATTGGATGAGGGAACCTCCCGCAGAAAGGGTGCAAAGGACGCTCCAAGTGACGACGTGCATCACGGAGGGCAAGCGTCATGTTCGATGGTCGGTTTGGTGACGGACGCATCCGCGGAACCGACCATTTTTTTGGCACCGGAAGTTGGCGAGGACTTCCAAGCGGTTGGTGCAGCGGTGCAAGCAAATCCGACCGTGGTACTCCTCGACAGTGGTTGTTCACCATCTGCGTGGATTCAATGGTGCGATTCAGCCTGTGCAGGGGCGCGGCACGATTGCTCTTCAAGGGGAAGCGGGCACGATGGTTCTCATTCCCGATGTGTTGTATGTGCCTGGTGTACAGGCAAATCTGCTGTCAGCTGGACAGTTAAAGGACAGTGGTGTGCAGTTTCAGGACACCGGCGACGAGACCCTTCTCGTATCTCCTGAGGGAGCTGTTCTCGGTCGTGCGTACTACACCGGCCGTGTCCTCTGCACGGACCTCCGCCCGTGCTCATCGCAGCAGCCGACGGTGCCGCCAACCAAGACAGTCGCGTTGCGGACGATTGCGTCATCTACGAGGTCGTCGGCGGACATTTGGCATGCACGGCTTTCTTACGCGGGGATGGATACGATAAAGCGCACAGCGGCACATGGCGAAGCAGCCGGTTTGGAGATCACTTCCTCGTCCGGCGCAGACCTGGTGCGCGTTTCTTGCGTTGGCGGGAAGCTGGTTCGGCATACCTTCCCCAACCAGGGTTCTGAACCCAAGAACGCATTGGATGTTGTGCACATCGATGTCTGCGGACCCTTTCGAGTAGCTGCAATGGACGGAAGTCGCTACTTTCTTCTCCTGAAAGATCAGAAAATGCGCTTCGTGTGGACGTATCTTCTCACACGGAAGAGTGACGCTTTGGAGAAATTTGCAAAGTGGCTATCGATGGTGGAGCGCCAAACCAAGCTGACGGTGAAGATGATCCGATCTGACCGCAGAGGGGAGTTCTTGGTGTGAGAACAGGAGGTAGTCTTAGGAGCCTAAGCTAGGAAAGCCCTAGCTAGGCAAACGATAGTTTAGGTGAAAGAAGGAGAGGGGTTGCACTAGAAAGAATGGGGATACAAATAGCAAACCCTAGAAGGGTTGTACTCGCTATAGAGCACCCCACTACAGGCTAGAGCATAATATTCTGACACACCCCCATAGCCAAAGTGGGGTGTAATCAGCAGAGCAAGCAAAGCAGTACAAGCCCAGGGTGGATCACAATGTCACCACACATTCTGAGCACAAGTTCAAGAAGCAATAGTTTAAAGTTCACAATTATGAGCAAAGCTAGTGGTAGTCACAACGGGCAAGTGAGGAGGAGGAAAGAGACTATGAGAGGAGAGGAGGTAGTGGGCGGCAGCTGAAGCTGCTGGCACACGGCGCAACTGGAGCAACTGGCACACGGGCAACTGGAGCAACTGGCACACTGGCAACTGGAGCAACTGGCACACGGGCTACTGGAGTAACTGGCTCCGCGGCTAAAAGTAGCGGCAGACGAGCAACGGACTCACGGGCGACTGGAGCAACGGGCTCACGGGCGACTGGCGCAACGGGCTCACGGGCGACTGGCGCAACGGTCTCACGGGCGACTGGAGCTGCTGGCTTCACGGCGGCCACCCCCTTCAACCTCCCCAAACTATCCCACTCCCCCTGACACACACCCGCTGCTACACCGCTAGCTCCACTCCCCCTTCACCCCCCCTTAGTACCACTCCAACGGCTCCAACAAGTCCACCCCCCCTCAGCGGCAGCTGCAGCACAGGGAGACGGAGGAGGAGGAGGAACAGGGAACGGCACTCAGTGGCTTCACCCCCATACCCCTCACCCCCAAACCCTAATTCAGGAGAACGGGCTGTAGGAGGGGTGGGGCGCCAGTAGAAGCACGGGGGACAGTGGGGAGGGCAGGGGCAGCGAGGAACGGGCCGCCCACGGGCCTGGCATAGCCGCCCGAACCGCGCGCAGGCGGCCCGAGCCGCGCGCGGGCCTGGCGCTTCCCGTACGGGCCGCGCGCGGGCCTGGCGCAGCCCGTACGGGCCGCGCGCAGGCCTGGCGCAGCCCGTACGGGCCGCGCGCCGGCTGTACGGGCCGCGCGCAGGCCACGACGGGCGACGGGGGGCGACGCGCGGGTCCCCGTCGCCCGTCGCAGCGCCTCCCGGGGGCGACGCGCCGAGTGACGGGGCAGAAACCCGCCGCGCGCCTCGGGGCGCACGGCGGGCAGAGAACCGCCGCGCGCCTCGGGGCGCACGGCGGGCAGAAAACCGCCGCGCGCCTCGGGGCGCACGGCGGGCTGAAAACCCTAAGTCAACGCCGCGCACCACGGGGCGCGCGGCGGACAGGGAGTAGCAGTAGCAGCGGAAGCAGTGAAGTGGGGCCCACAGGCCAGGAGCATGTAGCTCTGATACCATGTGAGAACAGGAGGTAGTCTTAGGAGCCTAAGCTAGGAAAGCCCTAGCTAGGCAAACGATAGTTTAGGTGAAAGAAGGAGAGGGGTTGCACTAGAAAGAATGGGGATACAAATAGCAAACCCTAGAAGGGTTGTACTCGCTATAGAGCACCCCACTACAGGCTAGAGCATAATATTCTGACACTTGGGTGGCGATTTCACTGCCTCTCTCGAACAGCATGGCATTGTCCAGGATCTGACATGTCCGTATACTCCGCAGCAGGACGGTATGGCTGAACGCGAAATGCGCACACTTGTCAAAGCGGTGCGGACCATGCTTCTCCACATGAACGTGCCACACCATTGGTGGCACCTCGCGCTTCGCCAAGCTGTGTGGGTGCGCAACAGCATTGAGCGCGCTTCTCTGCCCTCGAGAGCAATACCAAATACGCCGATGTACAAAGAGAAGCCGGATCTCACCATGGCCCGGGTGTGGGGTTGCATGGCGCAATACATGGTCCTGCAACATCAGCGCGGTGGGAAGCTCCGAAAGCCAGCTGGGGTCTTCATCTTGGCGTTTCTCCTGCGAGCAAAGGTTGGGAGGTGCTGGATCTCACTGCTAACCGCATCGTTCCCACTGTGGAGGTGATATTTTACGAAACACAGTCGCTGGATGACTGGAAAGCCGAGCATGCGCCAGGCAGTGTCAACAAAGTATCCACTTCTGCGGTCTCCGCTCCTTCACCGGGCCTTCTTACTGATGAGATCGACGACCCGCTTGACGCCCTGGCTTCAGCTCCTGCACCTCCGCACGTCCCCACATCCATCGAGGACCGAGGGAGGGAATGTGGCGCGAATGCGAGTATGAAGCACGGAGATATTGTGCGGCTCGAGATGAGAAATTAGAGCATTGTCGACCTCGCTTTTCGTGTCCGTCGCCACAGCTTCCCCAATCCGTCGCCACAGCTTCCCCTGCCCATCGCCCTCGCTTACCCCGCCCATCGCCCTCGCTTCCCCCTCCCGTCGACCTCCCATCCCCCTCCCGTCCCCCGCCCATCGCCCTCCCATCCCCTTCCCGTCCCCCTGCCATCCCCCTCCTGTCCCCATCCCATCCCCCTCTCGTCCTCATCCCATCCTCCTCCCATCGCCCTCCCATCCCCCTCCCATTCCCATCCCATTCCCCTCCGATCACCCTCCCATCGCCCTCGGGGGCTGTCGTTTCCTGCCCAGCCGCCTTTTCTACCCTTCCTGTTGCTCGTCTTTGCCACCTCCTCCAATTCTCCCACCGTACACTTCACCCGTCCCCACATCCTCCCATGGAAAAGAATAACTCTTCTTTCCTTCCTTCCTCCCTCCCTACTAGCCTCCCAGCCTAACTAACTCCCTTTCACCTCCCCATTTATTCTGCTCACCTTTCTATCCTTATTTTCCTAGGTCACTCTGTTTGCCTTGCTCATTCTCTCCCCCTTGCTCACTCTGGTTCTCCTGCCCATTCTTCCCCCCTTACTCGCTCTGTTCCTCTCTGCTCACTCTCTTCCCCCCTGCTCGCTCTGTTTCTTCCAGGGCAATTTTTTTGTTTTAAGCAACCCTTATCATCAGTCCTGCACCTTAGCAAAACCCTTATTATCAGTGTGACTCCTTGGGAAAATTCTTTTCCATCAGGGTTTTCTATAGTTTCAAGAAATTTACCCTTAGGCCAGAGTGTAACAATTTTCAGAACCCTGATGAAGTGTTTCTACTGAAGGTCTGAACAAAAAGACTGACTACAGGATTCGATCCCAGGTCTACATCCTTCTGAAAACCAATTCACTGACTAGGCCACTTGAACGTAAGAACTTTAATAGCATGCTTTACTATAGCAGTAATTTATATAGCTGGACAGAAGTTCGAGGGCAGATTCGGGGGGAGGGGGGTTTTTGGGGGGGGGGGGGGGGGGGGGGGGGGAGGAGAGTATTCGCTTCAGGGTAAAACTCGTTAAGAAGAACGGTAACCCTGGGCGTCAGTGTGCCTTAAGCGTAAACCCTGACATATCAGGGAAAACCTATCGCCTGAAAAAATTACCCGAAGGCATCAGCGTGGCTACCAAAAACCACCTTGATTATCAGGGTATCAGGGTGATTTACACTGATAAAATTAGGCCTGGTTTCTTCCTGTTCACTCTCTCTTCCGCTGCTCAATCTGTTCCCCCTTTCACTCACCCCCATCCAGGGCCTATTTTATCAGGGTAAATCACCCTGATGCCCTGATGAACAGGGTGGTTTTTAGGTAGTAACACTGATGGGGTAGGGTAATTTTTTCATGACCTCCATTTACCCTGATGTGCCAGAGTTTACGAATATGCTACACTGTCGCCCAGGGTTGCCGTTTTCGATAATCGAGTTCTACCCTGAAGCGAGTTCCAGGCCCCCCCCACCCCCCCCCCCCCCCCCCTCCCCCCATACCCCCCCTTCCCCGAAACCTCGGAATCCCCTGTGCCTACTGTCGCAACTGTGCAAGCAGAAAACCAGAAGGCCAGCAAAATCAGTGGCGCTGCCGACCGAAGCGGAGAGAAAGGGCAAAGAGAAAGTCCCTGAGCCCGAAGAGGAAAGTGAGCACGAACTGCAGTGTGGGATGTCTGATGATGAGGATTGATAATGTTAGTGTGTGCTATATTGAAACAATTTCAACAAGGGCGTAAAAAATTGTTACACTGATGATCCAGGGTAATTTTTTCAAAACCTGCAAAAACCCTGACCGATCAGGAATTTCAAAGTGATCTACTCTGATTATAAGGTTTTTGCATATGAGCAACACTGGTCGTAAGAGTTGGCCAAAACCAAAAATTAGCCCTGCCCCCATCTCCAACCACACAGTGTACATGTCCCAGGCTCCCAGCACCACAGGCCAAGGTTGCATGTAGTGTAGCAAACAAGAATGGGGAAAAAACATTACATTTCCTAGCTGTCTTCTTCGTGTCGATAATCAATTGTGAACATTGTTGCACTTTTTTGTAGTGGTCATGTGCATGGCTGCTCCTCAGCTCAGAGATTGTATTATAACAAAGCATCCAAGATCCAAACATTGCATGGCGAGTCATTATAGTACTATCAAACTGCCAGCCAACACATCACCACAGCACCAGCACTGATGCATAGCGGACATGTACAAACACAAATCAGGAAATAAGATGTGAGATGGCTGAGCAGCAGGGAAGCATGCGGTGAAAGGCAGCACGGATCGTGTGCAGAGGATGGAATGGGAGGGGAACGACAACGAGGAATGCAACAGAGAGGCAGAGAGGGAAACCAGGAGAGTGGTAGACAATCAACGGGTGGCAGGGGCAGAGATTGAAGGGTGAGCAGGGGACAGCGAGCAAAGGACAGAAACAGCAAATGTATGAGTGAGCAAGGGACAGGGTGAGCAAGATGACAGAGAGAGCAAAGGGAAAGTGAACAAAGGACAGAAACAGCAAAGGAGTGAGTAAGGCACAGAGTGGAAGGGTGAGGGATGGGTGCAAGGGTGGGTATGGTGGAATGGGTGGTGAAAAGATGGTAGAAGAGTGTGACGTGAGACCAATGCAGAGAAGCACAATGAAGGAAGAGAAGGCAAACGAAAGAGACTATATGATGCAGCTTAGATGGGCACCTGAGTGATGGCACCTGGGACTTTGACCTCCCAACTACAGCGTTCACTATGGCAACCTCCCCTGTTGGAGGCCACTACCTCAGTGCTAGAGGTGTGTGGTGTGCCTCTGGTCGTGGGTGTGAGAGCTCTCGAGCGTCGGAAAGGCAGTCAAAGCGAACCACAACTTCTTCTGTGAGGTTGCCTGCTGCTGCTGCCGGCAGGAACCCTATCTGCCCATGAAAGGCACAGTGGCAGGGTGTTAGGATATGGGGTATGTGTCATGAGGTGTGAGGCATGGGGCATGGGCATGGGGCGTGGGGCATTCGGCATGGGGCACAAGGCAACAGAGGGTCGGAAGAGGGCAAAGGGGATGAAGGGGAGAAAGGCAACGGAGGGGCAAACCAGAGGGGAAATCGGAGGGACGGGAGCTGCGGAAAGGGAAAAAGATGGAGACAAGAGGGGAAACGGATCCAGCACACGCGGAGCAACGAACAAGGGGGGAAACGGAGGGAAGGACTTGGACGAAAGGGAGGGAGAGACCAGTAACAGGGAGGGAAGAACAGGGGGGAAAGGGAGGGAGAGCTGAAGTGGGGAGCCCGAGGGACGGACAAGGGTCTAAGAGAGGGAAGGGAGGAGTGGGACAGTGAGGAAAGCAAGTGACTGGAATGATTAACAGGATTGATGTGGGTAACAGGCGGGAGTGAGTGAGGCAGGAGGGAAGAGAAGGCTCTTCAGTCCCCCTCCCAATTCTTCCCGGGGAATGGACAGATGGAAGGAAGGAGAGAAGACGAGAGGGAAAGGAAAGAGAGGGGATGAGTGGGAGGGGAGGCGAGGTGAAGACAGAGAAGGGAAGGAGGGGGACAGAGAGGGAAGGGAGGAGAGGAGCGGAGAGGGAAGGGATGAGAGGGGAGATGGGAACATGTGTGAGCATGTTGTGTGTCGTGTGTGAGTGACGGGGGAAGATGAGAAGAGGAGGAACGGGGGGGGGCACAAAGGGGGAAGAGGGGGAGAGGAGGAGATATGAGCAACATGTGTTAGTGAGTCGTATGTGTCACGTATGAGTGACATGTGCGAGCGACGTGCGTGGGTGATGGGAGTGAGAGCGCGACAGTCACCGAGAGAGCGACGGAAGTGAGAGCACGACGGAAGTGAGAGCACGACGGAAGTGAGAGAGCGAAAGGAGTGGGAGCGCGGCGGAAGTGAGAGGGTGATGGGAGTGGGAGCACGACGGGAGTGAGAGAGCGACGGGAGTGAGAGAGCGACGGGAGTAAGAGCGTGACGGAAGTGAGAGAGCGACGGGAGTGAGAGAGCGACGGGAGTGAGAGAGCGACGGGAGTGAGAGAGCGACGGGAGTGAGAGCACGACGGGAGTGAAAGAGCGATGGGAGTGAGAGCGCGATGGATGTGAGAGAGCGACTGTAGTGAGAGCGTGACGGGAGTGAGAGAGCGACGGGAGTGAGAGCACGACGGAAGCGAGATAGCGACGGGAGTGAGAGAGTGACGCAAGTGAGAGCGCGACAGAAGTGAGAGAGCAACGGGAGTGTGAGCGAGATGTGAGTGAGAGATCGACGGGATTGGGAGAGCGACGGGAGTGAGAGCGCGACCGAGAGAGAGAGAGAGAGAGAGAGAGAGAGAGAGAGAGAGAGAGAGAGAGAGAGAGAGAGAGAGAGAGAGAGAGAGAGAGAGAGAGAGAGAGAGAGAGAGAGAGAGAGAGAGAGAGAGAGAGAGAGTATGACGGAGAGAGAGAACGACGGGAGTGAAGACGTCAGGAGCGAGGGCAGGCCTTGAGTGATTGCGGACCGGCATTGAGTGCGGGCTGGGATAACGTTCAGTGGCGACGAGTGCTTCTTACAGTGGCGATCAATCTGAGGTACTGTCTTTGTTGCTGGCCACGAGATCCGATTTTTTTATGCGCGAAAAAAGTCGCCGGGAAGTTCCATCTCTATTTGCTACTAAAGTCTTAGCATAGGGCAGGGAGACGGGCGTCACTATGCTGGCTACTGACGAGAACTAGGGCTATGGAGCCCACTATGCTACGAGTCTAGAAAGGTATTCTCGAGTTTCAAGTTCTGAAAGTGTGAACAGTGAAACTTGTCCTTGTTTGTTTCTGGCGAGGCTCTTCGGTGTTTTTGCTGTGGGGCATTTGGCCAATCACCTTCTGGCCCACCAACTCCTTGGTGGGTCGCAAGATATCAGCTTTCTGAACCTGGTTACCCTGTTCTTGACGAAAACAAGTTCAAGAATCTTGAAGTTGAACCCTTCCCATTCTAGACTCGGGCTTTAAAACCCGAAGCGTGAACGCTTGGTTTGGTAGGTCTGGGATTCGGGCAATATGAGGTGCAGAGGAATTGCAAAAGGTGGCAGGCTACTGAAACATGATGCGACTCTCCCGTGAGGCAAGCAATTCGCACGCAACCCGCTTACCAACCTCTGAGAGCTGGAGCAAGGTAAGAAAATCGGTGCGACAGAACAAGCTAACATCTCATTCACTCGCTTTTAGCATCCGACCATCGCACACCAGCTAGGGTTTTTTAGTGAACACATTTCAGACAACCGAAATTCGTAGGTGCAGCGCGTATACGCAATCGAAGGGAAACGCAGGCGCAAGATGCAAGTGTGAAGCACGGATAAAATGGTCGTTCGCGAGGAGATGAGAAATTAGCGCTTTGCCTACCTCACGACCCTCGCCCGACGCCCTTGCTTTCTCTGTCAACGGGAGTTGTGGTTGGCCCCATCATCGCTTGGGCGGAGCCGACCTTGTTGTCGGGTGTGCGGGGAGCTGACCTTGACAGGCAGGGCGACGGGCTGGTCGACCTGCACAAAGCCACTACCATGCCATCGACTACGGGGAGCTGGCGACCGAATAGACACGATGATCGACGAGGTGGGGTGATGTCGTCGACCTGGATAGGGGCACCGAGCAGGAGGGCGCCGGGTAGCAGGGCGTCGAGCTGCGGGGGCGCCGAGCTGCGGGTGGTCGACCTGGCGAGGCCGACCTGGGAGGCGCCGACCTGCTGGCGCCGACTTTGGGGACGCCGACTTTGCTTAGCAAGCGACTGACAGGGCTGGTCGACCGGGCGTGGTTGCCCGATCGACCGAGTTACCCGGGCGACGAGTGCAAAGGTCGTCAGGGGTGGCTTCTGCGATGCCGACCTCGGAAGTGGTATCCCGAGGTCGACGTGGCTGGTGGGCACAGTCGCTGGCGGAATGTCTGCGCTGTGAGCGTGACGAGGCCTAGCACGCCAACCTGCTGCGCGCACCTGCGAAGCAGGTGCACCGTTGTTCTGCGGGTGCAACGCTGTGCAGCCGACTTGCTGCAGTGTTGGCACACCGTGGACTTGCAACGTTGGCAAGCCGCTTCTCTGCAGCGCTGGAGCGGTGCGAGCTTTGCTGCGCTGGAACGCGGTCGACCGTGCTGTGCTGGAGGTCGACCAACATGCTAGCTAGCTCTGATGTAGTCTTGCATGCCAATGTTGTTGCAATCATTGTTGTCAACCTTTCCTAGTGAAACTCTGCCAAAATTTCCCCGTGAACTAGCAAGCAGTGTGTGCACAAGGAAACGACTAAGGAAAGGAACGCTACGATCACCCTCACACCCGTGCTTAGCCCGTAGTCTAGCTCCCGTTGATAGAGTTATCTCCGCATTCTCCGCCCATCGCCTTCGCCCTGCCCGCCGCCCTCGCTTCCTCCGCCCGCCCTCGCCTTTCCCATCCCGTCGACCTCGCTTCCCCCGCCCGTCGCCCTCGTTTCTCCGGCCCGTCGCCATCGCTTCACCCGCCCGTCGCTCTTGCTTCCCCCGCCCGTCGCCCTCGCTTTCCCCGCCTACCACCTTCACCGCTTCCCGGCCCGTCGCCCTCGCTTCCTCCGTCCGTCGACCTCGCTTTCCCCCGCCCGTTGCCTTCGCCCCTGCCCGTCGCCCTTGCTTCCCCTCCCCATCGCTCGCCCCGTCAACCTCTCCTCTCCCACCTGCCGCTGCGTCGACGTCACTCTCATTCCCACCACTGACTCTTCTTCAAGCTTCCCCTCTTCTTCGCCTCCGCTTCCTTCCCCCGTCGCCCATGCCCATTCCCCTCCCTCTCGCCGACGCCCTGGTTTCCCGCCCCGCCGCCTTCTCTACCCTTTCCTATGCCCGTGTTTACCACCTCCTTCATTTTCCCACCCTAAGCTTCACTCTCACCCACGTCCACTCATGCGGAAAAACTATTCCCTCTTCCTCCCTCCTCACTCTTCCCCCTTGTCCACTTCCTCCACCCCCTCACTCTCTTCCCCCTTGCTCATTCTGTTTCCCCCTGCTCACCCTCTTTCCCCCTGTTCATTGTGTTCTCCCCTGGTCACTCCCTTTCCCCATGCCCTCTCTTCCCCCTACTCACTCCCTCTCAACATGCTCACTCTCTATCCCCCTTGCTCACTCTCTTTCCCCCTTGCTCACTCTCTATCCCCCTTGCTCATTCACTTTCCCCCTTGCTCATTCTCTTTCCCCCTTGCCCATTCTCTTTCCCCCTTATCATCCTCTTTCCCCATGCTCATTCTCTTTCCCCCTTGCTCATTCTCTTTCCCCCTTGCTCATTCTCTTTCCCCCTCGCTCGTTCTCTTTCCCCCTCGCTCATTCTCTTTCCCTCTGCTCATCTTCTTTCCCCCTGGCTCATTCTCTTTCCCTCTGCTCATGTTCTTTCCCCCAGCTATTTCTCTTTCCCCCTGCTCACTATCTTCCCCTCTGCTCACTCTCTCCCCCCTTCCTCATTCTGTTTCCCCCGACTCAATCTGTTCCCCCCTCCTCACTTTGTTTAGCGTTTCTCCCTCTGTTTCACCCTTGCTCACTCTGTTTCGCCCTCTCACTCTCTTTTTCCCTGCTCGCTCTGTTTCCCCCTGCTTTCTCTCTTCCCCCCCCCTCATTTGGTTTTCCCCTACTCACTCTCTTCCTTCCTGCTCACTCTATTTCCCCCTGCTCACTCTCTCCCCCCCTGCTCACTCTCTCCCCCCCTGCTCACTCTCTCCCCCCCTGCTCACTCTCTCCCCCCCTGCTCACTCTCTCCCCCCTGCTCACTCTCTCCCCCCCTGCTCGCTCTGTCTTCCCCTGTTTCCTCTCTTCCCCCCAGCTCATTGGTTTTCTCCTGCTCAGTCTCTTCCCCCCTTCTCTTCTCACTCTCTTCCCCCTTGCTCACTCTCTTCACTTCTGCTCACTCTGTTTCCCCCTGCTTCCTCTCTTCACCCCTTCTCACTCTGTCCCCCGCTGCTTCTTCTCTTCCCTTCTGCTCACTCCTTTTACTGTTTTCCCCCCTTCACTCACCCCCATATCCCCCAATGCAGGGTACAGGTGCCCAGCACCAGATGTTGTGGCTTTATTATGGCCTGGTTTATTGCTTGCAGCGTAGCAGACAAAACCAGGAAGCAACATAACACCCCCCCTAGCTTTGTTCTTTTATAAAATTGAGCGATTTCCCTTACTTTTACCGTGCAAATAGTACTAGTATATTATTTGTTGGACTCCTTGGTAGTGGTCATGTGTATGACTGATCTGAAGCTCATAATGCTGTATCATAGAAAAAAGATCCAATACATGGCATGTCTATACGTCGTCTTACTATCAAACAGCCAACACATCGCAACCAGATGCAGAGCAGACCTGTACAAACACAAACCAGGAATTCAGATGATGAAGTGGCTGAAGTAGCATGGAAGCAAGCATGCAAAAGAATGACAACTGACAAATGATGAAGGGAGGAACGGGAAAAGAGAGTAAGGGAGGAATGGAGGAAGGGAGGAAGCGATGAATGCAGGAATGAAAGAAGGGAGGTAGTGATGATGGGGGGAAGGGAGGTAGAGAGGACGTGGAGGAGAGAAGCAGAAGGGAGGGGAGGAAGAGAGGCTGGGGAGGAAAGTGGGGAGGAGAAAGAGTGGCAAGGAGGAATGATGAAGGAGGATGGGAGGAACAGAGGAAAGAGACATGGAGGAAAGGGGCGACGTGATGGGGGAAGGAAGGGATAAGAAGAGGAGGGGACATGGAGACGAGGGTTTGGAGATGGGGTGAGGAGGAGATGGAGATGGGGTGAGGAGATGGGGCGAGGAGGAGATGGAGTGAGGTGGTGGGGAAAAAACTTTTTGGCAAGGTGGAAGATGGGAAGAAGCAGGGAGGAGAGGGGATGGGGTGGAGGTGACGGGGAGGTCGCGGGATGGGGTATGGTGGAATGATGAAAGTAGGCATGAGAAAAAGGAAGGATGGCAAACAGAGGCAGAGGGAATGATGGGATGGGGAAAGGAGTGATGGGAAAACGAGGAAAAGGGGATGGGAAGTAGGATGGCAGGGCGGAATGGGGTGAGGCAGAATGGGGTGGGGAGGAATGGGGTGAGGCGGAATGGGGTGAGGCGGAATGGGGTGGGGAGGAATGGGGTGAGGCGGAATGGGGTGAGGCGGAATGGGGTGAGGCGGAATGGGGTGAGACGGAATGGGGTGAGGCGGAATGGGGTGAGGCGGAATTGAGCATGGGCGTCGGAGGGGAATGCGCGAAGAAGACGCGAGGGAGTGAGCATGGGCGACGGAGGGGAATGAGCAAAGACGACGCGAGGGAGTGAGCATGGGCGACGGAGGGGAATGAGCGAAGACGACGCGAGGGAGTGAGCATGGGCGACGGAGGGGAATGAGCGAAGACGACGCGAGGGAGTGAGCATGGGCGACGGAGGGGAATGAGCGAAGACGACGCGAGGGAGTGAGCATGGGCGATGGAGTGGATGGAGCAAAGGCGACAGGCGGGGAGTAAGCGCGGGCCTCGAAGTGGAATGTGTTTCTCGCGACTCAGGGTGACGCAGGGGAATATGGTTACGCGACTCGCGGGATGAGCGTAGGCGACGCAGGTGAAAGTGTTTACGCAACGGGAGGGATGAGCACATGTGACGGAGGGGAGAAGTCCTAATGCGACAGGACGGGTGCGAGTGCGTCACAACGGGCAAAGATTGCGATTGAGACTGCTGCAAATGCATGAAAAAATCCTGGTCTAATCAGTAGTGCAGGCTAAAAGTAGGCTAGGAATTATGCCTTTTCTCTCGACCTGAATTACATTTTCTGCTAGGGGTGTGCACACCCACAGCCAGACTCGTCGCCAGAGACCCGAGTGATCCTTCCCTGTGTTGCCTGCGACTTTCTCACGTTTCCCTGTTGCAAACCTGGTAACCACCCAGGTTCGGGAGGGAAAGTGTTTACACCTCAAAACACTTTTTGTAATTCAGGCTGCGGGTTTCAATGCGCTGCACTGGCTACTCACCACCATGACCACCACCTGGCGAGGAAGTGGCTGGAGTGACGGATAGGCAAGGCCACACAGATCAGCCCCCAAACGCAGCAGGCGGCCAACAAGGAAATGGAAGCGTGGATGATGCTAGAGGGGTTAGAGGAGAAGGAAGTTAAGGACTGGGTGGCGAACATGTTTGCATCAGAAACCGAGCGACGTTTGAGAGGAGTCAGGCGGAGTTACAGCCACTGCCAATAGTGGGGCTGGGATGTCGGTGGACACTGGACATGATGGGGGAGCTACCGCTGACCAAGAGGGGACGGAAGTATGTAGTGGTGATGTTCGAGCACATGAGCAAGTGGGTGGAAGTGCGGCGCTGAGTAACAAAACAGCGTTGGCCGTGGCGGATGCTTTCGAGGAACAGGTGCTGACGCGGTTTGGAGCATGTGGTCGATGAGTTGCTGGCATCCTGTCTGATCCCGCACCGCACCGCCTCCAGGTATCATTCGCAGAGCGATGGTATGACAAAACGCGTGATTCGGACACTAAAGAAGGGATTGAGGGTGTATGCGGAATCTCGGAAGAGAGACACCGACAAGCATCTGCACTGGGTGATGGCGGGGTACAGGTTCAGCAAGCAGGCATCCCTGAAAGACCTTTCCCCCTACCACCTGCTCTTCGGGAGGGAGGCTACACTGCCCGTGGGAGCACCGCGGGTGCTGACCGATGTGGTGACCACTGGCACACCAGAGAAAATGGGCAGCGTTGGCAGCAGCGAGGGGCAACTATCTGCAACCATTGCTGCCAGCTGCCGTGGAGAATTTGCACGTGGCACAGCTTGGCAGCGAACGACGGTTGCTCCTGTACGCGATGTTGACGTACGCAGTAAGGGGTGCTAAAAATTCCTTACAGGGAGATACAAATACAAACTCTATAAGTGTTATCCTCCCTAATCTATGCCTCACTATAGCCTGACATACAAATATAAAAAGAAGAAAGCTTTGGTACAAACTGAGAAACCTCTGGGCTGCGGGTATTTACACCAATCCGAGGCCTGATCCCAACCCAAATCAATCTACAAGGAAAACCAATTATTTTACATGAGAAAAGCCAAAAGCCTTGGAGATCCAAATGCAAATGGCAGATTCATTCCCCAACTCTCCAGCTGCTATGTGTAGGAGTTGTACGGATGAGCTTAATGAACGCAGGTGAAAGAACGGTATGGATATGCAGGGAAGTTTCTGTTCAATGGGGGGTAAACACAGGTAAGATAGAAATATTTCGATGCAATGCGTGACTGAGAAACGAAATGGGAGATTTGACTTGGGGGGGGGGGATTGGTATGCAAGGGAGAGAAGAGGGGAGCGGAGGAACTGATGGGGTCAAGAAGCGCACAGTAGAATACAAAATGAATTCCAATGTCACAGGCATGGGTGTGAGTGACGTTTGCGTGTCAAAGGCGTGCGTGCATGTGACATGCCATGCTTGCATGCGCATATCTCACATGTGCGTGCATGTAACTTTTTGAATCTCTCATCCTCTAGTCTAAGATAGCAACAGGTGGCAATTGGTGACTCACGTGTAACCGATGCCACTCATCCCAGATCCAGAGGAACGGTACGAAGTGTACGTTCCAACGCACCCCTCCTGAGTGTATTGCCTCACAGAAAAGCAGTCTCCCACCCCTCCGGACACCTTGTGTAAGATTAAAAGCGACCGGATTTTTGAGGAAGTTGAGGAAGGGATGGTGGTGCAGCCGTTGTATTCGAGGCGCATGGTGTAGGTGTTTGGTGTGATAGTGTAATCGCTCTGGTCGTAGAAGGTGATGCTGGTGGAGGAGACCGTGGGCAGCGCACCTGGAGGGAGAAGCTCAACATGGCATGGTAGGGGGACATGGTAGGGGGGCATGCAAAAAAATGAGCTGAAAGGATTGGAGGGGAGGTTGGGGGGGGGGGGGAAATGTGGGATATAGAAGGTGTTGCTGTTAGAAAGGGACAGAGGGGATGGGGTTAGGATTCATACCCTAACCTCATTTAGTTGGGATTTTTCTAATTGAATGTCTGGCATGATTCCCTTCCCATCCCATTGTTTCCCTTTCCCTGTTTGAAATATAGACAAGCACACAGGTTGAGTTGGGCGCACAAGTCGAGCCTTCTTATTTTTGACTTGGACGAGTCGAGTCGAGTGGAGCCAACTTGAACCGTTTTTCAAATTGTAGACTTGTAGGTATATGTGAAATGGAGGCCGTTTTGTCGAGCCTCTGGCACCACAATGTGCCGCCTTTGGCTCGTCAGATCTAGTCGACAAAACAAGTTACGCGATCTATGCAGATTAGCACAATTTTTCAACTTCATTTCTGCAGGGCAGTCCCGAGCCAGCTCGGTTTGTCAAAAGCTCACTCGATCTCTCGACTCGACCGCTACCAGGCTTGCTGCTCGGCTTGGACCGCTACACCATATCAACATCGAAATTTCTCAAGTTAAGTTAGTTCTTGCCTTTCCTTGGAACCGCACAGCACAAAACCGCGGCAGACACATTCAGCAGAGCAGCGAAAACGTGTTCAGAAGCAGAAGTAGAGCAGCTGAACAGGCCGTGCCAATTTCAGCTCAATTTCGGATATGGATTTTCGATCTCTTGCCGCTGGTAGCCAACAAGCTAGAATTGCATTCCTACTGCGCTTTGCAAAATGGCGATCTATAGAAGGTGTTGTGTTGCTAAAGCAAAGATAACACAGGGAGGTTCAACACACAGTGGAAACAACATTGATCATACATGGACCGCAAGCAACATTAGCCATACCTAGAGCGCAAGGATCATTGATCTTACCGCTGACGCAGCCATTGCTGGTCATGGCATAGCCGGGAGGGCAGATGCAGTATGGCATGTAGCCGAAAGCAAGAGCACACGTGGCTCCAGTAGGGCAGTTGCCACATGTGGCGGGGCCTGGGGAGATGGAAAAGTGAGAAGAATAAACCATCACCGCACAGCACAACACAGCACCGCATAGCACAGCACAGCATAGCACAGCACAGCACAGCACAGCACAGCACAGCGCAGCACAGCACAGCACAGCACAGCACAACACGGCACATCACATCAAATTACACATGGCATGGAGCAGCATGGCACAACACCGCATAACACACAATGGATCAAAACAGAACAATATGATTAGTGACAGAGGAAACATAAATGGAAGCAGAAAGGGCAACACAACGCAGCAGGGAGCAGCACAAAGTTGCAATGCTATGAATTACGGCAGACGAATGAACATTTTGTCCAAGTGTAGTGCAGTGCATATTACACTGATGCAACACACAAACGATGCAGTGGATACAGCAACCAAAAGCAGTAAAGCAAACAACAGAACCGGTCAAATACCAGCCAGATAGGATGAGATAAGCCCGCTAATCGCATACCAATTTAGAGAGGCTTTTGACATACCAAAAAAAAAACAAACAAACAAACACACCAAAATAAACAAACAAACACACACACACACACACACACACACGCATGCACGCACGCACACACACACACACACACACACACACACACACACACACATACACACACACACACACACACACACAGGTATTCAAAGCAGGTTTTCAATCTGCGGTCACCAACACGTACCGAGGCAAATGCCGGAGATGTTCTGATAGCCAGCCTTGCACACACAGGATGCACCGCCTGAAGCGTTCCTCACACAGTCAGTTGTGGGATTGCAAATCAAGGACCCACAGCCCGCTGCGGGACAAATTAGAGGGGAGTGGTATGGTCAAAAAAGGTAAGACAAGTGGAAGAAAAGGAGAGAGAGAACAGCATGGAGCAACATACATCAACACACAGCAACATACAGCAACATACAGCAGCACAGAGCAGCACACAGCAGTGCACATCTGCAATCAACTGTCAAAAAACTCCTAACCTGCATACACTATTTCACTCTGGTAGAGTAGAGATAGTCACCTAAACATGGCATAGGTGCACATCTACGTTTCAATTCAACCATTTGGTGGTCCGAGACTTCGGGCAGGGAAAGATAGATTCGACCCAGATCACCAGACTTAACTCATTCTTGTCTCCGCTAATCTATGCTTAGGCTAGTTAGGTCCGAGACCTTGGGCAGGAGAGCATTGGCATGATGATACTCCTCGTGATTTATTTGGACCAGATCATGTGGGCCAGATCGCAGCTAGCCAATCCCACATCATTTTCACAACGATGCAAACCTCCGTCCGTGGTGTGTAATCCAAACGACAGTTGAGCTCTACTCTACGTCCTTACAAAAATATTCACAATAGCGGCACATACCAGCGCACGTCCTGCCGTCGGGCTGCAGAACAAAGCCGGCGTCACAAGCACAGAAGGCCACTCCTGCACTGTCCTGCACGCACTTGCCGTTGGCCCTGCAGCTGTTGAGAGCGCATTTCTCTGTAGGTGAGGAGATAGCATGAAGAGAACTGTGGTATGTATGGTATGGATATGCAAGCAGCTTGTGCGCTTAGGGGATTTTATGGGTTGAAGGAAGGTGCAGCACAGTGTTTCTTAAGTAAACATGTGAAATAAACATGACTGATTAAAAGGGGCCAGCTTCAAAAAGACATGTGCACTCAAAGTGCATTCTCAGCAAAGAAACGCCAGTAATTGACTAAACGGGCCAGATGATACAGGGGCAAAGAGAGGAACAGAATGGACCCCACCAGCGTAATGGCCCCAACAACCAACGCAGCAGCACTCACCAAAGATAGAGCAGCCGAAGGAGCGGAAAGGATACCCGTAATAAGCCCTGTTGCATGCACAAGCAAACGCACAGATAGTTGTATGTAAACAAAAAATGTATCCGCAAGCAGAGACGAGGGCCAAACAAGGAGAGCTAGAAAGCAACCAGAAAATGGAGAGGGAGAGGAGGGGTGGGTGGCAGAGAGGTGGCAGAGAGGTGGCAGAGAGGAGGCAGAGAGGAGGCAGAGAGGAGGCAGAGAGGAGGCAGAGAGGAGGCAGAGAGGAGGCAGAGAGGAGGCAGAGAGGAGGCAGAGAGGTTGCAGAGAGGTGGCAGAGAGGAGGCAGAGAGGTGGCAGAGAGGAGGCAGAGAGGAGGCACAGAGGTGGCAGAGAGGTGGCAGAGAGGAGGCAGAGAGGAGGCAGAGAGGAGGCAGAGAGGAGGCAGAGAGGAGGCAGAGAGGAGGCAGAGAGGAGGCAGAGAGGAGGCAGAGAGGAGGCAGAGAGGAGGCAGAGAGGAGGCAGAGAGGAGGCAGAGAGGAGGCAGAGAGGAGGCAGAGAGGAGGCAGAGAGGAGGCAGAGAGGTGGCAAAGAGGAGGCAGAGAGGAGGCAGAGAGGAGGCAGAGAGGAGGCAGAGAGGAGGCAGAGAGGAGGCAGAGAGGTGGCAAAGAGGAGGCAGAGAGGAGGCAGAGAGGAGGCAGAGAGGAGGCAGAGAGGAGGCAGAGAGGAGGCAGAGAGGAGGCAGAGAGGAGGCAGAGAGGAGGCAGAGAGGAGGCAGAGAGGAGGCAGAGAGGAGGCAGAGAGGAGGCAGAGAGGAGGCAGAGAGGAGGCAGAGAGGAGGCAGAGAGGAGGCAGAGAGGAGGCAGAGAGGAGGCAGAGAGGTTGCAGAGAGGTGGCAGAGAGGAGGCAGAGAGGTGGCAGAGAGGAGGCAGAGAGGAGGCAGAGAGGAGGCAGAGAGGAGGCAGAGAGGAGGCAGAGAGGAGGCAGAGAGGAGGCAGAGAGGAGGCAGAGAGGAGGCAGAGAGGAGGCAGAGAGGAGGCAGAGAGGAGGCAGAGAGGAGGCAGAGAGGAGGCAGAGAGGAGGCAGAGAGGTAGCAGAGAGGAGGCAGAGAGGAGGCAGAGAGGAGGCAGAGAGGAGGCAGAGAGGAGGCAGAGAGGAGGCAGAGAGGAGGCAGAGAGGAGGCAGAGAGGTGGCAAAGAGGAGGCAGAGAGGAGGCAGAGAGGAGGCAGAGAGGAGGCAGAGAGGAGGCAGAGAGGAGGCAGAGAGGAGGCAGAGAGGAGGCAGAGAGGAGGCAGAGAGGAGGCAGAGAGGAGGCAGAGAGGAGGCAGAGAGGAGGCAGAGAGGAGGCAGAGAGGAGGCAGAGAGGAGGCAGAGAGGAGGCAGAGAGGAGGCAGAGAGGAGGCAGAGAGGTTGCAGAGAGGTGGCAGAGAGGAGGCAGAGAGGTGGCAGAGAGGAGGCAGAGAGGAGGCAGAGAGGAGGCAGAGAGGAGGCAGAGAGGAGGCAGAGAGGAGGCAGAGAGGAGGCAGAGAGGAGGCAGAGAGGAGGCAGAGAGGAGGCAGAGAGGAGGCAGAGAGGAGGCAGAGAGGAGGCAGAGAGGAGGCAGAGAGGAGGCAGAGAGGAGGCAGAGAGGAGGCAGAGAGGAGGCAGAGAGGAGGCAGAGAGGAGGCAGAGAGGAGGCAGAGAGGAGGCAGAGAGGAGGCAGAGAGGAGGCAGAGAGGAGGCAGAGAGGAGGCAGAGAGGTGGCAGGCAGTAGGTGGAAGGTGGGTTGGTTCAGTGGCTCACGGAATACTCGTAGTGCTGATGCCGGTTCCTGCCGAGGGAGGAAACAAACTATAATTTCCGATGCACCCTGCCTGGTAGTAAGCGCGAATCTCGAGGCACCGACCCACGCCTCCAGGGGCGTTCTGCACGCTGCCATACGACTGGATGTCCGGCGCAGAGGAGGCTGTGAGGTTGGTGCAGCCGTTGTAGGTGAGGCGCATGGTGTACGTGGCTGGGGTTACGCGGAAGCCTGGGAGCGTGTAGTAGGTGAAGCTGGTGGAGGAGACGGTGGGGGTGGCGTCTGGAAGGGGAAGGGAAGGAACGGGTGTCAAGCGTCAAGGTTGCTGGGGTAATACATGCCAGCGCTTCGAAGCGTGTCGATGGAACAAGGCCAAGACACGGAAGAGGGGCGCTCTGTTAGAGGTGAATGCAGCAGAGGATCAAACAGCTGAAGGGGGGATGCTTGTCTTAATTTAATAGCAACTTGTTTCTCTCATTCCTAAGAACCCTCTCTAGACAATGGCATACCTAGGACGCAACCAACAGCAGTCATGCCAGAACCGGGAGGGCAGAGGCAATACACTGCTGAACTGTACGCAACTGGAGTGCAGCTGGCCCCTGCAGGGCAGACCCCACACGGGGAAGGTGCTGGGGGGGGGGGGGGGGGGGGGGGGGGAAATACAGGGGCAGCAGATGATGAATGCAGTATGGGATGGACATCGTCGAACGAAACAGTGCATGCGAACGGGCTCACGAACAGACAATGAGTGAGTGAGTGCAGCATGCTCGGTAGAACAGGCTCATGACATTCCGGGTTCGAGGCAGGCACAAGCCGGGGCGAGACGAGCCGCTTAGCAGCCTGACTGACCTTGCAGCCTGGCTGGCTTGTGGCTTGTGGCTTGTCCGGACTGGCAAGCTGAGCCGGGGAGCAGTCGGTGCATGCAACAACAAGCCGGCTATCTAGTCTCAGGCAGTTCTTGATTCGGAAAGAAAGAAAACAAACTGATTAACAGAAACCACACGAAATCGGGTAATACCTTAAAACGCAGATAGTAATAGAGAGTAAACTCCCGCCGAACAGAACTAAAAACAAAAGAGGCGCATTAAAAAGTGTTGAAATAGGCATGAGCGGAATGGCTAGTCGAACCACAATTCAAACCACCCGAAATGGTTTCATGGGATTTAGACCAGTAGAGCTTACTCATACGTGCTTGCTCATACACGTGCTTACTCATACACGTGCTTACCCATACACGTGCTTACCCATACACATGCTTATCCATAAACGTGCCCAATACGTGTACCGGTACGCATGTGTGTGGGTAAGTTCTACTGGTCTAAACGGCATGAGCTACCATGAAACAGAAACATCATTAGGAGGACTCCATCCATGTGGTCTTGAATACGAACTTACCCACACACGCGCCCGACACATTCTGATAGCCCATTTTGCAAACACAGGAGGCCATGCCTGCAGCGTCCTTCACGCAAACGGAGCCTGGAAGATCGCAGCTCTTGATGGCACATGTGTCTGAATGGATGGAGCAATGCAATGGGGGGGAAGGAAGGAACCAAGTAGATGGAGGGAGAGGAACGAACGAAGTAACGAGTCAGGAAAGCGCATCACTGGTGGCAGGCGGAGTATGCGACCTCCTCACAACGAGGTAGCCGCTGCTCACTCCGATGGATATGATCGGATGGGTTACGCAGCCCACTGTCGCGGAGTGATGTTCTTGGTGCAGGTGGTGTTCCCACCCACCACAGGCCTTAGGACATAGTTCAATTGACTGGTTCTACGGATTAAAGCTGGACATGATTCAGAGGGAGAGAGTGAGGATCTCAGCAAAGCAGGTAGTCAGCAGCACAGCATGCAGAAGTTTCCTCCCATAGCAGGACATACATACAGAAAGCATAAGCAAGCACACAGCAGCACATACCCGTTGTAGTACATGGCATATCACATGGCATAGCACATGGCATAGCACACATGGCATAGCACATGGCATAGCACATGGCATATCACATGGCATATCACATGGCATAGCACATGGCATAGCACACATGGCTGTTAGACATGAAGATCTGAGTCAAGTAAAATATCGACTGGAATTTTGACTCGTTTATGGCAAACTTCGAGGATGGTTCTTACGAGCAGGGTAAAAAAATTGGATGTTTATTTGATTTTTTACTGTAAAAAACGGTATCATAGAAAGCGGTCGTAAAAAATGGTAAAAAACGGTTCCAGGAGGTGTTTTTCATTCAAAGACAAAAAATCGGCTGTTTAATGGGACCGGATTGACGGTAAAATTGAGCAGGATGAAGAGGACGAGCCCTTCCATGCATGTATGCGTTTGTGGGCATGACTGAAAATGTATTTGACCCTGGTTTCCCCTTTTGTTTCTTGGTGACAAGAGTTCTCTAAAACAAATGGTCGTTTTTTGAAAATTTCGCCGTAAAAGACGGACTGCAAATAGCGAACCGTATTCTTGAACTTTGGTCAAGAGAAAAAAAAACCAAGAAACAAAAAAAAGGTTTACAAAATGTAAAGTATGCATACAAACATGTGAAGGACTGGTAAAAACCCGAAAGAAACTCGAGTTTTACCCAACTCGGTCGAGTTTTTGTCCCTTGCACTGGAGGAAAACTTAAAAAAACTTCGTCAAGTTCTACTTGACTCAACTCAACAGCTGCTTGAGGTTCGTCTAAACGAGTCAAGATAAAACTCGACTCGCCCAATGCTCATGCCTATGGAATTTCATATGGCATAGCACATGGCATAACACAAGGTATGGCATTAAACATGGTACAGCACATGTCATTGCACATACCAGTGCATGTGGTGCCATCGGGCTGCATCACAAAGCCAGACTTGCAAGCACAGGAAGCCACTCCTGCAGCGCTCTTGATGCACTTGGTGTCACCCGCACAATTCTTGAGCACACATGGATCTGCCAAGGCGGGGGGGCACAGGAAACAGTGAATGGAAGGGCAACATGTGTGGGAAGCGAAACAGGAAGAGACTGAGCATGTGTATCTGAAGGGGGAGGGTGTAAGGAACAGAGTGAGTAGGATGGGTAGCAGCAGCAGCAAGTATAAGACGAGAAGAAACATGCAGCAGCACGTACCAGAGCATGTCCTGCCGTCAGTTTGAAGAACAAAGCCCGCGTCACAAACACAGGAGGCCACTCCATTGCTGTCCTTGGTGCACGTGCCGTTGCCACCACACGCTTTGAGTGCACATGTTTCTGGGGGCGAGCAGGGCAGGGTAGTTGAAATTACACGTTGTAGCACAATGCATAGTACACCACATAGGAGATGCCAGATCACATGGCATACCACACGCCTCATGGCCCATCGCGTACCGGTGTGCAAGTTGAGCCACACATCCTTCCTCCTACCTCCTTCCTCACTCTCACCACACCCATGGGGTTCGTCTCTGTCCTAAAACAACACGGGTTGATGGAAGTAAGGCCTCCGCTGCCCACAAGTCCCCTTACTGAACAGGCCACATGGCCCATCGCATACCGGTGCAAGTGAAGCCATCAGGTTGCAGCACAAATCCAGTGTTGCAAACACAGGACGCCACTCCTGCAGCGCTCTTCACGCACGTGCTGTTGCCACCACACTTCTTAAGCACACATGTGTCTGTCGAGGCGGCTGGCACAAGGAACAGGGAAACAAGTGTATATAGAGAAACAGGGAGTTGTCACTCATGTGTATGTGAAGGGAGAGGGGTGGAAGGAACACAGTGAGTATGACGCAAAGCTACAGCATGTATATGACCTTAGAAGTACCAGAGTATGACGGGTAGCCGCAGCATGTATACGAAAAGAAGCAAGCATCAGCAGCACGTACCAGTGCATGTCCTTCCATCAGTTTTAAGAACAAAGCCCGCGTCACAAACACAGGAGGCCACTCCAACGCTGTCCTTGGTGCATGTGCCGTTGCCACCACACCTCTTGAGCACACATGTGTCTGCCAATGAAAAGAGCCACAAGGAAGAGTCAATGGGAAGGGCAGCATGTGCAGGAAGAGAAACAGTGAGTTATCGGGCATGTGTGTGTGTGGGAAGGGGGAGAGGAGGACCTTAGAAGTACTAGAGTATAACGGGTAGCAGCAGCATGTATAAGGACAAGAAGCACACACACAGCAGCACGTACCAATGCATGTCCTGTTGTCATATTTAAGAACAAAGCCCGCGTCACAAACACAGGAGGGCACTCCATTGCTGTCCTTGGTGCATGTGCCGTTGCCACCACACTTCTTGAGCACACATTTGTCTGCCAATGCATAGAGCCACAAGGAAGAGTCAATGGGAAGGGCAGCATGTGCAGGAAGAGAAACAGAGAGTTATCAGGCATGTGTGTACGTGGGAAGGGGGAGAGGAGGAGCTATGATGGGTAGCAGCGTGTATAAGGACAAGAAGCACACACACAGCAGCACGTACCAATGCATGTCCTGTTGTCATATTTAAGAACAAAGCCCGCGTCACAAACACAGGAGGGCACTCCATTGCTGTCCTTGGTGCATGTGCCGTTGCCACCACACTTCTTGAGCACACATTTGTCTGCCAATGCATAGAGCCACAAGGAAAAGTCAATGGGAAGGGCAGCATGTGCAGGAAGAGAAACAGTGAGTTATCAGGCATGTGTGTACGTGGGAAGGGGGAGAGGAGGAGCTTAGAAGTACCAGAGTATGATGGGTAGCAGCGTGTATAAGGACAAGAAGCACACACACAGCAGCACGTACCAATGCATGTCCTGTTGTCATATTTAAGAACAAAGCCCGCGTCACAAACACAGGAGGGCACTCCATTACTGTCCTTGATGCACGTGCTGTTGCCACCACACTTCTTGAGCACACATTTGTCTGCCAATGCAAAGAGCAGAAGGAAGAGTCAATGGGAAGGGCAGCATGTGCAGGAAGAGAAACAGTGAGTTATCGGGCATGTGTGTGTGTGGGAAGGGGGAGAGGAGGAGCTTAGAAGTACCAGAGTATGATGGGTAGCAGCGTGTATAAGGACAAGAAGCACACACACAGCAGCACGTACCAATGCATGTCCTGTTGTCATATTTAAGAACAAAGCCCGCGTCACAAACGCAGGAGGGCACTCCATTGCTGTCCTTGATGCACGTGCCGTTGCCACCACACTTCTTGAGCACACATTTGTCTGCCAATGCATAGAGCCACAAGGAAGAGTCAATGGGAAGGGCAGCATGTGCAGGAAGAGAAACAGTGAGTTATCGGGCATGTGTGTGTGTGGGAAGGGGGAGAGGAGGAGCTTAGAAGTACCAGATTATGATGGGTAGCAGCGTGTATAAGGACAAGAAGCACACACACAGCAGCACGTACCAATGCATGTCCTGTTGTCATATTTAAGAACAAAGCCCGCGTCACAAACACAGGAGGCCACTCCATTGCTGTCCTTGGTGCATGTGCCGTTGCCACCACACTTCTTGAGCACACATTTTTCTGCCAATGCATAGAGCCACAAGGAAAAGTCAATGGGAAGGGCAGCATGTGCAGGAAGAGAAACAGTGAGTTATCGGGCATGTGTGTGTGTGGGAAGGGGGAGAGGAGGAGCTTAGAAGTACCAGAGTATGATGGGTAGCAGCGTGTATAAGGACAAGAAGCACACACACAGCAGCACGTACCAATGCATGTCCTGTTGTCATATTTAAGAACAAAGCCCGCGTCACAAACGCAGGAGGGCACTCCATTGCTGTCCTTGATGCACGTGCCGTTGCCACCACACTTCTTGAGCACACATTTGTCTGCGAATGCATAGAGCCACAAGGAAGAGTCAATGGGAAGGGCAGCATGTGCAGGAAGAGAAACAGTGAGTTATCGGGCATGTGTGTGTGTGGGAAGGGGGAGAGGAGGAGCTTAGAAGTACCAGAGCATGATGGGTAGCAGCGTGTATAAGGACAAGAAGCACACACACAGCAGCACGTACCAATGCATGTCCTGTTGTCATATTTAAGAACAAAGCCCGCGTCACAAACACAGGAGGGCACTCCATTGCTGTCCTTGGTGCATGTGCCGTTGCCACCACACTTCTTGAGCACACATTTGTCTGCCAATGCATAGAGCCACAAGGAAAAGTCAATGGGAAGGGCAGCATGTGCAGGAAGAGAAACAGTGAGTTATCAGGCATGTGTGTACGTGGGAAGGGGGAGAGGAGGAGCTTAGAAGTACCAGAGTATGATGGGTAGCAGCGTGTATAAGGACAAGAAGCACACACACAGCAGCACGTACCAATGCATGTCCTGTTGTCATATTTAAGAACAAAGCCCGCGTCACAAACACAGGAGGGCACTCCATTACTGTCCTTGATGCACGTGCTGTTGCCACCACACTTCTTGAGCACACATTTGTCTGCCAATGCAAAGAGCAGAAGGAAGAGTCAATGGGAAGGGCAGCATGTGCAGGAAGAGAAACAGTGAGTTATCGGGCATGTGTGTGTGTGGGAAGGGGGAGAGGAGGAGCTTAGAAGTACCAGAGTATGATGGGTAGCAGCGTGTATAAGGACAAGAAGCACACACACAGCAGCACGTACCAATGCATGTCCTGTTGTCATATTTAAGAACAAAGCCCGCGTCACAAACGCAGGAGGGCACTCCATTGCTGTCCTTGATGCACGTGCCGTTGCCACCACACTTCTTGAGCACACATTTGTCTGCGAATGCATAGAGCCACAAGGAAGAGTCAATGGGAAGGGCAGCATGTGCAGGAAGAGAAACAGTGAGTTATCGGGCATGTGTGTGTGTGGGAAGGGGGAGAGGAGGAGCTTAGAAGTACCAGAGCATGATGGGTAGCAGCGTGTATAAGGACAAGAAGCACACACACAGCAGCACGTACCAATGCATGTCCTGTTGTCATATTTAAGAACAAATCCCGCGTCACAAACACAGGAGGGCACTCCATTGCTGTCCTTGGTGCATGTGCCGTTGCCACCACACCTCTTGAGCACACATGTGTCTGAAGTGGGGAGGGAAGGTGGGTGAGCAAAAGAGGACAGTTGGACAAAAAGTAACATACCAAAAAAAAAAAAAAAAGAGAGAGAGACTTGCCTAGCTAGAACGTGACCAACCTGTACGGTTTAGCCCGATACCTGACAAGCCCCTGACACTCTGTCGCCTGACACCCTGCTCTTAACACCGATCCTGAGAACCAGCTGAACATATACCAGGCTGCTGACACCGGGTACTTTTTTCACTACAAGATAAATTGGAGCGCCTTCAATCCCAGCCTTCTGGAACCTACGGGAATACATCTTGACTGCTATCATGACCACCGATTACCTTGTCAAGGTCTTTGTATGTGCGGACTTACCTGAGGGATAACCCTCAGCTTGCTGAGCAATCTCAGGCACAGGATGTTATCAGCAAATGCTGGCCTCAAGACCGCGTTTATAAGCTCACATTTGTGTAGAAACACAGGTCTGCCCAACCGTACAGAAGTACTGTTGATAGGAGTTGGCCGTACCCTCGCTTGGGCGAAGCCGACTTCGTGGTCGGATGCGCGGTAGGAGCAGCCGACCATCTGCAGTGGTCGACGCTGGCCTGGGAGAGTAGGTCGACAAAGTTGGTCGACCTGCGCGGGACCACTTTGACGCCGTCGACGGAGGAGGTCGGCGGCCGACTTCGACTGAGGTGGTCGACGAAGCACTTGGTCGACCTGCGGGGTCGCCGACATGGTGAAGACGGCGGGTGACGTCGACCTGGGCGGATGACGAGCACGCACATCAGTTCGCGTGCTCCTACCGCCCAAGTTGGCGCCGACTTTGGTGGTTTCCGACCTGGGTGGTCAACGAAGGAGTTCGTCAACCAGAATAGGCATCGACTTAGGTGGTGGTCGACTTAAGTGCGCCGAGGACTTTACTCCGTCGACCGAGTTACCTGCTCGACGAGATTCTGCGGACGTGAATGCGCAAATAGAGAGAATACGAGCAAACTCTACGATCACTCGTACCACCCGTGCCTACCTCGTAGTCTAGCTCCCACCGGTGTAGAGTGACTCTCTGCAAGCACTAACCAGCAGCACTCACCCCCAAAACAACACTCAACTCAACCAACAGTGCAGCGGCACTCACCAACACAGCCGGTGGGGGTCATGGCGAATCCAAGGTTGCAGATGCAGGTGGCGTTGCCATTCTCCTTAACGCAGATCGCATTGGGGCCACAATTCCTTATCACACACAATTCTGGCAGGTTTTTTTCATGGAGGAACAGAGAGGGAGAATGGAACCGAGAGGAAAATCAACCGAGAGGAGGAACAAAGAGGAGAAGAAATAAAGGAGGAGCAGACAAGGAACGGGAAGAGGAAATGAGTGAAGGAGAGGTGCACCAAGGTGAGAGTATGGTATGGGGCATGGACAGATGGCGTGGAAAGAGTGCAAAGAGAGCTGGGAGTGGCCCCCGGGCCGCCCCACACCCTAAAAGCTTCCTAGACAAGTCCAGAGAAACGTCTGAGTGTTGCCATAAAAAAGAAGGGGAAGGAGAAGGGTGTGCGGGGGGAGGAGAGAGGGGGGGGAGAGGAGGAATTGAGGGCGAGATGGGGCGGGTAAGGTATGGACTGGCTGGATAACTAGGCCATTATGAGTGGCGAGCGTCATACCCGTTGTGGGTAGAGGGCAAATAGACAGTTAGGCACTGCAAGGGTTTCCAAGGCTCCCCCCTGACTTTTGGTTGGTGACTTACGATCTGCGGCTTCACTCGTAGCTGGCGGGTTGGCAGCAGCAGCCCTGGGAGTACAGGCTGTGAGCGGGCGGGGAAAGAATGGGAGGAAGTAGCATGGGATGAGGAGGGAGGGTTGGCAAGGCTGAACAGGGAGGCGAATGGATCAGCTGATGTTAATCGTAGCTGGAACAGGCAGCCCTGGGCGCACGGGCCAGGGAACGGGGAAGGGGAACAGGGAAAAGGGGGAACGGGGAAAAGGGGGAACGGGGAAAAGGGGGAACGGGGAAAAGGTGGAACAGGGAAAAGGGGGAACGGGGAAAAGGGGGAAACAGGGAAAAGGGGGAACGGGGAAAAGGGGGAACAGGGAAAAGGGGGAACGGGGAAAAGGGGAAACAGGGAAAAGGGGGAACGGGGAAAAGGGGGAACAGGGAAAAGGGGGAACAGGGAAAATGGGGGACAGGGAAGGGGAAAGGGAGGAGGGACGCCGGGAATCAATCATGCACGAAGGCGAAAGGGCTGAAATATCACCAAAATGATGCACACTGGCAGTAGCCTACTGTAGTACTGAATCTGTCCTGAAAATTGCATCTCGGACCAAGACTGTGGGCATGTGACTAGTTACAGAGTGACAACATCGCCACGCTCACATGCATGATGCCTCTTCCAAGAACCCTAGTCCAAATTGACATAACTTCTCCGCCAATCCTATTTTTCCGTACTCCCCTCTATCTGCGGGCATCCTCGATGCCCTACAGATATAAGGACACTTATACACTTATACTATTAGAAGAGCAAAGTACCTGAGAGCATGAGAGCAGCCAGTGCAACGAGCACGAGGCCAGAGCGCCGCTTTACAGCCATGTGCGGATCCGCGCGCTATCCTGCGGCTGATGTCGGAACTAGTACACGGGGCGGGCGGAATATGGGTCAAAAGGAAGTCCACGTGGAAGCACAGCAGCACCAGCAAACTCAGTCTCTGCCACTAGTGAACTTGTGGTGCTCACGAAAGCGGCGTTTTACGTAGTATGTAGACGGCGATATCTGGCTTCAGTATAAAAGAAGCTCCTCACTGTTTCGTAGCAAACTTGCTAAGTTGAACTTGGGGACACTTTCTTACAAAGAAAACTAAAAGCAACGATGGCAGTGAAGGCGGACTTGAAAGTCCAAGGACAAGATGAGCAGTAGAAAAACATCTGGGATTAGTAGGCGGGCAGCCGGCTAGTTGGCGCCGCCTGAGACGCACCGCAGGTGCAACCTTCGCCGACTGAAATAAAGGAAAGAAAGCCGTACTAGATTTCCCGCGTTTTTTTACATTTGTTCTGCGCAATAGGTACTGGAACTGTACGTAAAAATGAATATGGAAATTTCGAAGTTTTTCTCTGTGCTAGGTCTCGTCTGCGGTTTCCGCTCTCAATGCACATATCACCTGGCCAGGTAAATCCGTATTTGGTTTGCAACCTGAGCAGTCAAATTCCTGTGGTTGCTACCGAAAGCTAACAACTTCAGGGTGGACCACAAATCGACAAAGGACAATGGTGGGAGGGACCTTCTAACGGTGGCACTGTACTGTACTGTACGGTGTCAATTTCGTAACATTTTGGATACATCGCCCAGGCCTCCGATCACACGATAGTGATCAAGTAGATTGGGACTGATTGTCTGATCGTGATTGATTGGGCTGTTTGAGGCGGTTGATCGAGTTGGGGTGATCAGCTGATCGCAAAAGATGACAGCCCCCGATCACCTGAAATCGGCTTCCCTCCATCCTGGAAGTTATTGATGGTCTTCGATCTAGCCGATCAAAGTCGATTGGGCCCACGTCCTTTATGGTAAGGAAAACCTGAGAATTTGAAACCTGTATTAGGGCGCGTGTCTTTTGAAATTTAGGCCAAGCTTCATGTTTTTAACTCGAATTTTTACGTTTGAGCCTAGGTCGACCTGTACTCGAATATATCAATTTCTGGGCCCGAGTCGCGAATGCGCAGCTCACCAAAATCACATGGCACACCAAAGTTCGAGTATCGAAGTTCAACTTTGTACACTCACCTGCGAGTCGCGTTCAACATGAGTAGGTTACCCGGTTCTCACGCCTTGACAGCGCGCCACGTATGATTCTGGCGGCGCGATGACACGAGGGCTACAAATAGCCCTCATGGCCAAACTACAATTCATATCGAACTCCTCCGCTTTCTAGCGCTCGTGTGGCAGGAGTATCTGCGACTGTTCATGCTGCCGGTGTCTATCGCCATTAGTACTACGCTGCCAACACTCGTCGCAGCTTTTTCTCTCCGTCAGACACGTGTGTTTGAACCAAGACATTACGCGCCAAATCATCTCGAGCCGGCGATGCCGAACGGTCGCCGTGGCAGATTGTTCGTTTCGTGCCACGTGAACTTCAAACGTGGACATTCGCGACAACAGGCATCGTCATTTTGGATTCGGCTGTACGAACGAAGTGTTTTGCGACTGTTGCATACTTCGCATTATCGAGAAGCATGCCCACCAGGACACACGTTCGACCTATCGTGCAAGTTACGCAGTCGTACATGAGATCGACACAGGTCTAGTGTCCTTACACATCACCACCATCAGACATAGGACACACGATTCTCGCGAACACCCCGTCCCGAAATTGGCGAAGCAGGTTACCAACAAAAACTCGAACTTATTTTTGAACCTTTACACCAAAAGACACGCGCCCTTACGCTTGCCTGGCGGCTCAAGAAACGATGCAATTAGTGGTCGTCGGGCATGTGTGGCGGAGCCTTTCGAATGAAGACCCTTAGGGCGTGGGCCCAATCGAGTTTGATCGTGACTGATCTGATCAGGTTGGATCTGATCGGGTTGCTTGTGATCGTAGTGCCCGAGCCGCCCGATCAGAGATGATTTTCGAACAAGGCTGTAAGCGCCTGCTCAGCAAGCGCCATACATGTGCGTAGCATTTCCGTCACCATTTTGGTGAGATTGACGACCAGGCTTCACCTGGCGAAAATCTTCGTTTCACTGTAAATGCAACAGTGTAACTATTCGTAAACATCGCTGGGTGCCCTGATCACAGGCAATCAATTGATTGCCAGTGATCGAGGAAAATCGATTTCTGATTGGGGTTAAAATCTGGTCTGATCGAGGTTGGGCAATCAGCTGATCGCGATCAGCTGATTGCCCCTGATTGCCTGAATTTGGCTTCCAGGCTTCCTGGAAATTATTGATCGTGGCTGATCGGGGCGATCAAACCCGATTGGGCCCACGCCCTTACCTGGCTACGAAGCTAGCTGGCAGGCCGAGCCTGGCCTATCCGCCCCGTCACCACCTACACACGTGGGATTGACGGAATGTGTGGGTGAAGCAATGTTGGCCCAGTTTGGCAGGCATAAAAAAACCGGGCGAGGGGGATGGGCTACAGTGAACCGACCACCCTGGAACCTTCCCTGATAAGCGTGTGAAAGATTATCAAGGTTCGATATAAGCGGACTACGCCGAACCTGACAATAATGAAATGCCAACCAGACACCCCATCGTTTCTTCAACGACCCCATTTTCCCTAGCAAATAGCCCATTTTTGGACACCCCGCACCATGCGGCCTCGAGGTCCCGCATGGTGCGGGGGATCAGTGGTTCGGGGCAATCACTACTTGCCCAGATAAAAACATATCCCGCCCTTTCTGACCCCTCTTCCTGCCAGCGGCAAGCAAAAAACACCCCCATGGAGAGGTAGGAGGGCACAGTTTCCCCTTTCGTTTTTTTTTTTCCAGGGGACCACTTGTTTGCAGGCCCGACCTGCCAGCACAGTGATTTGCGATCCTGGCGCGGAGGTGCACTCCGGTTTCAGCGAAGTTGGATTTTCGGTTGATGCCATTAATTTTGCGCGATGGAATGCCAGCCAAACACTCCGGCCCGTTATTCCGAAGGTTGAATGCAACTACAGTTTGATTTCGCGGCAGTTTCGAGGCCCCATTTCTTGGGGGCCCGTTAAAAATGGCCATAATGCCGAAAATGCCCATAATGCCTGCCAAACTGGGCCCACGGCCTGACCTGGCCACGAAGCTAGCTGGCAGGCCGAGCCTGGCCTATCCGCCCCGTCACCACCTACACACGTGGGATTGACGGAATTCGCTGGGTGAAGCAATGTTGCTTTGGCCAATGAGAGTGGGAGCCGATACCTGGTTGGCGATGGTCGGATCTCTGGGGTAACTCTGCGAATCGACGTTTTCCGACTCCATGCTTTCTTTGTCCGTCAAAATCCAGGAGTCAAGCAGAACGTTTTCCAACGGAAACGGACGCTGGCTCGGCTCTAGGGACTTGGTTGACTAACGGATTTCTTTGCGCTACAGTACGTTGCGAACGGAAATTGTACACATGGCAGCATTCTTGTCGTGTCCCCAATGTACCAGCGTGCTTTGTGTACTATCGCCGACATCACAAATCTCGTTTCTGAGAGATGCAGAAATGATCGCTTTTTGGGTAATTACCTCGGGGGTAACACACTTAGAGCCTGATCGTCCCCAAGTTAAGCCACGAGTCGAAATTGTAACAAAGATATCGTGTGATCGCCCTCATGGTAACCATTATGCCAAAGTGGTCACCATTTTTGCCTGTGTGGTAATGAACTGTGCCTTCCGAACTCCAAGCAGGTAACTGCTCGTTCCAAGCATAGTGTACCCCGTACGTACCCTGTATGAAGCAAAACGGAAAACGATATTACATATGTTTTACGTATGTTTCGCATTTTAGGTAGAAATGTATAATCTGGTTGTATGTTTGAAATGATTGCCGGCAAATGTCAAATGTATGTTAGAAACGATTTCGACACGTGGCTTACCTTGAAGGCGATTGGGCTCTAAGTGTGTTACCCCCAAGCTAATTACCCTCGCTTTTTATACTGTCAGCAACCCAGAGAAATGAGGAAGCTTGGTGTCCAGTCGGGTCGCGTCTTAATTCGTAAAATAGCAAAGTTTCAATTTTTGTTGCAAACCTTTGGTTTTCAGCGATTGGACTGCTTTTGCTACTAAGGCGTGTTACTTTTGAAAGTCGCGCATGTGTCAAAGTCGAACCCTATTGTAAATACGTCTTTAATTTTTGGAGCTGATTGTCAGATTCGAATTTGTGGTCAGGGTTACGATAAACGCAATCCTGACGTGACTGTTTTTCATTGGATGCAAAGATTTTTCAAGATCGTCAACACTCCTTGGGTCTTTTCAAGTCATTTTTCGTTCACTGCCAGCACACCTGTACCGCGCCTCGAGTGTGAAATTATCAGGGACAATATTTGCCCCCTTAATTTCACACCCTCTCGGGAAAAAGAAAACGCGGTTCAGGATTTGGAGGCGTGAAATTATCGAGAACAAGGTGTACGTCACCTTCACGTGATAGCACCTCGATGACGACGACCTGTCACTGGTTGAACGGAGCATGGTTAGTGATTTCCGCTTGAAACTGGCTGGCCCTGCTCGACAGGCACGCAAACCCTTCCGTGGAACCATCGCGGCTGTTTCGAACCTGGTTTTTTTTCAACGGTCAGCCCGCAATCTGCTGTTTTTGGGCTTTAACGCAGGTAGCACGAAGTGTTAAGGGTCAGCCTGTCGAACGCAACGTTAACCTTCCGAAAGCCCCCAGCCCCCCCGAAAGCTACCAGCCCCTTCCCCTACGCGTAGAGTTTAGCCTAGCTCTAGCCCAGCCCTCCAAGCCCCAGAATGGAGTTCGGCCAAGAGCTAGGCTAGGGTTTCGTTCGGGAGGGAATACCCACCCCATACTCTACGAATTGTTTCCAACCAGAGCCCGTGCCCTAGCCCCTCTCATCTCTGCCCTGAAAATGTCCCCTCCCCTGCTCAACCGAAAGCCTCATCGAAACTCGGTCGTCGGACCCGTTTTGCCAGTGTCGACGGGAGGGGTCGTCGGAGGAGGGCCTGACGAGGCGGGCGACTGACGCGCGTGCGGGCCCGCCAGCCTGGCCCAGGGCTGGGCCGAGCGCACGACCGCCGCCCCGCAGCCCCGCTCCGAAATTGAACAGCGACCCACGTTACCGGGTGGGGTCGGCGAACTGGCGACCCCTCGCGCGAGGGAAAGTTACCCTCGCGCGAAGGCAGCCCACACGTGCTGCCTGCCCGCGAGGTCCTAGTAACCCATCGCGGCCTGCCCGGACGGGCAGGCGAGGGCCGTGCGAAAATACGGGCCCCCCTCGGGACACTCGACAATTTCGCGATTCGCAGCGGTGGCGCCACGTGTTCGCCCGTGGCTTCGCATCGGGCGCATGCGAAATTTTTTACGAGGCGGAAATAATTTCTCTCCCATCGCATGCATTCTATCGTCGCGAACCGCTACGAAATCGACACGTGTCGATTGTAGCGTCGCTCCGCGCGCAGGAGGATTCGTGCGTCCCCTCGCCGACCTGGGCCAATGGACGCGAAGTCGACGCTCTACCAAGGCGGAGACGGACCACCTGTGCCACTTGCGCATCCGCCCTCCGAGCACTGCCGAGCCAGGCCCTGCACCCTTGGGCGATGCTGAACGGGCCTGGGGGGGGGGGGGGGGGGGGGGGGGGGGCACCACCTCCTTTTCGTTGTGGAAGGTGGCCTTGCTCCGCATTTTCGGCATCTCTTTTAGATTTTCAAACATTGAGAGCTCTGCGCCTCCCCTCTCTCCTACCAGAGCCGTCCGCCTCTTTTCTTAGTCGACAGATATGGAGCCGATCTCCGCCGCCGATAAGTCGGCGCCGACATCGGCCGACTTTCCCCTTCGGGTGCAAATGGGTCGCGGTCTCAGCTTCACCTTAGAGTGGAACGACTACGCCGTCCTTCGCGACCAAAAGAAAGAGTTTACCAAGAGATGCTTTGGACTCGCCATCAGGTGGGACGCGGGTAGTCGCGGTAGTCGAATAGGGAAGATGTCGGTGCCGACCAACCCTAGTAGGGCGCACTGTCGCCGATTGTCTTCCGACGTACGTCGGCGGGCGCGTTTGACGAAGCACGTCGACATGGCAGCGTTTGCTTACCAGCCATGTTCTCATCCCTCGTGCTCACTCGTGCGCTCAGGTTCGCTTGGTTTGACATTGGGCGGGACGACCTGCGGTTGTGGGTGCTCGGGATCGGCCCGCTTCGATCGGCCATGAAAGCCGCCGACCATTCTTGCTTTGCTAAGGCTTTCGACGCCGACATCGCCGCTATCCCGCTGAAATCGACGTGAGCTGTTACCCCGTTGTCCAGTCATCGTTTTTCAGTGTCGGCCGCATCAACGCCTTATGCTGTGGTCGACGCCGTCGTTTATTGCGTGTGCAGCGGCGGCCCGCTTCCAGGGTCACACTGCAGCGTCATAGCCATCCTCTACCCAGGAGATGTGCTGAAGGCTGAGGGACAGGTCTGCAGGACATCGATCCGGCACATCGACCCGCACACCGGAAAAGGGAAGCACCGCGACGAGGCCGTCCGCGTCCTGAAGTAAGTTGTGAATAGTCGTCGCTGTCGAGTTTGTTAGTCGCCGACACAGGGAATCTCATGCTGACCTCCTCTCCACTACGTTGCTCCAGGCTATTCCGCACGGCTGCCCTGGCCGAGCTGGGGCGTCCCGGTAGGAAGTGGGACGGGGCGCCGCCATCACAAGCAGTGGTGGAGGAAAGGCTTGCCGACTGCGACGACCCTATCCGCGACGTGAGTTGCACGTTTAGGCTCCGCTACGGTCTGCGCGTATCTGTATGCACCGCTCATATTGTGCCGCGCTTGCCTGTGTTGTATGCAGAAAGTGCCGGGCACAGTGTCGGACGGGCATGTCGGCACCGGCATGCTTGCCGCGACGTCGTTCGGGTGGGTGGCCAAGCAGATCGGCCTGCTGACGGGCGACAAGGCTCGGAGCGCTGTGAGCATCGAGAACATCAAGGTCGCGGGTTTGAGGTCGCTCCGTGATAGCATGGTCGATTACATCTGCCATCGTGTCGCCGAAAACCGGATAGCGGCGCCGACTTCAGGCGCCGACGGACCCGCCGAGGGTGCGATTGATGACGACGGCGCGGAAAGTCAGACGGCGCCCCAAGCAGCAGCTGCCGCCCAGCGCCAGGAGGACTTGCCGGTGTCCGCGGAAGGAGGAACCGGTGGAGGACTAGGCGACGATGCGGCAGGCGCAGGGAGGAAGGAAGAGGAGTTGACGGACTCACGCTCAGAGTCGGAGTCGGAGGGGGAGGAGGAGGACGAAGGGGAGAAGGAGAATGAGGACGAGGAGGATGACGAGGGCAAGGACGAGAACGATGAGGTGGTGGAGGTGGTGGCCGGGAAGGATGAGGCGGCGCACGAGGAAGGGGTGGAGGAGGAGGTGGAGTACGAGCTGGAGTACGCAGACGGCACGGTTGAGGCGGTGGGGTCGGCGGACGAGAAGAACGAGGAAGCGGAGGATGGCGATGCGGGTAATGCTACGGGGTCGGCAGGTGAGGGGAAGGAAAAGGATGAGGTCGGCGTGGAGGCAACGACGGAAACGGGCCAGGAGGAGGCGGCATGCGAAGGTGCGAAGGTGTCGGTCGACGCCGGCGAAGGTGCGAACATCGCGGGCGTGCAGGAGACGGGGGACGCATCTGGTCGGCAGGGCCCTGCAACGGACGACGTCGAGGAGCTGCGACGGGAGAACTTGCTGTTGAGGGCGGAGAACGCTCGGCTGCAGGGTTTGCTCGATGCGGAACGGGCTCGGCTGGACGCGTTTTTTGTTGGGCTACGTGGACTCGTCGACCACCTGAAGGAGTTGGCCGAGCAGGTCGACGACACCGAGAAGTATGCGGCGGAACAGCTGCGAAACGCGGCGGAGGCCATGTCGCAGACCATCACGGGCAACATCACCGGCAGCTTCGACGAGGCGTGGAAGACGATGAAGACCTTCGCGGAACAGGCGTCGGCGTGGCTGGAGGACTTCGACAACCCGGAGGGAAATGTGGCGTATCAACGCGCCTTAGCGGTCACCACCTTGGCCGACCACGTCGACAAGGTGGTGGGCGATGCGCAGGAGGATTTGCGGGAGCACATCACGAGCCAGTTGTCCGCCGCAGCTGTCAACATCGCCACAGCTGTGACCGGCAGGCTCCCCGTGCAGCCGCCGCCACCGCCTCAGCCCACGCCGCCCGCCCTCCCGGAAGAGCTCTTGAAGTCGTTCAAGGCCGACATCATGAAGACGGTGACGGAGGCCACCGAGCAGTCGTTCGTTGCGTCCGGGATGAAGATGTTGACCGAGATGATCGGCACGGTGGCGCCTGGTCGACGTGGGTCGTCGCCTTCGGCCAATGACGCCGACGCCGCGCAACAGAGGGCGGCCGACAAGCAAGGCCTGAAGAGGTCGGGCGACGGTGACGACAAGGAGAGCTCGAAGCGGAGCAAGGGATCGGACGGGAGCCGCGGCACGAAGCCTCCTGCGCGGAGCGTGGTCGACATGCTGAAGGCGAAGGGGTGGAAGGTGAGGGGAGGGTCGACCAGCAAGGGAAGCGGAAGCGGGGGGGCGGACGGGAGACCTGCCGACGGGATCGCGGCTAACGTCGATGCACCGCCTGGCCCGCCTTTGGACGCCGAGCAGACCCATCCTCAGGCGAGCGGTGGGAAGGACGCGGCCCCCACTGCCCAGGCGGCGAAAGTCGGAGGCGCCGGAACCACCCAGGGGCCGTCTGACGCGGTGCCGGCCAAGGGCAAGGCGATGTCTGCGTCTGCTACGGTCGCCGGAACCGGCACGGCGAAGGCTGCCTCTGCTTCAGTCCCCGGAACCGGCAAGTCGAAGGCTGCTTCTGCTACGGTCGCCGGAACCACCAAGTCGAAGGCTGCTTCTGGTACGGTCGCCGGAACCACCAAGTCGACACCATGTAACCCGCCTGCGGCAACCACCGGGCCCGCCGGCCAGTCAGGTGCGGGGAAGCATGGGGAGGCCCGTGCGGCCCCTCCAGCTCCAGCAGCCCCTACTGCCGCCAAGGTCGACGCGAAGGCTGCTTCGGCACAGGGGCCACCCGGGAGTAACGCGCTTAGGGTGTTGCTCCACCGCATGGAGTCCCACCGCCCGGGCGCGCAGCAGCATCCTGTGGTCGACGCCGGCCTCGCAGAAACAGCACGTCGCTCCGTCACTCCGCACGTTGCCGGCAAACCGTCCGATGCCCAATCTGCCGCGCGGCCGGTCGCCGCCCCACCGCCTGCGGACCCCAAGTCCGCGTTTCTTCGCGCCCATATAGGCGCACGCAAAGCGGCAACTCCTCCAGTCACTCAGCCGGAACCCGGCACAAGCGCGACGCCGACGGCTGTAAATGCGACCGCACCCTCCCCAGGAGCAGCTGTGGTCGATCTGGCGGCGGAGAGGGGAGTCAGTGCAGCGCTAGCCACCGGCGGCCGCGCCGACAGGCATGCCGCCCTCGAATCCGTCCTGGCCCAGTTTGAGGCAGCAAAACGGCCCGAGCATGCCCCGGCACTGGCCATCGTGGACACGGCGCATGCGGAGCCGTCGGCGACCAACACAGGGGGTTCGGCGGAGCCGACGGCCGCAACGGGTGTTGTCGCCGAGGGAAATGCGGGACGGAAGGGTAAGGACGACACCGGGAAAGGGAAGGCGGTGTCGGCGGGGAAGGAGATGGCGGAAGACAAAGGGAAGAAGCCGGCACGGAAGACGGGCGGCAAGGGTAAGTCGGCAAAGAAGAAGGAGGAGGAGGAGAAGGAGGAGGAGGAGGAGGAGGAGGAGGTGGGGGAGGGGGAAGAGCATGGACGCCGGGGTCATGGCATCCGCCGAGACAGGTCTGGCGACGGGCAGGGGTGGGTGGGCGAGATGAAGTTCAAGAACCAGAATCGGTACATCGGCAAGTCCCGCGACAAGATGGAGCTGGCCTACGAGCACGCGATTGCGTACTTCGTCTACGACGGCTACGTGAGCAAGGTGCTCATGAAGGAGCTCACCGCCTTGAAGCCGGGAGAGTTGGATGAATGGAAGGCGGTGTGGGAGGAGGTCAAAATCCTGCCGACCGGGATGTGGACGGTGATGTGGGCCAGAGGCTTGTGCCATCCGAGACCAAGGTAAGTCGGTTACCGACATGCCGTGTTTTGACGACCAAGTCGGTGTCATTAATTCTATGTGTACGTGTTCGCTCGGCAGGTTCGACGACATACTCGGCAGGTTCCGTGGGTACGCAGGTTCGGGTGATGCGCTTCATGGCGTGCTCTGGCCGGCGATGTGGTTCCCCATCATCGAGGACACGGAGGAAGGCAGGGCGGAGACAAATGCCAACATGTCGGCGATGGTGAATCGCGTGTCGATGTGCGCGGCGTATGGAAAGGTCGCGGCGAGAGTCGCGTATGGGAAGGTCGACGGGAGCGCGGAGGCGACCGCGGGAGAGACGACGGATATGGAAGGCGCGGACAGGAAGGCGGACGAGAAGGTGCAGATGGGGGCCCAGGCGTTAGCGGCCTCTGCATGCGCCCTCTGGTGCTACATGTCGACGCCGGCGTCGGTGCTCGGTGCTGTGGGCGAAGGTAAGGCGGCCGCGATTCTGGCAGGTGCGGGGAAGGAGAGGGGCGAGCACTTCGCGATGGTCATGCACGTGGTTATCGAACACGCACGCACTCGGCAGGCTCCCGCGGGGGAGGTTGCACATAACGTCGCGCCAGAGCTGCAGCGCTATGGAGTGGCCAGGGCCTTCGAGGCGGGCATTGAGGAAGACGAGGCCGACATGATCGCAAGAGCGACGGTCGAGACCTTGGCGTTCTGGGGAATGTGCCCCCTCGACGGGCCCAAGCTCAAAGCGGAGGGCATCGATGTGCCGTGTGACGCGAAGATGGAGTACGACTTGGATCACAGGGGGAGGAAGGGGGAGAAGGTCAAGCAGGCCAAGGGCAGCAAGAGGAAGAGGTAGTACGGATGCGTAGTCGGCGGAATGATGTTTGCTAGGTTGCTAGGGTGTGTACTATATTGGTATGGACGGCGCCGATTTTGGCGTAGATTTGTTAAATGTGGCCTTTTTTTGTTCAAGTGCTGTTCGTTTCAATATTGGGCTAACAACTCGGTGTCACTGTATAACCATGCTAGCCGAATATCACCCGATGAGCCAAGTCGGCGCATATGTCGACATGATATGCACATGATACGTCGGCGATAAGCAGTGCAGAAACATGGTTGTCGGCATGACGTCGACAGTGATTTTTAGGGTTACACATCTACTGTACTGGGCGACAAACAACCAACATCGGCAACATTCACCGACAACTACGGTTCGCATGGACATTGATGTGGGATGTTTACAAACTACCAGAAACATCAGTCGGATGGGGCGGGGGGGGGGGGGGGGGGGGGGGGGGGGGGGGGGGGGGGAGGGGGGGCTGTTTAAGTCTGCCAAAATCTACGCAGACGCATATCCCATGAGGGACTTCATGCCGTCTTCTTGCGCTTGGTCGGAGGACGCTGCACGGGTGCGGTCGGCTTGGCCGGTGCGGTCGGCTTCGCCAGGTCGGCCTTGGTCTTCGGCATCTGCTCCTCCCAGGTGTCTGGAAAGAGGGCTTCGAGCCAATCGGCCGGCTTCAGATTGAGCGCGACAAGCCCACAGGCGAGGCGAAGCTTAGAGACGACCTTGGGGCCCAGCCCCTTGACTCCCATGCCAGGCTCTTTCGACTTCATCGGTTCCGTTTTCGGGTTGAGCACCGTGAGGGCGTCACAGAAGGTCCCAATGCCCGGTGCCGCGATCCTGTTCAGTGCGTCGACCACGGCCTCGGTGTCGGCGTCGCCGTCGCTCGCGCGTAGCTGGCGCACCGCATCCATGGCCCTCATCATGCGTCGCACTTTCGTGTCGAGCCCACCCTGCGTCGCGCCCTTTCCTGTGAGGAGGGTGTGGCGGGCGACGAATCCCTTCTCGGCGACCCTGTCGCAAAGGCGACGGGTGTCATTGGCGGTGGCGGAATTCCATAGGCGCCAAGCGTCCCTCACAGTCTTTGCCTCCCGCCACGGTTGCACCACGTTGAGCTCGTAACTGGCCTCCTCGTCCGTCTGTGGGGGGGGCGGGGGTTTGTCATCCCCTTTCTTGGCTCCAGCCCCCGTGCTGGCCGACTCCGCCGATCCACCATCGCTGGGAGTCTGCGCGGGAGCCGACGGCGGGGCCACCGGCACTCTCCGTGCTTCCGACAAGCGGAGTGCCTCGGTGACACGGGCTAGCTCGGCGGTGAGCCCAGCGATGGTGTCGTCGCGCTTCTCGATCTCCTCTAGGAGATCAATCTTCTCGTTCGCGGCGCGCTCTTTCTCCTTCTGCATCTGGGCCTTGAGGGACATGTTGTAGTACTCGGTGTCCATGCGCACCGAGATTTCCTGCAGCAGTAGGAGGAGGAAAACGTGAGGGCCGCGGTGGTTTGGTTTACACTCCCTACTGCACGTCGGCGACAGTATCGTCGACTTACCTCTGGCTGTATTTGGGTCGGGTCGCGACGCTTGTTGATCGTCTCGGTGTCGACGCTCTCCACCCGTTTCGCCCAGTGCTGGAAGAGGGGGATCCGGCAGAGCTTGGAACCTTGGACGTACGGGTGCCATGGTGTGCGGACTAGCTTCACCGCTAGGTCCTCGGCGACGATGCGGCGCAGCATCAGGAGAGTGCGCCAGAAGTGCACCGCGGCTTTGTCGGCGTCTGACCCCTCGACAGCCTTCCCTTCCGCCTGCCATTTGTCACGGGTACGGGGAGCTCAGAAAAGGTCGGCAACACGACTCGGCGGCAAGCTACGAGGGCGTCGACTAACATACCTCCTTCAGCATGTCGTCGACGCCGGGGAATATGTGCTCGGCGAGGAGCTTCAGGAGCTTCTCGGAGGGCGGCACCCTGCTCCGACCCAAGAAGTAGTCCTGCTTGTACCCCGAGTACCCGGCCTTCTTCATCACCACCCCCACCGGAATGGCGGTGATGTACGCTCGCGTCATCTTGTCGAGAGCCCAGTGTCCAAGCTCCGCGATCTCGGCGCGCGGCGTGCCGTCGATAGCCAGCTCCTGGGCCCCGCCCGCTCGAGCGGCGTGCACGTTCCTCTTGCAGAACACCTTGTTGGTGTCCCACAACTGCCGCGTCCAGCGTTGGTGGGTTGCCGCAGAGAGCTCACCCTGGTCGGTGTCGTTTTTGGCGAAGAACAGGTGCTTCTTGTACCAGCTAGCGCGTGTGCTGGTGTCGACCGGCGGAATGAGGCGGACGCCGTGAAACTGACCGATCTGATCGAGGACGAAGTGCAACCACAGGCCCGTCTCGCCGACGGCGCACAACTCCGCTTCGAGGTGCCGCGCGGCGTAGCTCTGCTGCAGACGAGCATCCTTGGACGTCTTCGAGTTCCGCGCTCCGATGACCATGACGACCGGCTGGTTCTCCGGGTTGATCGAGGAGGTGCTCGCCAGTCGGTACAAGAAGATGTCGGGGAGAGTGATCTCGCGGATGCTTGCACCGCGCAGGAGAGAGTGGTGGGAGAGTAGCGTGAGCACCTTCAAGAGAAGAAACCTCCACAGCGTCTGCGAAGGACCCGTACCCCGCGGGTTCCACGCCTTGGCCGCCCACGCCGGCAGCACCCTGAACATGATCTGGCGGAACTGTTCGGCGGTGTAGGTATCGCCGATGGTTCCGCGACGGCGATCGGCGCAGTTCCTGCCAACAATGCCATGGGCAAGGGGTATTTAGGGCGGCGTCGACAAAGATCATGACAGCAGGAGAGTGGTCGACGTAGGTTAAAACATAAACTCACTTGATGTCCCGCTCGTTCTTGGTGCGGATCATGTACCGCACCTCCGACCTGACCACCGATATCTCCCTCATGATGCTCAGTTCCGTCTCCCGGAAGAGCGTCGCCTCCACTCTCGCCGCCATCTGGCATGCCTTTATGCGCCCGAGGAGCGTGTGTACCGTTGTCGACTGCACCGGCTGTGTTCCTGTGGCGTTGTCGGCCCCCTTGCCGGACTCGGCATCGAGGTTCAACTCCCGAATCATGTACTTCACGTATGCGCGAAGCCGGTCCTTGGTGACCCTAGGGCCGTGCAGCCACACGTGAGACCGGGGGACATCGGCCTCTTGGTCCCAGTTTTTCTTCTTGTTCTCCCGGATGTAGTGCCCTATCTCGTCGACGTGCTTAAGCCTGTACTCCTGCGGAAGCTTGTTGCGAATTTGCTTCAACATCTTCGCCGCCCACCTCTTGTAGTGATAGATCCACGAGGTGTACTGCCTCAGCGTGCTGTTCCTCTCCACGGTTTGCAGGTGGCGAAGAGCGTCCATGACGAGCACGTCTACGCACGCGTAAACCATGTCCTCCTCGACGAAGTCTGCCGCTCTCCACTGTTCGCGCGGCACCGCCAAGTTCTCCTGGTCCTCGTCCTCGTCCTGGTCGAGCAGTATGTCGATGAATTGCAGTTCCCGCCTGAGTCGTTCGTCCAAGGTGCGCGGATTAGAGCTACGAGGTGGACGGTCGTCGTTTTCGTCATCGCTTTCCTCCTCCTCCTCCTCCTCCTCCTCCTCCTCCTCCTCCTCCTCCTCCCCCCCCTCCTCCTCCGCGTCCTCGTCATCGACCTGGTTTCCAGGGGCGGCCGGTGCCGACGAGGTACCTGGCCGACCATTTTGCGTAGGAGTCTGTTTTTTCTTCTTGTTGAACTTCCCTATCGGCGGTGGCGGAACGTTTGTGGTGAACACCCCTTCTGGGATCTGCGTCAGCTTGTCCAGATCGTAGAGTAACTGCAGGTTGTCTTCGTCGGTAGGTGTCGGACTGTGGTCGGTGGATGTCGGACTGCGGTCGGTGGTCGTCGGACCCTGGTCGGTGGATGGCCTAGCGTCGGACATGTCGACGTCGGCCATGTCGGTACACGTCTGCTGCTCTACCGTCGTCCGTGTGCGTTGGGGAGGTTGTTAAACCACTGCCAATACTGAGTCACGGGTGCGGTGTACGCCCGAACAGTTGCGCGGCGGTCGTCCTCGAGATGTCCCTCAATAACGTCTATCTCGGCGTCGACCTCGAGATCGCGGGGGGTGGTAAACCAGAGACGGTACTGTGTGACGGGTGCGGCGAACGCGCGAAGCGTCAGGCGGTCTTCGTCTTCTTCGAATTCTCGCTCAAGCGCGTCTAACTCGGCTTCGAGTTCAAGCTGTTCCAGCTGCGCCTTGATGTCGGCGTCTACCGAGTCGGCGGGGGGTGGGATGGGTTGCGGCTGTTGGGCCCTCGGGCGACCTCTGGCCATGCGTCGCCGACTTGCTACGTCGACTCGCGACGTGGAACCTGTGCCGACTTGGACGAACAATCGGCTGTCGAGCAACCTACAGGCGCGATGACAGACTGGCAGCTGAAAATTCTAAGGGAACGAGAGAGCAGGAAGGAACGCAGGAACGGACAAGCGAATGAGCAGGCTCGCGGGGCAACGGACGGGTATGGTCCTGAGCGACTACGATGCTGCCGCGCGTCACGCACACCCCAATGCATCCGCCGCCGTGCATGTGTTCTCGTAAAGGCGGCGCACTGTCCGACGTGGCACGTGCCAGGCATGGCTAGCTGGGCGCCGCGCTGCACGGAAGGGGCGTAAGCCAGTGCCATTCCACGTCGGAATGGGCGTGCGTTACGTGGCTTGCGACCGCCATTGGCGCCCCAGTGCAGAAATTAAGGCAAGCAGACATGGATCTCCCGGAGGCCCGGGATGACTCAAGCACGGCGTGGCAACCATGCCGTGGGGGGCCTATGATCGGCGCCGACTTCCACTCGGCGCGCTTGGCAGAGAACGTGCCGTGTGGCCGGGTTTGTGTGCCTTGGGATGATCTGGTCGACACCGACTTCCCTGGCAACCCGCGATGCCACAAGACAGTGAAGATGATGACGGTCTGATTTGCGCCGCGTGGGTTTGCACCGCTAGAGCGACGCGTGGCCACGACGCCCACGTCGTGGCAGCCTTGTAATCGGTGGGGCGGGTCTCGCACCTCCCTATTGGTCCGCGTGGAGGCATCCGCGGCTCGACGTGGCGAATTTTGTCCGCTGAGATTTCCTTCTCAGGAATCTCCCAGCGCAAACGGGTGTCGTCGGATTGTCGACAATCCCGAGGGCTCCCGAGGCCCCTGGGACGCCATTTGGGCCCGTCTGGGAGCTCGGAGGTCGTCGGGAGGTCGTCAATCCCGAGGGGGGGCCTTGTCCCTTTTGAACCGCGAAATTGGGCGGCATTTTTCGTCCGCTGAGGTATATCATCTCTGCCAAACCAGTCACCAGCCACGCGTGAGAGGGGTCTCATGTTTTTTTATTCCCTTGGGTTACCCAGGTTCCCATGCGATCACTGGGCAAATCTTTTGACCCTGCCCACGATCCCAATGGTGGAAGGAGGGGTTGAAACATCGCCATAACGACCCCCTCCTTCCGACGAGGGGGCGCGCTGCTTCCGATTTGGTGGGGGGGGGGGTTGGGTCAAGTAGAAATTTCACGGAAATCTCCTCGTAGCTCTAGCCTAACCCTAGCCCTCCAAGGAGGAGCCTGCCTGTCGAACAGTACCGCTGAGTCTGCTGGTTCCAGTTTCTGCCTACGCGTAAGCTTCGTTGCAACTTCCCGTTACTAGCGCGAGAGAAACCGTCGGCAACAGAGAGATCGTCAACGTCATCGTCATCGTCAATCCTGTTTCTACGTGAAATGGGTTTCTTGACATCCGCGCTTGTAGCACGTCATCGCAACTGCCGGCATCATTTTCCCTCAAAGGACCGGACCGTACTGTTCCGTTTGCACTGCACTACTCACCCGTTGTTCCCTTCTACTAATACCCTAGCCATTTTGGAAGATGTCCGTTTCCCGCGGCATCTTGAACTCCCATTTTCGTCGAGTCGCTAAATTAACTACTCCCAAAAGGATATTTTTCCTACCTGCTTCAACTTGCTTAGCACGACAAGTGCTCTTACCGCTGTTGCTGCTGCTGCTGTTGTTTACTCCCGCATTATTAGCGTAGTTTTCAGTCTCGCCCGCGATTCGATTGCAATTTCGTGATGATCATGGCGCGTTCGCACGGCGTGGCTGTGTCGCGTCGCTCAAGCCTCGTTCTCGCTGCTCTGGTGGCTCTTATGCTCTCAGGTGTGCTCGCATGCTCTCAGGTGTGCTCTCATGCTCTCAGGCGTGCTCTCATGCTCTCAGGTGTGCTCGAATGCTCTCAGGTATGCTCTCATGCCCTCAGGTGTGCTCTCATGCTCTCAGCTCAGGTGTGCTCTCATGCTCTCAGGTGTGCTCTCATGCTCTCAGGTGTGCTCTCATGCTCTCAGGTATGCTCTCATGCTCTCAGGTATGCTCTCTTGCTCTCAGGTGTGCTCTCATGCTCTCAGGTGTGCTCTCATGCTCTCAGGTGTGCTCTCATGCTCTCAGGTGTGCTCTCATGCTCTCAGGTATGCTCTCATGCTCTCAGGTAAGCTCTCTTGCTCTCAGGTGTGCTCTCGGGTCTCAGATTTGCCACCATGTTTAGTCGGCTGAAGCACAATGACATGCATAATGCTTCGCTTCTGTGGATCCAGGCTCACCTCCTCCTCCGCTAACTCCTTCGCGAGATATCCTCGTTATTCACTGCCCTTTGCAACCTCAGGTGATTATTCACCCAGCATTCCCTGTTCCCCTTCTTCCTAAAGAGTCTTTCCCGCCGCCCTTGTCCGTCCTCTTTCATGCATCCTATGCGTCCAAACCTCCACCTCTTGAGAGCATTCCTTTCCTTATCTCCTCATCCCATCCTCCTTCCTGTCTTTCCTCCTTCTCTGTCTGTCCTCAACCGCAACCATCTTCCGCTCTCTGCGAGTGCGCCCAGGGTTGCTGCTGTTCGCCTCATGCCTTCTTTCTTTCCTCCCACCACGCCCCTTCCCCTCCTGCCCCTCCCGCCCCTCTCTCCCATCCGCTATCAGCCTGTGCACCCAGGGCTGCTGCTGTTCGCCTGCCAGCAGCGAGTAACGCTGCCAATCGTAAGTTAGCACAGCAGCCTATCAACCTATCATAGTCACCACCGTCATCATCAGGGCCTGAAATACGTCAGTCAGCGCCCGCCAAATTGGAACCTTGCCCGCAACCCCTCAGGGGTGTATGCGATGTTGGATACCTATAGTGCTCTTTCCAGCCCCCCTATCCCTCCGCAATCCATTTCTCCCTCCTATCTTGTCCGCACATTACTCTTTGCAGTCTCATGTACTACACATAAGTAAGTTTCTTTCGTCCACACGTAAGTTTCTGGTAGAAAGTCCTTGGGATGTGAGGTGGCTGGTTGTTCCTCCTCATCGCTTTTTTGCTCTCTTTAGTCCACCTGTCCATTCTCCATTGCACTTTCCTATTCCTCTCCTTCGCTGCTCTCCCCGCTCCTCGTCCCTGTTTCCTCTGCTCATTCCTTTTTCCCTCTCCTACTCCCTCTCCTATGTTTTTCTCTGTTCCATCGCTCTGTCTGGATCCTCTCTCCCTCGCTGGTCCCTGTGAATAAGATGTGGACAGACTCGTGTGTGCAGCGCAAGTGTGGCGCCAATGCGGTGTGCATGAAGGAGAGGGGCGATGCCACCTGCGTCTGCAACATTGGATTCTCCATGACCCCCACCGGCTGTGTTGGTGAGTCAGTGCTGCTAGCTAGCTAGAGTGGTGGCGGATGCTGCTGTGCTGTGGTGAGTGGTTCTGTTCTGTGGTGAGTGGTTCTGTTCTGTGGTGAGTGGTTCTGTTCTTCTGTGGTGAGTGGTTCTGTTCTGTGGTGAGTGGTTCTGTTCTGTGGTGAGTGGTTCTGTTCTGTGGTGAGTGGTGCTGCGTGGATTCTCCATGACCCCACCCACCACCTGTGTTGGTGAGTCAGTGCTGCTAAAGTGGTGGTGGATGCTGTGTGGGTGAGTGGTGGTGGATGCTGTGTGGGTGAGTGGTGGTGGATGCTGTGTGGGTGAGTGGTGGTGGATGCTGTGTGGGTGAGTGGTGGTGGATGCTGTGTGGGTGAGTGGTGGTGGATGCTGTGTGGGTGAGTGGTGGTGGATGCTGTGTGGGTGAGTGGTGGTGGATGCTGTGTGGGTGAGTGGTGGTGGATGCTGTGTGGGTGAGTGGTGGTGGATGCTGTGTGGGTGAGTGGTGCCGTGGGGGTGAGTGCTGCTGTGCTGTTCTGATAGAGGTCTGTGATTCGGGAATATAGCTTGTCGTAACGCCCCGCGCCTTCACTCACTAAGTTAAGAGGGGTTATTTACCCTCCGTGTACATTCGCAGTCATTTGCTGCGTCAGTCCTTCTTATGCTCTCCTCACGCGCTCTACTTGAATCACTTGTGAGATTTCTTAAAGTGTAAATCTGCAGTGCAGTGAATTACTGCGTTAGTCATTCGTACTCTCCCCTCACTCGCCCAGCTCCCTCCCCTCCCTCTCCCCTTACCTTCTTCAGACACGTGTGCACTCAAGGCGTGTGGAGGCAACGCCACGTGCACCAAGAACAGTGCTGGAGTGGCGTCATGTGTTTGTGCCTCTGGCTTTGTGCTGCAGGCTGACAAGAGGACATGCACTGGTAGGTGATGCTATGTGCTGTGCTGTGCTGTGCTGTGCTGTGCTGTGCTGTGCTGCCATGAATGCACCGGTGGGTGCTGCTGCTGCAATGAAATGCACTGCTTGGTATGCATCATGTGCTGTTGCGTTCGTACAAGAAGACAGCAGCAGGGTTCGGGGTGAGCAACAGGTCCACCGACCCGACCCAACCTGACCCGACCCGACCCAACCTGACCCGATCCGACCCAACCTGACCCGACTCGACCCAACCTGACCCGACCCGACCCGGTCACCCGATCCAATCCAACCCAACCCGCCATGCCTTGTGCTATGTCATGCCTTGTGCTAAGCCTTGTTCTATGCCTTGTGCTATGCCTTGTGCTATGCCATGTGCCCTGCCATTTGTACTGGCACGTGCTGCAGCCGGGAATCTCAGTTGCCTTGCCCCCCTGTCCCCCCTCGCACCAGACACGTGTGCACTCAAGGCGTGCGGAGGCAACGCCACGTGCATCAAGGACAGTGCTGGAGTGGCGTCCTGTGTTTGTGGCGCTGGCTTTGTGCTGCAGGCTGATGGCAGGACGTGCACTGGTGGGTGCTTCGCCTTGCTTTGCTACATGCTGCCATCATGCCATGTGCTTCGCCTTGCCACGTGCTGCCATCATGCCATGTGTTTCGCTTTGCGTTGCCACATGCTGCCATCATGCCATGTGTTTCGCTTTGCGTTGCCACATGCTGCCATCATGCCATGTGTTTCGCTTTGCGTTGCCACATGCTGCCATCATGCCATGTGCTTCGCCTTGCTACATGCTGCTGATGGCAAAGCAGGCCATACGTCCATTCTTGTAAGACACAACTCTCCTCTCCGTTCACACAGTATTCTCCTCCCTTCCTCTCTCCCCCCTCCCAGACACATGCACACTCAAGGCCTGTGGTGTGAACAGCCGGTGCATCAAGTTCGGCACTACGCCATCCTGTCTGTGTTACCCTGGATTTGAGCTGCAGGCGGATGGCAGGACGTGCAATGGTACGTGTGCTGCTGTTATGTGCTTCGCCTTGCCTCTGTTTCTCTCCTCTCATCCCCTTCCCATCTCCTCTTCAACTCCCTCCATTCTGATCTGTTTGTTTGTTCCTCTCCCTCCATCTTTCCTTCTGATACGTGCGCCACGAAACGTCATGCCGCCAAAGTGGGGTTCCCTTTGTTCCTCTCCCTCCGCCTTCCCTTCAGATACGTGCGCCATTCAGGGCTGTGACGCTGCGGTTTCTGAGTGCGTGAAGGATGCTGCAGGCGTGGCCTCCTGTGTTTGCAACACGGGCTACCAGAATGTGTCGGGCACGTGTGTGGGTACGTACAGGTACAGGTGGCATTGACTGACGTACAGGTGGCATTGACTGACGTACAGGTGGCATTGACTGACGTACAGGTGGCATTGACTGACGTACAGGTGGCATTGACTGACGTACAGGTGGGGTTGACTGACGTACAGGTGGTATTGACTGACATACATGTGGCTTTGACTGACGCACAATCCACACTCCCTCCACGCCCGTTTCCATCTCTCCCTCCTCTCTCGTTCTCCATGTTTCCAGGCATCGACCCATGTGGGGGCTGCCCTGCAGGAGCTACGTGCACTGCTACTGCCTCTGGGGGCGTTCCGTACTGCATCTGCCCTCCCGGCTATGGCCTGACCAGCACTGGTTGCATCAGCGGTAAGCCCAACACTGTCTGCGCTCTAGGCGTGAGCCACTGGTGGTTGGTGGGGGTGCTTCCAGTTTTAACGTTGTATGTCCAATCCAATTCCACTGGCGTTGTATGTCCAGTCCAATGCCACTGGCGTTGTATTACAGGTGGCAGTGGCATGACCAATGCTGCCTGCATCAGCGCTAAGCCCAACACAACACGTTGCCTCGTTCCAGGCAGGCAGCATCACCCAAAGTTGTTTGCAGTCTCGGTGTGTCCAACATTAGTAGTGGTTATTACAATGTTTGACTGAACACACCCAGAAGAACATGTACCTTTCTACGCCTTGCCCACCTTCCAGTCTACTTGTCTCCCTATGTGCTCCCCGTGCCCTTGTCCTTGCAGACGCCAACCCCACCGTCTCCTCCACCAGCATCACCTTCTACGACCAGACCAACTACACCATCACCACCAACACATACACCATGCGCCTCAACTACAACGCCTGCACCATTGTCCCTCCTATCACCGTTGAGGCCACGCGGGCAATTCTGCGAGCGGACGGAGTGCCTGGAGGGGCGGGGGGCTGTGCTGCTGTGTACGCGTTCCCCGGGAGCAGTTGGTGCATTGGTCCCAAGACAGCTCTTCGCCCTCCGGTTAATGGAACAGGCGGGTCGATGTGAGTCAATGGCAGTGAGAGGCGAGTGGTGTGAAATTGGAGGGGCAGGGGACTGTGCTGCTGTGTATGCGTTCCCTTGGAGCAGCTGGTGCCAACATAGCGCTTCCCCGGGAGCAGCTGGTGCATTGGTCCCAAGACAACGCTTCGCCCTCCGGTTAATTGGACAGGCGGGTGGATGTGAGTCGATGGGAGTGAGAGGTGAGTGTGTGAAATCGGAGGGGCAGGGGGCTGTGCTGCTGTGTATGCCTTCCCCGGGAGCAGTTGGTGCATTGGTCCCAAGACGGCGCTTCGCCCTCCTGCTAACGGAACCGGCGGGTCAACGTGTGGCAGGCGGGCCGATGTGAGTGATAGGTGGGTCAATGTGAGTGACAGGCGAGTGATGTGAGAATGGAGGGGCAAGGGCGCTGTGTATGCGTTCCCCGAGACGAGAGCGGTTGGTGTATTGGTCCCAAGACGGTGCTTTGCCCTCCGGTTATTGGAACGGGCAGGTTGATGGGTTGTCGTAAGTGGCCCACTTTAAATCTATCCAGCGTTGACTCTGACCCACTTTTTACCCGCTGCTTTGTTTGACACAGGTCTTGTGTCGTTCCTCTTGCTTGATGCTCCCTGTTTTTATGTATCCGTTCCCTCAGTGCTCACCCGTTTCTGTGTTATTTTTCCTCTCCCACAGCTATTATTTTGGCTATCCGTACAGCTCCTTCAGTTGCGTTGCTGCTGGTGAGTGCTGCTGGGTTGGTGGGTGCGACTGCTTTCAGTGTTCTCGTTGTTGCAAGTGCACTTCGGATTAAACTGCACACTTTCCTCCTGTGATGTTCTTGTTCACAATATTCGTGTTTCGTGATGCTCAGAGTCAGATGTCATGTCATGTCATGTCATGTCATCCTGCTGCTGCAACTAAGAGCTGTGGGGGCAACGGCACGTGCGTTGAGGACAGGACAGTAGTGAAGTGGTTTTTGAGACGCATATGAACAAAACCATTTACTCTCTTCCCTTTACTCTCTTCCCTTTGCTCTCTTCCCCTCCTAACAGAGACTTGTGCAACCAAGAGCTGTGGGGGCAACGGCACGTGTGTGGAGGACAGTGCAGGGGTGGCCTCCTGTGTCTGTAACGCGGGGTTTCTGCTGCAATCTGACGGCACCACGTGCGCTGGTATGTGCTGCCGTGCGGTAATATGTGATTCTGTGTGGTGCTGTGTGGTGCTGTGCGCTGTTGTATGTCTGCAGCTGGGGTGGCCTCCTGTGTCTGTAACGCTGGGTTTTTGCTGCAATCTGACGGCACCACGTGTGCTGGTTTGTGCTACTCTGTGGTTCTGTGAGGTGCTCTGGTTTTGTGTGGTTTTGTGTGGTGCTGTGTGGTGCTGCGCGGTTCTGAGTGGTGCTGTGCATCGCTCTGCAGCTGTGAACCGAGCCTTCTCATGCCCTCTCACGTGTAGTCCTGTTTTATCTCTCATTCGTCTTCGTATCCATTCGCTTAGACCACCCTCCCAACCCCTCTTTACTTACTCCTGCCCAACTCTCCGGTTCATGCCACTTCTTGCCCTTATTGTTCTCCTCCCTCAGAGGCATGTGGGTCCAAGATCTGCGATCCCACCACTGACTGTGTGAGGGATGCTGCAGGCGGGGCAACCTGTGTGTGCAAGGCGGGCTATCAGAACATCTCCGGCAAATGTGTCGGTGCGGTCATATTAGTGGTGTAATCTGCTATAACTTCAGTAGCTTGCGTTGTGTTTCTTAGTTGGTACATGTGCTTGGGGGTTCGTGTTACTGTAGGGGTGTGAAAGGTAAAAGCTGGTGTTTTGCATCCTGTTTCAGTGTATGCATGACAATGAGCGCATACCAACTCTCTCTTCTGCATTCGCAGTCTCAAACCCATCAACTTGCGCCCGTAGTAGTCTTGTGTTGTTCTGTACGGCTCTGCTGCTCCACGCTGGCCTTTAGTGTTCCATTGTATGCCGTAATCAGCATTTGTTGTTTAAAATCATCTCCTCCCTCTTCCCCACCTCCCCAGGCCCCTCCACTTGTGGGATTTGCCCCACAGGAGCTACCTGCACGGTTACTTCATCGTTCCCTACTGTGCTGTGTCGTGAATACTCGTTTTCTCCTTTTTCCTCCTCCTCGCTCTTCCTGATCCTCTCCCTCTTCCCCAACTCCCCAGGCCCTGCCACGTGTGGGAGCTGCCCCACAGGAGCCACCTGCACAGTCACTTCTAGCAATGTGCCGTACTGCATCTGTCCTCCCGGCTATGGCATGGGGTACTCGTCTTGCATCAGCGGTAAGGTTTTCTTTTGAGCCAACTTAAAAGCAGGAGCCACCTGCACGGTTACTTCTAGCAATGTGCTGTACTGCATCTGTCCTCCCGGCTATGGCATGGGGTACTCATCTTGCATCAATGATATGGTCGTAGCTCCCAATTATGGCATGAGCTTCCAATAATGGCTATGGGCTTTTGGATTTGGCATGGCCTTCCAATTGTGGCATGGCCTTCCAACTGTGGCATGGCCTTCCAATTGTGGCATGGCCTTCCAACTGTAGCATGGCCTTCCAATTGTGGCATAGCCTTCCAATTGTGGCATGGCCTTCCGATTATGGCATGGGCTTCCGATTATTTCATGGGCTTCCTATGGTGGCATGGGCTTCCTATGGTGGCATGGTGAATGTTGCTTGCTTGTTCAGAGTCTTTGTTCTCTTCCAACCCCCTTCCCTTCCGCCCCTCTCAATGCTATACTACCCAGGAGTTTGCCTCGATGCTTCCTCCACCAGCCTCACTCCCCCTCTCTCCCCCCCTCTCCCCCTCCCCCTTCTCCCCCTTCTCCCTTCTCCCCCCCTCTCTCCTTCTCCCCCCTCTCCCCTCTCTCTCCCCTCTCTCCCCCTCTCTCCCC